>CM060845.1:54832500-55490000 GCA_030762175.1 Metallyticus violacea | reverse complement strand
GAACTTTTAAAATTAATAAGATATCTCTCATACTTAAAATTACTAAAATATTATCTGCCAAAGGAAATGCATATATATTGATAATTGAGGTAGACAATGTCACTTGAGCTCATTATAGATATCAATAGAGGAAAAAGCATTTCCATTTAATGGAAAGTATTAACGGAGATTCTATTTTCCTTTTTCTTTTCTTTCTTTTTTAGTAATGGTCATATATTAATTAGTTTCTTGTTGAAGGATTTAAATCTATTTAATTGATTCATGTGTGTGTGTAAAAAAAAAACAAGTAGTAGAAAAGCAAAAACTGACATAATTCTGACTCTTATAAAAAAATTAAGTGCTAAAAAGCTTTATAACCTTAAAACAATGTGAATTTCACCAACAGAAATTGATACACAAGAAATTTCTTCATGGGATGTGTAATTATGATAAATGTTAAAAAGGAAAACAAGAAACCAAAGTATTGTGTTCATGCTGATCACTTCAAAGGCTAAGTCAATAAATAAACTTATTAAGCTAAAAACAGCATTAGAAGATGTGTTGAACTAAATGTAACAAACTGATTTTAATAGTTTCCATTATTAAGAACGCAATGGGTAAACGTTGGCTTTTATGTTTAGTTTTTGTTTTTTAAAGCAAAACAATAAACCGTCAAACCTACTTTACATGTTACCAATTTTTTGTGACTCTGCGAAGCAACGCGTATAGTTGCGCTTTTTAAATATCCGTGTTAATAAGAATTCAATTTAACCAGTATGAAAAACATATTTCTGAAAAAGTATTGTAAACACGTTTCAGAATGTTGAAAAGCTACAAATTTTGTGTTATGGATTTGAAATTTTAGTGCATGTTCTGCATACTGTGAAACTGAGTACCCAGATATATAATATTAAATGTTTATTAAAATTAAAATTAAATGTTTATTAAATAAAATGTTTATTAAAATATGTGATTAACAACAAAAACAGAAAAATTCAACTTGGGTGGTTTTTTTTTCTTCTCTTCTGAAAAAAAAAATTAAAAATCCAAATAGTAGATGCTTCTATCGTATATATCAGCGTGTTTCAACTTCTGTATATCAAATAATATCCAACTGCTTTGTTCCAAATGTGTAGAGATAAATTTTGAATATGCACATTTTGATACAAGAAACCAATAGCTTAAAAATAATTTATTCCATGGTAATGAGATTTTTAGTATTTTTCTAAGTATGTTATAAATAAAATGAAGTTCATGGTTCAAAATGTATAAAAAAATATAAGTTCCACCTATTGTCTCCACTTTAATAAGATCTTCATAAAAATGTTTTGGAGAACATATAGCAGTAGGAAGCCAATACTGAAGAAAATTAAAAACAAGAGTGCATATCTTGAAGCTTTAGCGGTTTGATTTCTTAACAGAGCTTCTCGGGTTATGAAGATCGGGATTTTGGCATTCTGAACTCTGTGGTCTTCATCAGACGTGAACCGGATCAGATTAATGAAAACGGGCTTTAGGCCATTCTGGACCTCGATAAGCACAGGAGCTTTATTAAGTAAAAAAAGAAGAAAATAAAATAGGTCAAACTTAATCAAAACTGAAACACTAGTCAATCGAAAACCACATCCTGTTTACAAATGAGTGCCAGTAATAACTTTATGGCAGCAATCGACAAAATTGGTCAAATGATTACCTGAGGAAGAGAAGGGGAGGAAAAAAATAAACTACAATAAATAAGCATGTGGTAGTAGCCAATGATTTGTTTTGCAGGTACCACGTTTCATTACTAAGTCAAATTTGATGGTGTAATAACGTTTTCAGATATTCATTCATATTGTAATTTCATCACCAAGTACAAGGAATAGAACAACATGGAACGGTGTCCGCAAAGCCCAGAAATTAATGTTCTCATATGTGGGAAAAATCCGCTAATAATTTTCTGGGATTAACAAGTAACTAGTGTGTGCCTACTTGTTATTTCGATAATAACTAGCTAGTTCGAAAACAAGTGAAGTTTAATTTAATGCACTTTTGTTTAACCTATTGCAATATTTTCCTTTTTGCACACTGTTGTGGAGTGAGTATATAATTCCAATTAATATTTAAAACTGCTGAATATATGCTGAGGTACCACATAAAATGAAAATGCCCATGAATGACCATGGAAAGAATTTTTCTTCGAAGGTCAGTGTTTGGTTCAGCCTTTAGTTTACATCATATTGAGCGTCATATTTCACGGCAGCAGGCGGCAACAGACAGAAACCAATTTCACTATCGTTAGCTATTTCAAATCATCGGCCTTACTGCCTTTTATGGGGAGAAGCCAGTATCTTTTTGGAAAGAGGTTAGCATCGTTTAGTTCAAGGGCAGATTACTGTGCCATAGTTTTACTTCTGTGACCTATATTTACACTTAAATAGCCATTAGTAGATATACGAGCGCTGAATTTCTTTAATAATAGAGTATAATACAAACTTCCAGTTAGTTATAGGTTCCTTAGAGCTGTGTTTTAACTCTTGTCTAATAAGTAGCACCATCGACAGTTTATTTACATAAAAAGCCAATGATGACCTAAGAGACATAGCTGTAAATGTTGATATTGCATGCTATTTAGAGAAATGAAAACAGTTCCAATATTTTTTCTTGAGTTTCTTCTCACTATAAACCGCTAATAACAATCTTTGACCTCAATGCATCCACGCAGTCTTTCCAAGGACGTGAGACAAGAAAAATAATTTTCATTTATTTTCTAAAGAGCTTAAAAACTTTATTACATTCTGAAGTTTATGTTCAGCTTTTATATAACATTTATATTAAAGCATAAGTCAATCATTCGAGGACTGTTCAATAAAGAATGATCATATCTTTTTACTATAACTATTTTTTATCTTTAGCAAAGTAGTCTCAAATGGAGGCAATGCATCTGCCCCAGCGTTTCTGTCAGCCTTCAAAGGCATGCTGGATACCATTCTTTGACAGACCCTTCAGAACCGCCTCCGCAGCCTTCATGCAACTTCTGAAGATGGAAAATGCCTCCCCGAAGCTGTTTCTTCACTATGGGAAAAGTAAAATGTCACATTGGGGTAAATTTGTACTGTAGGGATGGTGAGAGATACACTTCATATTGTTCATATTGGTTTTTGTGACGTACTCAGCAGCAGCAGCAATTTCAACATCCGGCAGTGCATTATCATGGTGCAGCACGCAGTCTATTGCACGGAGATGTGTGCTTTGCAGGGTTTTCTGTAGTATTGCCCAGATACAATTGTGTATGCAAATACAATATGCTGTAAATCATTCCTTGCCGATGATGGCGCTTTCAACACAGAGATTTGCTGTTCGAATGATGTAGCCAAGTTTTATAAGCAGTGGTTATGTTTGAAAGAAATTGTGAATCTTCCTGTGACTGCATCTTGAACTGCATATAAATCTGCACGCGAACGTTCCTTTGTCTGGTAATCAGCAGACGTGCACAAACTTTACAGTTACCAGCTTGTATGTGGCACCCAGTGAAATGTTCAGAATTTCGGATATTGTTCTGAATTCTATTCAACGATCTTCCCTCACAATGACAGCGGCGGCGTTAGCATTTTCTTCCGTTAGAGCAGAACCTGCAGAGTCAATTTTCCTTTGATATTGGTTGACTCCCTTCTTTAAACGTTTTAAACTATCTTCGAACTGTACTACAGAGATGAAGATTTGTTGAGACGAAGGCAAAATTTTAGAGCAGCACATTGTCCGTCACGCGACACCTCCATTTTGCTGTAGGAGTAACTGAACATGTCTCAACTTGCATAACTCTCACAGGCAGAAGTCAATGAAACAAGTGCCACGTTTACTTTACGCATTAAGCTAACAAAATATTGCAAAGTTAAATTTTAACGCGAGAAACAATGTGTCCGTAAAAATTATGACCAATCTATATTGAGCACTTCTCGTAATATTGAAAAGTAAAATAATTACTCGTATAAAATTATACAGCAATTATAGAAGAATCCAATGCCGAAATTTGTTTATACCTTTTTGATTTGATTTATTTACGGACGCTCTTTAACATCTCAGGTCGTCAGCGTCCCATTCAACTCAGGGCGTGAAACGGCCGAACAATTCAGAGGCCTCTTCTTTCAGACTTGAGGTTCTTTTTCGTTTCGTAAGTGTACGACACGGGACCCACGGCTCTTTACTTCCCTTCCGAAGGAAGCCATGCTTAGGATTTTTACGCCCCGAAAAAAAATCTATCGATCCTGGCCGGGTTTGAACCCGCGATCTTGGGTTTAGAAGGCAAGTATGGTTACCACTACAACACCAGGACCCACTTGTTTATACTGCAACTAATACTCGGAATATCAAGGGGTGCATATTTATTTTTACATTTGAAGAATTCTACGAATAGCCGAGGTCTTTAAGGCGTGTGCTCGTGAGCGGGAGGCCTGGGGTTCGATTCCCACTAGCAACATCCTCCCTGACTGAGGTTTTTTTCTTTCTTCTTCAGTCCTCATAAATGGCAAATCATTTCATGTATCACCACTGTCCACCGCCTGTGATACCTCAGCAGTTAAAAACTATTTTTAAAAAATCGCATTTGAAGATTTGAAAATTAGTTCTCCATAAAACATGTACTGATTAACATTCATCATATAATTTCATATAGTCATAATAAATAATATTATACATACAATAACAATATATGTTAAATACTTCGATATTACGATAGTTGCATGTGGCCTTGTCTTTCTTGATATATATCCGTGATTCTGTAAACTTATGTAGCAATGAATATGTGATCCTTCCTGATATGAATATTATGAATATCAGGAACAGTAGTAAACTGAACGTAATGCATATACAAAACTAGAGGCGATTTAGCTAGAAAAACTAAGCTCATCTTTTTTTTTTTTTTTTCAGAGAAACTTTTACTCAAAAATAATGTTGATTATAGATTTATACAACTCTCATACATATAGTATACAATTTTCAGCTACTTATTTTAATGCACCGTATCTGCATAAGTTACTTCGACATTCATACTTTCTTGAAAGCGCCTCTTTCGAGCCTGGAGACTGCCATCTCGATACTTTTCACAACTGCAATATTACTCTGTGAAAACTACTAAAACACTGTCAGCAGAACATGATTAAATGAATGGATTAGTTATTTTACTAATTCTAATTCAATAAATATTTTAATTATTTAGCTTTACAATTCAATAGGCTACTTGGTTACTTTAAGGGCGACGAAATAATATAACACTATGATTGTTGATTTATTGTGAGCTCCATAATTACTACTTAGATCATTAGCATACATCTGGAGGTTTACACACTTCAAAGTAGAATTCATATACTATTCTCTTAATTTAAGTGGCTTATTTTACTCTGCATTTTACTCATATTCTCTTAACAGTTTAGTATTCTTCTCTTTAAATAATTTTTTTTTAGAATTTTTTTGCAATCGTTTTACTTTTTGACATATTTTCTTTATTTTTCGCTTTCTAGTATACAATGTAATTCCTGATCCAACCCTCCACATTAAAGTCATCTTTTGATTCTATTGCCTCTTCTTAATCCTCCCAAATTCGTCATATCTCCTCTGGACAAACATGTGCTTCTCTTTATTGCACACTTCCACATGCTTTTATTTTCTATTTACTTTTCAGTTCCACATAAAGCACCCAGATTTTTTAATTCGTAAAAGAACTAAAAAATTCTTGCTTTTGCATATCCTCTCCTCTAATTTTTACTTCTCTTCTTAATTCCCTCTAAATAACCCCTAATTTATGTTCCTCTAATATTATATTATATTTTAAACTCAAATTATTTCCCATTTCAATGTCATTACTAGACTAGACATTCTTTAACAATTATTCAGACATTGATTAATTATTTAAAATCATCTTTAAAATACATTTATTAATCTCCCCTTACTTGTTAATCTTCTCATTTCGGTTGGTGCAGTCCTTTTGAGTAGTGGCAGACCCAAACTCAGGCAACAAAATGCTCTGTAAATACTATTTACATTTACCCAGCCTTCATCATACCCTCAAATTTCTACACATATAACATTCTAGCCTCTACAGCATTATAACCCTTCTATATTCAATTTATCAGCATTTCTGATATTTTATTTATGCAGAACATTACTTGTCTGTAGCAAATTTGCCGGTAACCAATACTTCTTCCCCTTCGTTGTTTCAGCCACAATTTTCATTTAACCCCACACTTAAAGAATTAAATTGCAGCTGCCATCTCTCGTCTCTCCTGAACTTGCTCCTTTTTCCCATACATTTTATTTTTAAATTCCAATATTTACAAAAGGTTCTGTGTAAGCTCAGCGTATTTATTGTTTTATTTTAGCAATAATTTACAGTTTATACAACGGAACAAGTCCAGAATACTACAGCTTTCATTGGCTGAAGCATCGTTTCACCTCTCGACCATCTTGCCCACGCACCTGAGCTTCTGCAATAAACGTCAGTGATGCTACAAGGGCACATAAATCGTGTGGCCAGAGTTTTATCCACTATCTCTTGATTTATGAGTCATAAAATTCGAGCAGAGGAGAAGGTTAACTTGGTAACTTAATTCCATTACAGTTTATCTGGATCACCTGATTTGGTTTTATTTTTAAACAGTTTATCAGGCAGAACTCAGTGATAATGGTTTATATCACAATCAGAATTATTTTTGTTCATTTAAATGCACATTGCCATGGCTATGAACAAAAGATCCAACGCTTTTTATTACCTTTTTTATGGTTTGGTTTATTTACAGACGCTCTTTAACATCTCGGGTCATCAGCGTCCCATTTAATTCAGGGCGTGAAACGGCCGAACAATTCAGAGGCCTCTTCTTTCAGGCTTGAGGTTCTTTTTCAAGCCGTAAATGTACGACATGGGACCCACGGCTTTACTTCCCTTCCGAAGGAAGCCATACTTAGGATTTTTACGCCCGAAAAAATCCATCGGTCCTGGCCGGGATCGAACCTGCGATCTTGGGTTTACGAGACAACTATGGCTACCACTACACCACCAGAACCGACTTCTTATTACTGCTTAACTAAGCAATTATGCATATGGTGCAATTGACAACCTTTGTGGCATCTATTTATATAACTATAGCATCTATGTTTCCAGATATGGATAATGTCACAAAGTGTATTTAATTTTCAATTCCTCCATGGTGCAAGGGTTTTTACTTCAATATTCTTTTCTTTGTTTTAGTTTAGAAACAGTGCATGAAACAATTCATATTTAAATGGGAGTACTAAAACCAAACCTGGGCTCTTTGTTCGTAGCAGTTACTGCACCGGGAGACCTTTAAACATTAACAAGAACTGTTAAACGATGATACTTTTTTTTTGACAGCATACCTTTGTTCATCCTCATAATTTTGATGATCTTTTTCAAAGTATCCCCGTTGGACGTAATGCTTCTGTCTCTACGTTTCTGCCAGTCTTCAAAGACATGTTGGATTCCCCCCCCCCCCTTATAGGTTCTTCAGAATCCCTTCTTCATCCTTCACCATGCTTCTGATGATAGAAAATGCCCCCCACTAAGATGTTTCTTCAATTTAGGGAAAAGAAAAAAGTCACAAGAGGCTAATGCTGGACTATAGGGAGGGAGAGGAAAACACTTCACGTTGACTTTTCTGAGATATTCAGCAGCAACATTTCTTATGTGTGTCCGTGCATTATCGTGGTGCAGCATCCAGCAATTTGCACGGAAATGGGGCTTTTACTTATGATAATGACCTTGCAGACATCTCTGTTTACAAGACATTTCTATAGTATTTTCCGGTTACAGTGGTTTGTGCAAGTACGATATGCTTATAAATCATTCCTTGAATGTATAAAAATGAGGTGGCCAAATTTTTCCCAGCAGAAGCAACTACCTCTTCTTCTTCTTCTTCTTCTTCTTCTTCTTCTTCTTCTTCTTCTTCTTCGGTGGAGATTTCCACTCAGATCTTTGATGTTTGTTCTCAGGTTCGAAATAATAAAGCAGAGTTTCATCAGCAAAGAATACCTTTGTAACATCATCTTCAACTGCATACAAACCTGTAAGCTTACGTCCTTTAATTCAAGAATCAGCAGTCTTGGAACTCAATATACAATTTCTGAATCTTAATGTTATTCCACGTTCCTCTCTCACAATTACAGTTAGAGCACAAACTTCACAGCCGGTTCCACCTTTCTTTGAAACTGATTACCTGCCCTCTTTAAACATTTTAAAACATCTTCTAGCTGTGCCATAGGGAAGAACAAACTCTTCATAGGCCTTAGCTAAATATTTTGAGATGAAAGCAGAATTTCAGAGCAGTATATTGTTCGTAGCTTGTCACCCCCATTTTAGTAGGCGGAATTAAACACCTTTCAACTTGCACATCTCTCGCATGCGGGAACCGGAAATGAAAACAATGCAATTAGTATCTACACTAGCATTAAGCTAACAAAATATTTTAAAGTTAAATTTTAGCGCGAGAAAACGTCTGTAAAAGTATGATCACTTTTTATTGAACAGGCATGTATGCATACTTTACATCTTAATACCAGCAAATTATGTTTTCTGCTCTAGCCTTGATTCCGACTGAGATTTATAAGCAGATAAATGAAGATTATGCAAAAAATACGTGTAATTTGGTACATTGCTTACACTAAAGTAACTGAGAGATGCACGAAAATCTGACAAATAAATAGTGTGACATTTTCCAATAAAAAGCAAAAAATCATCTCATGAACATTCTTTATTTCTGTGAAAGCTTTTTACCTTTCACATTTAACAACTCCCTAAACGTTTTCATTCTGCTATGCATATAAACAATAGTAAAAGATAAAAAACGAATTTATATAACAAGTCCGTATCAAAGAATAATTAAAAACGACATCATCGCAAAATAACATTTATTTCTGAAAAAAAAAAATGCAACGAAATACGTTTAATTTCTTCATAAGGAGTAAAAAATACTTAAAAATGATGATAAACAAATTCAGATTGTATTGCTTAAATTAAATGGAATATTTAAGTTATAATTTGGAATCAATTGACTTCCATGGATTAGAGGCCATCATCCCAGTTGCCACTAGTAACGAACGTTAGACTAAACGAACTGAATCTGTTTGAAGCTGTCCCTGTGCCCCATCAATTACAGAGTAATTGAGACAATTCGATGACAAAATTCATGTATGTAGAATTAAGATTGTGCAATGTTAAGACTGAGCATGTCTATAATGTGTAATTTTAGAAATATTTAAGAAATAATGTGTAATATAGCTAAGGGTAAAGACGTACTTGAATCTCACTCTGAACATGCAAGGCAAGGGTTGGAAAAGTCAGACAATGCAAGATAATCCCTTCTGGGATGCACAAGGAAGAACGTTTGCCCCTCTGTGGTAGAAGCCAGTCACTTTTCGCTACGGCACGCAACAAATGTGCATTCGTAGGTCACAGACATAACGTGAAAATGAAGTTTGAAGTGAGTCATTGACGAATTGCATAACGTATGCTGTGACATAATTTGTCCAGCAAACAGGAATGGATTTCATGATGTCAGCATTGGCCTATGAGAATGGTTAACACAAAACTGGCGGGAATATCTGGCGTGAATTTTAGGGGAGGACGTCAATTTTTCTCCAGTATATATGAAAAATGTTTTGCCTCAAAAGTAGACGGTCTCAGAATTCTCCGAGCAAGATAGTGTTGCTGTGTCACCCGGGAAGTTAGAGGAAGAACGACCTAAGACCGAGGTACAAGTCCGGCATCAACGAGGCTCGACGATCAATCAACGCGCGAGTCACATATAGCTCATTGTGCTGCATACAATACCATTGAAGTAGCACTTTCTTCATATTAGGCACCATTTAGATGACGCAAGCAAATTTACGTGTTTGCCAAGTTTATTTTGCCAGTGATCCGGTGTAAGGCGTGAGTTCATTTGATTATTTATGTTTGGGAGAATAAACAACCTCAGCAGCTAATTCACAATGCGTTATTTATCATCGCATCCCATATTAAATTCCCATTCACTCAGTACGGTTTACAGCTGCCAAAATTCAGCGGAAAAGCCCTAGAGAGAGAAAGAGTCTCGTGGAGGAGAAGTTGGTAGTCTACAGCAGTTGTGACGAAATCTGCGATCGGCGGGCTTATATTAACTAATACCGCTACCATACAACCCTATTTCAACCCCACCAACAACTCTGCTCCAAATTGGCACCCACGGCTTGGGGGCCAACTATAACAATCTTCCTCCAACTATTATAAATCTTCATGTTTCACGCAATCCCTTCTACACAAAACTGCCATGAAACATAGAGAAGATATACTTTCCGTTTCTTGCTCATCTAATGAGAAAACTTGCCGAAAATTTACAAAACTCAAACGTTATTAGACACCAAATTATTAAAGTACTCTGATCTGCTCCTACCACCCGTTATACAGTCAGCATGACAGCTCTAATCTACAACTGGTAGTAACGCCGTGAAATGTTATATTTCCATTTTCGATATTCCTATTATATTCCTATTATAAGAAAAATATGTGAAGAGTATTTACCATCCCAAAGCCAATACAATGTCGAACAATCAAAATCATAGTTTACATTACGGCAAAGATTATTTTGATTTTATATTGCACTATTAATAATATTTAATCTGTTATTTTAATGTGCAACGATTCACGAAAGCTATACCAAACTGTGCTAGAGATGGTAAACTCTTTGGAAGCAATCTATACATTTTCTTTTTAAGAATTCATAATATCTTGCACTGTGAGAATGTTTCCTCAATTAAGATGGCAAGTTATGTAATCACATACATCTATGCAATTTTTCAAGCCGTGTTTTTACTAGAAAAAAAAAACAGGGAAAGAAAAGCAATGAGTTTCTGCAGCGACAGTATCTAGGGGATTTACAAGAAGTAGACAACGACTAGCCATAGAAAGACCCTTGCAATTTTAAGTCCGCTTGATTTACATTAATTTTTCCATATTTTCACATTAAACGTACCTTTTTCTTGGTTCCAATTGGTAATTTTATAATGAATATTCCTATCATGTATAAATAGCTATAAAAGTAATATATAATTAAGAACTAAACTACTGAAGTTATGCTACAACACGAAAGAAATTTTAGAAACTAACGTGATATTGAACAATTATGTAGGCAATCAAAATAGAAGGTTCAATTACTCTGCAAAGATAGAACGGGGAATATACAGTGAAAACTATAAATAAATAGACTACAGTATGCATACTGCAGACTTTGGATATATTGAATTAAAATATTAGAGCACAGAGCATTGTATTGGGGATGGAAAAAGATAAAATAGTTTTCTTATTCTTTCAGAAGGATTACATGGTCATGTTTTATGCATCTTTTCACTTTTTTCCCCTCCCCCTCCCTAATATAAGATTACTTTCGTTTTGATTAGTATGGATTTTGCACACAACATAATAAATGGAAGCCTATAAAATAGTAGTGGAATATAAAATTGCCCTAAACGTGAAATGAGTAATTTTATTCATCATGTTGTAGAATTTGGATTGTATTTGTGTTCACACCTCTGCAAATATTTGTTTGTCCATCATAAGTCACTCGTCTCGCATATATTCTCAACTTTCCTCATGCAAAACAATTGCACTTTGTTAAGAGATATTCAGGACAATGACATAATGAAACTTTTCATTAATCCTTGTTCTTCTTTGAAATGCAAATACCGGTGGTGAAAAGAATGTACCTGATTGAAATAAAAAAGTGATGCCCTTCCCAACTGCTAATCACTTTTACATTGACAGAGTTGTTGCAGTCCATTTTCTATAATACGCAGTACAAATTAAAACTGTTAAGAAAAGTTAGTTTCTATTTTATCAGCTGCTAGTGTCTCCGATTAAGTAGTCATAGATAATCTCACAATTTTGTGTACTATTTAAGGCGAGAAAAAATGTACACACAAATTGTGCTAAATAAGCAGCACAGAATTACGAAGTGTTTTCCTTCCAAATTATAAACAACAGAAAAAAATTATGTTATCTATTCAAAGTAGGTATGTGTTTCGCAATGTTTATGAAAATAGGCGGTTCAAAACCAAACGTAATTTTCGTCAGGTACTACCACAGTAATTTAAGACAGTTTCTTGTTTAGGTTAAAGTGCACTGTCAAATGTTTCTTTGCTACAAACTGGGTGTTCCACAATTTGCATGGCTTGCATTTTATAATAGTGTTCAAATATTAGATCTAGTGGTGACTGCATCTGTAGGAAGACAAACCCTTAAAAATATTTCTCTTACATGCGATCTTATAAAGAAAAATCCACAAATCATTAAATATAAATTTGCTAGAGATTATGGTAATGGTGCAAATATAACATTTTGAAAAAATGGCACCTACTTATGTAATTATTTTATATTTAAACAGTTTGGAAATTATCTCAAACTACTCATTAATAATCACATTCTACTCTTATGAGAAGAAAAAAATGCTGTACAGTCTTAAGGAGTGTAAACATGCTGCATCAAAATAAGATTTAATTATGATTTTTTTAATGTCAATATCACAGTAGATACAGGAAATGTTGTGTGACAAGATGTACTAATAAATATGCAACAGAAACTTTGCCAGAAATCATACATAAAAAGTTGCTTTTGCCCGATAGATTATTGGTACAACCATTACTTTAATATAAGTAAACGGAGTAATGAGATCATTTTAAAATGTCTCACTATGAAAGAAAACAGCATTAAAGCTATTAAAGGAAGGCTAAAAATAATAAGACGAAATGAGACAATTAATTAGAAATTGCCTAAAATTACAAGTTTTCAGCACAAGTGCTAGATGTATTAAACGTTTCTGCTCTAATTGTAAATATCTTTAAACAGCATACAGGAAATAAATGCTAAAATCAATGAAAATATTTTTTTATTTGTTTTATTCGGACATTCTTTAACATTTCAAGTCATCAGCGTCTCATTGAATTCAGGGCGTGAAAACGACCGATATATTTTGCTCAAAGGCCTCTTTTCCAGGCATGAGGACCTTTATCGTGCCGTAAATCCACGACACGGGACCCACGGCTTTACTTCCCTTCCGAAGGAAGCCATTACTTATGATTTTTACATCCAACGGTCCTGGTCGGGATGCAATCTTGGGTTTAGATGGCCAGTATGATTACCACTACACCACCAGGACCGACAAAATAATAAACGGAAACATGTTATTTATATGAGGTGCCCAAGTTATTAGAAATGTAAATAAAGGAATAGAGATTTTAAATTCAACCATCTTGCTTTCGTAAATTCGAAATTCCAATAATTCCACTGAAACTTTCGTAATTATTGTTTGTTTATTATCCATAATTAATTTTGTTCAATTCATTAGTAACAAATCAGAAAGACATTTTTTCCCAAGCAGCCACTCTTGCGGTGAAACACGGAATTGAAGAAAGAACGATACCAGATTAGTTAAAATACTTTTTTTTTTTTTGTAGAGTGTGTTAATAATATACTGTTTTGGCAGAAATTAGTGCAGCAAATTTAGTTTTTGTGTATATGATAACGTATTGGATGTTGAGACATTATACAGAAAATAATTTTTAAAAAAAAAGGTATTTAATAATAAATGCTTATTTACGTGTAGAACCTTATGAAATTATAATAATACATACTTTTGAATTTGATTTTAAAAAAATCATTGCTTTATTTACCTTAAGTTAATTACGTATAATAAGAGGGATTTCATTTTCCGGAAATTTTTATTTAGCTTTTTTCATATTGAATTATGTTTTATACAGTAGCTGTATATGCAGCAGTGAAGCTATCATGATAAAATAAGTACCAACAGACGCAGAAACTGTAAACATGTTTTATATTTCAATGAAGTTCAAACCGCCACGGGTTTGAACTTCGAATTCCACCATGACCGTTCTCCCTTACAGATTTTTTTTCCGGGTTTTCCCCAGTCCTCATAACTGACAAATGCCGGGGAGGTACCCTAAACTTAGGCCTGGAACGTTTGCTTCCTTAAAATATCATTTCCCAATATATCATTTCATTTCATGTATCATCAGTGTCACCGCCTATGGTGCCTCAGCAGTAAAAACGGGCGTTAAACACCATTCCAAAAAAAGTCCAATGTGGATTTTCAGGATTAAGTTGAAAGCTCACGCCCCGCGGTTATTTCCTCTTGCATAGATAACTGTTATCTTTAAACTGCGCATATACTGCGGTGAATCTTTCTCGTATTCTGCTCGAAAGAGACATTGAACAGAGTATATGTACTTGGTTACATTAAATTCCAGCCCACAAGATACCATATCCGCTGCTTTGGCCACTATTTTTACAAACCACCGTCAACAAATCAACAGCAGTAAAAATACAAATTGCTCTGTTGCTGTGCAATATACACTATGAACAAGTTAACATTTAGAAATTGCCGATTTTTTAAAACTGAAGAGATAATTTTGGCTATATCTGTATTATAAACCACATTATTATAGCATTTATCATGTTGTATGTAGTAACAAAAGAAGAATACAACAAATCTCCAACATAATGAAAAATAAACTGATAAATGACTTTATCGAAGAGCTACATAATTTTGAAAAGAATTCCCACATCTATGAAATAAATGTATATTTGCAATGAAATTAGCATTAGCGAACAAAGGCCAAAGGTTCTTCCCACAACCAAGTACTCGTGTTGTAGAAAAAGCAAGATATATAACCAGCAGTATATGCAACGGGCTACTGAAATCAACCACTGATTGCAGCATAACACTGCCTCTAAGGATTGCAATATTTATCTCTAAAGAACAAGGTGTTCTGTAAGAAAGAAAGCTGCAAGCGTCCTAGTTTTGGGCTATACAACTGGTCTGGCCCTTCCAGGAATGGCACATGGTTGTACGAAATAGCAGTTAAATAAATAACTGCTGTATCGCGGCCGAGGTGTGCCACTCTTTGTCTCATCCATTTGCACATCTTCATTGCATATCCTAAGACGTCCTTGTAATGTCATTTTCTTTATTGGCTATTGTGTTTTGATTGCAGGTTATTATTTTCCTTAAGAAGCGACAAATATTTTGTTTTGTCCAGAGGGCCATCCTGCCTCACCCTGAATATCCCCCACGAGGCCATTTCAAATTGCGTTTTAATTTATCTTATTCTGCTGCCAGTAGCATGAACAACAATAATTAATACTTAACAAATAAATTCTGTCAATATTCTAAAAAAGGATAGACAATTTTTAATATATTTTAATCTTTTCGAGAACAAAATAATAGACACACAATGACAGGGGCGAGAGCGTCTATTAAGGTTGTAAGGTTGTAAAGCCTACCTAAAAATTAAGTTTTTAATATTTGACCAATTAGAATTTTTCATATTTGAACTATTTCATATTAGTCTTGCTGTGACGTAGATAACTGATCAATAATAGGTGGAAGGCTCAATCTGACTTGCATATATATATGTTTTCCAATTCCTAGTCCAGTGAAAAAAATCTTTCGTGGAATTTTCGTTGCTGTGTACGCTAACCTGGGTCGAGCCGTCCTGATATTTCGTTATTTTCAGTTTCATTGTGATAGTATGGAGTGATGTAATTAGTTTATTTTAAGAGTAAATTAAGACCATTTTGTTATTTTTAAAATGTGTTCTTAAATTCCCTCAATCAAATCCTTTTTTAGCTTACGCAAACCGATTCATAGGTTTGTAATTCTTCATGCTAACCATTTATTACTGCATTTCTTCTACGTCTATATAATAACCCATTGCAGCGAACGGCGCGACATTTACTCGGTTTATAGAGAAGGGGACGGTAAATAAACAGTAAACTTTAAGAAATTATTTCAAGATTGACTGAAGTATATGTTCATAAAAACGACCTGAAGATTGAGATTTATTTAAGGATGAATCATGGAACATGAACTTTTCTTATTATTGCATGCGCTGTAATTTATTGACTCGATAGTCATAATTTTGAACATAAAACATATCACTGTAACATTACAGAGTCATTTTCATGGCATATTTAACATAAATCAGATTTTGCTACTCATTTCTAGTCCCGCACCTAAGCCAACCTTAAACAAAAACACGCTGCCAATGCCAGCCGCGGAAGTTCTTCCACAATATTGGTTGAAGATCTGATTATTTGTCTTGTATTTACCATAATCTACCATAATCTATAAAATATACTTTCCTAATTCCAGCCCCTATAACATAAATTACATAAAACAGCATCAGCCATATCAACAAGATTGCAGAGGAATAGTATTTCGTTGTACTATTTGTTTTCACCTGTCTTGTGACAATGAAGACAGTGAAGTAAATTCACAGAATGCTCACATGCAGACAAATTTATGCGAAAATTAAATTGACTTTTAAGATTTTATTTTTGGTACATTTTTCTGTATCTTTATTCTTATTGTATGATTTTATTTTACTCATGAAACTTTACGACCCTGTTTATTTCTTTAATTTGTTCAGGAGGGTATCGATCTCTTCATCCAAACAGTTGATTTAAGATCTCTTATCACTATACAAGCTGGTTTCCTTCAGGTGAATCCCTAATATAATTTTAATATCAGAGGAAGTAGAAAAATAACCAGGAACAATATAATAAATGAATAGCAATAAACAGTTACGTTAAAAATAACAAATGACATATAAAGAACTTTGAACAACTGAATTCAAACTATAAGCAAGGTGCTATTAATGGATTTGTCTGATGCTCGCTTACGCAGAACTGAAATTTTGATGTCTGTAATGAGAACGCCATTAGGAATCGCAGGTTTATTATTTCCTCTCGTCTACAGTATTGAGAGTAGCATCACACAGCAATTTAAATTACTATTAATGAAAAATATCGACTGAACTAAAGTTTATAAAAACAATGACTTTCACAACTTCGGATGTTCTTTTCCCTCGCGCTTATCCCAATAGCTAGAGAACAAATTTAGTAACTCTAATCAATTTCCTACAAACTTCACGGAAAAGTACTTAGAAACAAGAGCTCAGGAACTATTGTTGTGTTATATAAGATTACAATTATTCAGATTTTGTAGCTGAAACTAACTCGCGGGCCATTGAATTATTTAACGCTTTCCAAAGAATGATCTTCTATTTTTATAAACCAAATTCAATGACGACGTGGATGCAAGAAACCATGTCATTAAATTTAATGCATAAAAGTATATGTTCAACTGGAAATATTAATGGAATGCCACAGTATATTCTTTCCGCTGAATTTTTGGGACTGTTTAAATACACATTTAATTTATATTCACATCAGTTCTTACAATGATATTTTCAATTTTTTCAGAATAACTTAGTACTTTTTAAAGCATTAAAACCCTCCTCGTTAGAGATAATAATCTCATTTGCATCTTTCAAATAAAACATCCAACCTTAAACTCGTAGAGCATTGATGCAAAAACTTTTCTCCGTCTTGAAATTATCTTCCCTCAACAGTAATCATATTCGCGTGCGGAGAAAACCTCTTACCGTTTCGCAACCTTTGCTAGCTCGGTACTGTTTTCATGTTATGCTACAATAGAGCTACGTTTCAAGTTTCTGAAACTTTTATCACTAGTAGCTCCAAATTACGACCAAATGTATATATATTTTAAAATGCAGCAAGGTAGTATAATAGTCTCGCATGTACTGGCGACTCCAAAAATTATGCTGAATACATTTTATGCCGCTTATATACGTGTTTAGATATTTATTAATTTATTAGTACAACTGAATAGAATAGGGAAAATGTAGGACGACAGATGGACGTATAAGATCACCATGTGGGACACATCCTTAGTCAAACGACATAGAGGCAGACTAAGAAGGAAATGGGAAGACTTCACGCGCACAGGCAGGACCACAATGGTCCAGAATAGCAAGAAGCAGAAATACATGAAAAATCATCGAACGTCAACTTCGAAATAAGTGAAATCTGATGAACAAAAGTATAACAAAGTGTAGCACACAGAGTAATACTAGTGTATACAACCCTAATACGAATTAGCTCATCATTAGCGAATAAGAGCTATCCTCATGTAGGATACCTTTGCCCTTCTTAAGAACATTTGGGATTATTATTATTATTATTATTATTATTATTATTATTATTATTATTATTATTATTATTATACATGTTTTATAAAACTTGCTACGCCAAGTGTTTTGCAGATCGCGCAAGCAAATTCGCATTTATTATTGTGCAATTGATCAGCACTAGTGGTCAGCGTTCCCGGCTACTATTTCCGGGGACCTGTGGATTTCTTGGAAATACTATGGGCATTTCTCGTTAACTAAGAAGGACCTCATGCAGCCCATGGTCTGGTTAGGTTAGGTTTCATTAGGTTTAACGACTTCCTGCATTATAATTATATTCATTATCCCCATTGCATCTTGCCGTTTATCCGGCATTAGAAGACGTCTACAACATTGCCAAGACATTGAGTAAAATGCTCAAGTTAAAAAAAAAAAAAAAGAAAAAAAAAGAAAGGAAAAAAAAAGAAAAAAGAAAAAGAAAAAAAAAAGAGGCAGGCATTGAAAAAAATTACAACATTGTGAGAAACAGAATACTATGTTAATATTTATCTCTTGTACACAATTATACTTCACAGAAGATAATGCAAAACTTTACATATCAGTTTGTATGTATTTATTTTGTATATTTAAGGACGATCTTAAACTTGTCAGGTCTCAGCGTCCCATTCAATTCAGGGCGTAAAAGGGTAAAATTTGTCTCTTCTTTCAGGCTTGAGGTTCTTTAACGTGCTTTACTTCCCTTCAGAAGGAAGCCATACATTGGATTTTTACGTCCGAAAAAAATCCATCGACCCTGGCCGGGATTGAACGCTGGCCTTGGGTCTAAGAGGCAAGTACGGTTACCATCAGACCACCAGGACCGACGTTTGTAAGTATGACAGCTGATGCAGTTTGCTTTTGCATGAATTTGTTATGTTCATATTATGCCAAGCACCAGAAGTGAACACAAATTGGTAAATAATGCAAATGTCTCGTGTATATATATGTTTTGTTTTAAACTATTTGTTTATTTATGAGAGAGACTCTCACGACGATTTTGTCCTAATAGCTGCAAGTAAAATTTAATCAACATTTATCAGTGTGTCATTGAAGGCTTGAAGAAGCATTTGGTTAAACCTTCCCAACAGAAGAACAATAATTAGTCCATCTTTCATTTGCCATATTTTATGTTAAAACATATTCTAAGAAAATTACCATGCACCAGAAGGTAATATTGTAGGTTATTATAAATACTCCATTTCTTTAGAGGGAAACTGAGTTGTTCCAAGCATGACCCTGATCACAGTTTCTAAATCTTTAATGTAATTTTGAAAGGAGAGAAATCGGCGGAAATGAAACTTTGGCAGCACCGTTAGCATAAAAAATTGATGGAGCTGACACGCTGAATGAGATTAGTGACAATGACACCCATCATAGATCACAAGACATCCAAGACGCCCAAGAAAGGACGTAGAAGTGTTGGAAAATAGTTCAAGTTGTAGTTATTGTTTCAAAGAAGCTTCTATTTATATTTCAGTATCGACAAATAAATTATGCCTTCGGAAATTTTAGGCCAATAATCAGAAGAAATGTGATCTACCTACCAAATTTTTATAGATAACAATGATAAAACAAAAACGATAAAAGATATACTGTAATCTATGAAATACACGCAGTTATAATTCTATAATACTTTTTATATTTGTAAACTGCTCACCTGAGTGTAGACCAGGGGAACGCAGACCGTATCGTAGCCAATGAGGGAGCCCAGCCGCCTTCGAATGTCCGACAACTCCATGAGGATGGTCTGCACCACGTGATCGTTGGGAATGAGGGCTTCTTTGCGCGCCCTGTTGATTATGTTTGTCGCCCAGATAAGTGGCATCCAGTACTTGGACATACCTGTTTTTTCATCCATCATTTCAAATATCTTCTTTTCGCTCTCCATCATGAGGCCTGGAAGAGAGCATTATCCTTTGAAATATTTTACAGATTAAGATATTTTATGTAATAGCTACATTGATGCAATTCATTTCTGCATTGGCTGCTGAAATGACAATATCACTCGGTTAAGAAAGGAAGAAAGAACGAAGGCTATAAAGAGGGAGAAATAGCCGCTGTTTGCAACTTTTATAAACTTTATGGATGGTAACAGACAAGTAAGACAGTCACTCAGAAGGTAATTTCTCCTTTTTTCTCATCTGTTAATTTATAACAAACTAAGTGACATTTACACAGCTCATACGACAAATTTATTACTAATTTTTCAATCTCGTCTTGTTCAGTGGTTTTTGTCTACATTTTCACAATGACGTATTACGCGCGGTAAAAATCGCTACCCAGAGGCCATCACGAATGATCTCGACTCGCAACATGTTGCATGGAATCACTGCAGTGGCCGGGCAACCGTTCTTCTTTTCATCAGCCGATGGGGTTTGCCCTTCTAAACATTCTTCAATTTTTCATCAATGCATTTGGGCGTGTCAAGAATTCTATTGAAGCTCGCTTCAATGTCCGCCATTTTATCAATGGACTTAAGAAGCTGTTTGTTATTGCCAAGGACTGTAGAAGGTAGTTTGGGGACTCGCGCTAAACTGTAATTTTTTATATTACCATCTTATTTTAAGAGACAGAAAAATATATGAGGCATAACTTTTGACTCTCGTACTATATTAATACTATTGAGTCAGAATCCGTTTCTCCGTTGACGAGCTTTATTCAAAGACGCTTACTAGTGAGGTATATGCTATTAATGGATCTTGGTTGCAACCTTAAAATAAATGAAAGAGTTTGAGGCAAAAATAAACTCCATATTTTCATAATAAATTCCTCCATTAAGCAGTACAAATACAACAGAGTATCCAGTATTCATTGTATGTACATAAAAAAAAAAAAAAAAAACATCTCCAAGAATAATTTGATAATAAATAACCAAAATGCCGCTAAAACTTATAAGAATATTGAGTTATTTCTCGCTGCTCCTACAAAAATCTGATTCATATTGAGCATATTGTTCAGAAAATGGCTGTTAATACATTATAGGATTTTGGTCGCATGGCGACCTATGGTGATTTCACAGTATATTCTCACAATCAGCATTTTTTGGTTGCCAGCTATCGCTGTAGGATGCTATGATAATTCCTCTTTTTTTCTATGGCGCTAAAACCGAGATCGGGCCATGATCTGCCGCAGCGACCTCTGTTTCTTCCACCTCCGTCTTACGACTTTATTGATAGAGGACAGTATTGCAGAGAGACATGTGATCAGCATGTGAACACCTAGCCGGTTGCCTATTACGCGGCTTTCTAAATCAAAGGACCCACCAGGTAGCTCCCCAATTATCCTCACAAGCTGCTTGTAGGTAACCCGTTTCAGACCTCCCTAACTTAGAAAAAAATCTACTGGTAATAGAACCCGGGTCCTCCCGGCCAACAGTCAGCAACGCTAACCACTAGACCAAAGAGGTGGTCACTATGATAATTCAACTTCTTAAAAGTTATATCTAATGTTACTCAAAGGAATCTGCGAGAAACCACGTGGGTAAAATATAAGCGACGTTAGTAAAATAATTGGTACATACAATTTGGGGGATTAGAATACTATTAGTATCACTGCGACATGAGCAAAACACTGCTTGTACAATATAAGACGCATTTGTTGTAACGCTTTACAAAAGTAACAAAGCTTCAAGAATACTGCCCACCTTCCACAGCTAAACGTAAAGTTAAACAAAATTTGACTCGATCTGACAATTGTCACTACCAAATCACAACTTCCCACCACCAAGTTAACATGTAACCAAATGTTTTACTTAGGTCTTACAACCCTCAACCTTTGTACTTCGCCGGAGATAAGTTGCGGCAAAATATAAAGATTGAGAGTTGTTTCAAAAGCGAGGTGAGGTACAAATTTAGAAAAATCACTGACGGCTGAATGCACTGTTAAAGTGTCAAATAGATGGATATTCTCAATTTCAGAAATGTTATGGAATTCTTGTTGGAATTTTTGGTGCGCTGGGATGATACGAAAATATAAAAGGCAGGGAGGATATTTTTGGTCTTGGAACTTTTATGCGAGATTTTTAAGTTAGATATTAAGAGGGGAAAGGGGGGGGGGTATTACAAAGATGATGGCCGCAGATGGAAAGAGAACAAGTGTGCAGGGAATACTGTTGTAAGTTTGTACGTAATGTGCACATGTAAGGAAAGAACCATTGCATAAAGAAATATTAGGCTAAGATGCAGCAATGACTGACGCAGAAAAGGTGAATTAACTGAAAAATTGGAGCTAGTAAAGGAACTGACTGAGGGATTTTAGGCCATGGGACCTAAACATAAAGACATCTTCAACATAACCACCAAGGGAATTCGACCTTTTTATACTATTATTAATAAACATTCCTTAATTATATATAAAATATATCTTAATAAAGTTGGAACACGAGGATATGTTTTGCCATTAGATAAGATCAACAGGCAGGTATAGACAAATAAATAATAATAATAATAATAATAATAATAATAATAATAATAATAATAATAATAAAAGACCATATTTACTTTCATCAATTCTGTAAGAGTTCAAATACATCGTTGGGCAGCATTAATTCAGCTCAGAAATGAAAGTTCGGTATAAACTTTTCATTGAAGTATATACTTATAGATTCCCTTTCACTGCAATCTCTTATCTCGCTATAATTTGGCAATCATTTGCCTCATTATAGATTCAGTATATTAAATTTGGTAAGGCTTCTTTCACCTCTTAAATATTCTTGGAAAACTCTCAGTTTGCATCTTTATGAATATTTTTTACTAGTCCTTACAAAGTAAACTTTTCCTTGACCTAACTAAGCTTAATGCATGAAATAGAATTTTACAGTTGAGAAACACCTAAGTGTACTAAGCCATCAGCCTTTTCTAAATGCTACTTCAAGAAACGAGGGAAATCACAGTTAAAGGTTGGTATACCTGCTATGAGCAGCGCTCCATAGTCGTGTCACGCGTGGGTGTCATTTTGCAACAAGAGCAGAGAAAGTGTTGTTACGTCCTTGCGAACGTTGGCAACAATGTGAGAGCGTATCTAAAGCAGAAATCCTGTTTTGTCTTTGTAGCAGCGTCCCTTTGTTTCATAACACGCTCTGCGCTGCAATTGGGTGCGTTTTCGTTGTGCTTGATCATTAATCGACGTTCATATTTCAGAACATGCTTTATTTGAACTCATTTGACACTGTTTGTTTGAATTATTTGTTTGTTCCAGTGTTTTCTTAATCCTGATTTTGAATTCATTGCTTTTTACTATTCTTCTTTATAAAACCTCTTTATATTATCCTTTTCAGTAGCTTAACCTCGACTCTGAAATTCTTTGCCAAATGATGGTTGCCGAACATTATCAGCGTTTAAAATGAGTTGGATAATACTTTGTCTAATTGTATTTAGTAGTAGTAAATGACTAGGTGTCCTATTTACAGCCCCCAATCCTTAACTGTTCTCTTAAAAGTTAAAATGTCTTGTCTATTAATAGAATTTGAACCCTATATGTATGTAAGTATATATTAGTTTATCTGTAACTATTAATTGCTTGCTGTATGTGTGGAAGTAAAGACCTAATAGCTTAATACCAACAGATAAAACAAATAAGTAATATTTTTTTTTGAGTAATGTTTAACGCCCGTTTTTACTACTGAGGCACCCCAGGCGGTGGGACTGATGATACATGAGATGAAATGATAAATTGGGAAAGGATATAAATAAGTAATAATAATAATAATAATAATAATAATAATAATAATAATTATAATAATATATGTTTTAAATTAATTATGGATAGATCAAACGTTTGTATTTCTTTCAGCCTCGAATTAAACATACTATACTGTAGAATTATATTTCTGAAGGTGTAGTGGTCATATGTTTTATAATATTTTTAATAAATGTTTTATTTAGAAGAATTTTAATAGAAGACAGATATCCTCCAGAACAAATTTAATTTGGAAGGTTCAATAAAAGGCAATATAAAGTATTTTACCCGAACAATGACATTATGTCAAAACAATATGGTCTAAAATAAATTCTGAGGTATAAATATACTAATTATATATACCTTAGAGGGGGAAATTCTATACTTACATAATATTGAGCAAGAGGGAATCGTCTTCAGATAATTTTTCGGCTTCCTACTAAGAGGAAGCCAGAAAAGAAACTAATTATAATATCTAACATACATTATATTATGTGCACATTCTCACAAGTGTGAGGACTGGGAGAGGATATTTTTCGTTACAATAAATAGATGACGTAATATTTTATACTACCCTGTTTATTGTTGATTAAATTAACAGGCGTTTCAAAAAAAAAAAAAAAAGGTTGGGTGTAGTGGCCTATACCTACATCCGATCCTTGTAACATCACTTTGCGGCGGAGATGATAATTAGAATCTGAATTTGATCTTAGAACTACAACTGTCCTTACATTTGGGTCACCGGCCTTCTAATTACACCACGTAAACTTTCCGCTACTCACACGGCACTAGAAGTATTTTTTTTTAAGCGAACGGGCTATGAGCAATTTAACTCATAACACAGACCATGTGCTTCTTGTACCTGTAGGTCAAATTTAATACACATAACAATAAGCAGATTATATCGAAAATGTTGTGCGTCGAAGTGTTCGAAGTCTTGTTGAAGTGCTAGAGTGATCTCAAACGAGGCGAAGAGCCTCCTTATACATTCCCGTGAAAAATCACCTCCACGTGGTTTACAGGTGTCCATGGGGTTACAAATGTAAGCGCACGCTACCCGCGACCTTTTTAAAAGTAAAATATGTCACAAGGGGCAAAAATCCAGGTCCTGACGTGACCAACGTGCAAATCATAACTACTTTCCACCTGACGCATGGTCATAAAAATACATAAAGCTTGTCTTTCGTGTTCACCTTGTTGTATATTGCATTTCATCATCTTGAAGATCTTTCCTGCTAGCAATGAGCTGTACCACAGAGTTATCATATAAAAACTTACCATCCTAGAAATATACATTAAATGAATACAAAATATAAACATTATTAATTAATTTAGATATACACAGTTATACATCCTCTGCAGGGAAAAATAAACACCCAATCTCTTCCTTTTTTTGAGGTTCCTCCACTGGGGCATAGGCATAACAACCAGACGTTGAGCAAATCTCAAATACAGAAATATCCTTTTCCATCACTAACAATCCAATCTAATCCAATTCAACAAATATCCTGGGAACTACAAGCCAATGTCCCGGTCAGTCCCTGTTGGAGAGCTAGTTACACATATAAAGTACACATACACACCAAGGGACTTTCTGAATGGATGGCCAGTCCAATGTTAGGGTCGGAATGAAGTAGTCAAAAATACGCAGACATATGGTAATGAAATGAAATCGAATTAAAAAATGGAAGATAAAAATCCACAGCAGGGAAATACTAATCCGACATTTGCCCTTTCGAAAAATGGATTGAGGAATTTGAACCTCGGACCTGCCAAACACGGGTCCCAAGTGCTACGCATAAGTCAAGCTTGTTCTTCATTTATTATGTATACACCAAAAACAAAAATAAATAAAACATTTAAACACAAAATCAAAAATTCATTTAATTTCAAATACTTGTTTAAAATAAGAAATATATATATATTCGTCTATTTTATTTATAAATTAATTTATAAATTATAAATTTATTTATAAATTAAATATAATAAACCTGCGTTACATTCATCACTCAGCTGACTGGTGCATCGCTTCAAAATATAATTGCAGAAAGTGGAGAGTACAACTTCTAATAATGGCATTTTTTTTAAAGTTTTCTTTCGTTCTGAAAAGTCAGATGCCAGTATTTAGACTTCATCTGCACCATCATTAAATGTATCGTCTCCAAAACACTGCTATGAGCCAAACGAAAAGTAGCAACGAAGGTCTAAAGACACGGTGAATGAATGTTTCATGAAATGAGCTCAGCGTCCTCAGCGCTTACATTAGCTTTTCGGTGTAAGGAAAATCTCCGGAAAAAACCTGATTCCTGAAACTTCCGTATTTGTGGGCAGACACGCTAATCAAAGACCACGGAAATGTGATAGCGATAACAGGATTAATTTAATTATTTGATTAGTTCTAGTTTATAGCTAAAAGTGGTTGAAAGATAAGAAATTTGATAACTAGAAAATTTCATAATAATTGCAATAATTTTCCAACCTTCCTTTTATAGCAAAGGAAGCTTCATTTGATTTATTTACAGACGCTCTTTAACATCTCAGGTCATCAAAGCCCCATTCCATTCAGGGCGTGAAACGGCCGACAAATTTTGCCCAGAGGTCTCTTCTTTCAGTTTTGAGGTTCTTTTTCATGCCGTAAATGTACGACATGGGACCCACGGCTTTACTTCCCTTCCGAAGGAAGCCATACTTAGGATTTTTACGCCCGAAGATCCTGGCCAGGTTTCAACCCGCGATCTTGGATTTAGAAGGCAAGTATGGTAACCACTACACCACCAGGACTGACTATAGCAAAGAAAGTAATAAAGCGCATTTCAAAAAAAACCAAACACCTAAAATCTGTAACCAAGTTTCTAGGGAAACCGTGCAAGAGCATCAGAATTCTGTTATTCTATATATTGTTAAGATGCACTGCAATTTAATACTACTAAGTTTTTCCATTTTTTGTCACTCCTAACGACCTTGATAACAGTATCATTTGCACGCCTATTAAAGACTGTGCAACACTGCAATGCGTCTGAGAGCTTTAACCTCTACTTTCCCGGGATCTACGGTTCACTGAACCAGATGTGAGGTATTTCAGGAGAAAGTTTGGCAGCTGACAAGTTCAAGGCGCTTGATGTTGTAACTTACGCAAGGTCATTTGAAACTCCGAACTTGATATCAGCGTTAACAATAGTGGAAATTGCATGACATGTTTTATGATGCAGGTGTTGATCAGCTATAAAAATATAGATTCTAGTTCCGCTAGTAACATAACGTATGCTTTCATAGTATACCGTTCTGAAGTTCTCGATGACATTTGCATCAATAACTCTTATGTATTCCCCGAAAAACAGTCGGTCCTGGTGGTCTAGTGGTAGCCATATTTGCCCTCGTAGACCTAAGATCACGGTCGATAGATTTTTATCGGAAGTAAAACTCTTGAGTACGAAAGTAATCTCATGTCGCAGATTACGACACGAAAAATAACCTCAAACATGAAAGAAGAGGCCTCTGAGCAAAATTTATCGGCCGTTTCACGCCCTGAATTGAACGGGACACTGATAACTTGAGATGTTAAAGATCACCTGTAAATAAACCAAATTAACAACAAATTCCCTTGAAAGAACTGCACGTTTTGAATGCAAGGAACACAGTTCCAGATCATTATTCTGTTATAACACCACATAGAGCAAGAAATAAATTCACATTATTAATCTTTCCTTCTATGACCTTTATATTTCATCGTTCATGTTATTGTTACTAGGAAATAATTTAACACTTTTCGCATTTTGTCAGAGATATTCGAAAAACCTTTTATCTGCATCTGTGCTGGATATTAATACCGTAACAAAGCACTTAGTTTATACTGAATGCCGCAGTGTGATTGCTGAAGATGGGAAGTGTATGCAAAATCTCTGAACAGAGAATAATTATGGAAAAGTTTAAATTTGTAGTAAAGAAAAGTTTAAAAAAAAAAAATTCTGATAGCTGCTTTATTTTTACTTCGCCACCATCTGTACGTTAACCAATAAGTATCCTTATATAGAATGTATCACTAAAACGCCTCTAAAGCATATAAGAACTTATCATTTGTTTACAAATAAATGCTACTGAGCATGCATATGAAAACTAAATTAACTTTTTCAGTAAAAGTTATTTAGCAAAAAGAAAGCCACAAAAGTACACCATTTAAAATCCTGTGGGTTTGCTAAATTATATTATTGTTATTATTATTATTATTATTATTATTATTATTATTAGCAACAATATATTCAACATATTTTATATGAATTAAATCTTGTAATTACGCTCCAAATCACAACAATTAAAAGGTTACGCCAGTGTAGAGAATATTCCAATATTAAGTGTTACATTATCCGACTGGGGTTTTTACTCTACTATAAAGCGGAACTGAAATCTGTCAAAATAAGGCACAAAATGTTTATGTTAATGAACGGTGTTAGTACATGTGATGATACTTTCCTGCTTAATACTGTTGAATAACACAGTTGTTTTGTTATTTTGCCCTTGTCCCAGTTTATCCTGTAATTACCTTCAGTTGTTCATCATGTACCTACTTTACAAGCCCCTCCCTTTGGATATGCAGGACGCTTATTTTCCTTAGCAGAGGATGTCCAGTTAGCTAATTCATAAGTTCCTCATTTGCGATATTTCCTTCTATGTTCAGTTATACTACAGTTCCTTTAGAAAACCTTAACGAACACTTGCACACCTGTTATCTCAAAGACCAGAGACCAATGACAAACCAAAAAACGAATCGCTAGAGCCGAATCCTAAAAGTGACAAGTTTTCCTTCATGTACTTTACTTCGGGTGAGGTAAAAATGCACTAATACAGATTAAATCAAAAGTTCTAGGAATGGATAAAATGAACATCATTCAAAACATTGACATTGTTTTACTAACTGGCGCATATATTCAGCGCATCCTTAATAACAGTAACATACCCTGCCCTTTGGAAAAAAGCATTTGTATAGCGTTTAGCATAAGTCACTTCACCCTCCGCTCCTCAAGATTAAGACCTATCAACATCTTAACTGCGCCGAAGCGGATCGTTGCCAAGCAACCCATTATCTTCACGAGCCTAACTTGCTGGACACTTAGCAGTCAGGAAGTTACTGAGGACATCCGTTGAGTTATGGATGTGAGTGAACTGACTCTCCTAACCCTTAATGACTTCTATAGAGTTAATATAAATAAAGTAGTTTCAAGACTTAAGTCACCGCATTTATCTGAGAACTCAATACAGTGGTTGCACCCCTATCTCTCCGGCCGAATAGTTTGTTTCATTAACAGATAGCTTTTTGCCTTGGAGGTCAGTAGCGTGTGCACTTGAACTAATATTTTCTATTTATTAAATAATGTTACTAAATACATTAAGCGCTGCAGATACCATAAATACGTAGCCATGACCAGATTTGCTCATTAACCATAGCTGATCTTAAAGAAAACCTAGATTGATTTTGCCGTCACAATGGGACATAATCGATTATTAAACAAAATTGATCAAACAATACTCATTACCGTGAAATTTAATGGAACAAAAGTGCCAATAAATTATTTTGTAATAAATCTATGTTGTGTCTATTATGACAGTAATTATAATTGGCAAATTCAAGCAAAAAAAAAAAAAAATTCAAAAGCCTACTCCTTTAAGCGACTTAAGGCTTTTTTCACACTCAATTCGAACAATAAATAAATTAATTAACACTTGTATAAACGTTGATTATGCCATATTTCAATTACTGTGACATTCTGTTAACTAACATCAGCATCAATCTTGAACAAAGACTACAACATGTTCACAACACCTGCGTTCGCAACCTAAGTAAATCACATCATATCATTCCAGTTTTTAGAATTACCTCCCTGGCATCGACTGGATGCTAGAAGGAAGTTGCACTCCCTCGTTCTGCTGCGTCGAATTGTATACATCTCTATATTTCAGCCCGTTTTCACTTCCTATGTTCTTTCGATCGAATAAAAATTCCTTCTCTCTATGCCTTTACACTAAACCTCCTACTTCCTCCCCCCATTTTTCAAAAGTTGCCCTTACTCGTCTCTGGAATCAAGGACTGCCGGGCACAACGACAATTTAGAATATCGCTCAAAGATAATTTATTTGGAGATTGGAGCATTAAACAATTACTAGGCTCAAATTATTAATGCCATTAACTGTACTGCATATATTGAAATCATAATTGTCCCTGGTAAAGTGGGAGAAAGGAACTTACCTCCCCTTCGCCCGGTAAAATTAATAAATATATTATTTTATTATTATATTATTCTACTTCAAATGTTGCAGAGGGTTCACATTAAATACTATCAACAGTACAAAAATTACCTAGATAATGTATTCATTTCCTATGCTGCCAACATAATACTTATATATAATAAAAACGCAATAGGCTTAATGCGGATAAAACATGTCATATAGATTACTTGTATAAGTAAAACTGCTATTGTACCAACCAATTGTAAAAAACAGGCACAATGGTGTCTAGCTATGTATACGTTTAATTGAAAATGTGCACAATTATAAAATGTTTGAACAAGGATGAGCATAAACATGATCTAATATAAAATGTGAGCGCGGTGGAATTTCAGTGAGAGGTTAGGTTGTCTTGACATATATTTCGAGCGGGGGAAACCCTGGTATAATAGCTTAATGGGTACGGTACAAATGCAAATTCAGGGTTGATGAGCATTTATCCAGTGTGAGAGAGTTTTACGATAGTTATATCACATTTTTCAATAGATATGCCTTTCATATTAAGACCAAATAATTTTAAAACAATTTTCAATATATTTCCATGTACATTTTTTATAACCAATTCAGTGAACAGTCAAAGTTAAAAGTTACCACGGAGAACAACAGACAGAGTCGCAGATTACTCACATCAAACTCTAGTCCTGTAACTCATAAGCGAATAGCGACCCGCATTTCAAAATTTTCTGAAATATCTAATATTTGCTGCAGTACTTTGCGAAGTAAACATAAAGCTATCAATTAAATCGTTAATAAAATGCCTTTAGTGATGAAAATTAATATGTTGTTCATTTAACAAAGCATTTATGCATCATTAAATTTAAAATAACATTTTAAAAATAACTTGGTGATGCTTATCATACTTAAGGTTACATAAATATTTACGCTGTACCTGTACTTTTATTAAAACTGATTTTTTTCCATAACATAAAACGCTGTCACAACACATGAAGTTGGTTATTGCTTTTATCCGATACTGACGCTTCTCTGTGAAACAAGTTTTTCAGTATCAAGTTTTGCTTTCGTTTCGATCGCTTTTCAGTATTGATGACATTCTGTTGCCAGTCTTGATCTGTTATAAATGTTATCAATCTTCATGAGTTACCTGTTCACAAAGGTAATTTTTCCAAACATTGCTAAGATTCTTGCAGAAAATTTGCACAATTTAGAGTAGTCACTCTTGATGCAAGGATAACTTACAAGTTCTATTCTCATATAGATATTCACTCTTTCAGATCGAAGGGAAATGAAATGAATGTGAAATATAATTTCCATATGATCTGAAATCTTAAACTTTGTCGAGTATTCAGGAAATAACTATGATAATGAGGATAAATGGTGTTCCAGAATCGCCGTGTATTTTTTCATGTTATACCTTAATGTACATCCATGGCACCCATGTCATATTGGTTGCATCTTTCAGGGTTTTAGGAATAAACAAAATTAGACGTTATGTACGTACGTACGTTTCTTTTCATTTTCTCTTGTAATATTTTCATTTTCATTTTCAGAGGCATAATATCATTAAAGCCGTTGTGTGTAACGAACAGGCTTTATTCATTACTACGCATCAGGATCTCTAAGCACTAACAGCAGAATAAGGTGAAATGACGTTATGCTGAATTCTGGACTGTAGACAACAGGTGAGAGGAATACAAGTTCCCTCTCCCTCTTCCATTATGTCTGTCACTTACCAGTTCTTGTTTATCTGTCGGGCGGTGGTTCATAGCCTGTGTTTGAGTGTACCTAAGTTGATATTAAGTGCTTAAGAATCCTATTGTCTACTCATTATAAAGAGATAAGATTTTATCTCACAAGGAATAAATTAAACTTAGTGCATTTCGTTACAGTTCTTATTTAAGGTATTTTAAAAATAAAATAAAAAACTATAGCTACCATAACAATTACAGATGTGTGGCGCAAGTTTAACATAACTGTTCTAGACGAAAATAGAAATAAATGTATTTACTGCACGTCACTGAAGTCTCTCGTTTATCACTGCTCTTAATTGCGGCTATAAAAGTACAAGGAAGTTTGCAATAAACGTACGTTGACTCCATATTCCGTGTAGTCAACCATTTTTAGAATTTCAGGTTTCTTTATCGGGGCCGACGGCATTGCAAGCGGAGAATGCAATTAATTACTATTAACTTTCATACTTAGAATAGTACTTCTCTTCTGGATTCCGGGAACTCTCTGCAGTGCCAAATAGATTAAATAGCTTTGGTTTTTCTTAGAATGAGAAGAACGCTTAAACAAACATTTCTATTTTTATGCCTGGCCTCAAACTCCAGTAATTTTCTCTACAGAGAAAATTAAAGCCCATGAGCTCCATTACAGCCATAATTACTGTAAATTTTACAAAGTAGGGCAGCTCAAACATCTTGAACCATTAGTCATCTATGACAATAATAATCTAGGCAGAGAAGTTACTATTCTGCCGGTCTCTGGTACTAAGAATACGTTTTCATGACCTCAAATTCGCCTTGAATAGCATGGACTTGTATATGAATTACAAACATTTTCCATAGTGTAACTACAGTATTTGATATAATTTCATCATCGTATTTGTTCATGGATAGGTCAAATAGTCTCTGCCGACCTCATTCTTCGTTCGTTCGTATCATTCTCATCATCACTTATTATAAATATTTCAGATCTTATCCCATTTCTGCATTCACTTGCGCATTCTTTAACTGAATGCAAACATACCTTTTTCCTTATTACTATTGTATTTAGACCACATCGCGGCCTACTGGTAGCGTTTGTTACACCGTAGATTCTGGGTTTGGTTTGCAGTCATGTTAAGTATTTTTTTTTTTTCCAGTTTTTTCTCTACTCTGAGAAGGTAAATGCCAGATAGCTTTCAGGCACTAAGGATTCCGAACTTGTTCGCTGTCATTAGTTAATTTAATTCATCCCTACAGACTACACCTATAGTACACCAGTTCATAATCCACAATGTCGCAATAAGATTAGTGCAGTCAGAATAACAATAAATGAAGAAGAAGAAGATGATGAAGAAGAAGAAAGGCATTTGTTTTTATTTTTACTTTATTCAGGATTCTGAGATAGAGATTAAAAGTAGTTTTACAGAACTTTAGTAGTATCTCTCTTGTTGATTTTTAATCACTGTCATTTTTATCATTCCAGAAACATTTTGCAATTTACCTACTCTATTTGTTATTCTTAATCGTATTAAAATGAAATACATCCAGTTAGCTGAAATGTCTTATTTACTCATATATATCACGCAAGCATGCCAGGATATATTGTTCTTTCTTACATTCTCGTATACCCACTGCTCACTTGTGTTTACAACTCCGTTATTCTGCAAATGTTTGTCACAGACTTCCTTTGTTTCTTTTCTTTCAAGAATTTCGTTTGGTATTTTTAGTCTTTTTTTCTTTATATAACTCATTTCCTGTTTCCAAAGCTTCAAACCTGTTATCTCATTGCTCATTTTTATATTTTCCCATTATTGATTTAATTCATAGCCTCTTGTTTTCATTTTTAGTTATTGGTTTACTATATTTTAAAGCAGAATATTATGCGCTTATATTTTAAAGGGCTTTTTCCTATTTTTGTAGTTGTATTTGCAATTCTTCCAATTATTACTATATAGTGATATTACTATATCACTCATATAGTCTATTATTGATTTCTAGTCTCTTGCAGACTATGGAATTTATTCTTATAAAATGTGTATGTAACCTTTAAATGTTACAAAATTGTATTCAACATCAATTCAGACGAATTTCTATTTAAATTTTCTGCTACATTACGATATTTTATTTGTAGCGGATTTATTTATTATTACAGCATTGAAATCTACTGATAGAAGAATAATATCTATTTAAATATATCTATTTCTTTCTCTAAGATATTATAACATTTGTTTCTTTACTCCTTTTAACCTTTCTTAGGTATATAAGTTGCTAATATTGCCAAATGGTATCTATCATGTATAATTAACGTTTTACTGGCATATTCTAAACCACACAACTATAGTAACTTCTGCTCCCCCCCTTTCTCTGCCACTCTAATATTAAACATCATTACCTCATTAACCATTTTCGATTCTTTCAGTTTTATTTTCAGTTTCTTAAGCAACTATCGTGTTTATGTTATCTTGCATTTCTTTTGTTAGTTGCAATTCTTTATTTCCAACAATTCAGCTATATTTAGTTCCTGTTTTGAGCTTTTCTGTATTTTAAAGCTCACTTTTCTTGCTATGGTCCTCATAAAGTTTATGCGTCCGGTTTATATTCCTCCGCTGAAATCTTTCTACCTAGAGGGCAGATATTTCCGTAATGCATCCAATTCCCACGTTACTCTTTTTTTCCCTCTCTTTTCCTCTCTCCAAGCTATCTTAGAGTCCATCGGTTCAATATGAAGTCATACTTTAAAATGTAGAATTTTCAAAGATTGTATAAAAATGAAGTAAATGAATACAATTGCATATATCCACAAGTGAAAACTTATAACACGAATGTACTACTTTTTAAAAACTATTATAAATATTGCAAACGCACAACATGTTAAATTTATATTCGTGATTAGTTAGATAGTGAGGCAAGTGTCAGCATTCAATTGTCCGGTTTAAAAAATATCGCTAACAGAATCAAAGGCACATAATGAAGAGAAATTTGAAAATACAACAAATTAAATGCCCGTGTTTTATAATATATTAATAAAAATATGAACAAATGGATCCAACAATGAATATACAGGGGGGGGGGTTAAAAGTTTTTGCTTTCCCCAATAGATCTTTACATTTCATTTACATTTGATTACCATTCCTTTACAGATATTGTTTAAAACGGAGGCTCTATTTCTTGATACACATGGTTGTCAATTCACACCACTTACACACGAGTTATTCGTTTGTTCCAGTTATGACATCTGCATACGGGTACAAGTATGAAACCTATGGACGAACATTAGGAAAGCGATATTCGCCCACTCTGTATAATACTGTCTGTGTTCGGGACTCTGAGAAGAATAGGTGTGAAGATCTCTTTTACGCTTTAAATGAGAAGTTGACATACGATAGCAGTCAAGAGAAAATAGCACATGAAATACCTTATCACATACTGTGGAAAGATAACTTTTAATGAGAGATAGGCAACCTTTAGAAAACTGTTTTATGAACCAATAGAAGCAAGAGATAATAGGCGTCGAAGATACAGAGATGGTGCATAAAACAGTGGCAATAAACGCTGATGTAATATAGTTAAAAATAGTACGTATTATATAAAATGCGAATTTAGAAAAAATAAGAAGGCTTCTTAAAATATGTAGTACGTTCGGGTCTTCATTGCTTTTTGTGATTAAGATTCATTTAATATTAAATAGGTATTGGGCATTACTAAAAAGTTCTATCTTTTTTAATCTCTAGAAAAACTTAATATGAAAGGTTAAAAAAACTAAACTTTAAGATGGGTAACAGTCTTTAAGTTTTTTCACACTTTGATACTGATTTAATGTTGAACTTCGCATACCCGAATCTCCTCCTCCTCCACGTCTTTTCCACCATTCCTATGAAGCCTTATTGGAACATTTTTACTTTAGATATATAGAGTATTTCACTTCAAAATTTAAGACGTTCTAAGTATTATAATAACTGAAATAGAAAAAGAAAGAAAGAAAGAAAGAAAGAAAGAGAAACATCCTGTGTTAGATAAACAATGGGGCTTACTTTTTACAAAATACTGAACACGTGTGCGTCCTTCTCTTGTTCAATATACGTTTTTCTTTCTGCTACTTCATGCACATCGTTTGTGTCTTGTTAAACATCACCTTTCAGTTGCTGCAGGGTTGTTGGAGTTGTTCTTTAAGTTTACCCCGTAACCAAGAGTCGGCGGGGGTGAGATCTGGAAAACGTGGAGGTCATATGTTAGGAAGTATGACGATCGCCAAAGATACATGTAAATAATTGGGTGTAGTTGTGAAGTAGTGTGCCTTTTGCATGATGATTACGTTCTCCAGGTCGGGGTTTCTCAGGAAGATCTGTAACATTATTTACAGACACAGTTTCAAAGAAGTGTGCATCATTGACGAATTTTTAATTGAATCCGCACCATACCGTGACTTAAATATCATGAACACTTGACTCACTTAAAGTCCGGGGGTCATTTTCGGACCAAATTCTACAATTACAAGTGTTAGCTCAACATTAAGAAAGATGTGTGCTTCGTAGTCCGAGGCAATCATTGTTAATTTGAATCTCTGCTAGAAAAAATAAAGCAAAAGCATATCTTTCCACCTGCCACTTTGTACTGGCTTTAGTTTTTATGGTTACGGAGTGAGATGTTTTCTTATAATTCTTCTGTACTATTATTACTCATTTGAAAATGCCGAACAGCTAAATAGCACAATTAAGTGGTTTGTAATTATTTCTGCTTATTTCATTACTTGTATAAAGCACTTCAAAAGTTACACCATTAATTTCCTTTGATCTTCTACATTTCTTCATATCAGTAAAAGAATGCGTTTCTTTAAACTTCCTGATCCAAAAAATGGGCATTTTCTTGAACAGTTATGTGTTCCAAATGTTTTCACACTTTGCGAAAGACTTATATTGCATTGATAATAGCAATGGATCACCATACCCCAATAATAAATGGTAGAGCCGCGACTTGTGATTTGTAGCAGTACTAATAAAAACAACATTATAATCTATAAAACTGTAACTATTGAATGGAAAAAAAGCAAACCTAGTTTTGTGCCAACAAGAAATGGTTTGGCGTTTTTATCATCTCAATTATTGTAATATTAATAACACTTCAAAGTGTGAAATTATTTTCAAAGATATATTTGGCTAACTGTACAACTAAATACCTTTATTGATCATAATCTAAACAACGACATATTGTACACTGCCGTGCAATAGTATTGCCGATAACATGTTATATCGTTTTCCCAGAACTTTAGAATATACGACGAAGTGTAGAGGTTTTCTTCTCAGAATAATTCCTTTAAAACACGTAAATACGATTTAAAATGGAATTTGTATTATTTTATTTTAAAGTATTCATATATTTTTAATTTTATAACATTAATAAGATACTGCACTGAAATTGTAAAACTGCAAATTAAATACAGCCATCTTTTTATCCACAGATGCAATTGCTACGGGGAATTTTACCTTTCATACTGTAATACAAAAATACCAATTTATTAATATATACATAACCTTAAATTGCATTTCTTAAACATTAGCTACACAAGGCAAAGCCGATTCAGTGTTGCTACGATCAACAACCGCCTTTCTGTAATGGATGAAGCTGGACTTCTTCTATAGTGACAACGCTGCAATTAAGATCTGGTTCTCTCAGGCTTAAGGTTGGTTTAGAAGGATCACCTCTGTTTGAATTTAAGATTGTTGCTTGTTCCTCCAATGTGGTTTTCTTCGAGTGTGCTCTCTTCAGCCTATTTTTAAGACTTCTCCACAATTTTGGAAACTTCTAATCCAATGGTTTAGTCTTCACATCTCTCTGGACAGCATTTAGCATTTGTTAACTCATTTATGAGGAAAACTGTTTCTACTGCATTACACAAACAGGTGAATGGTGTTACAATACTGAATTTAGTGTTTGTTATGCCGTGAGGTGGAAGAAAGGCGCAATGATAATCCCATAGCTATTTTGGAGTCTATTTTAAAGGTTTTGACTATTATATATTCGATGTGTATTTTCTGCGCAGTGAAAACGAGCTTTTGATGCTATACATAAGAGCGGTTCTGAAATAATGTAATTAAGAAAATTAAAAATGAGTTTTCAAGATACCAACATAAACATTTTAGACCAGTCAGATAACCGGAAAAAAAAATACAAAGCAATACATAAACGTATGGAAAGTAACGAAATATTTCATGCACTGGCCACTGACAAAAGATTAAAATTATGGACAAATAAAATACATGCTTAAAAAAGAATTTTCCCAAATTTTAATGTGATTATTTCAGCGCTTCGGAAAGAAACCAAGGCACTATAGAAGTAAAATTATCAGCCGATTATATATTTACCTTAAAAGGAAGTTACGCTGCATGCTTCAGCACAAGTTTTCGTTTACCACAAAAACACGTGAGGAAGGAGCAACGGGTTCTAAATTTCTCTCTTAAGGAAACCATGCTCTCTTAATTTTATTCATAAAAAACTGATTGACCTCGACCTTATTTGGTAACCTCAGAGCTCACGTCTGTCATTATTTTGTGACAGTGACTTCAAAATACTTAATAAGCACGTGTCTTTTTCTGGAATAAACGCTTAACGTATAGAACGTTTGAATGGTGTGTGTGTGTGTGTATTCTCACTTGCTTTCTACATGCAAAAAAGTAGCATCATTTTTTATTGTAGGTGTCCACTGCTTCTAGACCTCGCCAAGCCTTAGGATTGTGATAGCTCGTGCTGAAAGTAGTATGACAGTTGTTGCAACATTAATGAGTCTTGACATTTACCTATGAGGTCAAACAGCGCCTTTAGTTGGCTACAGTTCATTCCGAAGTGTTCTTGGATGCAGAAATAGCCAATTTAGTTTTTCTATTGTTAGCTCGATACTTGATCCTAGATATGTTTTAGTTTCGATACTAAGACACTTCGATACTAATCATATTTTTATTAATCAAATACAAATTTTTCATTTTATTATTATGAGAATACTATTATAATAAATAATTCCGAATATCCTTACTAACCACAGTCTATCGTCTTATCATTAGCCACATCATCAGGTAGATAACTTTCTCTAGACTAAGATAAATAACACAATAAATGAGTAAATTGTTGTTCAGTTCCCTACTGTCACACGCTAATCTGAGATTTTAGAGCTTTATAGCAAGAAATCTTGACAAAGGTGATGACGAGCTATAGGAAATTAGTATTTTCCCGCTCGAGAAGCAGGTTTGAAGACATTCTGCGGCAAATGTGTGCCCACTTTCGACTTAACTTTGACTCATCAGCATCTAATTTAAAGTTCTTTGCCACCACATATCTTCATGGTTGATAGATTTACTATTTCAAATTGCTTGTCTAACCCCCCTGTACAATGTCTGAAATTAATGCGTGCCTTTCATCAACACCCAATTCATAAAGCATTAGACATGGAAGATAATGTCTGGAATTATTTGGTCTAAAGTTCGTTTTCACAAGGTCTGTTTATTCAGTGACGCACATTAAGTTACATGCCGGCAGAGAGCGTCTGCATACTGGGAGAAGCCAGTAAAATGCACATACGGTAGCACCTTGTAGTTAGTTTGAAGTCGGATTTGTTAGCAAGTGATTACGCGTCCAAGTGTTGCTCCGTCTTTCACTGTGTGTAAATCGTACGCCGATTCTTTGGTAGTTTTGTCACTATATAAATATAATTTTGCTTTTATGAAAGATACACATGTCAAAACATATTCTTACAGAGAAACTGTTCGCCAACGGGTTAAAATGTCAAGAGAGAGAAGAGATTTATTCTGAACCGCCATGTCCTTAAGGAAGAAAGTGAGATAAAATATAGGAATTTCCTATGAAGATGCCGGCAATGTATTGCCACTGAGGAGCATCATTTTCAGCATATCTTATAACACAGTTTAGTGCTTGTTTTTATCAGTTTTAAATACCATATACATTTTTGTTTCAGTACAAATATCATTTTAAAAATCTAACTTTGCTCGCGGTGACTGAACTTCCCCAGTAAGGAGCCATGCTCAGGCAGCCCATAACCATTATAACTAAATTGCACTTGTGTGTGTGGAGTAAATGTTCATTAACGTTAACATACTGAAATAATAATACTTCTTTCACTGCAGCAGCTTCACTCAATCTGGAGGTAAAACAAATAGAAACCCATGCTCTGGAATTGTTGTTAAGTGCTTAGCACTGTACATCAGCTTGAATGATGGAAGAGGTTGGTACCAATCTTGGAGTCCTTTGTGTGCGGACTGGTTTTCGTATAGGATAATGAAAGAACATCTGACATGAACTGCATTCTCTGTTTCGTTGAATTGTGTGATCTCAACATCATTTTAAATCATCGATAGAGATTTTTTCTTTAATTTAGTTTGAAATTGTACATCGTACGGAAAAAAATCAACATGTGTAAGTTCTGTTCGGTTTAGCAACAGGTGCCTGCGCGCGGATGTTACAACTCTTAGTCTCATTCAGCTCGAGTGCTCCATGGCAGGCATACACTGATGTCGAGCGGTTAAAAGCAGATTCTGACAATGTGAGTTAAAACCCCACCCACGAGTAAATTGTAATGTTATTTTTTTCGAGTAAAAATAATGTTTAGTATACATATATAAATAAGCAAAGGCACATTTGAATTTTAAAGCATTTTGCTAATGGGCACAAAAAGATTTAACAATCTTTCTTTAAAAAAAACATGTATATTAATGTACTTTAACTGAAATAAAGGCAATTTACATACATATATATATATATATATATGTATATATATATTCGTGCTATATTCGCTTTAGAACATTTATTATTGTGGCATTTATTTTAAAAACTAAGCTGATTATAATACGTGTTTAATGCCTTAAATTCAAATATAAGTTATCTACTAAAATATATTTTATTGACATTCTTATCCGTATGTTTTTTGTTCGCTCGGCCATAAGAGTACACACTCCAAACAAACGCATTTTCTGTTTATGGCACAACTTGAGCATAATCTGAGGGCGACATTAAAACTGAACCCGTCGTTAGCACATGCTTCCAATGTTTTCTGAGTCGGTCGTGTTTTGCGGCCATTGCTTATGTCTTTGTCTAAGGATGTACACCCTTTGACAAAAAAATAAATAAAATGAGTCACCTCTTGAACGCAGATATAGCACGCCGTTCACAAGGTATCCAGCAAAACTGTGTAGTCACAGCAGCAGCTATATCATACAGCATGCACTAAAGACACTGACTAATATGTGTGTTCTGTTAACTCTGTGGCAGTGTGTGCAGTGATGCAGGGGTTAAAAATGCAGGTTCACCTCCCGGTATGAAGCATTGTTTTTAATAAACCTTTGTAACTTATGATAAGTTAGATTCGTAATATTGTTTCCCATACACGGTAAGATTTAACGTTCGCACATTATATATCATTATGAATACATTTCTTACGATATCTGTTCTATTTTAAATGCAACATGCTGCACATGCATTTCCTGCACAGCACAAAGGACAAAAGTTGGCTTATGGGAACAAACTCAAGAAGCTTGGGATATTGCAGCCTCTTGTTCACACTACTGTACAACTATGATATCGTATAGGCCCCGAAAATTGAGGGCAGTTACAAATATTGATACACCTAATATTAATTTGTGTTTTCATTTTAAAAGACAAAGAAAGATTTCTGTTCATGTATTTATTTATTTGTTTGTAAATAATGCCCTAGTTTTCATTACGTTTTTGTATATGCATAGGTAAATCCCTAAAACTCAAACAATACGTTAAAATATTATATGATATACTTTTGTTCTATGAAGAGCAATGCTTCTAAACCGTTCGGCCATCGCTACTTAATGCTGTCTTTCCAAATACTTATTACTGTGACCATTACGTTTACAGGCAAAGCGTCTATTGCAGTGTGCACTCGCTGCATGCGCGGTGTGAATACAGCGTTTACGAGCATCCCCGAAGTTCTCCGACCGACACATTGAATTTGCGGACTTCCTCCCCCCCCCCCAAGGGTGTATATAGTCATTAGAAAAATTGGTTCTACATCGGCTGTAACAAGTTGAAACGGTCGCCAATTTTGTGTTACTCCTTTTTATGTCTGGCAGAATATACCAAATCTGTTCAGCTTTCTTCTAAACAAAGTTTTCAGTAAAATGTGTGTACGAAAGCTTTGTATTTCTGGAGGAACTAGAGGAATGGATCTTGCACCGGAAGAATTTGCAACAGTGGTTAGGGAAAACTTCATAAAATCTCTAGAACTAGCCTAGAGCAAACGTCAGACAACCCCTACAAACTACAAGTGTAATAATGAGGTAAACTAAACATAGAAAGGAATATTAAACTCTCAACGAATGAGCTCAGCAGAAAAAGAGAAAATAACTGAGCACCACGTTGCAAAAAAAGGAGACTAGGAAGAGAAGTGAGCGACTGAAATAAACCAAACAAATAAAGCAAGTATTTTAATGCCTTCTTCTAATAACCAGTACGCGGAGTTGAGCATTCTCGCCATATTTGCCCGGAGGAACAAAATACTCGACCGGTTTCTGAACCCCCAACCTTGAGGACATGTAATGAGAAGTAACAAATCGCCTAGTTTCCTAATAAGAAGGATCATGTAAACAAAAGAGCAGACAACTTTCCAGGCCTGGCGCCAGACGTCGCTACTGTGACCCGGTTTGAGGTCAACGCGTACCTCAAACTGATCATTAAGAAGCCGAGAAAGTTGTAAAGGTTCGTGTCCCGCCGTCGGCATTGTTTTAACTTTAGCGTATGGCCTCCGGGAGAAGTTCCAAAACCTACATTCATCACACTTCCTTATAAAATAAAACTAATCTTGAACATAGTTTCACACAAAAGGCAGCAAACCATCGAAATACTGAAGTGCTTCATAAAATTGCTGCACAAAACGCTCGATCAATCGATCGATCTCTTTGATGTACCTCAGAGAAAGTAAGGTTTTCCTCTTGTATTTTGAAATAAAAACTGCCAAGCACAAATATGTAAGCTTACAGCTTAAGTGGCTACAAACAAAACATTTTATTGGTAAAGCATATTTATATATCAAGAACCAGTAGATATATAGCCTGAAAGAAGAGGTCTCTGAGCAAAATTTGTCGGCCATTTCACGCTCTAAATAGAATGGGACCTGATAACCTAAGATGTTAAAGAGCGTCCTTAAATAAACAAATAAAAACCAGTAGATATACACCATATTGTCGCTTGAAGCAGATCATACTGGAATATGAATAGCAGTAAAAAGACACCTGTACATTTTCACGACGTAAAACCATGAGAATTTATTAAAACATAATAAAAACAAACGATGAAAACAGTAAATATATTTTATTTAGTGCACCAGTTGCGTTTCAATGCCTTGTTATACAGAGAGCGGAAAAAATATGTACAAAAAATTTACCATAATAAAGAACTCTCAACCCTAAGTATTTTGAAAGTGGGGAAGACTATTTTCAGACTCTTCCATATGGAGCTAAAGGCATCGACATGGATCAACGTCATAGCTACTTTGAGATATGACGTCAGTGCACCTTTTTCTAATCACAAGTTACGCACTGTCACTCAATGTACATCGTACGGAAATGGTAAGGCGTTCTGAAAGCTAGAGATATACATTTTATGATCGATTATTGTACTTGAATTTCAATTAATTAAATCACAGCATTATTTGGCAGAAAACGTGATTATTTTAAGTTAAACTATTGTGTTTTCAGTCCCCTTGACCATTCGCAAATATTTTGTAGCTTTGGAGGTCTGCAGCACCACTACAAAGCATTCGAGATATTCCGCGCTCCTGTTCTCGAGATGCCCATTTTTCGGCCCCTCTCTCTTACTTGAAAATTTTGTACCGTATGTACCTATATAGATTCATATTTATTCGTATTTCTCCTCTATGGCGCGACATGTCAATATCGGACCTGGGCCCGCCACAGCAACCGCTGCGTCCTCTCCCTTCATACTGCGACATCAGGGATAGAGGACAGTAACGCAGGCGGGGGTATATATAATCACTATGCCGGCGCTCCGCCGCTGCCTATCACGCGGATTTCGATATCGAAAGGCGGCACAGCTTTATCGGGTAGCTTTCCAATTTTTCTCACCAGGCTGGATGGCCTCGTTTCAAACCTGGGACCTTCTGGCAGCCATCAGCAGCACTTACCATTACACTAAAGGGAAGGTCAATAATGGTTAATAGCCATTCAGTAATAACAATTATTACAATAGATTTCGACTGGTCAAATGAAAATTTACAACAGAACAAATAGTAAGTACATATGGGCAAAATACTAAGACAGTATCTGATACATAAACACAAGCGCTTAGTTATTCTATCTTTACATTGTATCCTTATTTTCAAATTTCGGTATATTGTAAACCAACTCGTGAAAACTGCTGCTTTTCCTTATTATTTTTTTTTTCCTCTTTCATAATTATATGTTTGTTGTGATAAAATTCTTAAGATTGATTTTGTTCACGCCCTCGTTTAAGTCCATGTGGCATCAGCAGCCATAAAAATTATAAGGTCGGAGAGGAAATATAGTTTGCAGTGCATACACTGGTTATACATGCTGGAGTCAAAGATAATTTACACTGTATACAGTGGGACAGGTTAATGAACATGTTTGAACAATACTTTGGTACACGATACAGTGCGTTTCAAAATGTTACTGGAACACTTTTGAGAGCATGTAAAGGGGCAAATTTATGATTATATGATACGTCTCTGACGTATCCCAAATAAATATGAATATGAACTTTTGAATTGGAATGTTGAGAAGAGAATTACGGTTGGTTACTATAATATTGATTATGACCTTCAGTTGTTTCTTTGTTTCTTTTGAATTGTGCAACTTAAGAACTTTGGATTGGAATAGGAGGTCTCGTTGAAAGGTCAACCCCCTCCCTTTCTTGACGCCTTTTGATGACTTCTTTAAGGACCAAACAAAAAAAAAAAAAAAAACATCGTTTAGGAGACAATGGTTAACGATCTGGAAACGTATATTACTATATACTATATACACGGTGTGCTTAATGCAATGCCTTCAAACACAACTTGTAATATTACACAGTACCGTGCATAATTATATTGTATCAATATAAATTTGACCGCCACGGGTGGCCGAGGTCGTTAAGGCACGGACTCGTGAGCGGGAGGTCTGCGGTTCGAATCCCGCCAGGACCGTCCTCCCTGACTGGGGTTTTTTCCAGGTTTTCCTCAGTCTTCATAACTGGCAAATGCCGAGGAGGTACCTAAACTTAGGCCTGGAACGCTTCCTTCCTTAAAAAAAAAAATCCTTTCCCAATTTATCATTTCATTTCATGTATCACCAGTGTCCACCGCCTGTGGTGCCTCAGTAGTGAAAACGGGCGTTAAACACTACTCAAAAAAAAAAAAAATATAAATTTGCTTAAGTAAAAAGTTTGTACAATGTAAAATATCGTGTTCCTCGCCGAAAGTTGACGATTCTTATTTTTCTCTATATTTTTATTAGTTTATCATAATATTTTGAAACCCCCTGTATATACGGACTACGTTTCCAGCTTAGTGAAGGAGCAACATTTTTCTTTGCTGGTATTTGTTTTGTTTTACTCCTGGTCTTTCCTTTCACTAAACTCTAAGGTATTCTAGGATTATTAAAATCTCTTTGTAGACATTTTAAGTCATATTACGGTATTCTAAGACAGCCGGCCTTGCTAGGTGCAGTCTTATGTCCTTGTGCGTATGTGTATGTGCGAGTGTGACAGATGTCGGCCTTGCAAGGGGCCAGCCGCACCACCAAGGAGTGCCATCGGCTGCCTTAAGCCAAGAAAACTATATAGTTGAGAATCGCTAAGACCGAATGCGCTAAATACAGGACATGGGATCGCTCATCTGCTGTAACCACAAGTAACCAGTTCGTTTGAAATGTTGATTTCTTTACTCAGGAAATTAAGCAGACATTAGATTAGCTGCCTTCATACATCCAGTACTTACAGCGTGGAATCATTTTAGTTCCTTGCATATTATTTCGCAAAAAAAGTAGTTTAATACAAAACGCACCCAAAACATTTTTAAAACTCAGCAGAACTCCACTTAATCACAAGAAAAACGAAGCATATTCTCACGTTAAAACACAAGGACTACGTCTGTATACTGATGTTAACGGTCAAGAAGCAAGGACTTTAATGTCATTCTGTTAATTTATGCAGACATATAAATGCTTAATTTTTTAAAGATACAACCGGACAAAAATTAGAGTTGCTAAATACGAGACAGAATAATAATTCAACAGAACATATCCTTAAGTATGGAAGCTATATTTTAGGTATAACGAAATACCAATAAATGTATAGAAGTTGAACATTTAAATTGACATTTTATTATTATTGCTTGTAGAATATAATTACAAGGCAAGATTATTATTATTATTATTATTATTATTATTATTATTATGAGCGATATTAGTTAAACATTGAGAGCAGCATATACCATTTATATTATTTTGCATCGGAATCTAAAATAGGGTCAAATTGCAATATCACAAGAGTATCTTGGTACCTTTACAGGATAGAGTAATGATCATCTCATTTCATTGTTTTGAAATGTAGCTTTTCTATGGAAATAGAAAAATTAATTTGTAAAGTGGGGAAAATGAGAGACATTCGAGATGACTTCGAAATATCGAAGTATTTAAAATATCCTAGAGAGAGAGAGAGAGAGAGAGAGAGAGAGAGAGAGACTATGGACGGAAAAAAGAGCATAGAATAATTATAATACCATTGTAGTTCCAATAGCTGTATAGAATACTGGTTTCCCATTACTAAGAACCCAAGTTAGATCATAATGATCGTTGGAATGGTATTTGTGGATAAGTATAATCTGAATTTTTGGAGGTTTTCTCAGCTCATTTTCTGGTTTTATTACACTCTTATTCCTTTCTCTCTTCTTTTATCTCGTCCATATTATAATTTCATTCAAAAACCTTCTGAAACTCGACAGGGTGGGCTCCTTGCCCTGGACACACCAGGTTGAGGAGGGGTGATACTGGTGTCTTACGGATACGGACCGTAGAGGGGGGAGTGGATAGAGATCTCTGTGGAGTTTCTTCTTGGAGTTTGGCACAATAGATCACCTGAAGATTGCAGTACTTGGAGTTGTCTGTCGAGCAGAATATTCATATAGAACATTCATTCAAAACCTCATTATTAGAAAAATACACATTTGTTAATATCGTTTAGAGGTGAACCAGAAATTGGAAAAATAAGTATGGTTGCAAACCTTTCTCTTTCAGAGATGGAGGCAGCGTTTGCACTATTAGACAAGAACTGAGAGAAGAGCTTCCTAATAGTTTGTTTATATTGAGTTCTAATAATAATAGTATAAATAATATTCCTTAGTATAGTGTTATAGTTTTATGTTTATTTATGTTTTATTTATACAGAGTTCCCAATACTACGTAGGCTATTTTATTTTTTATAAATACTGCTTAATATTACTAGAGCTATTTAATTTGTATAATTTGCTAATTTTTATACAAAAAGGATTTTTCCTGACAGTAGTTAAACTGTATTCTACAGTAAATTACCTCTATTTCCGAATATTTTATTTTCTAGTAGTGCTTTTCTAAATCCAATGAGATAACTGTTTCACTACACATTTCGTCCCTATGCAAATTTAGCAATACTTCTCGACCAGCATGTTTGAGTACAGAAGTGTACTATATACATAGAACTCTCTATTAATATTTTTGGTGTTTAAAGCCAGTTTTCACTACTGAGACATCACAGGCGGTGGAAATTGATGATACATAAGATGAAATGATACGTTGAGAAAAAATTTTCTTTGTAGAGGGGAAGGAAACGCCCCAGGCCTCGTTTGATATTGATCGTCACTGAGAAAAACCTGGAAAAATCCTCAATCAGAGACAATGGACCTGACGAAGGTTTACGAGTCACTCTATATTAGGGGACTATCGATGTACGTCTAGGGAATTCGAAAACATTCGTCCTCAGCTCTTGCGAGAAATATCTATTTACAAAATATAGCAATTTCGATAACTGCATAATATTCAACACGAGCGTTCAGCCGTTTGTCAGAAACCGACTAGTGGGTCACGGCACATAATTTGAGAAACTGTAGCGAGACAAAAGAAACAGGGTTAGGTTCTAATTCCGTGACTGCTATAGTAAGGAACCTGATTGCTAAACAGAGGCCGTCATGGAAACCGGAAGTGATATCAATACTGCCCTCATTAACATTTCAAAAGGACAAACAAGCGAACACTAATTTTGTTTTTGATCCAATGACATTACCGAGAGAAAGTACTGGGATGGAACTCCATTTCACCTTTTTATCAGACTTTTTAGACATTCTCCCATGTAGATAAATAAAAGAAAGCAGTTCAAGAGCGACCAAGGAGATATTTAACTATCATTTATTTCAAGAACAATTATTAGAAATGCTGATAACTTTAGGACCGCGCATACAACGCACTGTACAATATCCCTCTCCTTCTTTGGTTAACTATTAGACCTTCAAATTGGTTTCAAAGTCTTCTCGTTTTACTCCCGGAAGTAGCTAAACACCATCAAAGGTTATCTTTTCTTAAGCGTACAACAAATTTACTCGGTAACAGTCTTGAAATACACAATTGAAAATATTCACCTCTGTCGCTTCAAGAACTCTTGCAGCATAGCAATATACTTCTAGTTATTATTCCTTTATCTGTATCAGTATTTTTGCTCCTCACATCAAATTTCATATATTTTGAATGCATTTTACTCAGAAAACATCAAATATTGAAATAAAACATTTATGTTAGTTTGTATGTTTAATACATAGTATAACAAATATGAAAAATAACCTCTAATGAATAACAAACAAACGTTAAGTACAAAATGTACAGGTAATACAAATAATAAACACTTGACAATGGACTACTTGGCCAGTGTAGATTTTTTTTTCCCCATACCATTGCTGATGTGCTCCATGTCTATGAAGAATCTTTAGTTGTTGTCGGAAATATAGGATGTGTCATGTATATGCTTTTTTATGCATTTCTTACTTGAATGACTTCGATATCGCAATGTTAAGCTTCATGAATGACGTAAAATATATTACAGTGAAGACTACAACTCACCATCCATTTGTTAGGGCCTAGATTTCGAAGTAGTTGTACAGCCATGTGAGCTACCCACGTTGGCTACCAAGTTTGGGAAGTCACAGTACAGGGAAATTCTCTACGGTGCTGAGCAATTGATTCCTTTTTATGAAATTAAATCTGTTTGTTTTTACTAAACCGCGAATCATGATTTAAACAGCATCTACATACAGGACCAGAACATTACACTCATTTGCCTGCTACTCTACAAGTCTCCCTACCGATCATAACTGCCTTTGAACGGGCCGCTATGATGCGCGCAGTCATCGATTGCTGCGATTTTACTACTTGGATAAGCCAAGCAAATGCCTGGCAGATGATAAACTCTAAAATTAAAACGTTCGAAATAAGATTTGTAGCAGTAATAGAAATTTGAAGGTAGTCTCTATTGTATTTATGCGCAGATTAGAGAGTATAAAATAATTTCAAGAAATAGAAACATGGCTATTCATAAATAATAGTTTTAAATTGTAGTTTGCAAATACTTGATGTAGGTGACAGCAGCGTACATATTTTGACAACTTGTGTTCGATGTGTTAGCTTGCGTATGTAATGCTTACATACCTTTAATTTATATAATTGTTATTTGTTTTAATTATATATTACATTAATTGGATTGCACTTATATATCTACAATTGATGAAGCAAAACTGATCTTTAAATTAAATTACTTAAAGTCGAAACAACTTAAGTACTGAGAGAAGCAGAACAGTGGAGAAAAAACAAAATTTAAGAAAAAGTTCTGATTCTACCTGGGAGATTCTAAAATTTCTTGGTCTGACCACGAAAACGCCAGATTTAAAAGCTTTTTTTTCCAACATAGTCACCTTGTAAATCATACATTTGCTACGACTTTCCAACTTTTAATGCCCTCTATAAAACACGATTTGTCCAATTGTGAAAAATAAGCGTCTGTTTCAGCCTCAGCCTCGCCGTTTGATGTGAATCTTCGTCCGCCCAGCCATTTCTTCAGGTTTGGGAACAAAAAGTAATCACTGGGAACCGATCCGGCGAAAATGGCGGATGTGGAAGCATTTGGAAGCGAAGATCAAGCAACAATCCCAAACAGTGTGAAGACGTATTATGTTGATGAAAGCGAACTTTCCTTTTTTCGCAAGATGTGGAAATTTAGCCTGAATAGCATCCTTCATTTGGTCCAGTAGTGAAGCTTAATACTCCCTGGTGATTGTTCTGCCCTCCTGGAGATAGTCTATGAGCACCACACCATGAGAACCCCAGAAAATCGTAGTCAGGCCTTTCCTGTTAAACGGAACCATTTTTGCTTTCTTTGCTGCACTTTCACCTGTTGCCACCCAATGTTTGGACTGTCCTTCGCCTCTCGCGTGTAGTAATTAATCCATGTTTCATCTCTGTTACGAAGAGTTCAAGAAACTCACTGGAAATGCGTTTAAACAAGTGTTTAACTCTTGAGAAATCTTCGCTGAAATACGTTTATGGTCCATTGTTAACAACCGTGGTACCCATAGAACGCAAAGCTTTCTCATGCCCAAAACTTCGTTTAAAATGTAGTGGACACGACCTATCGAGTCTTTACAATATCAGCTAATTCGCGTATCTTCAATCGGTGATCATTGAGTAAGACATTATGAATCTCGTCGCTAATAGCAGCTTTAGGACGCCCTGAGCGTTCATCATCTTGAATGGATAAACAACCACGCTTAAATTAAGCAGCCTTCTTTTCAACCGTCGAAAACGAAGGGGAAGCATCCTTTAATCTTGTATCTAACTTCTTTTGTAATTCTATTGGGGTTAAATCCTTCAAAACGAGGTACTTTCTCACAGATCGTATTTCAGTTTTATGCATTTTGTAGAAAATTGACAATGTTTTGCTTACAGACTCGCCACAAACAAGTAACTGCACTTACGCATCTGAAACTTCACATCTAAAAGATAATACTTTACTATCAGATTAATTTTGCTATTTTCACGACATCTCTGAGTCAGGCGGAGAGTTGGAGACACGAGCGAAGTGAGCCCCGTCATTTTTACGAATGTAACAACCGCATAACATTATAAACGAGTCATTTTTGAATAACAGAATTATAAAAAGATATTAATAAAATAGAATTAATATTTTATTCAGCTTGTAATGAAAAGCTTGGAAGTCATGTTTTTCATTATACTTATGACCTTTTATGTGTGTGTGTGTTACAGATTAACAATGAAAATCTAAAGAGACTAGGAATAAATGAGTCAGAGAGCAGAACACTGAAAGTTACCTGGCATTCACCTTTACAGAGTAAGGGAAAACTCCGGAAAAAACTTGTTCAGGCAACACACATAACGAGAAGACTCGAATCCGGGACGAGCACGACTACGGAGGCGATTATATGAATGAAGATTATTTTAGGTCGCTTGTCAATTTTCATTGTTGTTACATGAATTTGTGGCAGGACATTTTAGCCCAAGCTAAATTATTAATGGCAAGAAAATCTTATGCTGATGTCAGAAGAAAAACGATGATTCACTAAGGATGAACATTAAACATATTAAGGATGTTTCAGAAACGTTGGTATTGGCACATGTATATTTCAGAAGATGGTTAGTATTATTATTCATTTGGTAACTAATATTAACTAAATAATTTTATTAATCATTTTACAATCAAGGTGAATGATTAGTTTTGTTTTCAGTAATGCATAAACTATTTCCTTAACATTATCGAGCATGGTATTCAGTTGATAACTGCATTTTAGAAATGAAATTTTAATGACGTAATAGTTACTATAGTTATTTTATGCAGCTAGTACCATAGTATAGCGTTTTACTACCCATTTTGATCAATAACACACACTGTAAAAATACGTTAGGTTTTCACAAGCCTAAAACCATATATTAGTATATAGTTTTTTTAAGAGAATTAAAATATCTTAATAGATACTCGATATTATATACATTAAGGATTTTTTTTAAATACCCACACGTTGGCTGACAAAAATGATTGCCACAGAACGAAAACGTCACTGATAAAATAAATTAATATCAATGTTTATATTGTCATTAAGCAATACAACATTGCAATAGATAAAGATAGTTAAAAGTACATTAAAATTCACAGTTTTCAAGCAAAAAACACACACACACACACACACACACACACACACACACACACACACACACGCATAACCTTACACAAACGATAATCCACAAAGCAATTATAAAGCTTATGTTTAAATACATTATCAGACAATGTTTTCACACTATCATCCAAAATATAAACTTTTGAACCCATAACATGAAATTATTTAAAGATTTTCTCATTCTGCATAAGGAAAGGACAGTATGGGATGGAAGATGACGTTCGGCACCTTGGTCTCACTGATAGGTTTTTGGTACCTATGCCCCCAAAGAAAGGGAAGGGATGAGAAGAGGGATATATTGGGCGGTCAGATTCGGGGAAGGCAATGCACGCATGTAGGCGAAGTCCTTAATGTTTTCCTCAGATGGTATTAGTTTCAGACGTCCATAGGCGTGCGAGAGCAAAGACGGTATCATCCACGGGGTGACCCCCAAGCAGAATCCACTAGAAGAGGAACTTTCTGCACAGCACTAATCCACCGCCACGCCGCACAGTACAAACCCACCTCAGCTGACTCTTTCTACTGTGCAATCAGGACGCGGAATGAAATGGGAGAGCGAAAAGTGTATAGAATGAAAATATTCATCCCAGATTCGTCTAAGTGACCAAGAGAGACCATGAGACCAAAATGATCAACCTCCAGGTATTTGAAACCGAAACTCCTGTAATGCGAATCCGAAGCAATCGCCTGAGTCATCCCTCGGTGAATGTTTTAGAACCTCACCACTTTGTTACTGCAATTTATCCATTTCATTCTCTTACTAGTTTCGTCTCTGGTATCTAAAATTAGATTCTTCAATGCTTTGCAATAGTGAAATGCGACGAAGTAATTTTCCCGGTACGCTTGTATGACCAAATGTGCTTCAGCTATCAGAAAGATAAGTCAAAACTTTTACTTGGCACTTCTTCTGAAATCTCTATTTGAAGGGGAGGGGGGAGGAAGTGTTGATTACTTGCTTGTCCAACTAAAAACAGCGATACGAATGGGGCAGGTTAAGTGCACTAATAGTAAATAAACACAGACTGATCATCGACCCTGAGTCACGTGATTAAAACTCGCTCCTGTTTCTCCAGAATATTTGCCAAGGACGTAGGTAGACACTTGCGTCAGCGTTTGTTTTGACAAATCTGCACATTTTCCTCTACTCTGTCATTATCTACGTGACTTTACTTTCCATTACGCTCTAATCACAAATTAATGATCACTTTGCTCCCCAGTTAGATTGGCAAGTTTTCTGGTGTGCGAACATGACACATCTACATGCAAAAGGGACTTACGAGACACGAGATCAGATTTCCGTTCTCAAGAATGCTGTCTGATAATTATGGTAGTTTCAACTTTCTCTTATTGCTTCATGTTGACCGTTTAATGTGCCGAAAAAACGTATGACAAGTACAAACACCTATTTATCAATGCTACCTTAAAACGATGATTATATTCATACATTCAATCGAGCCTGGTATTAGGAATAAATGTCTTAAGTGCTGAAGACTGTATACTTATTTACAACAGATGACACTGTGAAATTCAATAACATGAATCAATGTGTGTATTGAAACTTTAATGTCACTAGCATCATCAAATAACCATTTCAATGTTCTAATATTTAGACAGGGAAAAAAACTGCCCTAACAATGAACATATTTTGCATACATTGTTCAAAACATATTGGTTACTATGTTTGAAGATGTGGTTCATCGATGACGGAGCGTCATCTCATTTTCTGCACAAATGCCTAATAATATCAAATAGTTTGCTGGATATGTTGATTCCATTCCACTAAACTTTGGTCATGGAACAACCATTAAATACTTTAGAAACTACAACAACGTAAAGCCTATGTGAGTACCTGGAAACGTTTGAATGAATTTATACCTCTACACGATACTGATGTAGAATGAAATAATGTATAACTATAGGCTCTACTACATACATTTATTGGAGGAAATGGTTTAAAGCAAAACTTTATAAGCCACCAAGTTCTCTAAATACCAATTTTCTCATAATAAGATCTCATGAATGATTCAGACATTATGCATCAAGAATTTTCCAGCACTTCATTTTATTGTAACGCTGCTTTCATTTCTTATAGGTTCAAGCTCTATTTTGTAGAATTCTTCTTTAAAGTCCAAGTTCCGGCATTTTAGACCAAAAAACGTTATAAAAAACTTATAGGAACACAAAATCCTGATACAATTTTTTTTAATATAATTTTCAAGTAACATTTTCGATCCAAACACAATTTGGTCAAACTCGTTAGGTTTACTTTAAATCTGATCTAATCCTGTTGGAAACTGCTAAGCCAACTAGTCTCTTAAGCTGCTTTAGTTCTTAACTTTCACATTACTGCAGCACGGAAACATATGTTGTCATCGGCACAGTTTGTAGCAATAAAAAGTATGGTAACGCAAATTGGAAGGTCCAACTTCCGCCATAATTCCTCGCTTCTAAGAATCGGATTTCCATCCTTCATGAAGCCGGATGCCAGAAGGTCAACGCCTTGCAACTGCAACCTTAAAGTCTGTATCATCTGATATACTTACAGATCGTATTCTGTACATTCTGGTTGAGTTTTGTTTTACTCATTAAAGACGGGCAAAGTTTTAACCCACAAATTGCAGATGCAAGTCATTTGCTAGTATCAAAATGCTTTATCACTTGGGCAATTATGCAAACAGCGTTCGTTTATAATAGCAGTTTATCATTACTAGATTGGTATCTTATAAAAGTAAATATTTTATGCATGACATTTAATTCCAAATCCTATTTTAAAACTTTGAACAATTATCAGCGTAAATACAAAATCTGTTTTACATAAAATTCCAAACTTTCCATAAAAGACATTTAAATATATATTTTCAGAAAATTCTTAATAAACAAACGTGAATTTAATTTTATTTTGTGACAGTATAAGTATATTTTAAATGCCCGCTGCCTGAGCTAGTGTCACCACCTAGAGAGGGTTGCCTCTCTTGGAAGGTCATGTTCATGACATGTTTCTAGTTCATGAAGAACGAGAGCGACCAGCAAGACACAAGTCGTTCACATCCTGGCCTCGGAAGCGGTTGTTTCGACTTGATGCTCATTGGAATCCCCCTCTGTTTGTTGGATGTGAGGTAATCTGTTTTCGGTTAGTCAAAATTTTATGCTGCGTTTCGTCATTGAAAATTTCCTCGCTCCCGCTCACTAGAAGAAAATGTTTAATTTGGAGGTGTCTTATTAATGGTTAATATATATTAGCTATGAATTATTTTAATATAGGGTGGGGAAAAGTGTTAACGTGGTACATAAATTGAGTAGCGGCTGCCCTTTTATAAGGGGAATATCTTTAAACTTTAGTATTCAAGCATTTCCTGGTTTATGTTAAAAGCCTGAATGTTAAAGCTAGTGATTTTAAAATATTTAGTTATGTTTGGGCGGCACACTAAGATTGTCATATATTCTTTTTTTAAATGTCAATAAAACTTATCACATACCGTTATTTTATGTAATTTCTTAAAGGCACCTTTCATTCTTCTATATGTACCAATCAAGTCCTCCAGAGTTACGGGACATCTTCAAGTGCGGTTGCCAAGTGCTGTTATACATTACCTATTCTAATGGGGCTGTAACTAAGGAAGACGGCCAGCCGAAGGGTATGTGGCGAAATGTATACTCTAATTCATTCTATTATGTTTATTTTTACTATTTTTTAATTAACTACGCTGCTATTATACAAGTATTTTGCAGATGATATATATGTGCGAGAGTTGGAAATAGAACATAATATACTACGTAATGTCCGTGTATTAATTTATTCGTGTTATATGATTTCTTTTTGTCTTCCCTGTAATGCTACCACGCATTTATTTATTTATTTATTTTATGAGTTAATTAAATATGAAAGTCATTTTAAATCAAGATTTGAACATTTTATTAAGCAATGCTAGTAAACTTATAAAATACCATGAGTAATTGGAAGCAAATATAATTCTTATATTTAAAAAAGAAAATAGGAACTACTGTAGGTCGAACTACAGTAATATAAACTTACTAAATACAATTATTAACTATATGCTAAAATAACAACAGCTTTTTAAAAATTGCAGTTTCCATAGTACCTAATATAACAAGGTTTTAGGAACGGAAGATTAGCAATAGATTATGTCTTCTGAGTAAAGTAAATTAAGCAACAAAGAATAGAATTTTATCAAGAAACTCATACAACATTTATAGATTTAAACAAAGCTTTCTATTGTGTATCCAGACGAAGGTAATAGCAACTGTTAAGGTGAAGAGAATACCAAGTAATAAAAAACCTTTATGCAGGTACAACACACAAAAGATAAAATAATAGATAAAAGATAATTAGAGGATATTTAAGAAGGAAATAATCAAGGGGTACGACAAGGATGTGAAGACCGATTTACTGATGTGAGTTTTTAAATTACGTCAGTTAAATAGAGGATGCTACCTAGAACGTTCGATGTAGAAATCTAAAAGCATGGAATTAGAGGATGAAGTGTTTGTTATTAGATCAAATATTTCATAGATAATGTAGTATTAGATCCAGTTTCACATTTTAAACATTTAAGTTCTCGTGTAACACCTACGAATGATTTTAGAAAATTTAAACAGAGTATATGAATGCCTTGCAATATATGGCAGTACAAACTTTAAAAAAATTAAACAAGAAAAAGCATAAGGAAATATATTCAACATTTTTAAAAGTATTTTCTCTCATTCAGCATATAAATTATAAGAGCTTTAAATGTTTGCTTTAAAAAAATGCATATTTTCAACCTTTTGATATATATTTCGTGTGTTCAATTATGTAAAAAATAATATTGTAAAGTTTTCGCCAGACAAAAATCCGATTCTTAATTATTAAAAACCTAATAATATAGTATTACTAGTGAAATGTTTAATAATATTTATTTTCCTCCCGCGAGAGGAATTCTAGGCTCTGTGTATCTTAGAGCATCTCTCACTTGCAATAGACTTAAGATCATCATATTTCTATCGTAGTAATCTTTATTATATATTCACAAAAGACTGCTATAAAGAGAAAAAAAATGTCATACTACTTGAATTCGAACCATAATTTCTAGCTTTTTATGGCATTAATTTCACTTAGCTGATGCGAAATCTCTCTTCTCTGACTTAGAAATTTCGTAAGTTCACTGTCTTAAATGAAGTCATCTTATAGGATTAATAAGTACATTTAAACTAAATATGCTAAACATGCTAATCTAATCTTCTATCATATGCCTATAATCTTTCTGACTTAATAAAACGAATACTGGCTGTTCTGTTATGTAACTCATGTGTGCGTTTAAAACTCTCCCACTAGAATATGCTCAAGATGACTGCGTACTTGAAACAGCACGTATCATATTAAAAACTCCAAGTTCAACAACCCATTTCGTGCTAATCGAAGTCTTTGTGTTTCCTCTTTCTTCCAGCATCTACTTTATAGGAAATTAAAACAAACTTACATCTGTCCGAACAAGTTTTGCGGTTAAAGCACAGCATGAACCGAGTTTTTGCTCAAATAAAAATGTTGTTAAGTGTTAAAAATATGTTATGGCTCTAGCTTGGCAATTGTAAGTTGAATGCCGCTAGCCCCCCCCCCTCCCCCCAACCATATCTCGGTATTCGGTCAACCTAAACTGCTTTTCTAAGTAACAGTACACTGTGCACGCAAATGTTCAGAACAACTATATTTATCCCACGATCGATACACCAAGACTGGTTTTAAGAATATCACTATTAGGCGAAAAAATCATCTACCGGTTAGGCATAAATAAAAACATACAGTACACTTAAACGTTGTATAAGATCCCGTTGTAGAATATTGTTTGTAAATTTGTTCGGAATCGGTGCAATAACTACAGCAAGATTTAGTTGAATTTTTAATTACCATTGATATATCGTTGTACAACTTGCTAAACGTCCGAAAGAACTGTACAGGATATGACATTTTGCTGCTAATATTGCTGCACTAAATGAATAAATATAAAAACAATATGAAGACAGATTCAAAAATCTTAGTTATAGGCCCCTAAACAATGACAAGTTTTTTCTAAAACTTTAACTATTAGATTAAATGTTATTATAAAATATTTAGTAAAGTTCAGCACAAATTTAGAATATATTTTGGGTGAGCCTGGCATTTGATTGCCTCGAAAGATATTTTGGAGCACTTTCAGAAAATAGGTTCAATAAATGCGTATAAGACCTTATTTGCTAACAACCACCCAAATAATTTGCGCAAAATCATTTAATCATTCTAAATTTGGCTCCATTATTATACAAGGAACAACGTTTTCTAATACAATTTTGGCTGTTGTTTGGCAAATATTAATAATAATAATAATAATAATAATAATAATAATAATAATTAGACAAACAGAAATAGAACAAATAATTACGTTTGCTACGTCCATAACTTTTTGGCATAAATTCACCTGAAACGCGTTATGAGAATGACTAAAATCCTTAAATTATCTGTCTTCCTTAAGAATAACCCAGGAATTAATTTTATCGGCCAAACAATATGTTAACAGATAAACTTCTTTTAAAAAATGGTGCTCCTTTTATATCATGGAATCACATCCTAAAATTGTCATTACGTTCCCCTTCATTCTGTATATATGAAACAATATAAAGAACACTAAGAAATACAACCAGAAAAGATGGTATATTAAAGTTTAATAAAATTTCTAAGAGATGAATGGAAGTATACGTCTAAATATTGGGTCTAGTGTAATTGATAGAAGAGTGAAACAATTGAACCAAAGTTTTTGAAGAATATCAGGAGGATATCTAAAAGATAACTTTCATTGCGACGCTATACGAGAGTGAAACATATTTAACTTAAATGAAAAAAATAATTAACACTTGTATGTCCACATAAAAAGAATCAATGAAATCTCAAGACATACAATCATCAGAAACATCGTCACTGAGACATTGATGAGAAGGCGATTTATGGTCTAGCTTTGGTATTGTTGATGATTAAAGTCTAGACAGATACATTTTAAAACGCCAAGACGGTTTGCTAAATTACAGAAGAATATAAATGATTGGGGCCAAAATTGGAATACATTTAAAAACAAATCTATACAAAAAAGATTAAAACATTTTCTCTGGAGAATATGGGTATTCCACACACTTGCCTGGCTCGTAAGTGTGGGTCAACCGCTTTTCTATGGGAAAATGTGTTATTACTACTGAATATGCCGTTGATCGGAGTGCCGCAAATAAACTGTGCGAGAGTTTTTGCTGGCGTCTCGCTGGCCCCCTTCCGGCCACATTCCAGCTGAGTCACCACAGCGCTTCCTTCACGCGTTACGCAAGACACGGAAGAAAAGAGTTCATGACCTTGCGGCAACATTTAACGGTTTGCGGTAATTTTTATTATCAGGAGATCATTAAATTCTGCCCCTTTTCTAGTGCTGTGTCAGTGGAGTAAAGTTTCTTTGGTGGAAGTATCTTGGTTTCCTCAGTTTATCTAATGAGTTATGCAAAAAATACTTCATCAGAACTTCACGGCACTCAAATCTTCTCTTTTACCTTATGCTATGCATTCCAACTTTATGTCCCGATTTTTTTATCTATCCATCTCGAGATTTCACTTCAAAACCACTAAGAAACATTAACCAGGTCTTTTACGAGATATACATTAAAGGCTCAATTTCGGATAAGAAAATTGTTGAATAAAAATAAACATATTTTCAGAGATAAAAATAGAGACAATAAATTACACACTATATGAAAAATTACATATATTAAAAATTAATACAAAGGCAATATAATCAAGTGAAAAGTAATTAACCACATTATTTTTCCTAAAAATTTCGAAAAAGTTCTGCGTATATTTACAGATTTTTTTGGCAAAAATATCCGGTCATCTGTATTTATAAGTAGAGCATTCGCAGGAAAACACCCCTTGTTTTGTTTGCAAGATAAAAGATGACGTAAAATCACTTTTCATTCTTCTTCTTGGCACTCTACATCCAGGGTGAGCCTTGACCTGCTGTAGCGACCTCTGCTTTCTCTACCTCCGTCTTATGACTACACTGATACAGAGCAGTATTGCAGGGGGAATGTGATCAGTATGCTGGCACCCTGCAGATCGTCTATTACGCGGCTCCCTAGATCGAAGATCGCCATCTTTCCATCAGGCTGCTTCCCCATTGTCCCGCGAGGCTGGGTGAACCAGACCTCCCTAACTCAGAACATTTTCTATCAGGTACCAAGAATCGAGCCCAGGTCTCCCGTCTATCAGTCAGCAATGCTAACCACTAGACCAGGGAAGTGGTAGCTATTTTTGGTTTTGGATACAGCATTTTATATTTAAATATTATTAAAAATAAATTCAGATTCTTTGTTTTGAACTTCAGTTAGAGTTTCGCTTAAAAGATCTTTTAAGAAGATATTTCATTAATTTTCTTTTTAACCGCCATGAGTGACCGATGTCGCGAAATAGTGAGTGAGAGGTCTGGGGTTCAATTCCCAAAAGGACCTTCCTCCCTGACTTAGGTTTATTTCAGGTTTTTCTCAGTCCTCATAAATAGCAAATGTCGGGAAAGTACCCCAAAACTCAGGCTTCCTTCCTTAAAAAAATCCTTTTCTAGTTTATAATTTCATCTCATGCATCATCAATGTCCACCGCCTTTGTTGCCTCAGAGGTAAACATGGGGTTAAACAGTATTAAAAAATTAACATCATCTTTAATCGTAATAAATATAATGTGGTGATAGCATTTAGCGCAGCCTTTCTTTCTTGGTACTTTCTTGTTACTTTCGAAACCAATCTCTAAGATAGCATATTTATACCATGTACCTTTCCGCGATCGATATATGAAGTTATATTCTTCCTTCTTATCGCATTCCTGTCCTTTCCTTGTACTATTAGTACTCATAACCCGTATGTAATAGCACAATTGCTTGTCTATTGTATAACAAAAGGATATAACCATTTCGCCAGATACTCCTTCTCTTCTCCTCTCTTCTGTTAAGATGCAGCAATGAAGCTCCAGGAGTTGGCTCCATTTTCGGTCTTATAATTAGAAATTATTTCTGGGAGCTTCTTCTTTTATAATGTTGTAAATATTTAGTACATTTTTGCTGCTGTATACTGCTTCTCTCATTGTAAGCTAAATTAATATGCTCCTTGTTGTACTTTTTAACTTCAAATTATTTCGTACATGTTATGTACATACATAGTTTTGTGCAAATTACCACATACAGTAATTGTTGAAACTTGTGAATTTTTATCATCTTTTTCCGTACTGTCTTTCACGCCTATATCTTGGGAGTTTTTCTCCAACATCTTCCTAAAGTAAGAGCTTGGGGACCTCAACGCCCTTACATTATTCAGACACGGTACAGCAATATATTGAACAAAATGAAGTTCTAATTTAGACGTTACACTAAAAATGTGTCTCAAAATTTCATGTTTCGAGTCGCAGAACTCTAAACTTTTTTTTTTTAAAATTTTTGAATACTTCAAGTTTGTATGAGAATTAAACTACTAACTTTTAATGCTTTTAAACTTGAAGGCACAAAAGGCACAAAAATCTTAAGTGTTGCCGTATAAATTATTATTGTTACATAGAAGTGTTGCGTTTTATTGAATAGTACCCTATGTTGAAAATAAAATGTTAATATTAGTAAAGCTTTACAAAAGATTATACAATCATTTGGAGATCACGTTAACAGCAAACCACAAGAAGCAATCATTTTCAAAATAAACATACTCTACTTGCAGTTCCCTAAATTTACTGTGCAGTTTATAACTCACAATTAACTTTGTTTAGTGAACTTTTGAACATTCTTGATTACACAAACATTCTAAATGTGTATTAGAAAAAAAAGAGTAACATCACAGTAACATTTGCAAACTATTTTTACTAAAACTATCATAATATTGTATTTGTCTCTTACACTGTTTAGGGTATTATTACGTCTCTTCTCCACCACCTCGAATTGTCCTAGTATTTTCTTTCTTCTCATTTTCTTGTTTTACGACTGACACCACTCATGGAAACTGTGCCGTTTATTACACAAAATAAGCACTTCATGCTTTACGATTCTCACATGTTTATAGAGTTGGTTTTTTTCCTAACAATAAAAGGATTTCAGTAAACTTCAGTTTCTTTATACGATTCTACTGTCTATTTCCGTCTTTAGGTCTTCAAAATTCAGATGTTTATTACTCTTAGTTTATTTTGTTATTTGTGCTTACTGAACGACATCTGTTAAATGTGTTTTTAAACAATATTTAACGCTCGTTTTACTGCTGAGGCATCACAGTACACTGGTGATACAAGCTATTAAGTTATACATTGGGAAAGGAGTTTTTTCGATAAGAAGCGAACCAGACCTAAGTCTAGGGGATCGCTCGAATTTCATCTTTATGAGGATAATCTGGAAAGAACTTATCAATGAATACGGCACCTCTTCCACCCGTGTCGTGTTAATGTGAGCTTGTGCATTTCTGCATTTAATGCGCTGCTTTAACCGTAATTTTAGAAAGGTTTCAGAACTTTTAAAAAGGATTTCCCCGATTAGCATATGTTTTATTGTTTTTGTTAAAATTGAAGAATTATGCACTTTATGTTATTATCTACTAATCATGCATTTCATGACATTAAAACTCTTTATGTTACCCTTAGCTCAAAATTATTTACAGAAACATACTTTGTGCCAATACATAATTATCCACTAAAGCACGCTATTATATACACCCACAACTGGGACCTATACCATAAAAGTATGGTCTTATACATTACAAGAGCATTAATAGAACTATGGTCTTGTAACTTTCTGTTCCACGAAAGAAGTACAACGTTTGTAATGTATTAGTGAAACATTACAAATGCGTCACATAAGAGCAAGATGGAGCAACAGCTGTGGCTATACATCGCCATATCCATGTTGAAATAGGTTATTTCCACTCCTTAGTAATAAATTCGTATTTTTAATGTAAAAATTGAGCTAATGTCATTTCCGGTTAAATGGGTCCTGTAGTTTTTCAGTAAAATGATGATTTAAATGAACGATTATGAATTTATCAAATTACCAGCTTAATAATCTTTGAGAAGACGATCACATACTGCTACATTTAGGAGCATAAATTCACTCGTCGAGAGATAGCAGAGGAATCAAGTTTTCCGACTGCTCTAGGTCATTTATTTTATTAATACATTCAATCATTTATATTTACATGTTTATATTTCTTAGCTTTATAAGCAAAAACGGGTAAATTGTGTCAAAAGAGTTACATTTAAAAGAGAATGGAGAGTGAAAAGAAATTATTTTCGTGGGTTGTAGCAAGAACCTTAGAAACATAAACTAAGATGCTGGACAAAATATATTTGAAACAGGAAAGGCCAATATCAGTTATATGCCATACTATAATTGCACTTAACCTAACTTTTTAGTGTACACATATATCCTATACATATTTCTACTCTCACCATTATCATCATATTCACTTATACTTCATATATTTAGTTCAACTGACTCCCAAAATTATTAGAAAGGCGTTAAATTTTGAGCTAGTATTTAAAGTTTCCAATAACCCTATGCTTATAGAGAAATTTATACAAATTACCAGTGTTCGACTAATACTTCTGTGGAATGAAATATTACTTATGCACTTGAAAGTATGAGTTGTAAAGTACAAATATAGCACAAACCTTTGTGTAATAAAATTTTACTAATAACTACAAGTTACAAGTCCAAAAACTTGTAATGTATTAGACTATATTTTTGTGAACAGGGCCCTGATTCTAACGCCACGTTGCACTCTTTGATCAGTAAGCAGGAATACCAAAGAGAATTAACAGCAGACTTAAAATGAAATATAAATTTAAAAAATGTATGGACATATTCATCGAATCAACACTAAAGGTAACAACCACACACAAACTGATTTCAAAATCATGAGCGCTGTTTTAAATTTAATAAAAAATAAAAGTAAAATAAATATATGTTATTCTTGGAATCAAGAAGAGAACTTAATCCGATCTTTTATATAGTTGTAGAAACACGTTCTGTAAAAAAGACAAGTCTAACAACGGCGCCTTTCCCTTGTACTACTGTGTAGCTGAGTGCATGGGAGGTTCGTGGCGGCGGGTAAAAGCTGTTGCGTACTGAATGTGGGGAAACGGCCGCAGTAACTTGCACCAATTGCATTATTACAGTTCTTTCTTGCCGCAAATATTTCAACGAAAGTACCTACAAACGAAACACATGTTTCTTTGAACTTGGAATGAAAGAATGATATGAAATAAATATTTTAAATCCAAATATACTTAAAACAGCACAAAATAGGTACAATACATTTTAGCTGAACACTCCGTGAAAAACGTTTTTACGTACCATTCTATAAAACGAAACAGGGACACAGTTTTATTTAATAATTTAAAGGAATACAACAAACATAAATTAATTACTTTTATTTAAACATTCAGTGACTGCACCAAGTAAAAGTGCACACCTCGTAATAGCAAGCCGGTTCGGTATATGTATAAGGCGTGTATGTGAAATACTTGTCTTCAAACTCCTCCAATCCAGCGTTGTCACGCACTGTTGCAACATAGAACTCCGGTTTAAAATTATGATGCTCAAACCAAGTGCTTAAGGAAGAAAGTGAAATGAACAGAGAAAATGGACTATCGTGTCATTTTATATGCCTTGTAATTATCATTCCGTATTTGAATTATAAGGTCATGGAAAAGCGCGAATTTTTTAAAATATATTTTCAATGTCTAAAATGCACTACATTTTTTTCCCTTTCATCTACGTATAACAAATCCTCTCCTTGTAGGTTAGTTATATTATGCCCCTTCCATTCCGCATTGTATAATTTCTAAACTAGTAAAATATCAAAACCCCATATTCTCACATTAACGATCTTTGATTATTTTTAACATGACGATGTAAAAACTCTCCCCCTTTTTTTTTCAACAAACATCTTTGAATGGCCTGTTTTCAACCTAGGACATGCTGAAATATTCATTTTCTTTTGTCACGTTTTAGCTAAAAAATACAGGCATCATTATTTCAATAGTCAAAATTGTAATGCCCCTCTCATGTAGTAAGTATTTTACATTTTAAATTTATATCATTAAAACGAGATAATGAAAAATGAGATTAATCATGACTAGCACAACGTATTTGCTTATATTAAAGATGTTATGCTATTTTTCAATGACAAACTTAATTAATAAATCTAGGCGGTGGAAAAAGTGATATTACAATTACAAATGGCAAAAGTTTAGTAACTGAACTTATGGACGCAATAAGATATTCACAATTTCAGTACCGCTACGGGTGGCTGAGGTCGTTAAGGTCGTGAGCGGGAAGTCTGGGGTTCGAATACCGCCAGAACCGTCCTCCCTGACTCAGGTTTTTTTTTTCAGATTTTCCTCAGTCTTCATAACTGGCAGATGCGGCGGAGGTACCTTATACTTAGGCCTGGAACGTTTCCTTCCCCCCCCCAAAAAAAAAATCCTTTCCCAATAGATCATTTCATTTCATGTATCACCGGTGTTCACCGCCTGTGGTGCCTCGGTGGTGAAAACGGGCGCTATACACCATTAAAAAAAATTCAGTATATTTAGGAATAACAATAAAAGTGCGATGCGCCATATAGAAACCATTCAAATCAAATCAAAAACGTTTTTTTTTTTAACGTGAAAGAACTCCCGCATTGGGTTTCGCTCATGGCAATCAAGCCAAATGAGAAACACGGGGTTTCCCCTGAAAGACAGGATACCCCGGAGCCTAGAAAGTCGAACCTGCATCCTTACAGCCTGTTCTCTACACGCTGCTGGGTATTTCGACTTCGAATGTCTTTCACAGTGAAGCACTGAGATATATGAAAAGTTTTAAGCATTCATTACACTTACTTAAACTACAATTATTCAGTAATCTTTTATCGAGCGATTAACTTGAGGATTAAGAACTAACACTTGGCAGATGAAAACGTTTTAAATATGCGTTGCAAAATTCCTATCGGTCTTGGCGTTAATGATGTATTCGCGCATGTTTGTTATTTAACATTGACATCTTCGTCGTTATTTTATGTTGTGACTAGCTGAGGCGCATTTAGAGATGACCTGACAAGGCCAAGTTGACACTAAATTCTGAATAATACATATTTTCCAGTGCATTGTTGATCAGACTTATTTACGGACGCTATTCATCATCTCAGGTATACAGCGTCCCGTTCAATTCAGGGCGTGAAACGACCGATAAAATTTTGCTCAGAGGCCTCTTCTTTCAGGCTTGAGGTTCTTTTACATGCCATAAATGTACGACACGGGACCCACGGTTTTACTTCCCTCCCAAAGGAAACCATAATTAGAATTTTAACGACCAAAAAATCCATCGATTTTGGCCGGGTTTGAACTCGCGACCTTGGGTTTAGAAGGCATGGTATGGTTCACACCACCATCAGGACCGACTTTTAGTACATAATGAGAAGAACAACAGATAGAATGCTTTTTATTTTTGTTTTGTTTGGCATGCTTTCTCATTTCGAAAAATATGTTTTATTTTTACTTTGCTGTTTTAAAATAAATAATGGAATACAAATATTGTAAATAGATTAATACACTGCTGGCTGATAAAATCATTGATTTCACACAGCAATACCAGCAGATATCTGAATTTGACCAAGGCAGAATTGTGGCATGCCCAGAGGTAGGACGAACACACATAAGGAAGGATTGCAACGACTTCGCCAAACAACAAACATCATTTCCAAATGACTATTACGAACACATACAATGTATTGAATGGCCACGAGTATAACATAATAATTAGGTGTTATAATAAAACATTTCTATCTAAAAGGGCAAATCAAACAGATATAAATGAAGTGAAATAATTTTTAATGCCTCTACTGTGCATTCGGAATTGTGGGATTCTTACCCAGGCTGACGAGAGTGTAGTCGACTTCTGAGGTTGGGATGTGTGGAAGATGTGGGTACGCTATCCCAAGGCTAGCTGCTGCCATGGGGATGATAAATGATAATTTATTTAATGAGCTCAGGACATCAAGGCCCAAGTCTCAGAGGGATTCACCTTAAGGTCAGAAGGTAAACTAATAAAATTCAGTCAGAAAAATGACCCAATGAGGAATCGGCTTAGGCTCGCTGAATAGCATGCAGAATGCTCTGCTTAGAACATGGCGGTGATATAATAATCTATTGATAAAGTACTGGAAATCTGAACTCCCATGCCACTGGCGGTCACGAAGTTCTGAGAGCAAAGATATCTAGAAGCAACTCGAGAATAATATGGTGCTGATTGAACTCTGTGGCACTTTAGTTGACTGTTGTTGTGCACACGCTTAAAAATCACCATAAATAATAAATCCATCAGTTAAAAAAAAAATGTACATTTTTCCTAGGGTTACTTTATGGAGTTTGTCGCGCAAGCATAATATTTGTGTGGTGGAATGTTCGATTTAAATGTTGAATAACAAAAATATCTATGCAAATAAGCAAGAATATTATTCTACATGTATTACTGCTTACTATTTCTAACGAATGAAACCTGCTAAGGTATACATTTGCTTGTAGCCAGGATAACTTCCATTATTTTTTTCTTCTTAAACTTGTTACAAATATACCTTAAGATTTGTTAAAAGTGTTGATGTAAGCGTGTTATAGCATTGCGTATTCTACTTTTCTGTTTAATATACGATCCAGGTAGCGGTTCAATGACGTCAGAGTAAACTAGAACAAGTACACTTGCGCAACCGAACAAACGGGTTCGTGCATTACAATAAAGCAGATGTACTTGTGTCACTTGCCTCACCGTTGTTTCTTATCGTTCCGAAATCGTCTTCAAAGAGGCGCCTGTCATTACCTGGCGATGTGACCGTAATGCACAGTGAAAAAAGGCGACTGAAAATGTAAAGTGATCAAATATGCTGAAAGGAGTTTGAAATTTCTTACTAAACTTAGCAACTCTGATAGTTAAAATACTTCACATTATCAAGTAAACGCCAATCTATCTTCCAAAACGATTAATGAAATAAATTAAACATGCCTAAAGTTTCATTTGTTATACTCAGTATCAGATATACAGGTGTACAACAAGGTGCGACTAAACTTTCAGGACACATTCCTCACACATACAAGAAGAAAATAAATCATATGGACCTGGGTCCGGAAACGTTTTATTTCCATGTTAGAACTCATTTTCTACAACTCTTCATAGTACATTAATCAGGAACATAACGTACCAGCATATCACTTGAAACTCTTTCTTACATGAAATGTTCAAAATGCCTCCTCTACCTTTGATACATTCATGTACATTACCTTTCTCAAATGGAACACAAAACACTAGCGGTGAACCTAAAAATTACAACTTAATCAGACACAACCAAGATGGCATTTTGAACATTTCGTGTAAGAAAGAGTTTCATGTGGTGTGCTGGTACGCTCTTATCCGGTGTTTCCCATGGTTACTGTACTATGAAGAGTTGTAGAAAATGAGTTCTAACATGGAAAAAAAACATTTCTGGGCCATATAACATATTTTCTTCTTCAATGCGCGAGGAATGTGTCCTGAAAGTTTGATCGTACCTTATTGTTACACCCTGTATAAACATAATAGTCACTTTTTCGAAGCAAAATCGGGCATAGGTCCATTAGGTGGGAAGCAGTGATAATAAGCTATAATAATCAACTTTCAGATACCAAAGAAACCTGAGAACATTAGCGACATCAATTAAAAAAAAACATAATTAGGAGAATAAATCTATAAAACAATTCACTTCAAGCAGAACACGTGTGTCAAGTTACTTCCATATTATTTAGTAGGTAATATCTGCTAGACTTCACTTATAAGATATCTGCCGAGGCTTTAGGTGAGCAGATGGCATATGCAACCATGTTGTGGGACTCTTACAACGTGAGGAGAAGAGGAGGCAAGCCTAGATTCATGACCAGACTTTTAAGGTCACAGCAGGCAGTCAATGGTGAAGAATAGCAGGAAACAGAACTTTGTATAGAAAAAATAAACACCTAAGTTTGGACAAGGTTAAACAAACTGCATATGTTATATAGCGAATATACAATGTCCCAAAATTGCCGTGTAATTTCCAGCAATAGACAATCCAAAGTATGTGTCAGTGCAGCAGTTGATTTAACAACCATCAATAGCTGACTGCTGAGAATGTACCACAGATAATTCGTAAATATATTTTCTTTGAAAATGGTTCTCTTTGTTTCACTAAATATCATTGCGAAAATACTTTATTCGCGTGACATGACACGAAACTTTGCGGTTCAGAATCACTAACAAATAATAGAATTTATTCTGGATTGTTTTCTTTCGTTGAATCGCTCCATGTGCAGTTGGCCAGTGATCAAGCTCTGCAGTTCTCGTCTCGTTCCCACACTTGAAATCCGTCCGGGGAATGGAGGGGAGGTTAGAACGAGTTTACTCTAGGAACGTACAGAAATGTTCTTGTGTGTTGCTTGACAATAAACTAAGCATTCGTTTGGTGGCATAATACAGTGCATTAATCATGCTAATATAGCTCAATTCAGGTGTTCTTTTCCCAAAAGAATATTTATTTCCGATTCGCACGTGTGTACAGAATTGGACTCCTACAATTTCCCAGTATTCTTCTTCCAAGTCGAAATTCTGTTCATAGATTGGTAAATAAATATCTGGAATGTTCCTCTAAAAATCACTTCGGCGTCTTTATTAGCAAATGGAAATTTCCTCTTCCTCTGTTCGAACGATTACAAAGCTACTGAAGTTAAAATCCTATAAAATTACTGTAGCGCAAGAACTTAAACCGGATGACCCTACATGAGGGAGTGGGTTTCATGAATGGATTTTGAATAGTGTGCACCATGGAGAAATTTACTAATTTTCTTTTTCGGAAGAATCTTGGTTCCACATAAAGGAGTATGTTAATTAGCAAAACAACCGATATTGGAGTTCATAAAACCATAACCTGCTTCATGAGGAACCCCTGCATAATCAAAAGATAGGACGCAGTATGCCATTATCGGCAGGAGAATAACAGGCTGTATTTTTTTATGAAACAAAAATGATAGGTATGTGCAGAATATTTTGTAACCCCTTTTTCCATTAATTAACTGCGAGGGAAGGTAACTTCTCAACCTTCCAACATGACTGCATGTCTCCTTGCATGCAATTCATGAAACATTCAACGATAGAGTCATTACCAACAGCGTAAGCCCCTCACTCCCCCGATTTTACATTTTAAAGTGTATACAAAAAAATTCACAATACATTAGACGAACTAAAAAATAACTTCGGTGAAGATTTTTTTTTTCTATTTCTGAGAGGGAACTTTAGAGGGTAATGGTACATTTCATAAGTCGATGCCAGAAATGTATGAAAAATGAGGGGAGGCATTTCCATCATCATCTTGCTTGATAGTGGTGAGTAAATGTACCTTTTAGTGTTGTAATGATTTAGAGACAATCACAGTTGTAGGCTTTCTGACACCTATTTTCTCAGCTTTTATTACAGACGTAAAACAGAATAGTACAAGGTTGTCACAAATAAGTTTGCTTCTTTCATATCATTCAATCTATGAACTGCACACATTCAATACATCTACGACAGAGAAGTTACCGAGCCGAAGGTGTAGTATTTAAAACTTGTCATTCACAATATTATACTCTAATCTAATATGTCCAAGTTAATGTATACAGGTACTCTATCCAGCATCTGGTCTGGTTGTTGAACCTCATGTCGCAGGGCAACCAGGATAATTTAACTGTACAGAAGACATAGTGTCTTCAGGCGGTTAGTGTCGTTCAAATCGATGAAACTGAGAATAAAAAACGAAGGAATTTATGTGAAAAGTCAATAAGATTATACTGTTACTTTGTATTAAGAGTGAACTTTATTTAAAATCGTAACTTTATTTTTACAGAAACTTGTATGCATTATATCGCCGATAAGGTATGTAGTAAGACATAATATAGAATATATAATAATTTATTTTGCTATTTAAATGCACTTTTTTTAAAAAAACAAAAAGTAATGTATAATACTTTGAGAACTGTTCTGTGTATTATGAATAGCAAGCTCCAGAGTTTCTTTTTATTACAGATATTAACAAAAATATTTAGTCTGTCATTTACTTTAGGATTCATTGTGAACAATGAGCCATTTGTGATCTGCATGCAATTCTTCATGAATGTCCTTTAACAAATCTGAACTCAAAATTGTAGAAACAAAACAAACATTCACGCAGAGAGAGAAAGAGAAGTTGCAAATATATTTGCAATTTGAATCAAAATGTAGTATGCCTCTGATTCAAAAGATTCACCATACTGCTATGCTGGTATAGAATATTTTAGCAGAAATTGGATAAAAGTGTCTAACCTGCTTTGGAACTGAGCTATACACCCGCTGGCGGGGGTCGACGACTCTGAATACATTTGATAATGTGAACTCAATTATTCATGTTGCGTTTGTAGCCCAGGGGAGTGAAGACGCAAATACTGAAGAGTCTCCGACTTGGTGGGCCAATAACTCTTGCTGTGAGCGTGTTTTTGCGCCGCGCCTATATCAGAACAAGTGAATACTTTTAGCTGCTTACGACTCGATCTGCTTTTCAGAGAATCTAGACTTTTATGTCCAATCTTTCTTAAAGTTTAAGGTAACTCCCAGGCATTTGCCATTTATGAGGACTGAGGAAAACCTGGAAAAAACCTCAGTCAGGGAGGACGGTCCCGGCAGGATTCGAACCCCAGACCTTCCGCTCACAAGTACGCGCCTTAACGACCTCGGCCACCCATGGCGGTCCGGCTTCCGTAATATTATACACTATTTCCATTATGATTCCATTCATATTAATAAGTCCACAACTATTATTAATTAATACCTAGTTACTTTCAGCCCCGCTTTTATATACAAAATAGGTCTTTGTTGAACTATTTATGTTTTTATATAAATTGTTGCAATGTGAATGTGTTGGCAGTACAGCTTCTTTCAGTCCTGAAGCCTGTTTGTTTGTTTTTTCCAATAATACATTTTTCTTTATTGGTTTCAATCGCTTTGCTACTTGGAATATAGGTATTTGTAAACTGTAATCAATAGTGATTATCTCTATAGCCCTCACATCATGTTCTGTTACTTTTACTGTTAGTTTTATTATTTAAGAATGTTCATTCTTTGGGTATTTACTACGTGCATAGTAGTTATTTAATAGTTCAAGAAATCTCATTTTAAAATACGGGGAGAGAATTTTATTAGTTCACATTGTTTTCTCCAATATTAGGTTAGTTCTTACGAGGGGGAAAGATTGGGGAAAGGATTTTGGAAAGAGTATAGTATAGTATTAGTATAGTACACTAAAAATGTGTGGGGAAGAGAAAGATATATTGAAATGTGTGATAAGCAGAAAGGGAAGGATTGGCATGGTTTAGAACAGGAGTAATATACTTAAGCAGTTTAAAAAATGGATATATTAAGAGGAAATTTCCTATGTGTGAAGAATCAGATAGTACTTGGCATTGTATATTAGACTGTAAGCAAACCAAATTGTGGAGGGAACAATTTATATTACGAAAGTGGGAAAATTTACCAAACGAAATAAGAGGCTGAAGAATTTCAAATTTAAAATCAGCTAAAACATCAAGAGACTGGGAAAATGCATAAGCAAGGTGAGACAAAAATGGTTATGGGTACAAAATACTTAGAAAGGTGCTTGAGAAATGGTATAGATTTGTTAGTTAGTGAGTTTTTTTTTGAGTAGTGTTTAACGCCCGTTTTCACTACTGAGGCACCACAGGCGGTGGACACTGATGATACATGAGATGAAATGATAAATTGGGAAAGGATATTTTTTTTTTTTTTTTTTTAAGGAAGGAAGCGTTCCAGGCCTAAGTTTAGGTACCTCCCCGGCATTTGCCAGTTATGAAGACTGAGGAAAACCTGGAAAAAACCCCAGTCAGGGAGGACGGTCCTGGCGGGATTCGAACCGCAGACCTCCCGCTCACGAGTCCGTGCCTTAACGACCTCGGCCACCCGTGGCGGTGTTAGTTAGTGAAAGCAGGATAAAAAGAGTAGGGTAGGGAAGGGGATTAGTTATTTAGCATTACTTAAATAGGATTCTAATACACCAATAATCAGGGTGTTAGTGTGTATAAGGTCCTAAGAAATAAGCAACTCTCATGGATAGAAATTTAGCCGAATGGGTTTAATTAAAAAGGGAGGAAGCTTTGGTATTGTATGAAATTCAATTTATAAATTTATCTTTAGTGTTGTGTTTTCTTTTGGTTAGATCGAAGCTGGTCCCCTGGGTATTCCAGTAGGTAGCCGCTGATGAACCGCGGACTGGGGGGGCTGAGTCAATCAAATTGGAATAAATTTGATTGGAGTTAGTGCCTTCTGAATTTGCCGAAGGCACTGTTCCTATCTTTATATTTAAAATTAGCGGGTTTTCTCATTTTTTATATTTTTTTTAAATAAATTTTTGTATGTTGCAATAGAAGAAATTAAATAAAATAACTTAGGCTAGTTCTTCAAATTCAATGAAGTCGGAATTAGTTACTCCAATGTCTCTCTTATAAATAGAGATCTTTACTGTACTGACTAGGACAGTATGATAATAGAGACTCTATTAGATAAATGAGAAGAGCTGAGGTGCATCACAAATGATGCTGTTGGTACTGATGACATTCCAGTTACAGCAGAAGCACTCTCTACGTTTGTTATGCAAACAAGACGGCTGATACAGATTTACTGAGGAACGTAAAAGCGCATCTGCTGTTTAGCACGAAGATGCGAGCTGCATCCTTAACGATTTGCTAATTTCTCATCCAGTTTCGTCATTAGTATCAGTTTCACTGCTGGAGACACATGGCATGCCTTGGCACTGTTTTACTGATGGCTGTGATAGGCTGGTGTCTGCAGTGTCGTCGCGGTTATCTTCTCTTAGAAAATTTCCATTCACTGTTCCATGGCCGTTATGCATTGCTATATTCGGTACCTAAAATGGAGAAATCACATGCTGAAATTATATCCTATAATTTGTATCTTGGCTTGTGGCGTCCGTACTCCAAAGCTGCTTTCTAAAACGTATAGACAATCTTACTTTGTAGAAGATGCTGGATTGTCGCCTTTACTCCGATAAACGGTCATTGTATTGGGAAAGTACGATTAACTAGCTATTATAACATTTCTGAAATCATTCTCATATTCTTCTCTTTTACATTACGAAACCCTCATTTGTGCTGATTTTGGGAGTGATTTTATTGATGAAGTTCAAGACTGCGCAAGGCATTGCTGGTGTTTTTTTTTTTTTTTTTTTGTACCTATCAAATTTTAACACAATATTGTGAATAGCTGTTCTAGAAGGTGGTAATTGGTCAGGAATATTGTGTTGCTCTAGAGCTAACGGTCTAACTATCTTCGAAAACGGATGCATGCTTTCGTGAGACCAGCAGGGATGGCGCCTTTCAAGGAAATGCAGTGGAACACTATAGTAGTAATATTTATTGTATCACAATGGTTTAGAAATGGGGATATTCCAACTACTTTTCAGCATAACTCTTCTCGTATAGCTGCAATCTTGGAGACCACCTGACAATGTAGAGTTTAGATCACAGAGATTGGATTTGTTTTCTTAATGTTAGTAAAGCAAGTTAACAAACATATACCAGTACGTGTTTTACGTTTTCGCTTCTGTTTCTCAACCGGATTCATGAGGGGTATATTACGAGTAAGTCACATGTAAAAACATAGGGCGATTTAAGAGAAAACGAAGAAAACATGCAGTAGAAGTTCCACACAAAATTCCTGCTAGGATCTCGGTTTCAAAATGTCTGGCGTTACTCCCTCCATCGTGTGCACCAGTACTTATTTAATAAATGTCTTATTTTCGGGTACCTCTGGAATCTATAGGAGCCTATCTTTAGATTTTTATAATACATGTCATTTTTGCACTGTATGGAGATGCTGCAGTTTGCCTGTCTACCCATGTCATTTACTCTTTGGCGCGACAGACTAAGACAGGCCATGACTGACCGCAGCGTTCTTTACATCCGTTTTGCGCCGTCATTGGTAGTTGTTGATTTGATGTATTTATGGACGCTCTTTAACAGCTCAGGTCATCAGCGTCCCATTCAACTTAGGACGTGAAACGGCCGACAAATTTTGCTCAGAGGCCTCTTCTTTCAGGCTTGAGGTTCTTTCTCGTGCTGAAAATGTACGTCAGGGGACCCACGGCTTTATTTCCCTTCCGAAGGAAGCCATACTTAGGATTTTACGCCTGAAAAAATCCATCGATCCTGGCCGGGTTTGAACCCGCGATCTTGGGTTTAGAAGGCAAGTATGGTTACTACTACACCACCAGGACCGACGCCATTGGTAGTGTAGTAATGTTGGGGGGCATGTTAATCAGGCTGCCGACACCTTATAACGCGGTTTCCTAGATCGATGGAGGCCATATCTCTATCAGGCAGGTCTCCTGTTATTGTTACGAGCGAGGGTTCCCTTTCTGGCCTCTCTAACTCAGAAAAAATTTAAGTAACCCATTTTCTTCCATGCTGGGGTGATTAAGAAAGAAAGAGAGAGTGAGTGTGTGGTAGGTAATAACTCAAAAATAATTTTCAGAATTTTCTATTGGATTATAAAAATAGAAACTATTGTAATGATATGACCAAATTAGGCTAGCAGGGATTTTTAAAACAATTCCATTGGAAAAAAAAAAAAAAAAAAAAAAAAAAAGGGAATGGATGAATTCGGAAATACCATGAGGAATAGAAGACTTGAAGATTTGGATTTCAGGGTGGGAAAGGAAAGATAAGCACAGTAAACTTCTGGCATTAGAAGATATTTATAAATTAACAATCTGTTTTATCTTTGTCAAATGCCCAGTAATTGGACATTACTATATAATCGTTTATATTTTAGGGGAAATTTGTTGATTACAAACAGTTATAGTAAATATTCCTTTTACAAAACAGACAATGTTTTACTAAAAATGCAAAAGGTTATTCGAACCTATAATTAATCAAGTGTCAAACTCCTTCAATTACAACAAATACACACATCTTCAGTTTATTCATTTACCTTGTCCAGATTTTTCAAATCTCTCTTTCCGGAACCTTTAGCATGTTCTTAAACGTATGTTACCATCTTTATTGGACTAACAAATGACAGTTAATTCTAGAGTTTTGACTAAGAAATGTTTTTCTATTATTATTACCTGCCTGCTAATATGCATATGCTTAACAAACGGAAATGTCTAAAAATGTATTTGATTACCAATGTATCTGATGACTGACTTAGCGGTTGAGCTGCACCGTTCACACTCAGCCGGGTTACATTAGAGTTGGGTGAGCGTAAAAAAGTGAGAGAAACACTACAGTAATAGTCTAATGTACTGTAAAAGGTTATGTACTCACCCATGTCATGTAAGGATGATCTGGAATTGCATGCCTTCATTTTTCACGCGTTTCTGGCATTATGATATTATCCTCTGCCCTTCTTAATTCCTTTTGAGAAATTAAATTTATCTCTTGAAGGACGCTATTCTTTAGTTCGTCAAAAGCGTGTGCATTCCACTAATTTATGAAACTATATCAGCTTGAAGTTTCTCTTCAAATAATCTACTGACAGCATAGACAGATTCGATACTGTCATACGTATAATAAATACACATGGTTGTGAAATAGGATAGAATAATTAGACCTAGTAGGTATTTGTCATTTAGTATCCTTAGCAGATTTTACTTTGTATTGTTCTCTCACTGTTCAAAATGACATTCGCCGAATGGTATGAGACTCAAGGCCAACGTAGTTGTTCAGGAAACCTTGACCATCTCGTCTCTTGTAGCTCGGTTGCATTGTCAATAGCTTATTGTTGCCGATGAAGTCCTCCGCTGCTGTATTGATCATCAAATAATTCAATGACCCGATTTTTCAAACATTCTATTTCAACTACTAAGGTATTCAAGACGATGAATGGAATGAGTAGATGTAGATTTCAGATTGAAATCTCAACGATTTAATTTATCTGGCGTTTGCTTTTTCACAGTGAGAGAAAACGACTGACTCCAAGCGCATTCCAGCCTGTGACTTCCACTTGTGCAGCTTGTCGCACTGATGTCATAGTCAACAAAGCCACATAGGGGTCTAAGATTTAATTACCTAGTACAATTCGTTGTACTATACATAAATTGTTTCCTTAACAATAGTAAAATAAAATCAACTGAAGAAATTCTCACTTATCCAATTTAGAAAACAAATTGCTGAAACTTCTTGCCTTTGTTGTCCACACATTTTTTGTTTCCATGGCGCAGAACTGTCATAGGCCATATTACCAACGTTTCTATGAATAAATTAAGATATGTTTAAACTGGACAGAGCTATTAATGAGAATACGTAGCCCTCCAGACGCTTCTGCTTAACTCCTTACGTTTTTTATTTCTCTGGGGTAAATTAAAAAAGCGTGAGGCAAATAAGAAGGGGTGATGAGCAAATATTGCAGTGGCGTCAGAATAGTTTTTAACATCAAAGACAAACAGTTTTAGTATTTTTTAAAGTTATTTTGTTCGGTGCATTACGCCACTGATGTCAACTGTAATGAGCAAATAGCGGTATCCTCACCAGTTCTTTGAATTCTGCTGTACTTTCAGTTTACATTGCAGCTAGACGAAAAGTTCACACCTCTTTAAATGCTAGTCAAATACTCGAAAGAGCTGTTGCATTTAAATGAAGAAAAATGCCATTGGGACTTGTTAGACCTAGTAGTTTTTCTAGGACGTGACTTCTAATTGAGAACCATTTCCTAGACAATGTTGAAGGCCGCAGTTATTGGAACTGAGAATGAATTATTTCTTTAATCTCCTGCACTCCCGTATATCGAAACCACAAATAATTATTTAATAAGTGCTCAAGAGTCGATATAAATTGTTAGTATGCTTTATCTTTTTGCTTTCTCCATCCATTATTTCTAACCCAAAGAAAGCAAACACTCCAAACACTACCATTATATCGCTTCAGATTGTCTATTCTTCTAATGTGAGCATGTTCCAATTTCAACCACTTCACAAATACTCGTATATTTTCGTTTTCAGTTATAATGATTTATTAAAGACGAATGCAGTTAAATGATGACAAATTGATAAATATTACTAATTAATACGTTTACGTAAACTCTTATATTCAATGTACAATGACTAGAAATGAGAAGTGCATTATAACATGCACTTTCCAAATAAGGCAATTAAAAAAAAAAAAACAGTGTTTCTTTAAATCTTCAGTGAAATTGCTTTTTCAGGAGTTACCGTTTCGTGTCTTCATATAATATTATATGTACTTAAAACTCTGTTTTCCAGAAAGCTATAAAGCGGGTATTTACAATAAATGAATACCAGTTTAGTTCACAACCCCTCTTGGCATATTGTCCTTTTATTAATTGAGCTATGTTCAATCTATTATATGTAGTATTCTATGGTTTTAGCACATGTTGTATCTGTCATTCACCTCAGCAAGATATATCAATATGTACCATTTGAAAAAAAAAAATCATCTCTTGAACGCAAAATTCTTCTAAATCCTACTCGTTACAGCGCGCGCTTCCCAAGGTAACCAGCAAGGCTGTTTGCGCTTTGGAAAGCTTTCCGCACCAGGTTCTAATGTGGAGGTGGGCTCCGCCGGCGTTGGAATACTAGAGCTGGAATCAACGTTTGGGACCCTATCTATGTCCATACCTTACCACCGCTGGATACTAGCCTTCCTAAGTTTGCCTCACTTATCCCTTCTTCTCCAAGGTGCTCCCATTTGTGGCCTAAGTACAAACTGCCAGCCCTTGAGTACGGTTGAAGTAAAGAAATTTTCTCCTTGGTCCCTACCGGTACAATGTAAAAACCTGAATTAATTTCTTCTTGGTCTGCCAGTGCCTCTCGGTTCATTCGTTTTATTTAAACTTTGATTTGTATATGCTTCCTTATATATAAAGAAAAAATAATATTTTGTTAGATTCTTCCTCTGTGCAAAGAAAGAAGTAAACAAAGCAACTGAGAGCTAACTGCAACTAGTGCCAACCTAACAGAACGTTACAGTTTACTGGTAGGTCAATAACTGCAGAAAATAAGTTGGATATCGAAGGCAGAAAAAAAAAAAAACCACGTAGGAATAAAAGAAACGTCATAAATCAACACAAGGTCTATAAAGATAAAATGAGACACGGAGAAGTGCGTGCTTTATGATAAACTTTAACTGCCATTTTTATTCCTCTAAATGTAGCTTATTTTAGGTGCTATTGTTTTCTGCAGGTTATCGCTCTGCCAGTTATACTATTACGTTTGTAGATTGGCACTAGTTGCCTTCTTAGTCAGCCTGCTTGCTATTGCTTTGCTTTGCTTTGCTTCTTTCTTTACACTAAGCGCCTAAAAGGTTCAAAACATTTCAGTATTTTCGTTGTGTAAGAACATTAGTTTATGATCTGTAAATAAATAAACATTTTGTCATGCTTTATGCTGTACAATTTCTAATAAAACCACAATCTTGTTGTTCAACGTTTACCATTGACACTATTAAAAGCACGGGAGTTAATAACGAGTGTAATGAGAATATGACATGTACTGTGTAAGATGTAATGAAAGTATGTACAAGATATTTAAGAGTAATGAACATATTATAATTAGAATAAGAGTAAGCATAATAAGAAATATTAAGAGGACATGGCATACGCGCGCGCATCTTGAGAGGTGACGGAAAGAGTCTCAAACAATTCCTTTAACGCTAGTAGCCTTCTTATGACTCTAGGCTAGAAAGAATTGCCTATTAAACTTAAACACTTGTTTGACATATTAGACATACGTGACCTAATTGGTCGCACGCGTGTGCATGTTGAAATCAGAAAGACTTCTTAGGAAATATGCATAACACGTGCTGATGCAACTAAAAGGAACGGTTTGCCCTCTGAACCCAACACGCGCAATCCATTTATGAATGTCATAAAAATTATTGATATTAGGTCCACGTGGCTTATGGTCACCTCGTGTCCACAATATAACAAGTACTGCCCCTTCTTCGGGCAGCATCATTGTATAAAAAAGCCTCCTAAATTTACAGTAGCAGGAGACCAGAGAGTCCATGCGGTTATAGCTGGCTCTATAACTTTAGCACAATACTCATGTTACATTCTTCATCAGATTGACTGAATTGTCATTTGAAGTCTGGAGCACCTCACTTTCTGGAGGACACGACTTAGATCTGTCTCCGAACTCAACTACTATCTCTCATTTCTCTATCTACTTTTAATCTGCCTAAGACTGAGTAGGGATTAATTGTAACCGAGCCTCCCGGAAGATCATCTATCTACAAGCTACGTGTTTGCTGGCGGAGACCACAGCTTGAATCTTCGTCAAACAAACACCTGGTGGCAGGGAGGCAAAGAACAAGAGAAACTATTACAAGTACTTCTACACGAAAGTGGTATGTCTGAATATGAATTAGAATCAGATAGTTGGCAAGAGAGAAAGAAATACTCAAGAATTAGTTCAGGCTTGAACAGTAATAATCATATTTCAAGATCAGAGAGAAACATCTTAATTATCTGAGTCACGAAGCACAAACCTCTCATAATACTGCTTTTTAGTATGTAAAATTGCTTATTCGAATTTAATCTTGTTAAGAGAAAAGCCTTTCTGCCTTGTCCAAGAAAAATCCATTAGTTTTCACACCTACACCAGCTACTAAAATTTCCTACAAACACTCCAAAAATACACAAGTTTAGTTCTATTCGTATATGTGAAATTTAAAGCATGCTATTTATTAGAAACGTGTCTTATTAATAGGAAGCATTAATGTAGAAAATCTCTTGCTATGGACTCTCCATGTGCACTTTGGTTGTTTACGGGGTTCAAAACACCGGGAAATGTCAAACAGCGGACGTGAGGACTTTAAACTAGAGGGGGTATAAATTGCGACACTTCGGAGAGAGAAAACTGGGACGTTGTTCGCATTGAGATGCAGCGTCGGGCATGTTGGGAAACGTGTCTCCAACGTGAAAAAAATGACGAGCGCCACAATGGCATACACTCAAGACGCGGCACTTTTGCACTTTTCTGTCAATATGTACGAAAGATACTTGAAAAATTATGCGATGCAGTACTTTTAGTTGCATTTGTTCTAAATCATCTCTTTTAACTTTATTGGTAATATTTTCATAGGTAAGTTTTGTAGCTGCCGCTGGAAATTGCGCTGTTATACAGTATTGACGGCTGATGATGGTTGTGTACATATATCATTCCTATGAAGATTCAATCCTACTCACCGCAAGAAATAAATATTGCCTTTTTTTATAGGACCAAAACCCTGCATGTAAACTCATAGTTGTGTTGAAGAACTTCATATAATATTAATATGGTAAACAGAAAAAACCCTACCAAATACACAGTGATATTCTGAACTGTTCATAAAAAATTACAAAATAAATAAACATATTTGAATTTATTAATGAAACAACTTCTAAAACTAAATCTTTATTTGTAACAATTTCATAAAAATGCTGAAGTTCAAGTAAAAAACAGAATATCTTTTCTCAAATTGTAGTTATTTAGATTCCGCCACGACAGCGCAGCATTTGCGTTATAGATGGCTTTGTGGTTATTATAAACCACGGCAGTACAACAGAGGCAATCTCAAGGATGTTATTCCCTTTAATACAGAACAGTCCCTGTATACAAACTATATTTATTCACTGGTTGTGCTTGAACTTACCAAAAAGTGAGAGAGACATGCCCCATGTGAAGGTGGTACTCTAGACAACGTAGTGGATCTTCAAGCGTCACGCAAAACACAGTGGTTGAGCCGAACACAATTGGTGACGGTGTTGAGGCTGTTCAATGGCCAAAACTGAGTAATTACGACTTGAAACAATGACGAAGTTGAGGCGAGCGATAAATTAAAACGCACAGGGCTGCTCTCGGGTGGCATTATAATGCACTGCCGCCCATAATGTAGTGAGAAGTGCTGGGACACCAATATCACATACCTAACATGTCCCCGTTTTTCTCAAAGATACATGAATCATGTCGGATGAAGAGTAAAGGGCACAGTTCAACAATGATTCCAGTAAGGACCCAGAGACTAGTTCCACAGAGGCATTCAGCGTCCCATTTAATAGTGGGATAAACGTGTCAACAGATACGGCGACATGTAGCTGAATCAAGGTCATTGTGCTTTTCGACAAGTATTCGGTTTTTAAATGACTTATCTCCATATATCATTGCGGAAACTCCAAACTCTCCAACAACACTGAATTTGTTAAATATAAACAAAATCCTCTCGTAAATACTTCCTAGTATTTAAAAGCATGGAAACTAGTCTGTACGCTTGAACGATATCATGCAAGAATTCTCACAAGAGTCACTAAACCTTAAACATTTTTAAATAATTAAGAAACTGGTTTCACCCATTCGATCCACACAAAAACACTACACCCATTCGATCCACACAAAAACACTACAAAAATGTTGCACAATCGGTATAAAATTCAAATAAGCAATCAGAATAAAGATAATAACGGGTCATTCACAAGTTCCTCTGCACTCCGATGATGTGCACCGCACAGGAGAAAGTTGGTACTCTACATTTCTGTCATTCCTCCCTTCTTTCTAAACGGATTTTTATCAGCAATCCGTCCAATGTTGCTAAGGTTTGGACTGTGGAGTGCGCTTCCCTTTGTGGTTAAGTGAACAATAATTATGCGCAAATGGTCAGTGTTGCCACTCGAATTCGTTTCCCTAGGGAAATCTCGGCTAAACAGTGGCTGCGGAGCGACTTCTCGATAACCCTTTATAATGTAATGAAAAGTTAATTTTATTTTGTGCTAAGCTTTGAAAATCGTATATGTATACAATACATTTCATTATAAAATAAAAATGCGCTAAAAGCACTTTTCAATTTAAATTACTTCTCTAATCCACAATGTACCGAAATCAACACTCCTAATTATACAGCACTATCATAAATTTTTGAACAAATATGATCATATTGAAGATTCATATTCAATTCTCTATTGAAGATAGATATTTTTTTTTAATAATGTACCAGCCCTTTCTCACTATTAGTTATCACAAGTGATGGTATTAACGATATATATATATATATATATATATATATATATATATATATATATATATACGATTTGATAAACTGGGAAATATTATGGGAAGGAAACATTGCAATCTTAATTTTAGAGTATCTCTCGGCATTGATGGGGACCGAGAAAAACCTGAAAAAAAAATGTTCAGTCCAGAAAGAGGGTTCCCGTTTACAAGACCATGTTTTTACCACCTCGCTATTCTTTTCGGTTTGAAGATCGAGATAAATATGTTTAAACAACGGTGGCACACTTTGTATATTTGTATAAACTGGTCAATCAAAACCAATGTTACAAAAATAATTTTTATATTCGTGGACTAGACGTCCATTACCATGTAAGATTTTTTAAATATTGGTTAGCTTTATATTCTTCATATAGTTAACAACTGGTATATTAGCGGAGAACCTAACATTAACATTAGTATACGCATACAAAAAAATTGCAGTATACAAACATCGGTAATAAATCAGTCAAAGACAGGAAAAGATAAAATATAGACATGTTCCTATTTCAAATATTACTAAATGTACATACTACTAGTATATCATCCCTCGAGATGGAACAATTCTTTCGGAAACAAGGCACCAGTATAAGTCAAATAAATGAGGTCAGACGGGGGTTATAGTTTTGACTACATGCAGAAACCTACTATTACTTACATCGGAACGCTAGGTAGAGTTCAGGGTCAACTGCACTGTATAGGTAATACTAGGGCAACTTCGCGTCCATAGTAGTAAATGTTTCATCACTAATCGCAACTTTATCAGTTATAACAATATTAATTAAAGACAACTCACTGACCAGCATCCACCATGTGCTGCCACGTAGGGAACCTCTTTTTGACTCTGAAGCTAACATTCTGTAATGTGATGACGTAAGATAACATGGCGTATCGTACTATATTTCTTCTCATCAGTCTTCCTCGCTCGTCCTGTAACAATTAATAAATTCGCTATAATAAAGAAAGATTATATAATCTTGTTATAGTAGAATAACATATTTAGATATCAAATTAGAAGTAAATACTTCCCTTCTAAGATGGTATTCTATATTTGCTCCTTTCGAAAGCACATTGCCCAATCATCATTAGCTACTTACAGCAGTTCTTTGACTGTAGCATCTTAATAATAATAAGCAATTTTTTGAGAACACCAATGGGGTAAAACTTAAATTCCAAAGTATATTAAATATAATGTTAGAGTTTCAAAGTGTTAATACATTTTATATTTTAATTAATACACTTCTTGACATTGCCGTTCATGTAGTAAGTAATTTTAATACAGTATGACTCTAAGAAAGAAATAAAAACAAAGATAAAACTATCTAAAAGGCACTTTTCTAGCCACAGCAATTTATCAAGTTTAAAAGTTTCAGAGAAGGGGAAAAGGGTTAAGGTGTTGTCTTCTTCTAAAACAGATACAAACACACCATACAATCATAATGATGGTACATCTATAATATTAATGTTAGAACTGTTTCCCTTTCACAATAGTATGTAATAATTGTCCAGAAAGATTTCTTATTACGTACCTTATTCGTGATCGTAGTTTTAGTAGTGCACTACCCGCGCATTGAAATCCCTTGCCAGCGGTTATTGATACCTATCAGGTTTTTTACTCTGTTATTACATCTATTTTATTTTATTTTACTCCTCAATACTGTAGTGTATTTCAGAGGATAGAAATCTAATATTAATGCAAATTATAGTTGGCGCCATTAAAATCCTTCGTGACGGCTGCCTGATGTTTCCCTTCCGAAAATGAGAGAAATTGCTAAAATGTTTTCTAAGCACTTATTGCGATTGAACATTCTATCTTGGACTAATAAGCATGGAACCATAGGGGCTTCTGAAGAGTGATTAAAAAATATAACACACATTTATTTTTTCCTCTGGCTGAGAAATCCAATATTCTTCCCTTATATGTAAGCACTGCATGTCACGTTTAGGAAGTTATACAGTCCCTTTAACTGCAGTATCATCCCAGTGTTAAGAGTCAGAAGATATCTGTTCCACGTATTTTTTTTAATAGTTAGCTCTTAATAATTTGTTCAATGCGCTACATAATGCTAAAGAGTGGATTCCATTATTTAACTCTTTTGTGCTGGATTCTTGCAGGACGTATTTAGAGAATCTAATGCGCCATCGAATGTAATGCACTTCCTCAAATTTGAAACTTAAAATCACAAAAAAAAAAAAAAAAAAAAAAAAAACGATTTTGGCATATTGTTGTCAAATAAGCAAAAGTTATTTATTATGGTGTCACTCGTCACACACCTTGAACCTCAACGATCGGAAGAGCCGTCATTGGAGAAGAGACACTCATCGCGCCATTACAGGACACTCATATCCTCACAAAAAATTCGCAGCATCTTGATGGAGTTGCGACTCTCATGCAGTACCTGCATGTGCAGTTCCGATATGGGTGCTCTTTATGGTATTTCTTTATGTGGTAATGGACTTGCCAAGAAACTTCCAGCAATTCAATCAGTGCATCGCATCGTGCATTTAATTACAAAATGATTCGAATTAACACCCGCTAACGTGATTATAGAGCGTACATCGGCGGTGCAGAGATTAGCGCACACGGTTAAACACTTGGTCTTTGCGATAAGGCTCTCCGCTAATGTTATAGGAGTCTCGAGACGGTATCGTGAACTTGCACAACAGGACGGAAGAAAGTTCGAAAGTGCATGAGCTCACAATAATTCATATAGGTTCAGTGTTTAAGAAATGGGCTGGAGAAGAAGAGAGTGAAATGCTTCCCACACAGCCACAAGTCCTTGACTGTATGTGCCAATCTCTGCACCGCAAATATACGCTCTTAAATTACGTTAAAGATCGTCCATTCGAGGCTCCTTTGTAGTTTAATGCACGATATGATACTTTTGTTGAATTGGTGGAAGTTTCCCGACAAAATGTGGAAACCACGCACATCAGCATATACGAAGAGTTATACTTAAGACGCCCAAAGCACTCAAGTCACGATTCCCTCTTGAGAAAACATCAGTTTGCTGTCCCATACAGCATACTAAACTTATCGAATCACTCTGTATACGAATTCATTATTATCTCGAGAGTTCTGCATATAATAAATTACTATTTATTTGCTTAATCACAACGTTAGACGCAATATATAAATAGCTTCAGGACACTTGATAGAGATTTTGCATTAAAATAAGTTTTTTTTTTATTTTTTGCATAATATGCAACTATCGAAGATTACACCCATATACACTTTTTGTGTTTGAAGCATTTACATTTTATTTAAATGTCAATTTAAGTATGGCCACCATTCTGTTTCACAAAACATTGTTATGTTCTTTTGTCATTTACGGTAATTTTTATGTTTTAACTTTATATACCCTTTTTTACAAAAACGGTGTAAGAGAGACCTGTGAATTTTTGTGCATGTGCAAAAGAGATTGCTCAATATATATCTGGTGAAAACATTTGTATAACTGATATTAACACCTGAGAAAGCTGAGATTAATAGTTTGGGAGAAAATTGAAAAGAGCCAACAGCAATTTTCAGGATTATTATTATAATTATAAAATTATAAAAACTAAGGTTACCAAAATTTTAAAAGCAGTTTATAATTTATAGATAATTGCTTAATAAATGCCACAATTTTCATTTGGATAGGCAGTATAGTTTTTCAGAAAATCCAGTTTGTTTACAGCATGAAAATTTCAATTATGTCTCTACCAAGTGTCCTTCGTCCGTCTATACCTACTTATTTATTAGTTAATGAATCAGACATTTGATTTATATCATTACACGCTTAAATATTATTGTATCTGCTTTCAATCTCCTCAAGCGCTCTGAGTTAGAAATTTCAACTTTTTTACCCATAATCATGTTGTGCGAGGTACCTAAAACAACTTAGGAACGGCACTTGTCAGGCACCAAGTATGTTTTTTTCACCAAACCACATTGATTTGAACCCGAAACTTCACAATAAATACCGCCACGGGTCGCCGAGGTCGTTAAGACACAGACTTGTGAGCGGGAGGTCTGGGGTTGGAATCTCGCTAGGACCGTACTCCCCGACAGGTTTTTTCCAGATTTTCCTCAGTCCTCATAAATGGCAAATGCCGGGAGGTACCCCAAAACTTAGGCCTGGAACGTTTCCTTCCTTAAAACTAAAAATCCTTTCCCAATTTATCATTTCATCTCATGTATCATCAGTGTCCACCGCCTGTGGTTCCTCTGTAGCAAAAACGGGCGTTAAACACTATTCATTCATTCACGATAAGTTCAATAATCAATAGGACTGCCGGATTCGTTTTGACTTTGTATAAGAGTCCATGTATTTAGAGAAAGAGTTGTATGAACAAGCAACGTTAGTTTGGTTTTCTACATATAAACACAATTCCTGAGAGCAGCAGTCAAAGAGATATCAGCATTGGATACCACAGGGAACCAAGAAAGCATTTTCATACAGAATTAATCCTACTGTCGTTGAAAGTAAGCAGCAAAGCATACAACATATCATGTTTATAATCTCTTCAGTTGTTTTGAAGCGTTGTTTGAATCAGGGCAAAAAGTGTAGTGAAAGTCTTAAGTCATTAAACAGCAGCGGAAGAAAAACTAATACTAATAAAGCAGACATAAAAAAAAAAAAAAACATTATACCTCTAATGAACAAGTGACAGTTGTAGAAGGAAAACACGCGCTCCTGCCCTTATCAGGAAGGGCTAATTCTCATACAATTTCTTCTTACGCTAATGATTTCTCGCGACTAAAGGAATTCTTATGGCAGTTCTCTGCCAATTAATAACAAAAAAGCTCCGGACGTTGCAATGAAAAGAAACAACTGAATGAGTTCTCAAAAAGTACATTTCCTTAGTATCCTATTGTGCCCAAACATTCGGTTCATTTAAAAAGTATATAAGTAAATTAAGTTGGAAAAACAGATTTCCCCCTAATATTATTTACCACTAGTAACAACATAAAACTTAAATTAACGTTTCTCAACCTATGGTCCAAAACTACTGCAGGTGCGCGAGACCTCACTCGCTTGTCACGAATGCATGTGAACTAGCTATGAATAGTTATTGTATGCTTTATTAGAAATACAAGCACTAAATATGATATTTAACTTATTAATAGTATTCATGTCACAAGATATATACAAATTAATTGAAGAGTACCATTCTTCAACTTTGTATATAAACTATCAAATATTCACTATTCCAAAATATACACTTGAATATTCTATTCTTAATTTACATTGCAAGCATTAATTAATCTAATTTTATGTACATTACATCTAATATATTCATTTCAGAATAATTCCTGTCTTAACAACAAATATTAGGTATACAGAATTCTGTTATAAATCTGCTCCATATAACCAAACCATGGTGGAAGAATTGAAATAAATCCAAGCATAACAAGAGTAAACCAGGCTAAAACTCTACACCATTACGATCAAAGCTTTACTGTAACACCATGAAAAAATAAATGCCACAAATGATTAATTAGTTACTCAGGTCGCTGTTATCAACACAAAAAAATCAGTCCTGCTCGAAATATTTTTAAAGGTGAATTTTGTGGGTAAGTCTTGCTGGAGAATATCATCGCAAAACTTTGATACATGCATTTTTACTTAACCAAACGATAGCTTCGAGCAAAGACAAGTACCGGGTTCAACCATCGTTACTTAAATCAAATACTAGAGGTACATACATTAAAGTATGGTTAATATTATTGATTCTTGAATATATATATATATATATATATATATATATATATATATATATATAATGAGTTACGAGAAAACGGAAGATGATAAAAATGTACCATGTGTAAAGTAAATTAGGATCAAGTTGAACGCGACTGGAGGGAAACTTCAAATAGGTAAACCGAAAACGTTAAACCAAGGAAAAACTCCTATGTCCCTTCATAGTTTCCCTAGAACGCACACAATTTCGGCAGCGAACTGCCTGAGCCGATACAGGCGAACCTCAATACCGAACTATCAAAGAAAGTTATGAAAAGAGAAATGCCTTTTGTAACAACTTACATCTGCATTCATTTACCTAAAAAGCAAGTATAGTAACGTTTGGAAGATGGCAGGCTAATTGCAGTAGATGCACCCGATGTTAGCAATCCCAATAAAAGACAATGTACTGTAAAAATTTAAACATGATAAATGCAAAAGCAGGAAGTTTCGGAAAAAACATGTATGTTTCTTAAAGTTCCAATGACAGTAATAAATATAAGGATAAGAAAATTAGGCTTGCCAAGGTGAAGGGTGTTCTTTTCTTTGGTGTAGCTTATGGTCTCATCAACTTATTTCTTCTGTTATGCAATGGTGAGACAGTATCTTCTACAATTCTCTTCGTGAAAAGCAGATATGAACGACCGAAGCAGCTTAAACAAAAGTTAAGTATTTTTATACCTTTTCATTTAAAAAGTTTTCTTATTTCTCACTTTTCTGTGCCTTACCTACCTTATCTACCTTTATTATTACTGTTAATTTGTTACATTGTTAACAGTGTTACTTTATTTTTATTTTTCATTTATATATATATATATATATATATATAATTGTTGAAAAACAAAATTAAAGAATAAATCCAACGAAATGGTATCAAGACAATGTAAATTGCCTTTTTTAAGAAAGGCTAACGAAATAAATGTTCGCTACCAAAGCATCAGACTCCTGGAGATTGTTTATACATTTTACACTAAAATAATAAATATCAAGTTAGAAAAAATAACAGAAGTAATATTATTAAAAAACCAACGTGAAAGGACGTAACTGTATAGACATTTTCAGTAAACCAAATAAAAGAAAAGAAAATTTAATCTACAGACACACTATAGCCCTTATAGATTTAGAAATATGATAAAAGTAAATAGAAATCTATTTTGAGAAATAATAGAAAAGAAATGATAACTCGGACATTTAAAACTAATACTGTAAAATATGTACAAAGAAACTAAAACAAGGATTACATTAGGAAACGGACGATTTTCAGAAGAAATGACAGTTTTTGATGGTGTAAGACAAGGGTGTAGTCTGTCCCTGCTAGGTTTCAATATATATGGGCGAAATTCTAGAGAGATAAATGGGAAAATACACCTAGGAATTCTATTAAATAGCAAAAATGTAATGACTATGCTATTCTATGCCTATGATATAATAGTTTAGGAAACAGAAAATGGCTTGTTAGAAATATGTTATAAAAATATGGACTCAAAATCTCAACCATTAAGGAAGTAATGGCTTTTCTAGGAAAGTACTCTCGCAGATCTTAAATAGTAATAAATGTCGTAGAGCGGAAACAAGTACAAATTGTTAACTATTTAGGATGCAATGTAACACACAACCAAAATCTAATTAATAAAGTAACTTCCACAACAATGTGGAATGTTAGCAAGGATATTAAATAGAAAAACAAGAAAAGAAACCAGCTTAAAATTTTACAAAACAATGGCGATTCAAACATAACTTATGATTGTGAAACATGGACGATAAAGAAAAATGAATGGGATAAAATAAATGCGGCAGAAATGAAATACCTTAGAGCTATTAAGGGATGTGCAATAATTAAACAAAATAAAAAATGAAGAAATAATAGAGGAATTAGGTACATTTTTAATTAATGACAAAATAAATCAATAAAGAGAAAGATGGAGAAATAGTTTTCAGAGGATAAATAAAACCCGCTATACCCCTAAAATGACACATGGTAATAACCGTATAGGAAAAGGAAAAGAGATATTGGAAGACCGAAGAGAACATAAAGAGAGGTATGAGGCCGGAACAGGAGTAGTCTCCTAATCCACGAAGAAATGAAGATCATAACAGTGTACCAGCTCATAAAAGTGTTTTAGAGTTGGAAAAACTGATAAGTTTTAAATATGAATTATTTAAGCATTCACCCTACTCCCCAGATATGGCTCCCTCTGACTTTCATCCGTTTCCAAAGCTCAAACTCTTTCTCATTATATAGTGTATTTTTATCTAACCATTGCAGCTGTAATTTCAGAGACGGATAATGTCATTGGAGGATCGCTGCAATAAATGTATTAACCTTATGGGAAGTTATGTTGAAAAATAAAAACAATGCTCTATTTAAAACCTCGTTTCTTCATTCTTAGGCCGAGAATTTTTCAGTCCGCTCCAACATGTCTCTATTTTTTTTTTTTTTTTTTTTTTTTTCAGTATAAGAGTTGTGAATAAGGTTCAAGATGGCTTGCTAAATAATTACAAATAACTTTATCATCCGCCAAAAGAATACGTTTGAAAAATTAATTTATGTTCACATAGAAGAAACATTCAAAGTTAACAGCGATGCTAATATGGCAGTTGGAAAAAGAGAGTTTAATGCATTTTAAAGTGATTAGGTGGAATAAACAATGATTAAGTCAGCTCAAAGTGAATTAGTGAGGACAATTTGTCTCCGTCACCTTGCAAGGTTATTTCTTCCTCAAAGTAAACAAGGATTCACGTTTTCTGGGAGTTTTGATAAATCACTGTTTGAGTATTGTGAAGGATGCTGCAAACCGGTTATTCTCTGTTAGCTTGTTAAAGCTACCATCAGAAGCTATATGTGTTAATGAGTAATACCAGTTTCCCGTGTCACTGTTAAGCCGTATTTATAAATTTTTATGTAACGGGCTGTTTAAGGCTTTCTCCTAAACGCAACGAGTCTTCAGTGTTCTGGGGACATTATGGAAGTTTGGAGCTTTGTTTATTATAGCTCTTTTGTGTCGCATCTGAACAATATTTATTTACCAATAGGGAATAACATCAGAATGTAACGATGGGACGGCACGTAAAAGATCCTCAAGCCTGAAAAAAGAAGTCTTTCAGCAAAATTTATCGGCCGTTTCACGCCTTGATTGAATGGGACGCTGATGACCTGAGATGTTAAAGAGCGTCCATAAATAAAGAAATAAACATATTGACCTGCCTAAAACTTTAAATGAAATGCAAAACCCTCCAATAAAAACTATTTAATGTTGCAAGAACACAATATTTATCTCTGCATAAAATGAATTATTTTTCGATAAGACAGGACTTTTCCACTTTTATACAAATATTTAATTACCTGTTTGTACATATCTAACGCGTTCAATTTTCCCACTGGCTACGACAATTTTTTTCTCGAATCCTTCCTTTTCCCAAAAAGTACAGCTCAAATCTAATGAGGTGAAAATGCTAAACGTTTCTTTATATTATTTTCAAAACGCGTTTTTTTTAATTTTAATATGCTAAATTCTATCATCTCCAGTTATTACGTTATTAATATTATGTGCGATTTATATTCTAAGTTGCTATGATTATTCCTATTGTATCAGGATATACTACAATAAAAAAGGAAAATATTCAGAAAATATACATTTTTGTTTGTTTATGTTTTAAAAGTTAGTAGACCAATGGTAAATAATTTTAACAAAGACAAGGGTGCAAATTTAAATGTTTAAACTTGAGTTAAATCTTAAGGGACCACGACAGCAAGAGGTTTTCAAAAGAGGTCTGCGGTCAAGGAAAATTTGAGAACCTCTGAACTAAACGATCTATAACCAGGTTATTTTCTGACTTAATTCATACGACAAACGTTAGAATACTTAATGTTTGCGCAATATAACGTGCTATTTAAGATCACCTACAGCAGAGACGACAGTATTATCAGTTTACGGACGATATTATTTATTATGAGAAATTATGTTTGGATCTAATATGTACTAAAATCTAATAGCATATTTAAAAGGTATGAAAATCATAAGCTGACATAGCAAAGTTCCTAATACAAGGTCACTCACATAGGGGCAATGCACGACACGCCCCTTCACCCAGACGTGCATGAATGTTGCTTTATTTTATTTTTCAGCACGAACAGGCTACAAATCCTTGCTTCAAAACTTCTAATGGCATGGGAGCTTATATTGGAAAAATGCTAGTCATTTTCTTCGTTTTTCAAAAGCTTGACTATTTGAGAACTTCTTAAAAAGGTTTATTTAAATGCACTCTATCTTATTAGAAGTAGTCATAAAGTGAACTACAATCAAAATAATGATTTCCATCGTCTTTATCTTAATGATTTAAATTGGACTAAATAAACCATAAGGTTGCGGAGGTTTTTGTGGTTGTATTAAAAACCGGAATTCTCTCCATAAAATGCAAGCATTTCTTCATTTCAAAGCATTTTCACTTAACCACTGTTAACATCAATTATAAAGATTCTAAACCTTAATGTGGATTATTATGATTGGCATAGAAAAAGTTGCTTTTCAACGTCAAATCAATTTATGAATTTTAAGGTAAATTCTTACCAAAAGCATATACAATATGAAAACACTTGGTAAATTTAAGATAAATTGTTACTTTTATTAATCTATACACTAGTTATTTCATATAAAATGTGTAACAAACAAATAAACAATTAAATGCGTATATAAGAATAAAAGAGACGTTTTTTCTAACAAGTAACTATGTAAGTCCGGGTACCGCTACGTTATTTCAAAGGAGATGGTGGTGAAAGTGATACGGTTATGATGTACAGGGAGTTCTTAAACCTAGAGGATGAATGAAATACATTGATGAGTCACAAATGAGCTCAGAAAATGAATGATAAAAAAAACTTACGCATACAGCTTGACTTTACAAGTAATCGAACCCAGGACATACGTATTAGTAGTCGCAAACGCTACCACTAGACTACGCAGAGGGTAATATTATTTTTGGTGTGATGTCAATTTATGCTTTATTATCAACAGATTAAATAAAAGTATATACAGAATGGATTTGAAAATATTACATAAGAAACCTATAGTACATAAGATCTTATGTTGGATCCAGATGGTTTGGTTTTTTTTAAATTAGTAAATCTTGTAAATCATGAGTTTATAATCATTTAATCATTTTTGTGTTAATTTCTATTCAATATTATTTTCAAATTGGTTACTTTCACAATCGAAATTATAACCAACACTTTTAAATCACATGCTTAATATTATAACAACAAACACAAAAAGTAAGTAAGCTATTGTGTTCAGAATACCCTTTTGCTTTACAAGACCTACTAATTTACAAGGTAAGGTCAACTGGTTTAATTTTTTACACGTATAAGTTTCCTGTGGTCTATGTACAATCTTTTCGAATCCGTCCTGTATATATCTTAATCCTACAAATATTGCTTTACTTGGTCTGGAAACAATATGTGTAAAATCTTGGCAAGGATTATTCTCACGGAAGAGGATTTACTACACCTTCTCGAACTATGTCTGTACTTTTCTCTAATTATTTTCCTTTCCCTTTTCACTCTCATCTGCTATAATTTTTCTTCCTTTATTAATATATAAACTGGTATTTGTTTCGTCATTTTTAGCATGGTGTTTTACTCATACCAGTACGTTAAAATATTTCAATTCACAAGTACTATTTTTAAATTTCTTCTGAATAGGAAAAAAGTGTAATTTAAAGAAAACATATATAGATAATATAACAAGTTCTTAAGACAATAACCTGTATTGGAGCAAAACATAAATAAACACCGAGGTAAATAAAGAGAAATAAACACACTTTTCACATTTTTGTTGTGCGTGCGTGCGTGTGTAAAGTGAAAGAAACACAGAAGTGAAACGAAGAGAGAGTATCTCTTGGATAAAATAAACGATCTTCAAGAAAAAAATATATAATTTTCTTTGAGCATTTCAATTCACAACGCTCTAGCAAATTTAAAAAAATCCATTTATATTCTTTTCCCTAAAAACCAACATTGTAAATTATGCATTATTATATTTTTAAGTTGTTCAAACGCTCTAAATTTGATTAAAAAGCAATATTTTCTAAGTGAACTATTTAGAAATAAAAGTAAAATGCATTCGCAGGTCATGGTTAAGGCAATTTCAGCCTTTGATCAAGCTGCAGCATTAATTTGATGAATAAACTGCGCTACGTCAAGATAAGTTATGCTACTATGAAACTCCTGCGTTGTGAATTGAAAGGAGTAGCTTATCAAGTATAAAAGTTTCATTATAAGAAACGCAGTTACTTTGGCAATATATCTGCTATCTCTGTCTTAAAATAACAGTCGCATCGTTGTTCGAAGATCTTCCAGCTGAGATAATGAATAATATCTTCCCGACCTTGCAAACGCCATGATTGAATGTATGAAGGTTAATAGAAGAACTCTATAAATACTTCACAAGAGGAGGCAGAGTTTACGACATGAGTGTTTGTCTTTAGTACTGCATTGCAACCCCCAGCTCTTGCTGCTGTACGCCATGTTGAGTGATTGCTAATACCATCTACTCATTATTAGTAGTAATATGTTATGTTTAAAGCGTTCACGGAAGTAGAATCAAACAGAAGAAGCAAGAAAATCGATATTATTCTCCTCTGGACGCACAAACTATGAAAGCATGTTAGCAAATACTGCAGGCAAAATCCAGTTATATCAAAGAGTTGTGTTGTGACCATTGGTGTTGTCTATAGCTCTGTCGGTCCTGGTGGTGTATTGGTAACCATACTTGCCTCGTAAACCCAAGATCGCGGGTTCAATTTTGGCCAGGGTTAATGGATTTTTTCGGGCGTAAATGGCTTCCTTCGGCAGGGAAGTAAAGCCGTGGGTCCCGTATCGACATTTACGGCACGAAAAAGAACCTCAAGTCTGAAAGAAGAGGCCTCTGAGCAAAATTTGTCGGCCGTTTCACGCCCTGATTTGAATGGGGCGCTGATGACCTGAGATGTTAAAGAACAGAACGTCCGCAAATAAAACAAATAAATCAAAGTCTATAGCTGACTTATAATGGCTAAAGCAAAAGCACCGCATTTCTCAACAGTTCGACATTTTCTCTTTCTAATAACTTGGAGTCAAACCAGAAAAATACGCACATTGGCTAGTTATTAAAGCTTTAACGGAAAACCCCATATTTTGTAATCGTCTCGATTGCAATGCAAAATCGAAATATACTAAAGTTGTTGTACAATATAATGCGGTTTGTAGTTAATTATAAAAATACCGAAAGTAGGCTCAAAGGTTTATCCAATCTCTCTGGCAATTTTGCAACTCAAGGTGTGCAATTTTCTCCAGAACGGAATGCAGCTGAAACGTGAGAGAAGCGTTCGACACGTATATTCCGCAGATGGCCTTGAACTGGGCCCCTAGCTCCTTGTTCTCGTGGCACTCCAGAGTTAGTGCTCACCAGTTTCTATCAGTATACTCCCCAAACATCTTTGTTAAGTGATAATACTTTAAGGTAATACAGGTTTCAGATAATATAAATAAATTTAGCAACGACATTTTTTCCTTTATTTTTCCGCCACCACTTTTGTCATAAATTATGTTATATCAAACTATTTATTAAAAGTTTCCACGTAATTGCAGATTCACAGTGACCTGCAGGGTTTTACAAAAACAGCATTAGGTTATGGAAAAGCAATGTGAGTGCTTTAAGCTTGAAGCTACATGTCTGCCAATCCTTAAAATATTTTTACAAAATCATAAAAAACAATTGACACATAAAGCTGGGCAAAGATGTTGTTCCCACTCAAGATAATACCACTTCACTCAAAACACAATAAATGCTTCGGAATTTTGATTAGCAGATTTTACAAAATCCTTCACGTAGTTCCAATTTTGCACCATGTAATTTTCATTTTCATTTTTTTTTTTTTTTTTTTTTTTTTTGCAGGCACAAAGAGCATCTACACAGAAAATGGTTTACCAATGATAAGCAGATGAAAACAGGAGGCATGTAAAGGTTTTGTGTCTCTCTTATTAGAATAAAAATTCCTCAACGATTCTACTTTATATGTGTAGTGCCCTCCATGCAAAAGAAAAAATGTGAAAATTTTCCTGAAACACTAATATACCTGCCAGTTGCAGCTTACTCCTAAATAAAGGAATGGTTTTTCTTGTATAGACCCAAACATGAAACATTCATGAGATTATATTACGTTCATTCCCTTCCCCCAAATAGCAAAGCTTTTCATTTATTAAAGGTCTTTAATGAATGAACATTTTATTTTTTAGAATTTGCGGAATCATATATTTAAGATTTGGCAAAAAAATAATAAACATAAGGTTTGTGTAGTAGGAAGTTGGTAAACACCAAATGTATTGTCTCGTTAGTATCATATGGAAAACCCATAAATAGCTCTATTAAAACATCCACTTAAGGCATTAACGTGACCTTGCATATTGCAAAGAAGGCAAGAATGGTTTCTAAGTTATGCCAAACGCTGGTAAATAGTTTAAATGCCTGTTAATAAACACTATTAGCCAAGTGCAATATTTGATGAATTGCAGAAATCTTGTAGTGTGGCTCTGGGTGGAGTTAGCCTCTTCAGATGTATAGAGAGAATAAAATATCTTGTTGAACTCTGATTGTAAGGAACAGCTTTTTCTACCATGGTTTTCTTTCCAATTATTAAATGTCAATGCCATTTATTTAGATGGCCACTACGCTAAGCTAAGATACCTCACTTAAATTGTTTATATTTTTAAAGTATTTAGTACATGTCATGATCATTATAAAAGCAGGCCTCTAGAAAATATTACTTTTTTTTCTATACATACATTTTTCTTTATATTCTTTTCTGACACTTTTCGTAATAATTTGCTCTTATTGTACTTATAATTAATCTTATTATTTAGTTATTCCTTATTAACTCCATGCTATATTTTTTTTTTTTCTCCATTTACGTGCCAATTATAAAGTGTCCCTTTAATATTTGACTAGTTTCAGCTCTTTATCGAGCAATAATTCATCATTTAACTAATTAAAAGTATCTAATATTCCTTAAGGATAGGGACTTACTATTAATCAGGGTTATTCAAAGGGGTCCTCGTTGCCGGTCATCCTATTTGGAAAGATACTAAATGTACTTAGCACTAAAACAACAAACTTATTGTTATTTTCGAAGCAATGTAGATGCTCGTTTCCTCTCCGTGAACGGTCTGCCAATAAAAGGATCACGTCTGATGCTTCACCATCTATTGCAGTGACTTATAACGGATCATCAATATGTTCCTCTCCAGTGCACCGTACAGGAGAAAGTTCGTGCTCTTATATTTCTGGCATTCTTTCCTTCGAAACCGCTTTTTAGCAGGTAATCCGCCCACCGCTGCTAAGGTTTAGACTTCGGGGTGTATGCTTGCCTTGATAGTTAAGTGAGCGCAGTAACTATATGCTTGGTGTGCGGTCAGTGTTACCAATCGAATACACTTCCCTAGGGAAAAGCTCCGTCCTCTCTGACTAAGGTTTTTTCCAGGTTTTCCTCAATCCTCATAACTGGCAAATGGCGGGATGGTATCCTAAACTTAGACCTGGAACGTTTCCTTCCTTAAAAAATTCTATCCCCATTTATCATTTCATCTCGTGTATCATCAGTGTCCACCGCCTGTGGTGCCTCAGTAGTAAAAACGGGCGTTAAACACTACTCAAAAAAAAAAAAAAAAAAAAAAAAAAAACCGCTTTTGGATGATTGCAGGAAATTCCCCAGGTAATCGATTCATAAATTAGTAGTAGATATAGACTAACTTAAGCTGTAAAAACCGCCAAGAGATAACATTTAATATCTCAAAGAAAATTAAGAAGAGTAGAAGAAGAGAAGAGAAATTAAGAAAGATGCTTTCATATGCAGATGTCAGAAATGTGCAGAAAATGAACGCAGTCAGTTCTTAGTACATAACTATTTAAATACATTAGAATTTATTAAACCGTCACTATATGTTTCTACCACTGCCTCGCCTGCCCTCTCTGAATCATGTAGCCTAGCTGGCCTTGAGCGATGGCTTAATCCCATCCAATACCCCCGCCGCGTCGGTCATTAGATAATCGGAAGATGCATATTTATCTCCGTTTCTGTTGAAACATGCCTTAGCACACTCATAAATTGTTTTAGAAAGATAGAATTGCTCATCTTGAACTTTTCTGTTTTCTCTGGTCTCTTTACACTTTCCTTTCTCTTTAAAATAACTCTCTTTCTCATACTCCTTTAAATTTAGACTTCCGAGGTTTTCTAGCCCTTCCGCTCTTTCTGTTCTTGTCTATTCAGTTCAATGTATCCATTTATTTCTTATAGTCCTTTTCTCGTCGTTAGCTACGTTTAATTTTTCGATAATCTCACTAGCTGAGTTTTGTGGCTTCTCTTTCCTTACCCAGCCACATTTTGTTTTTACATCAACCACAACAGCATGGCAACATCGTGCATCATAAGGAATAGCATTATTTTCTATTGAAAGTAAACCATTCTGTTTATTATGCTACGTACTTTCCCGACATATATTACAATGGTAATTTATGCAACAAGGCTCTCCGCTTCTTAGCATCGTGAAATCTATTTCTGTACTACGTTAGAGCAGTTTATGTATAATGGTTCTAGAAATGTACATTGTTTCTGCTTACCATAAAATACAATACTATGTTAAGAGTTTTTATTTTATATTCTTACACGAGGGAATCAGATGCCAGGTCTTACAGGTTTGCTGACCCCATATCTTATTACACGATTGCATAGTTAGTTGCCATAAAATGATTTATAGATATAAAGCAAAGCAAAGACATCATTAAGTTCTAACATTCACTCCAGTATCCCAAAAACTGACATCTGTTCACTTATAACACACATATTTTAATAATTCCCGCCTTTAGGATGTCTAGTACCAATGTCACGTTCAGGTTTGTGTTTAATTATCGTCCTAGTGCATTTTGCTTCCTCTATTGCCTTCTATGTGATCCGAGTTCTTTGGTTTTCCTTTAGATTTTCAACACTGATATAAGGATCCTATAACTGAGCAGTTTACTGAAAAAGAAAAATTAAAGAACTCTCTATTCTAACAATCATCTCTTACATTATGTTATAGTTATGTTTACAATGTTTTATATGTGAACCTTATTTATTTTTCTGTTTTAGGTACTTATAATTATAGTAAAAATAAAACATTTTAAAGAATTTTTATTGAGCGAGTGACAATCGTTCTTTTAGCCATAATGTTGCCAAGAGTATATCTTTCGTTCTCTTCCCTTCATTGTGAGGACAAAAGGCAATGAACTTTGTTGTGGCTCAATATTTAGAATTATAATATGAGAGTCAGTCAGAAATTATTGCCTTCTGTTTCTATCTCTCTCTCTAAACAAGTTGATAATTAGAGATTCAATTTTTCACGTTTTCCCAAACTTTCTGCTAAAGATCTTGGACTTCTTAAGTCAACAGATGGCAGCACTACATCGATTTAGAAAATGGCTGACATTTACATGAGTGTAAGGATGAGTATATATGTAGATTACATATCGTGCTAGTGATACTGAACAGGAGCCGTCTGCATTTGTTTCGCATTTCGTTTAGTTGTACGATACGGTGCAACATTTTGTTTATCTATTTTTCTTCCTTTATGCAACGCTGCACCTCCTGACTTGCTCTACTGATAGCATTTGTCTCTTTGATGCGATGACAAAAGAACGCCTGGTGTACAAACATGCATTTGTTTATCGCCGTAAATTGTAGGCTGAACTGTAATAACCTCGTCCTATTACACCGAGTTCCGAGTGTCTTGTGTTATCGTTTTCTTCTAAATATGAACACACTACCATGGTAACTGGGTAATTATTGCTCGGCGTTACTATTTTACATTAAAGACTGAGCAGAAACTGTGAATGTTTCCTGTTTCTCATATTATCAGCAAAATTTAAGAACGTCTTAATTAATAAATTATTTACTCACACTTTCACACCCCAGCTGTTAGAACTAAACATTTAATGAAAGAGATTCCAGAGACATGACAACATGGGAATTCTGATGTGCCTCACTTCTCACGTGTTATCATGTAAACGTCACATAAATAATCAACTGAATAGGTGAAAAAGGTCATTGTTCCGTATTATATCAACATTTTGTAACGAAGCGATGCGACAGGGTTCGGGCCACACAGATAGCAACTAATGTGAACAGCGAGATGTCATAAGGATGCGAAAGGCACAACACCTGTTTACATTCATCAAAATCTGAAGAAAGTTTATGGAGATGCAACAAAACTGTAAGTCGCTGTATGCAAGTGGGCGGGAAGTCTGGGTTTCGGATCCCGCCAGGGTCGCCCTCTCTGACTGAGGTTTTTATCAGGTATTCTCCAGTCCGCATAAATGGCAAATGCCGGGAGGTACCCTAAACTTAGGCCTGGAATGGTTCTTTTCTTTAAAAAAATATCCTTTCCCAATTTATCATTTCATTTCATGTATTATCAGTGTCCATCGCCTTTGATGCCTCACTAGTTAAAACTTGTTGAACACTATTAAAAAAATCATTGACTGACAAAAAGCGGAGCGGCCACTCGGCCACTGCAGTGACTCCATGCAACATTCGAGTCGTTTCGTGCTGACCAAAACAAGTGACAAACTGCGTTTCACGCTGAGAAACCGTGGAGGCATATACTGTTGTTGAAAATGATAGAGATTATACTAAGAAATACATAATGAAAGTTCTAGTTACATTCTGCGTAAATTTCACATAGTTTTCTTATAAATTAAATGAGAAAAAAAATAGAAGGATTATTTCTGAATGTAAGAATAATCTCAATTTGAGAGCAACAACAAAAAACTACCCACAAATCCATTATGCACTACCGACGCTAAAACGCGGTGCTTTTGATTCTAAGATAATCAATTATGATTACCGTTGGTTCTCTTAATCATCATTATATCAGGTTGAATAAAAGTTTTCGATTTTATTCATTTCAGTACAATCCCCGAACTTGGCCTTCAAGTGGGGCTAACGGTGTCTACTTGAAGTTTTCGTAAAGACTAGCAACTTCTCTTAAAAACCGGTTTAGTGATCTATTACAAAGAAAGGTTGCACCATTTGCTATTTATTCTCCGAAGAAGGTTTCTTTACTTTGGCAAGGGTGTTCACAGAATTGTTTGACTACTCCTTGTATTTCTTTGTTCCTTTTCCAAGAATAACCTAAGCGGATATCACTCTCGTGCCCATTCTTTTATGACATCATAGAATTGTGTTTGATATGATGTAATGGTCAAAAATTCACTCTAGAAAAACAATCCTCTTGAACTGTAGAGCTGAACAAAAGAAACATTGCTAAAAAGAGCAGATTAATGAAATAGACCAGTCAGGCATGGTCTATTTCATTTAAAGAAAGTGTCACATGATCATTACACTCAACTGTTGGTAGATATCCAAGCACTTCTCTGGACATAGTTACACGTATGCCCTACTCAACTACTGCTGCCAGCAGTCTTGCAAATAAAAAAGTTAAAGAACGTGTGCATAAAACAGTTTATGTTAAGAACAACGTGTCTTTAAGATTTTCTAAGTGCTAATTTCCAAATCAGCTGAATTATAGGTTATTACTATGTAAGCTATCGTATTAATACCTTTTGCAAGGGCTCTTAAGATTAAAGATCAGGACAACATAATCGACAAATTAAATTACAAATTACCCTGACCATAATTAGGGCATAGAAGTAAAATCTAGGCCAGATATACTTGGCATCCTTTTGCGAATTATTTTCTCCAACTAGAAAATCTAACTATCAACGTAAACATGAAATACATAGTGTTGCTTTTAAAATACATAAAATCGCAGAGTAATATGGGCGCTTCTTATATATGCGCACACACACACACACACACACACACACACACACACACACACACACACATTTAAAGGATAAAAGCCAAACATTAAAAAAAAAAGAAAAAAAAAAAGAACTATTTAAAGTTATAAGGGCGTGTTATTAAAACCAACCAGCTTTCAACTAATTGAGCTGATTTTTATTGCCAAGACAATTACATGTATGTCAGTGTTATTGTACTAATAATTAATGTACATTAATTGTAATTAATTGTACAATAATAATAATATAGTAATAATATTATTATTATTATTAATATTATTATTAATAATATTATCAAAAAACTTTGTATACGTTTTTATTCATTACACTTTAAAATCATATTTCATAGTTTAATCAGCTTCACGTAAACGATTACACAATTTATTGATATTAATTAAGTTATTTTGTATGGTATTATTACAAAATTCTAGCTTGATATTACTATCCTTTATTTTGAGACTGCACATTCAAATTAAATTATTTATTAGTATAACTTTTCTTTACATTTATAAGCGGTTGAAGACAAACATAATTTAGAGAGATGCCAAACTAAGGACATTAAGTTCTGTAAAAGAGACCAGCAACGGACTAAGATATCTCGAACCTCTCTCTTCTATCATATGTATAAATACTTGTGGTGATCATTGCTACCCCAAAATAAAAGACTACAGAATGAATTACTATGGATATAACTCGAGAGAACCCATTATCGACCAAAGATTTGAGGTTACATAATATAAAAAGCCAGTAGCTTTATTGTTATATAATTTCAATTTGAGATGACCACTTCAGACCCCTTCATTAACAAAACTTTTATAGTTTGTTAAAATTAGTATGCCTTATATCTAGGACAAACCTTAACAAGTAAATTAACACCATTTTTAGTGTCGAACGTCAAGCTTTAATAATATTACAATTGATACAGGAATTTTGAATGCACATTAATGTATCTGCGAAGATATTTTTCATGAACAATTGTCGCACGCAATATGACGTATAGCTTTCTTTAAATAGAGTTTTAGAAACTTTAACGCATTCAATCAAGATGCTGATTCCTGGTGTACAATATTCTATTATTAATTTCTAGATCAATGACACTGCTATATATCTGTGTGTTGCAGGAGTAAGAAAACACAATGAAGGTGAAATAACTATTAAGTTCAATCCATATGCCTAAGAAGGCAAAAGCTTCTGGCAGCGAATCAATAAAGTCAGGATTTGTTCGATCAGCAACAGCCTTTGGGTGAGTGGCTAGCAGATGTTTGGTTGGAACACATGGTGTTAGTAATTAGTTGCAATATGTACGTATCACAGTACAAAATATTTTAATTGCAAAGCACTAAAGTCGACATTGATATCAAATAACACTACAAACTTCCGTGAATTCAAGGCGTGGAAGTTTGATTAGAATTTTTATAAGTAAACTTATATTTTGTAAGTAAACAACCAATCTCCTAAAATACACGTAAAACAACTAGGAAATTTAAAAGTGCAGCATGGTGACCGTGAAGAAATAAGAGAACAAAAAAGTCAAGAACAGAGGCAGTAATAGAAAACAAACCCCATTTAACTTAATGCTTAAAAATTCCGCATTACCAATTGATTTCAATGTATGGTACGGAAGCTGATGGAACTTTGTATAATAACAATTCAATCCTTCATTAAAATTGTGGGAAAAAATGTGTTTAAAGATCAACAGTAAAAGAAAAAAAGTTATAATATGAATTGTTCAAAGTACTCGAGAGCAATTATCAACAAAAATTAGGAATATGAAGTAATAAAACTAAAAATAAGCACATCTGTTCAGCACACAGCGGAACAATATCTCATGTCTAAATTCTGTAGATGAAATAAACACATATGAATAAATCGGAGGGTAGGAGGGGGGAAGAAGGGAAAGAAAAGAAAATAGTATTACAAAAAGTGAAGCCTGTTTTGATGTACAAAATGAAATTTAAAGATTAAAGCATTATAATACAAGCTCTCCACGCTTCAAATTGGCGATTTAAATTCTAGAGTGGAAAAGTATTATATTTATATTATTGTTAGACTTCCGGGGTCCCGATACATTAATAAGTAATTGATCAATACTAGTGAAGCCCTCTAAAATTTTAAGAAACATTATTTTTCATTCAGAGTAAATGGGTATACAAGTTTGACAAGCATTACGACTTCTTTTTTTATTTGATCGCCTGCACAAAGGTAGTCAAAAAGTTTTATATTATATATATATATAATATATATATATAAACTCATAAAAACACTCAGAGTGCAATATAAAAAGGTTCACATAAAACTTCACACTAAAAACCGTAAAATTGAACACTAAAATCACACTATATTTCGAACTTGGCTCTTGGTCACGTGATGAAAATGAAGAGCCAAGAGCCAAGCTCGAAATATAGTGTGATTTTGGTGTTCAATTTTACGGTTTTTAGTGTGAAATTTTATGTGAACCTTTTTATATTGCACTCAGTGTTTTTATGAGTTTTTATGCTTTTTAGAAGTTTTGATTACTCTATTAATAGTATATATATATAGTCTTTTCATTTCTTTATTTCAATTCCTTACTACTAATACAATTTACGAACATATATTTAGGAATTAGGATGAAATAATGGAAATGGCATTAGGTACAATTTATTGGCGATTCTATATTATACGCAATATCAATTGGTAATGATTAACAATAAGGTTAAGTTACAAACATAATCTATATATTAAGGAATGTAGAATATTGTAGTGGTGACAATATGCTGCTGCAGAGCAATAATATTGATCTTCCAAGCTAAAGCGTTCTGAAAATATTGTATTAAATGAGATGACATCTGAACAATAAACCTTTTAATTTCAGAGAGATTATAATATTGTTAAAACAAATCTTTTGAAAAGAGTCAGAAAAGACAAGTTTTAAAATATTTATAAGCTTTTAGGGGTCTGTTTTACTATTTAGTGGGAACGTTGATAGTTCAAAAAAGTAGAAAAATTAAGTAACAATAATGGGAAAAACTTATTGCAAATAAATATCTACTCCAGAAAAAGCTCTAGGTAGTCTAACTTTATAATTGTAAGAAATTATAGAAGCGTATCGTATCTTATTAAATGCCCTTAACATATTAAGTATTGGATAGTAACCTTTATTCGCTAGCGCACAAATTCGGATCTACAAATTTTAAAGGGTTTATGTTAATTTGAAACAAAAATTCAGCTTCATTTCTGAAAAAGAAATGTTCAAAATTGACCGAGTTATGCATTAAATACTTTTAGCGAGATCACAGTTAGACCTTTCAATGCACCCCAGTCAAGTTCCTTTCTCCACTTAGGACTGTTTAACTTATTATTTATTACTTTAAATTTTGTGCTGTCCCTGAATATGTTTCATTTTAGTAGTGTAGCTGATAACCTATTAACAGTGTGTGATAGTTCTGTTACAAACAGTAAGTAATAGTTCAGTATTTATTTTTATTTAATTTAAATTTGAAATGCAATCTGATGGCAGGATTGTTTTTAAGTATCATCAAACATGGGTAAAAGAAAGGTGCAATATTGCAAGCAGAATTTGATTAAGATAACCGATACAGAAAAGAAAACCGAAAAATGCATATTAGGGCCCCAATGTCATTACATCAATATCCAAGTTTGTCAGCCTTTTTCTCAAAGGTACATATTTCAAAACTATTTACATCATAACTTGTACAATTTTAAAATAATTGTATGAACTTTGCATAGATAATATTCTTATTTAGGTTAACTATATGAGCCTCGTTCTTTATCCTATATTAAATAGAAAAAAAAAGATGAAATGTTATAATAAGAAAAAATGTGTATTTAAAAATACATGTTTAAAATAAAAATGTTCCTACATTTACACTGCACTCAATTTAATTAATAATTAAAGTTCAATTTTTTATACTTAGATGTTACCTTTATGATAAAGAAATAATATTCCAGTCCCCAGAATACAAACTATATTTATATTATCTTTTATAGAAAGAAAATATGAAAAAGTTGTAAACGTTGACTTGGGAAAGCTATATGTACCCCTTAAATGAAAAGACAGTTTTTTATGTTTACTCTGGCGAAATATAATTTTTTTTCTATAAGTAGAAAATATAGCTGAAGTGTTTAACAAATCTACAATTTGGCAAGTACTTATGTTCCCTCAATTTAACAAGTTAAAAATAATATACGTTTTCTTTATATGTTAGTTTGTTTTGTGTTAATGTATTATATATATGTATATTAAAGAAAGAAATTTTTGGATTTATTCTCAGTAGGCTACTACCACACCACTACAAAGCATAATTTTCGGTTACACACTGCTTCTCACGGGCAGTTACATATTGACATTTCCTTAATGCTCTTTGTATGTGCTCTTAAGTTATGCAAATTTTGGAAACAATAGCAATATCTGCATGCTCTTATTTGCTGAATCTATAACACCTCAAAGTGTTACTTTAGTTCATTTAAATTAGATTTAAATTTAGCGTTATTGTGTGTCCTCAATAACTTCGGACATCTACACAATAATCGTATATTGCGTCCAGGGATAGATGATAAAAGGCCTCTAATATTATTCTGGAAAAAAATCAGATAAAGTTCAATGTTGAGATCAACAGCTAGCAGAACAGTTGATTATACAGAATGTTTCCGAATGTGATACAAACGTTCAGGGATGATGGAGAAGGTGAAATGTATAAATTTGGAACCAGGAACCCTGGTCTGGAAACTATGAAATCGAGAGTTATAAGTCAATGTTGTTGTGGCGTACCATGTAACAGTGGAATACGAGAACCCACGAACCGTTGTTTGTACGAAGTGTATCTTTACATGTACTTGCTGGTCCGTCCAACATGTAGACGTGCAGCATGGGAACAGAAACTCCACTACTGCAATGCAGATAGCGTGATGTGTATCGGGGTTTGAACCTCTGTGTTTGCCAGTTGAAGTGTACGGTCGATCAGCCTAGTTAAGGAGAGCATACGGTTGCGGAATATGTAGACATGCTTTTCGAGCACGGACAAGCCAATGGGAACAGCAGGGAAACTGAAGGTTGTATCCGGCCAAGTACTCTTGTAGAAGACATTCGACCCACGCCATTTTTCCACGACTGTTCCTAAGAATAAGGCAAGTTGAACCACAACACAAAGCTTGAGGAGGAGAACGATCCAATGTACTAGCAGCACGGAAGAAGTGCTTGCTCGGAGCCTTCAATCAGCGCACAGTATTGGTAGAAAGTAATACGGGGACAGCAGCTACACCTCTACCATCGTCAGAAAATATTTCCTTTGACTCCTGCTGACAGGAGGTCCTATTTCATGGCCATTTCTTTCACCTGATCTGACTCCACTTTATTTCTTCTTGTGGGGCTATGTGAAAAATACGGTGTATGAGACACCAAGCGAAACTGAAGAGGATCTCCTATCAAGATTTCTCCCTACCTGTGACATTGTTCGAACGAATTCGTGGCTGTTCCAATGGATACAACGGAATTTGTGGGACGATGTCATGCCTGAATCGAAACTGGGGGACGCCACTTTAACATCTGTTGTTAATGTAACATTGTGAAAATTTTACAGATTAATAAAAGTATTACATCTACATATAACGAATTTCGCTTATAACTTTCGATTCCATGGTTTCCGGACCAGGGTTCCTGATCTCAAATTGATACATTTGTCCTTCTCCATCCCTGAAAGTTATCATCACCTCGGAAAAGAGCATATTCATTTTCAAAACGTTACAGACTTGTTTAATGATATGTTGTTTTAAACAATGTTTTAAATTCAAACTCTAGATAGCTAAATTAATTAAAAGTATTACAAGTATTCAAAAAGTAAATGAGATCCTTCAGTTTTTCGAAAACGTAGGATAAAAATAAACCAAATCACCTTAAGTGAATGTAGTACAGTACGTGTGTGTCTAGTGCTTCGGCAAGTGTAGAAAGAATATTTTCTTTGATGAAAAATAGCGGAGGTATAGAGAAGAGAAAGCTTTGCAACTCAAATTTATATTTAGAGATAACATATGTTTCAGTTCAACTACAAAAATATCCTCGCTGTTTATATCAGAATGTAGTAACCGTGGTTAAATGCACAATATACCTAATTAGAACTTGACAATTAAATTGCATACACTTTCTCGAAATTTTACTTAATACTTTATGAAGAAGATGTGACAGAGAAGTTACACAACCCACAGCCCGACAGTACAAAGAGAGTTGCGGAGACAGTTTCCTGCCTTATCTGTGTGAGGTGCAACAACTGAAGGTTCTTGATTTATGGGAGTGTAGTCATAAAATATTGAACATGCATAAAGTACTACATGTTTCACTAGAAACAAAGCTGACATAATAAATGCCCCATATTTCAATTTCTCTTCACTCTTTAGAAGTATCACTCTCTCAGAATACTAGATCGTAAATCCTCTTGTTTCTGCATGGAACAAGGAAAACTGGAGTTTTTATGTCTGAAATCTTTGTGGCGATCAACAGCAATGATCTTCTGTGCCCATACTCGTTTAAGAGAACTCAGCAGGTTCAAACATTACTGAAAAATCTGTTTATCAAAACATATTCCTTGTTCCCTTTACTCCTTTAATTATGAATTAATTAAGCTGAAAGATGCACTACTAGAGTTCCGATAAGGACTAGAAAACTTTGAGAAAGAATCACGACAGTGTCAATAAGTAAAATTGCTGATTGAGATCAAACGCACTTGTTGAGAGGTATTGAGTTACTGCAGAATAAAACTGGGGGGGGGGGGGATGCTGTAAGGTTAGGACTTTAGAAACAGTTCACTTCACGAATATCTCCACATGAAAAAGTTCAGTCAAGGTGGGTGCAACAGCTTTTCTTGGTAATTCTAAAGTTTCTTGACCAACAAACAGGAAGTTCTGACATGGAGTGGAACTATTCTGTATGCATATTTAATATTCACTTCACTACGTCATAGTTGTGTTTACAGAGACTAACCAAAGTCAGTAATCTTAACTGCTCCTTTCTGCGTTTTTTTTTTCTATTGTTTCAAAGTAAACGTTTGTGCTTTTACTACCTGCATGATTTACTGAAAATGTTAAATTTAAGCCATGTAATTTAGTTTAAAGGAAAGATTCATTTAACTTTATTTTTTACTTGAAATGAATGCATTTGATGAGAGTTTTGTAAAGTTTCAGAAAATTTTAAAGGCAAAAAATTATTCTAAATCGTTGAAAGTGCGGCAAATTATCCAGGAAGTATGTCGTAACGATATTCGTCCCCAAACAAAACTCCTGTTCAGAAACAACTTTCAAAAATAAATATATAATGTTCTTTTGTAACAATCATGACGCACTTAAGTAATATTTTTAAAATGTTAATGAAGTTTTGTTAGATAAAAACTATATGCCATTTGTTTCTAGTTAAAATGAAACTAACAAAATAAGAACATAATAAATTAAAAAAGGTTCAATTTAAAACTGGACACAGATATAGTCCTCTACCATGATCGACTTAAAAAAAAAAAAGTCAATGAAGTAGTGTAAATCTGGTGGGAAGATCAGAGTAGTCAATCAAGGAAGTGCATAATAGACATATAATAGACATACTTATCTGAGATTGCAGGGGAATTCTTTTAGTTAACTTCAAAGAGAGAATCGATGGTGACAAATTAGAATCTGCTGCAACCTTCTGCATAAACTGTGAGCAGCAATTAAAAAACGGGGAGGGGGTGATGCGGTATGCTCAGCCATGAAGTGAATGATGATAATGCACTACTGTGCACGGCCCAGATTGCAAAGGGTGGATTCAGTGAAGTAAATCATCCACACTACAGCCCATATATAGGCACCAGCGATTATTACCTTTTCTCAAAGTTGCAGAAAGTCTTATGAGGAAGTAAAGCTAATGATGAAAATGAGGTGAAGGAAAGCGTTTTAGAACATTTTCAGTCAGAGATTTTTCCAAGGGCATACAAATTCTAATTCAAAGATGTAAAAAATGTGTCGAGATAAACAGAAAAATTAATACTGTTTGTGTATCATTTATCATAAGCTGTCATGCTAAATATTAAACTATACAGACGGTTAAAATTAGAACTTATCTAGAGTGCAGTTTATTATAGAATGCAATAGAAAACTCCAAGGTCACCCAGTGTTCCAGAAATAAGTGCAACAAGAAAGAAATGAAGGAACTTGATCTACAACATCCGGAAACGTTACACACAGTTCCTTTAGAGAAAGGAGGTTTATCATTACGATGCATTCTTGATAATCTGTGAGATTCTTACTTTCTCCCGATCTTCACTTTCAATACACAGATGACTGTTGACAAGTGTGGGAGAAGGGACTTTCATCTGATCAGACTGCAAGTTTTTGGCTCCTGGACAGATTAGAAAAGTGCTGGGGGTCAGTCACCCGATTCTGAGTAGTAGATCAGTTTTTCTGCGGCCATAAGTCACATTCCAAGTTTTTGCGCCCTGCATGTCGTCAAATTGGTTCGCATTACCAAAAATGACAGGTCGCGTTTTAAATTCCAGAGGAATCAAATTGATGCTATTACGTTGTTTCATAATTAATACTTCGTTTTGCTTTCAATTTGGAGGAGACATTGTTACCATAGTATAAATGATCACATTTTCTGTTTCAATAACTAGTTTACAGGGTATAAAGCTGTACTAGACAATACGAAATTTGGAACCTGTTGAGATATCTGAAAGAAACGAACGTATTACTTGTGGCTGCCCGAAAAATGGGAATGGAGAGAGAAAGGATTGTCAATGAACATCAACAGTTTGTCAGAAGAATTTGGTGAAATTAAAGATGTCCTACATCTTCGCATGAAGATTGTAAAAACCGTATTCCAGTTAGCACTTATAAATGAGTTTAGGTTATAAATTATAAGTAGCTTTATATTTCCTAAACAGCACTTAAGATCGAATGATCTTCTAGCGGTATGATATTATTTATGTAATAAAAGTAAAAAAAAATAAAAAATGAAAATAACACTTGTGACAATGTGGCTAAATTTACAAGAACTAGAGAAGCACAAATAGATAAAAAAAAAAAATTAAATAGTAACGCAAATACCGCTATATTTCAAAGGTATAAGACAAGTCAAAACAAACGATATATATATATATATATATATATATATATATATATATATTAACGATATTCCGATACTGTTTGGAAGTAAATTTTAAGAATAGATTAATATTGCTCTTTATAACATGACGGCCTTAAGAAATATTTTCAAACGTTTAATGACATTCCGTTTACAATCAAAAACCAAGATGCCATTTATTTTACTTAAGATGAAGCGAAAAAATAAAACAGTTTCCGACGTCAAAAAGCATACACTGGCATACTTATCTGTGCCTCGAGGATTAAATTTGCTCAGAAATAATTTAAAAAAGAAAATTGCATTAAAACTCTCTTCTGCCTTTGAAGATCACAAGCGGTTCGAAATATAGAGATATGTGCCTTGCTATTTAAGTGATTTATTAATATTTGCTTATTTTCTTCTTTTATATCTCTCCTTCTTCCTTCCAAGGTCTAGGTACTAATTTCTACGTTCCGAAGCAACGCTTTTCAGGGTCTAATACACATCTATTAGTCTTAAATCCTTTTAGCTTGTATTGAAATACAACTTTAGGTAGTCTACCTTCTTCCTTTCTATTCACATGGTCTTTCCATTTCTTTCTGTATGAATGAATTTCCTCAGTAATGTTTCGGACTCCGTGTTATTGGCAAATATGTAGTTTCTGGTGCGATTTCTTCAAGTCACTACTACTAATGATCTTAAAAATCTCATTTGATCTGTCTCAAGTCGTTGTCTTTATTTTTGTGAAGGCCCATGATTTACTATGTACATTAACACAGATCTACTCACAGTATTATAGAATTTTAATAGTACTTTTTTCTTATTTCTTTTTTGAAAATTCTTTTTAAAACTCCATTAATATAATTATATCTTAGAATATCCCCTTCCTCTTTCTTTAAATTACTTATTTCACATCTTATATATTTAAAACATCTCACTTGTTCTGTAATTTGATTCCGTATAAATATTTTTGCCCTTATATATATCTTATTCTTTAATATTTTTACACATACATGCACATGTACCTGTGTTCAATTTTAATTAGGTCTTTTTATTTATTAATTTTTAACGGTGTTTAACGCCCGCTTTTACTACTGAGGCACCACAGGCGCTGGACATTGATGACATATAAAATGAAATATTTTTTAAGGAAGGAAACGTTGCAGACCTAAGTTTAGGGTATCTCCCTGACATTTGCCATTTATGAGGAAAATCTGGGACATACCCCAGTTAGGGATGACAATTCTGGTGGGAATCAAACCCCAGACCTCCCGCTCAAGAGTTCCCAATTTATCATCCATGGCCACCCATTGTGTTCTTGCATAATACGATATTTAGTTTGCCGAACATAACAAACCAGTAAGCTTAACTATTCCTTCCTGCGTGTATTTATTTTGTTTCAAAGAATTAAGTAAGAGTTTTGTGCTCTTATTACTGAAAATGTCGAATTTAAAATACTTTATACTGTTTAAACAAAAGAATCATTTAACTTACTTTTTGAATTGAAATGAACGTATCTGATGAGAGTGTCGTAAGGATTTCAGAAAGTTTAAAGGCAAAAATTGATTCTATCTTAGTCCTTGAGGGCTAAATAAATTCTTTAAAACCATAAATATGAGGCACATATACATAAATGGATGAACAAGACCACACTCTGTTCATGCCGAAGAATCTAAGCATTTTCTCTATTCAGTTTTTATGCATTTAGTCGACTGGCATCAAAATACAAAGTAATATTAGATATAGGCAAAATGACGCGAGTTTAAATTAAATGTACATAAAAGTCACTTTGATAAAATTTCGTAAACATTCTTACTTTTTAATTCAGTCAAATTCATTCTCTTGATAATGCTATTGTAAACAATCTACAGCAATACTTTGTGGCTTGAACAAGAAAACACTGAATTTATCTGTTACAATTCCAATGAGGAAACCTTGAAATGCTGAACTCATTTATACACAGAAGTATATCATTATGATGTTCTTTCATATCCAAAACACCTGTTCGGAAGTAACTTTCAAGAATAAATCTATATTTTGTAACATTCATGACGCCCATAGGAAAAAATTCGAAAGTTTAAGGAAATTCTGTTGCAATAAAAAACAAAGATTCAATTTGTTACTAATTAAGATGAAGATAACAAAACAGAAGAACAGTATTCGATATCGGAAAAAGTATTAACTACGCGTTTATCTGTGTCTTTAATCTAAAAAAGGAAGTCACATTTTAAATTAAACATAGGGTATGTGATATTATTGTACCCGTTATCATGGCCTTATGTATCGGTTTTACATATATTACTAGAAAAATAAGTAATGGATTTGGTTATTATTAGTGTATTGTATTGTTTATAACAGCTTGCTATTTGCTTTAAGCTAAAATTATGCCTAAGGGAAAGTGTTTCACAGACAAAGGAAAACAACTACTTGCGAGTACAATTCCAATTCTGAAAATGATAAAATAAATTATTTAATTTTTCATTCTTTCTTTCATAAAGACACTAGCTAGCCAAAGAAAACAGTGGTATAAATTACATTCTCCAAGAAGGCAGAACTTTCTTCCGAAAAAATAAATCTTCTGAAGACAGGTGGTTGGTTATAAACCTATAAGAAATAACCCAGGATTGGATTCCCGTAACTATTTAAACGAAACCTACAGAGTGTAATGGAAGATGGCACATTTCTGCTATTTGTGAATCTTCCCATAATTCGGCATACTTTGGATCACTCGCGACATATAAATTAAATATATACAAACATGTTTACATTACAAAAATGTACCGTTATCTATACTAATAAATAAATGCAACATTAACCTGAAGAATATACTACATATACAGCCTACAGGAGGTAAACAATCAAATTCCACTTTTAGTGAAATTTGAGATTTTGTTGCCAATAGATTGTAGGTATGTAGTACTACAGTCCAACAAATTCATACAGGGAAAAAACCACATGTAGTTTATAAAAAGCAGCATATAAAAATAATGTCCAGGGGAAAAACAGAGTCCTCTATAAAATTATTACAATGAGACCATATCAAGGATGAAGTTGCATCAATGTTGTTTGACTTTTGTTTCCACCACCTGGACCCATCAGCTTGAAATTTGTAATTTTTTGTGATTCGTGCCCCACCAAATAAAAATTAAATCATTTAATCGCCTCATTCATGCTATGGTTCATACTGAATCGATTCAAGTGATTTTTCCCATCAGAGGCCACAGTTATGTGAAATGTGACAAAGATATGGATTTAATAGATCTGAAACTCCCAGAGAGTGGAATGAGCACATAAGATGTCGCGTGAAATCATCTCACTTCAATATCATTGAATATTTGCGGGATATTTTCAAACAGTGGTGTTCATTTCTTAATAAAGAATACAGAAATACATGTTCCAATGAAGTTAAGAGAAATCGTAGCTGACAAAACCTTTTCTAGAACTATAACCAGTCGAACAATCTACAATGGCTCCTGGGAGTCCCGTGTTATTGTTGACAAAATGTGCCGTATACAGATTGATGAATAGCCTGCCCCCTTCCTATTCAAGTTTAATTCCACTTTCCAAGGCAAAATATGATGACTACAATGCCTCAAGAGATTCTGTTCCGGAAATGCTCAGTTGTTTTCTTTCAAGGTTACCGATAATAGACAATGAATAATAATATTCATATTTTCCTCAGTAAATATATATGTTTAATTTAAACGTTCTATAATATAGTTAGTGATCTTTGATTGTTTTATCTACTAGCATGTGTAATTTGACTTTTAATTGTTGATTAACACGAACAAATAACACATGACACTAATTTCAAAAGGAGGGTCTGTTAGAAAACTACCTTAAGAATTATTCTAGAAAAAACAATTTCTATATATCTAATGTGCTTAATCATTCCCACATACATTTCGAGTATGGTGATGGAAGCGTTTTATTTCACACAGTTTGTAGTAGAAGCCACCCAAAGCGAAACGTTTGCACGCTCTTTTTGATTGTTCATTATATATATCTTAGATATTCTCCACATATTTTACATGCCGTTTTTCCTTGCGTATACCACATGTCCAGCATTAAGCACAACGTGCATATTCTACTATGGCTTTCCATTATTTCATGAAGAGCAACTATCTGGACAGAAATCACGAGACGAACAAATGAGTAGCAAAACTCAAGTGAACTCCCTTATTTAAATGAGTGCTAACTTATCTGATCATACATTTGTGAATGAGAAGCATCTGTGAAGTAGAAATGAGTGTATATATCTTGATAATCAATACAACCCTGAGGAAATATTATAAGTCATACAGATGTTGACGGTCAATAATTAATGCCAGAATCGACATCTGCCTCAGATTATCACTAGTCCCATGAATTAAATATTTTAAGAGAATAGTAATATGAAAACTGGGTCCTTATGACCACCCTAACACAGAGAAGTCAATCCACTAAAACGGTTATTAAAAAACGCCACTTCAAGAGAATAGTAACGCTGGAATATTAACGAATTGTTGCACTTTGGGCTTACTGCAATAGACGAATTATTCGTTCTGAACAATGTGTATAAATGCTCTGCGATATGGTTCAGAAGAAATGGTAAAATTGCTATTGCATCTTAACATGCACAACTTTGTACAGTGAAATAAGTCGGTCCTGGTGGTGTAGTGGTTACCATACTTTCCTTCTAAATTCAAGATCGCGGGCTCGATCCCGGCCAGGGCCGATGGACTTTTTCGGGCATAAAAACCCTAAATATGGCAAAGCCTTGGATCCCGTGTCGTATATTTACTGCACGAAAAAAACCTCAAACCTGAAAGAAGAGGCCTCTGAGCAAAGTGTGACGGTCGTTTCACGCCCTGAATTGAATGGGACGCTGATGACCGGAGATGTTAAAGAGCGTCCGTAAATAAATAAATAAATAAATAAATAAATAAATAAATAACACGTATAGCTACCAGTCCTCCAGTTTTTCTTTATTCCCCCCCCCCTCTTCCGCTCTTTCCCCTAGCTTATAGGTTGTGAAAAAGTAGAATCTAAAGTTTTCTTTAGAAATATTCATGATTTTTCACCAGCTATTGACACTCAATAGTCTGTACGACCCATTTTTTGCCAGATGCATTAGTTACATTTTTGTAGACATTATGTGCAATAATGGATAGGCTGGTTGCAAAACTTTTTGAATGCCCCTTGTAAATTACATATTTGTTTGTATTATTATGTACCAAATAATGTAGGACACAAATGCGTAACATAAAATATTTATCCGCATCTGAACGTTTGTAAGTGAACAAACTACTGTTGTTTTTCTTTGTCTTCCAACCATTAATATGATATGTTAATGACAAATTGTAAAGTATCCACTCACCTAACCACAAAGAGGAGAAATTTCAACAGCAGCTAGAACAGTTTTGCTCAGTATCAAGTTAGATGTAAATGGAACACAAGAACTTCTCTTCCTCTTTGTTTATAACTGGTTATTTATTGTCGCTTTATCTGCACTGATCCTATCAAACATTTGTTGGCTTGTGATCACGTGAAACTTGACGTAATATTTGGTTCACTTAATGCCAGGCTGGCAGTCTTTGTTGCATAATTTAGTTCCCGAATCTTTTCTTTTGCACATACATATGGCGAACTCATTTTACGAGCGGATGAGCGTAGCTGCAGATACAGCTGTGATATTCAACCGGCAATATGCAGACAGAGACATTCATAATGCTTCAAGTGTGTGTTTTACCGAGCATTGTGAATGAACAAGGGAACTTTCCCAGCACATTCTAATAAGGCGGTGTCCCACTGCATTACAATTTCCTTGTTCGCACACGTTTACATGATAAGATCTCTAGGCTGTGTTGAATTGCCAGCACGATTACCAGCCCCTGAATTATTATATGTGGGGACACTAAAAGACCATGCTGTACGCCGAGAAGATTAACATGAATCCCCCTCAAAGAAAAGATCAGACTCCATTTCATAAGTTACTCCTACTATATCTACTAGCAGATATTTTACACAAACGGAATAATCAAATCGCAGCATATTGTCAAGTAGCTATTTAAACACACGGTGTAACTTTTAATTTTGCTCTATGTAACCTGAGTTTTGGTCCATTCTGTATATAACTTCCACATAATAGCCTTAGCTCTCTTTACACGACCTCGACTGTTTAAACCCAGAATTAACTACTAATTTCCCTGCAGTGAAGGGGAACAAGCACTAGTTCAAATTATTGCGCGTTCTAAGTGTCAGCAATAGATGAATCATTATTATAATTATTCTAAAACTCTTGGTCTTGTTAATTGGCTGTATTATTCTATCGGGTCATTCAAATGCCTTGTCGAGGCACGGAAAACTGTATCGGCCGATAAGCCTTCGCTGAAGGGCAGTCAGACTACGCGAGTCGGCACAGCGGGCTAGGTTTTATCGAATTGCTACGTTAACCTTGAGTTTCGCTTACTCAATGTCATTTGTACAGCGAAAGAAACAACACGCAACTAGTCCTGAGCTACGTCTGCTAAGAATACTAAATGCAAATACCTGCTAGGACGAGTTATTGTACTCCACGATTGTTTATTTATGATTCAATATCCGTACCGAGTCCGCTTATGCTCTCAGGAGGTTATCTGAATAGAAATTCTTAGATGCTCGAGTTCCAAGTTGAAATTCGATTAATACATTAGTACAATTCTTCTAATTGTATTGCAGAAAGAAACCTATGTAAGCAATTCTGAACCACATTTTATTTTCAAATAAAAAGGCCAAAAGTTTAGTTTCTATAGACTTAAGTGTTCATTGTATGAATGTAAATTTACATATGACGAAATGATATATAAACTAAAATTTTTATATATTTTTATTTTTTTCTCAAAATTACACCCAAGTAATTCAAATCCTTTTCTGAAGTATTCGTGAATAACTAGGCCCACCCAGAGAGCGTTAGCAGTGACGTGCAGTTTATAGACTAGCAGATTAATTTTTGCACTTGGTAAAAGCACATGTTCTTCATCTATCGGTCGAGTAGCTTTGAGTGGGCTGCTTTAATGTGTGATTTCATGAAGTTGGTTTTTTCTTTAGCTGATATATTTAAATTCCGCTGTATATGAAATGTTTGAACTTGATAAAATAATATAATATACTAACTGTACGAAAAAGCTCAATACTCCAGAAGCTTTAAGTTTAGAGAATGCTTCGTGCACCTACATTGTACCTCTTTCTCGGCCCATATTGTAAAAAATATTGCTATGAATGTCCCAAAGCATATTTAAATGAACATACATTGAGCATTCTATATATTCAGCTTGTAACAGTCAGATAGTTTATTTTCCCTTCAGAGATACTTCATTTTCCCTCTTTTTTTTTTTTATTTTTCTTTTCTAAATTTTAAAGAGAATTCAACTGTCTCCTATATTTTGTTTGCTGTCGTTGCCTATTGTTATTGGCATTTGTGCAAATAAGTTAGTTGTCCGATGAGAAACTTTTTTTGGGTAAAACTACAACTAATAATATTACAGTAATGTCGCTCCCCAATGTGTATAGGGTCTATCGTTAAATATTATTCTGTAATCATTCATTGTCAATTGGCCGAACAAGGAGCGTAATTGCAACTCTATTCAGAAAAATCCTAGTACTTCTCAAATAAAACTTAAATAAACACAAGAAAAACTTAAATAAACACAAGAGACAATGGACCAAGGTGCGCTATACAATTATAACATTTCTTTAATTTAACTCGTACTTTTATCACCATGTGTAACGTTGTTATGAAAAGTCGTCAAAACACACTAGTTTTCCCCCATCGCCCATGAGCAGGCTCTATTTTTTCCACTTACGCGTAGTCTTTCCCAACCGTCATTTCTGTTTTTTAATGAACTTAATCTTACAATGTATTTCTACATTGTCATGGCTCTATATGCTACAGTAATACAGCATGTTACCGAAGTTCTGACTAATGCGCTTACATTCTGTTCTTTCTTGTGGGATATACACCATTTTGAAACAATTAATTACCAAAACACAATTATTACAGTAGTTTTTACGATATTACTCTGTCCAAATTGAAACAACGTACTGGTTGTAATAACAATACTCTCTATAATTTTAGCATGAAAAGGTAGGGATGCCATTTTAAACTTCAAAGTGGTGATAACTGGAGATGAGGGAGAGAAACCCAAAATGTTATCAACATTCGTTTAAACTTTCCGCTCTAAATTGACTACTCTATTTTTTTTTAATTAAATATATGTAACAGTTAGTTATTCAGCGTGGCAAGTTTTGAAATGAAAGCCCTATATCTAAGAGTAAATGCTATGGATATAAAGCATACGTTTTGAATGTACTTAATTCTAGCACATGCACTGTTAAGGCTGGGAATAGTTTGTGAGCTGTTTTAAACATCTAAAATATACAAACTATGACGAAATAAAGTGTGTCTATGTTCTAATCTGTAATGCAAGGGAAACGGTCTTTTACTTTCACTGTCTGTAGTCTGGCGCAGTAAACCTCCGCGCGTGATGCTTTAAATGCAGGAGCGATAATGCCACGAGAGCTGACAAACATCACACTAGCTTATATCGTACGGGTAACCCATTAACGTCTTGCTGTTAATTTACACATGAATCTGTTATAGCTCACTCTCTCCGACGACGTAGTACACGCGCGGGCACGGTCAATGGGATATTCTGCTGAATCATTTATTTTTGACTCGGACTTTGACCAGCACTTAAATCTTTAGCGGTAGTTCTTGGTGTCGTTGCAAATGAAACTGCTGAGCTTCGCTTTGTGTAAACACCCAGTTTGGAACCTGTCACAGTGACCGAATATTTCTGTTAGCAACGTAATTGCTGGTCGAAAGTTCTAATCCTGTTCGAGCATCTGTGAATGTACTGTGGTGTCCTCACGGTCTATTTACCTGTGGTCTTGCGCACAACTAACCACAGCTTAATTTCCGTCTTTGTATCTAACACGGCAAAGATCAGTAAGAGACAATGGCATTTATGAAGTTAACCTCAAAGCATTAAGAAATCACACTTGGTCTAAAATAAAAAAGAAAGCATTTAATTATTTGATACAAAATTAGAAACATGGGCAGTTTAGGCGATTACCATCTGTTCAGAAACCTGTATTTGATTTCTTAGTCTTTTGTTGTTCATCCTATTCTCATCTCTTCTAATTGCTTTCTAATATTCTAATTTTTTATGTTCTCTCTTTTTGTATCTAAGAGCTGTATTAGAAATGTATTTAGTCAGCTTCGTGTTCTGTTTTATTTGCACATAAACATAGTTCACTTAACATCCTATTTATAGGTTTTTACTACATTTTCATGTGGTTTCTATGTCTTGACTTAAACCGTGCGATCAGTTTTGTTTACCTCCGGAGTGTTTTGCTTATGGGCGAGCACGCCGCTCATTAGCCAGTTAGCTGGCCAGCCGCGTCTCGGTGTTTAATGGGAGGATAAAACACAAATCAATTTAAGAGGCTCATTACTTACCAAATTATCAAACAATGTCTGGAAATTGCCAATCTTCATTTTCCACATTTTAGGAAATTATTCATCACTCGTTCATTTTGAAAAATCCGGACAATTTCCTAACAAAGGTTATTTTTGAGCTTTTATATGGTGTGCGGATTCTTCTTATACAACGCACTTTTTAATTTTTCCCAAGGACAATTAGTAATCGCAGGCTGTTAAACTTGGGGGCCGAGGGAGCCACACATTCCTACTAATAATTCTGTCTTGTGGAAACATATTGTGAATTGCTGTCATGGAATCATTCGCAGTGTGAGCAGTGACAGAGTCCTGTTGAAAAAATGCATGATCACGCTCCCTGTCGCCTAATTCTCGCAAAAGTGGTTAGTGTGATATTAACATAAGAAACACAATCAATTGTATGCTCCAAAAATGGTCCTATGTTGTTTCACCCATTGATTTAACACACGTGAATCGTACTTAAAGACACGCTGTGCCGTTGTAAATACAAGAGTCATAATATATCAATACTGTCGAATTAAGATATGAAAACACAACCACACCCGGGGAACAACTGCGCTACGACTTCAACAGTCGGCAAGGTCAACAAGCAACCAATCAGGCAAACGAGTGCAGGTTCACTCATAGGAGAAACCCCGAGCCGCGGAGGAAATCATCACTTGATTGAACTCTATCTGTTATTGATATTTTACATCACAAACACTTAAATATGGAAACCAGCTCCATTATTTTTCCATTAATTACTATTTTGACTCTTTTCTGTTCTTTGCCCTTCACAGCTGCGGTCCCTAATATAATCAGTATGCATTTCTTTGTATTAATTTGTGATCGATTTTTGTAATTCTTTTTCATTTTCCGCCAGTAAAAACTGATCATCCGCAAAATGTTTTCTATTGTTTACATTATGTTTATGCCATACTGGTTGGCTCAGATAGTAACGCTTGAAACTTTCATTCGGGACGTTCCGGGTTCAATTCCCATTGGGCCGGCTATCCTGCCATGAGTTTGTTTATTAGTGGTTTCCCCTGGTCACCTAGGCAAATGCTGGTTTGCTTATTCCATAAACTTTCCACTCTCCGAATTCATATAATTTCATTCCTTAGGTTCTGTTACAGGGTCGAAAGTGGGGCGAGGTGGGTTGCGGCGGTTTGATGACGGCTTGTGCTTTGTCAAGGCTTCACACTCAGCGTTTGGCGAGCCTCTTGAGGTGCTTGAACAACTTGAGGGAAGTGCACCGGCGTTGGAAAGTCCTCTCTGGAAACGCAGTCATTGCCCGTAGATACCGGCCGCTCGTGTCTCCCTCACCTCATCCCTTCCTCCTGGAGGTGTCCTATTGCATTGGGAGCATCGACACAATTACCGAAGTATTCCACAGATCATCCTTCTATTTAGCTTTGGGTTCGCATTTGGGAGGTCATGGATTCAAATCTCTTTGGGGGTATCGTGACATTTTTTCTGTCACTTAACCATTGAGCAAGGTAACAGTTCGAAAAATATCTTCCTCCGGCCCTAACAATCCAAACTAATGAAAGATTTAGGATTCCATAGGATTCTCTAATGAATGTATATCTCTTCGGAGCAAGACACTATAAGATTATTTCTAAAAATAATGAAAATAATAAATTTCAATTTTCCAAAAATAATTTTGCACTTCTGTCCTTAATTTTTGGTTCTGCGGAAAGAGCGAAAGAGCAACAACCAATAAAGTGTTTCAGTGATTAATGGAAACCCCACTGCAATCATCAGGGCAGAAATCTACTGCTTTAAACGAAGATTTAGTTCTTCGGTAAGATTTATGAATTCAATAACAGTAAGTAGATCCACCACTCGATTCCGGTCAGTTTCAACATTTCTTAAAAGGTAAAGGTAAATATAAATAATATATAACCTTTCAAATACTTAAAGATGTACTTAATTCCATATAAATAAACGAAAGAAAGAATACAAGTAATATTCAGAGAATTCTAGGAGTAATTGTAATAGCCCAGTAGCTGGTTCAAAGTCTAAAAGTATCAAGCATACCTTGTTAATTAATAAACAACTGTAATACGTCAATATAAAGAAGACTAGTGTCTTTCTCCGTAATAAATAATACATCAAGTTGATTGCATTTTTCAGTCCCTGCGTTACTCTAATTAACACCTTTAAAACCTGGAGAGGAATTACATCATCTGAAGGCGTAAAATTCCCAAGACCTCTACTGTCAACATAAGTTCGCAGTCGGGTGATGCCTATGATTTTAAAAACTCGGTTTTAAATACAGATCGTGATTTTTAGACATGTTCATTGCTTTCCGTTTCAGAGCTCTTAGCAGGTCATATTTTCACTGTACTGACCAGTTCTAACTAACTCGTAAATGACACATACAGTTATTCACCTTGACGCTTTCTTTACGAATGTTATTTTTCAGTTCATCTAATGTGTGTGGATATTTCTAGTACATTTAGCTTTAATGACTCGCCGAGATAAAAATCGTGGGGCGTTTAATCCCAGGACAGAGCCCCCTCTGTTGTTATATGTTGTTAGTGATGACTCTATGGTCGAATGTTTTATGAACTGCATGCAAGTAGACGTGGGCTATGTGTGCCGTGGCGGAGTCCTATTGGAAAGTCGTGAATCACGTTCCCTCACAATTAATTTACGAAAAATAGTTGCAACATTTTCTGTTTATATCTGCACCACTCCTATCTTTTGATCATGCAGGGGTAAAGTAGATTAGGCTTTTCTGAACTCCGATAAGGGTGTTTTGTGAATTAACATACCTACTTTGTTCGTAAAGAAAATTAGATTAGGATTAGTTTCTCGTCATGCGCACTGTTTAATTTCCATTAAAAAAAATCTACTCCCGTATGTAGAGCCATTCTATTTAAGTTTGTATACTACAGTAAATTTACAAGGTTTTAAGTTCAGTAGCTTTGTAGCCGTTCGAACAAAGATTAGAAAATTCCCTTTTGCTGAGAAAAGACGAATTGATTTTTAGGGCAACGTTCCAGAGCACGTCCAATGTTACCTAATATTTCTTCTGCGAGTACTGTACGTGACTGTGTACGCTTTTTATCAACAATATTTCCCGTTTCAGAAATGTATTTACCATTCTGTGAATCGAACTTCGACTTGAAAGTTGAATGTTAGGGAATCTATCTTGAAATAATCTAGTACATCACGAATCATTTTTGTACGCACTTCTGGATTGTAAATAAATACTCCTTGGGGAATAAAATTACTGAATTGAGTCATATTAACGTAATTAATGCACTATATTATGCAGTCTCCTGTAATACTGCCACGCAACACACTGGAACATGTCCGTACGTTCCTAGAGCTAAACTCTTACTGACCTCCCCTCCGACTCCGCTTCCGGCTTTCAAGCGTGGGAACGAGACCAGAACTACAGAGTTCAATCAACTGTGGCCAAGAGCACTTAAAGCGGTTCCGCGAAGACAAAATCGGCCTGTATGTATGTATATATATATATATATATATACATACATACACATAAATATTTATACTGATTAAAAAAAATGTATTTATCGGTTGCAATTTTCTTAAACTATTACTACAAATATCGAATACAGTACAAAATTTCGGATACTTTTCTTTACAAATAATGCAAAACCAGATCTGCAGGTCACCTGTGTCGAGATATTCACATTGTGATACGAGTCAAATCAAGTGTGAAGAGGTGCAGACATGTAGAATAGCTTCAAGGGTAAAGAAGAAGACGCTTGTACGAACATGACGCTTTTGCTTTGTCTAACCATACATCGACTTTACTACTGAAACGAATTTACTTTTCCTTGCTGGCTATTATTATGATGAAGGTGCGCAGGTGCATAACTACAAGTATAAGCAGTCTGTGTAGCTGAGTGTCAGTACTCGTGAACGGGGAGCTCAAAAGTCTTTGAAGGTTTCTATTATGTCAAGCTTGAGAAAGAGTTTATTGAAAGATTGTCGTAATAGACAGAAACGATTTTAGCTTTAGTTCTCTCTTATTTATACCACAAATGTGTACGAGTCAGCAGGAAAGTTTTCTCAAGTTTATGACTGAAATTCAAGTAAAATAAGCGTCGTTTACGTATTTTATTTCTATACTCATAAAAGATCTCACACTATGCATATAAAATTAAACTGTCATAATAAGAACATAAGTTATGGGTAAACATGTAACATTTTTCAAAGAGCTAGTTTATTTCAGTAATCAGATCCAATTTAACCTTACACCGCTAACCCGTCTACAAAGTATCCGGAATAAAAATATCTGGGTTTTTGTAATTTCTTTAAAAACAATCTTGTATACACATAACTACAAAGAAATATTAAGGAGAAAAAAGTGAGGCCTAAAATCGGTCATCTGCCGATGGACGTACATTCGTTGTTTTATGATTTAATCATCAAGACTACATAAGCGCGATGGGCACATTTTCACATTCAGAATACAAGCTTTGAAATTTTGCTTGTAAGTTAAGGAGAAGAAAAAAAAATGCAGTAATCTATTGAATGAAACCTATTCTTATGAAAGTTACGTTACACCGCTAGTAAACTTAAGTAAAGAGAAATAAAGTTATGTCAATATCATGTAATTATAAGCACAATGGTTAATGCATATGGATAGAAAAAAAAAGTGACATACTTTGAAAGCTTGCATGGGTGTCCCAATGTGTTTTTTCTATATAAGATTTTTCAAATTGCTAGATGACACATGTATTGTTCACATGACCAAAGTGTGTATTTTGTTCTATATCTTGATCCAACAGCACAACATGGAGCGATACACTAGGAGTGAGTACGGACACTACGTCTTAAATCAGAGTGGATTGGCGGAGGCGGTCCTATACGACGATCTCCCGATCTCCTGATTTGTCTTCTCTGCAATGTTTGTGTGAGATCGACGGCGTAATCTTGTTTGCGAGACCCCAGGTGAAGTATCTGATGGCCAGAATAGTTGTAGCAGCAAAAGATAGCCCTGCAGTTTTTGACCACGTTACATATAGTAGATCGACGAGGGCAATTTTTAACCTTTTTAGCAAAAAGAATCGTAAATATTTTCATGTCTGTCTAAGCAAGTGGTTTACATTATTTAATATGTGATATTCTCGAAAAACAATGCTTCATATTAAAATAAGCCAGCTCTCAAATCGTGTGAAATTATATATGATTTTTTTTCTCAATTCAACGTTTGCGTTACACATATTCCCCACAGTGTATAAAAGGGCGAATTACCTAAAATACCATCGCAAATATTTCTAAAACGAAAGGGGCTATTGATGCTCTGTTTTAATCGAAATGAAGTCCAGATAACGGTTCATCTCTGTATCTACAGTGTTTCAAGAAAATAAACCAGATGATATTAGAATGTCAATGACTTTTGTACTATTCTAAACGAGTTTACGAGATGTTGCCAGTCTATTGCATTTCATCCTGGATGTCTTTCTAAACACACATATTTCCCACATTATTCATACACCAAAATCTTTTCGGCTTTTTCAGCGTTAGTAAATAACATTATCTTCTCTAGCACATCCAGTATATCCTATTTCTATGACATATCACTACGAATGGACAGACTGCCATGGGTGGCCGAGGTCGTTAAGGCGCGGACTCGTGAGCGGGAGAGGTCGTTAAGGCGCGGAGGTTTGGGGTTCGAATCCCAGCAGGACCATCTTTCCTGACCGGGGTTTTTTCCAGGTTTTCCTCAGTTCTCATAACTGGCAGAGGTACCCTAAACTTAGGCCTGGAACGCTTCCTTAAAAAAATATCCTTTCCCAATATATCATTTCATCTCATGTATCATCAGTGTCCACCACCTATGGTGCCTCATTAGTGAAAACGGGCGTTAAACGCTACTAAAAAAATGGACAGGGACGTATCACTGTACTCCATGTAAAAGAAACAAAATGTAGACCCAAACGTATGCATGCTATAGCGGTAGGCAGGAATATGCCGCATATTTCCAATGTAGTATCTAAGGCTGTTTTTTTTTGACTAAATCGGGAAAATGTATTGCATTTTGTAATGATTATGGAAGTCTTCTACCAAGCCCTACTTAATTACGACACATCTCGTAAATTTCTTGGCCTAAAATCATGCAAAAATTCCTTGACATTCCAAACTTTTTAGCTTTAGTTTCTTGAAGTAAGTAGGCATTGTTACGTTTGAACTTCAATTCGGAGAAAACAACGTATCAACAACTCTTTTCGTTTGAATAATTGAAACGAAACATCAAGGGAGAAACAAAAAGAAATTTTCTTCCTTTAGGGAGAAATAAATAAAAGGATAAGGTAATATATATATATATATATATATATATATATATATATATATATATATATATATATATAAAGAGGGTGTAGAAGCAGATTAAGGAAAAAGGTTTTTATGTTTTTACTTTTCTACCTTTTGTTGACTTCTTTATTCACCCAACCTCTTAGGTGGTGAGAGAGAGATCTTTCTTTTTTCATTCTTTCTTTCAAGAAGGTCTTTGCCATTTAATTACTTTTTACAAATGGGATTCATTAGGGAGGTTTTATACTTAAGTTGATACGCTATTAGCTTTCTTGAAGTATTGATTTAGTTCTTTTAAAATTACGTTATGCGTCCAAAAGAATAAAGTACATAGAAATAGAGTTAATATCTTATTACAGTATGTGTTACAGTATATATCTATTGCACTTTTAAAGGGATAAAAAAGCCTGCCCTCGACAGATTATACGCTACTGGTACTATGAAGAAGCTTTACTCCGTTCCAAATCTCTTCAGTCAGTAGATGTCAAACTTCCGAAGCTGCAGCGAGCAACCAACAGCTTCCCAAAGAGGTTTTCACGCTGAAGGAACATATTCAACTTCTTCCTTCTTATATCCGGATATAATAATTTGTTCCAGGTTTCTAGCCTTTCCCTTTCTTCTAAAATCCTTGGCTATGGAAATACGTAACTATTCCTTGAGAAGCCCACTTGCCAGACTGCATGGAGCAGCAAAATGCTCCAGGCGTGAACTCGTACAAGGATGCTGCACCGCACACGTGCGCTCGCATTGGCTTTTGCCATAAATTCAAGCAGCGACTGACCCTGGGTTCCGCTATTTCTCTCTCTCTTTGTGCACGAATGATCGCATTGTGCTAGAATATTATAGCACTGCCCTAGGTTGTATTGCTAGTTTTAACTGAAACTGAAATGGAAAGCGAACTTACACTGAGATCGCAATAAAGTATACAGCTAGCAAAATAATTACATATACAAATGTGTACACAAATGATTATAGCGGTTTTAAACGTATATCTATTTTTTCTTTGCGGTATATAATATAATTCTGAATCATAACTTAAACTGAAGAGTAACTGTGGAAGTTTTAATTTTGCACGCGCAGCTTTGTTTTGTTTCGTTTTGTAGCAATGGTAATTAAATAAAAACATGCAACTCGCGTGCAAAAAGCTTTTTGTGTCTTGGAGTTCGCGAAACACAATTAAGTGTAAAGTTCAGCTGGCGTATAAGCGAATTTTTGGTCTTAACGCTCCTTCGGGTAGCAACATTCGTTTGTGATACAACCAGATCCAGATTGGGTGTCTCTGTAAAGGAAAGAGCTCCGGACGACCGCGCGAGTCAGATGAGAATGTGGGGAGATTCAGAACGGCTTTCGCACACAGTCCTAAAACATTCGAATCGAGCACTAGAAATTCCAACAATGAGAGTGTGGAAGATGTTAAGAAAACGTCTCCAACAGAGACCGTATTTTCTGCAATTGCTACCGGCCCTACATCCTGAAGATTGTGCTGTCCGTAGAAACTTCTGCACTAAAATGTTGAACAGAAAGATGAAGAGTCCATAGTAGTGTAATTTTCAATGACGAATGCACATTTCATCTTAATGGAAATGTGAACAGGCATAATGTTTATCTGAGAGAGGAAGAACCCACGGGAAATTAAAAAAGTATGTGCGGTAATTGAACGTTTTCTGTGCAATATCGCATTAACAAGTCTATGGGTCCTTTCTTTTCCTTGGAAATAAATGTTACTGGATTTATCTACCTAGACATGCTCCAGAATTGGCTGTTTCCTCAACTGCAACTTAATTTGACAACAAGATGGCGTTCCCTCTCACTTCCTAAACGATGTGTGGGAGTGGTTCAATGCAAAAATTTCCGCTGGTATGGACGACTTGGCTTTTCTCCGTTGGTCTCCGCGGTCCTCAATCTAACCCCCTATGTCTTTTCTTGTGGGGATAAATAAAAGATCGTGTATACGTGCCACCGCTAACTGCAGACCTACCAGAGTTGAAAAGGAGGATTATTGCAGCAGACCTACCCGAGTTGAGGAGGATTATTGCAGTAGACATGCTAACGTCAAAGTAGCAAGAAATAGATTGCCGTCTGGATTTATGCCTTGTAACAAATGGATCCCATATTGTACATTGTAATTTGCGTTATGGTAGCCTTCACAGTTTTTCTTCAATTTAGATTACCGTTCAAAATTATATTGTATACCGCAGAGAAAAAATATAACAGCTATAATCATTGTGTTCACCTGTATTATGTTGTGCATATAGTGCTATCAAATGATCCGAGACTCAACTAAATATATATATATAGGAATGAGAACTTGTCAGATATGATTTAAATGAATGTTGTTTTTTTTTACTTTAAAAACAAATAAATAAAAGCATATACCGAGTTTTAATTTCGAAATTTCCCATTTTAAATAATTATATATTTAATATTAATTTAATGGAAATAAAAAAATTCTTCAAAATAGTTATTGAGGGGGAAGTTGAAAACCAATATTGATTACTTTAAATTTCACTCTCACACACCCAGCCACTCTCACTTTGAAATGTCAAATGGTATCCTTATCTTTAGATGTTCAAATTTTAATGAGGATAAATTGTGTTTTTATATTATTGTTTGGCAATTTGGACTCTTATTATTCCTATTTGACTTAGGAGAGAATAAAATTATAAAAATTACACAGTATTTAATGTAATAATTGTGTTTTGGTAATAAATTGTTAAAAATAGTGTGTACTCTACAAAAACGAACAGAATATAAACGGATTAAGCAATTTTGAAATAGGCTGTATTATGCCAATAATAATATTTATAAGTTTTTTTTGCAAAATAATTTTTTTCATCTGATAACTACTGACTCCGTTTTTATTCCACCCAAATTTAAGAATTAAATGTAAGAAGCTGGTATTTTACGACTTAGTCATCATCAACGAGTGTTTATTTCTAAATATTATCAAAGGTTGTGTTATTTAAAATTCATATTATAATATTCCCGAAGTCATCTTCTTAATAAAACGCAGACGGCTTCAGAGAAATGCATTTTGGATGTAAATACATTTTTTTGGAGTATAAAAAAACATTCTGATGATTAGAAGTAAACATTTGTTGATTTAAATACAAAATGATATTGGCATAGCTTCTAAACGCTTTTAGCATGCTATATTATGAAGCATAAACTAAAAACTTGTTTCTTCTAATTGGTAATGAAAGTATGTTTATTGCATTAATGATCAACAGTGAAATAAAAAAAAATGCTTTTTTTTTTCAATTGAAACCGTTGCGTTTCAGTTTACATTCGCTTTTTATTTAACTTTGAGCTTTTCTTTGCATACCCCTATTAAAACGAATAGTACATTTTATCCCAGTGAGCAATATTATAAAAAACTTTTCAAAACAGTTACCTTGTCACCGCCTGAAATAAAATGTTATATGTACATCATTTTTATAAAATATTATAGTAATTTTCATCATAAATTTCAAGTACTTAGTTTAATCATTATACTAAATTTTTCTATGCAACATGTTTGATTCTTAGGTATCCTACATGTATGTTAAAAATTTGTTGTCAATAAATCAAAGAAAAATTAACTGCCAAAGTTTTTTTTTTTTTCAACATATTTAACACAAACTTTTTCTCAAAATTCTGAACGTAAGAAAGTGCTTTTTTGAGTTGAATGTTGTACCTATACATTTGTAACTCCTTTTAGCAATAATCGAAATTACAGATTAATTTTTGGCCAAGAAAGTAGATCGCTTGAGCTAAAAAATCAATTAGAAACTCTTACTTTAGATCTTATCATCTAGTACAATTCAATTATTTGCAATTTACAAAATTATTTCCTGCTGAAGACCTACTGTGCTAACTTGGCCGAATGGGTTCAGGAACTTTTCCAGGCATTCGCCTAAAGAACTGAGGAAAAACTCCTTAAAAACCTCAGCAAGGAAACTAACCCAATCGGAAATGCATCTCGGGCCCACCGCATAGAAAGCACAGACGCTACCTCTAGACTACGGCTGTGGTTTGATTCACAACTTAAAGATTACGAACTTATGGAAAGGACAAATCAATAAAAGTAACTTTATTCAATTTTCTGGCACGTATCACCCACCGTTTAGCACATACGAGTATGAGATGTGAGGGAAGTAATGCTCAGAAATACCATTTTCTCAACTGGTTTAAACAAATAATAACTCTCACTGGCTTTCCTAGAAATTTCATTGAAATGCTTCGTGACTTTTGTAACACTGTAGCAACATGAAAACCCTACTCGATATTATGGACACGTTCGTAAACCAAATGAATGCATCACCTAACTATTTCCTGCTGCACCCATGATTATTTTTTTGCTTTTTCTGTTTGAGTGACTGGGAAAATTGTTTGAACGGTATTTCTTTTTTCTTATAACAGTTTAAAATTCTAAAAACTATGATGGTTGTATATTAAATATTTGAAAAATTTATCCACCATTAAAGAGACTACAATCTACTTCAGAGCTTGTGGGTATAAAATTAAAGTTTATTGAGCAGTTGAGATAGCATTCACAGTTCTTCCTAGTTCCGAAAAGAAAATTTCAAGAACTTCTGAGAGCATAGAATCTACAGAAATATTTGCGTTACAATTAATCCACACTGGCAAATATTGAACACCTGTGCATTGTTTAAGGTTATTAATCTGGTTTCAAAGGTTCTTAGAATCTAATACCTGGGAAATGTTTATTAACTTGTTTTATTTTTCATTTTAAAAGTCTAGTAGCTTATAATTAAATATTGCAAAATATTTTACATATTTGTTTATTTATTCTTAGATTTTTCTTATTTTGCTTCATCTGATGACTATAAACATATACGACAGAGAAACTTGGAGGACAAGTAAGGTATGCACAACTGAAATAAATGCTTGACAGCAATAAAATATTGCAATAAATTAGAAAACATTAAAAAGACATGTAGCCATATATTGTTGTGGGTAACAAATTATTTTTTGTTGTGCTATGCGCCTGAATTTACAAGTTTCCAGAAGATCCGACCTCGTAAACATTAATTTAGAGTTGTTACTCTTAATCACGTTAGAAGCTTTTGTTATAATGCCTGTGATGGCGTGATAGATAACTGAGATTGAAACACGTATGATGCCGACACCTTTTTACCGAGATAGTAAAATACATTAAGATTTAGAATCATTTCTACAGTGTTTCCATGCCTTCTTTAGAAGACAAAAACAGAACACAACACAAGGATCATCCTACTAGGGGGCTAACATATTCCGAAAAATAATCCATTCAAGAAGAATCAAATTAGCATTTTTTACGTTTTCAGAATTTAACATTATTATATCATTTTGATTTTCTCATTTATTATGATATGTGTTTTAAAGCAGTGGCAATTTTTTAACTATTTTTAAAAATGTATTGAAAATTACGTGTCAAAGCTCTTTTATTCTCTTCTGTATTATTCACTCAGTTAAACCTCAATCATTGTGCAAATATTTGTTCCAGAGAGGATATTTAATAACTTTTCGATGAATAAATGTATAAAAAGAAGAAAAAATATCAGTATTAAGAGGACAAAATGGAAAACTATCAGTCTGGAGGGTTTTAATTTTTTATTCCTTCTACAAATTTCAACGTTCTTAAAAAATTTAATTGCAATTTCTGAAAAACATTTCTTTTCAATAAGTATGGCAAATTATACCACAAACTTGTAAGTCTAGAAACTTGTAATTCTTATCAATTATTTTAATAGAGTTTGAAAGTATTATGCATAGTTATTTTTAAAGGAAATAAATTTTAAATACTTCAGTAAAAAATACATCATTATATTTAAAAAATTATAAATCCTTTACTATATAATGCAACTTTTACAAATCACATGAAAAAATGTTCATAAGTACACATCATCAGAAACTACTTTTAATAGTTTCTGAGATAATGAAAAAATAATTTGCCTAATTTAACATTGAAGGGTAAGACATTTTGATTCCCCTTAAAACAAAGGCGACATATCCAATCACGAAACATGTGGCATAAAATTTGAAGAAGAAGAAGAAGAAGAAGAAGAAGAAGAAGAAGAAGAATGCAATATAATGTTACATTTCTGGGAATAAATATATGCTTTATTTTAAATTATATTAAAAAGGAACTTATGCTACAAGGTAAACCCATTATCACAGTTTTAACTATATCTAAGTGCTTTCACATTACAGGTATTACATTGAAGGTTATGTTAATGTTATATTTTAAGGACGACCTTTAACATCTCTGGTTTTTCCATTCAAATCAGGGCGTGAAACGGCGATAAATTTTGCTCAGAGGTCTCTTCTTACAGACTTGAAGTTCTTTTACGTGCAGTGAATCCAAGACATGGAACCAACGGCTTTACTTCCCTTCCATATCAGTGAAACTCACTTAATTAACCACCATTAGTATCAGCACAAATATCATACTAAAATTATTTTACCTGTTTATAATTCAAATACACAAAATGAGATAAACCTGTCCTAAATTCATTTCATAAAGAGGCACGATGTTTAGCACATGGGTCAGATTCACATGCGTTCCTCCATTAGCATATGTCAATAACCATACTCTAAGTAGACTGACAACCCATATTTTCTAAATCAAATTTTCTGCTGGTTACAAACGTTACTATCGGGTTTTTCCAACATTTACAAGAGCCATACTGAAGTACCAGCAAGCATTAGTGGCTACAGCTCTTAAGATGTTTCTGGGAAGCCTATTAACTAGAGAATACCTCTCGCAAACAGCCTTAGCACTATCACGGAAATGCATCTATAGAAAAATATGACACCAAATGTTCGCATCATCATCGGAGCATAAGCATTTTCCCGACTACTCAAAGGAAACTGGGCTAAGCATCTTCTTCTTTTTTAGATTTTCAGTACTTTTTCCTTTAGGTTTTTATTCTGGCATACTCAATGCACTCACGACTATAACATTAATATTGATATTATATTATTTTTCCATTTAAATGAAATATTTTCAATTCTTCTCAATTCTTTCGCTGAGAAGCAAATGCCTTCAAACATATCGTTTTTGAAACCTATATTATTATCCTTTGATTTTTGTAATTATGCAAAATTGGAGAAATAGCAATGCTAGCACTCTGTAAAACCATAAGACTGTTTCTTTGAGGATTTTGCTTTTTAATTATTTCTTATCGTTCACCACGTTAAATTGACATTGTGTAACTTGTATATTCATTTTAATTATTTTATAATTATCTATCTCGCAGCCTCGATATTTTATTACCAATTTTATTTTGATCTTATTTGATATTTTCCTTGAAATACTCAACATATTGTTTTGTTAATGAGATAGACTGTGCTTTATGGCTGTGAATGTATCTCATGTCTAATTTAATGCAGCTATGACTATTTGGTAGTCGGCGAATAGAAGAATTGTCAAATCAGTTTTATAAAGCTTGTTAATATATTTTAATCTATGTGTGCTTATTGAACGCCCAAGTTAGTTAAACATTTTTCTTTCTTTGTTCCTGTTTGCCTCACTTTAAATATCATTGTTATGTTTATAAATTCAAGGAACAGTTCTCAATCATCATTTAATTTAAAAAATATCCTGTTTTAAAAATACTTCATATTTTATTCTTTTGGCTTTATATTCTCTGTGATCTTCAAAGGTATCATAGTTTTCCAAAGATTGTAAAATGATAACAAAATTCTACAGTCGTAAGCTTCATAAAACAATAATGCTATGAGCAAACTAATTAATAAATAAGAGTAATTGATATATTCAAACAAGCGAAAGAAACAAATAGGAAAGTAATTGAAAGAATAAGGAAACTTTGAAATTGCAACAATTTGAATCCAAAAAGTAAAAGGAGAGAACAAATGGAAGATTAACCAGCATTTATAGAAAATAAGAAGAGAGGAAGATCGAGTAAAGCACAATAAAGAACAGCATACTTGTAAAAAGCAGAATACCAAGTAGAGAAGAGGAGAAAAAAAAAATGGAAGGAAGCAGTAGGTAGTAGAACAAATGTTTCAGTACTTTTTAATTAGTGGATACTAAAGATTAGGTATCAGAATTTCTATACAGTAAAAGCAGAATGACGTGAAATGAAGTAATGTCGATAATGAGCAGTGATAACAGTTGGGAGAGATCACGGAATCATCTCTTCCCCTTTCGCCTGAGACCCGTCAGTTCTTTTTACTCATCGCGCGGTGACTCGTATCTTGTTTAAGTGTACCCAACTGGATGTTAAGTGTTAACGATTACGATGCCTACGGTTGATAAACCAAATTGTTTATACAGGAACTTTCTCTTCCTTACAGCGAATAAGGAAGAGTTCCATGCCTAAATTTAGAACACCTCTCCTGCATTTGTCTTATAGAGACGGAAAAATTTAGAAAATAATCTCGGGCAAAGAGAACGCGTTGTGGGGGATTCGAGCCGCACACCTCCCATCTTAGTCTTAAGCACATTACATGAAGTGTTCCTTTACAATTGCCAGAAATCCCACTATTTAGATAATCATAGTTAACTAACAAAGTGCTTACAGCAGTTAAGTAAATTAGATATTTATTTAGAATTCAGAGCTATGTTTTCGAGTATCTGTGCTAAAAGTTTTTCTCTGCCTTGACCAACTTTTAGTTGGGCACATTACTTTTCAGGTTATGAAATAGACACAATGTATGGTTATGGAGAGTACAGCCAAGCTTTTTTTTTTCGGCGAATAATTAAGCCATGAACTGTATTTCTGCGATCTGTCTGCTCTTTCTAAACAAACAGGTCTAAGACAAGATAATGACTAAGCTGTCCGTGAAGGAAAGCGGAGAAGTGTCCAACATCGATCTTTACACACCTTTCACGTACGTTCGATTTTATAACTATATCATGGCATTTGTTAACAGCCCCAATGAATGTATTTACATCAATTCAATTTTATCTACTAAACACTGAATTTTGGATTGCAGGTATTAACGAAGCCGAGCTTTATTGTCGAATGAAGATTGCGTATGGGATTATCTGCAACGCAATACACTGACAATCTTCAACGATACTGAGCTCCTGTGTCGCTCTTAAGATTGATTCCACTGCCAATATAGGCTTCATCGCTCAAGGAATTCATAATCTAGTGATTGCTGATTGCTTGAACAGACAAGGCGAGTGTGTACTGGTAGGCATGCTATACATCACTATTGATTCTTGTATATTCACAAATGCCACCGCAAACCAAAAAAATCAAAGAATCGCACTATCATTTTGCAACCCTTATGAATAAAATAAGTCTATATTACTTCCTCATCCTCCATGCGACCATATCTTTACCCTAATAGCGGACTGCACTTTGTATCTCTCCCTTTCATTTTACTAGACGTTTAAGAACAATAACGGCACTCCCAGTGCTGGAAGTAGTAGTGGTGGTGGTAATGGTGGTAGTGGCGGCGGTGATAGTAGTAGCATTATTCTATTTTATTAGTAGTTATTTGTCATTACACACATACCGTGTGAGTGGACCTAACAGATATACAGTAGTTACATTCTATGCGTAGATTACAGAAATTTATAATTGGAATAAACAATTGTATAAATGTATGTAAATATGAAGAAGCTAAAGTGTTATATTAAAAAAAAAAAGAATTTAAATTAAGAAAAAATAATCACTTTGTTATGTACAGTTCTAAGGTCATATGTAGCTTTATTGCGCAACGATACAGTTGATAACAGAAAATGAGAATATTTACATTTAATAAAACATGTTTGAGGAATGTTTATCATAAATACAGAGATTACTGTGAAAGTGATCTTTTGGAGTAAATTACATTTAACAATTGCAAATGGCCATTGAACAGAACAGTATGGGATAAAAGAGATTCAAATATTTTAGCAGTAATAACATGTCAGTAATATTGTCCCAGTTTGAATTATAATCGACAAGATTGGTTGAGGTCGTTAAGGCAGGAAATCACAAGCGGAAGGTTCGATTTCCACCAGAACCGTCTTCCCTGATTGAATATTATTCCAGGTTTTCCTGTTCTCATAAACGGAAAATTCGGGATAGAAAACCTAAAACTTAAACCTGAAATGCTTCCTTAAAAAAATAAATAAATAAGAAATATTTCCCAATTTATCATTTCAATTAATAAGTCAGCAGTGTCCAACTCTTATGATGTTTCAGTAGTAAAAACGGGCTTTAAACACTATTAAAATGCTTTAATTGTGATTCACATTCAGATTAAAGAAACATGTTTGTTACTTAAATTAATGATAATACTGGACTTTTTAGTGATTAGATTAGGATGATTATTGAGCTATATTTCTTACACTCGTGTATACACCAGCTTTAAGCAGTGTTGCTAAAATGTCAAAAGATATCTTGACATAAACATAATAGAATAGATCATTTTCTTGGTTCATTACATTGCTAGTTTTACCCAATTTATTCGTTTTTAAAATCTATAATAGTGCAAAAAATACGTTCGTAAAACTTGCAAGAGGTAACAGGAAAGTAAAGAGTGTTATAAAATTCAGCAGTAGCATATTAAGAAGTGTAATTGATATCTTAGCGTAATAAAAATAATCTCAGAGAGGATCAAATAGTCTTGGATAGCCAAGTCAAGCACTAAAATGCAACAGTAAAACTGAAGTAACTGCGCGATATCATTTAAAGGCTTCTTAACAAAAAGACTTTGATGATCTCTGCTACTTATTGATGTGGCAGTCGTTCAGCGCGCTGTATAGTAAGAACAAACGATTTCGCGCTTGGATAAAGTTCAATATTTTTTGTTGTGGTTAAACATTTATGTAGTGTGGAACTGGACCGCTGACCCACTCTTGTAATTGCAGATATTCCAAAGGCTTCAGGGTCAAATTTGTGCCTAAAAGAGAGCTAGGGGTAAGCAGTATCTCTTCTCTCTCTCTAGCCGACACGAAGTTTTCTAGAACGTAAACCCAAAAGTAAACTATAACGAAAGAGCTGAAATGGAAAGGTATCTCGTGGCCATTTGAAGCAATAAAATTATTAAGGTCGAGCAAACCAGCTCCAGGGTGTTTAATTTTCATTAGCTCGTTACTGGAACAGGTGCATGAACTGAGGCTCTGAAAGGGTTGTTGGTAAATATTAATAAAATATATTTGTGGGGACAGTTTTTACATAACTTGCAGCTTCACCGCACATAATGGCAATATTGTATTTGAAGTTAGGTAATTTTTTCTTGCGTTTCATTTTACGTGTATTCTTACTCAGAAAATAACCAGCTCAACTAGAGAGAGAAAAAAAAATTAATTAATCAATTTGGAACAAGGGAACACTTTTCTTTGCGGCTGATTTTGCATCACTTATTTTTATAGGAAATATATAACCAAGTGTAACTCATATCTTCCAAAAAATTAACAATTTCATTGTGTATTAACAATTTTAAGAAATGAACCCATCCTATAATTCCAATTTGAATAAGAAAAACTAGCTATAAGATAAAAACAATTTATTTTGAATTATGTTATTAATATTACACCAATACAGCCGATTTTAGAATTTCTAATTAATACGCTTACTTTCGGTAAATTGTAGGATATATACCATCTTTAAACAATAAATTACCAAAACACGACAATTACATTAAATGCACAATACTTTTTGTAGTTTTATTCAGTCCAAATTCAAACAATAAATATAATTCAGATTGCCCTACAAAGGGTATGATAACTATTGAATTGTCTTTAAAATTTAATATTCTAAGGTAGAGATGTCATATGAACTTTCAAAGTGATAGATATAAACCTAAAACATATTCAACATTGTTTCCAAAATGCCTCCTAAATATGTAAATTGAGGAATTTTTATTAATTTCATTTTAAATAGATTGTAATTCAATTAGCACATTTTGAAATGTAAACTCTGTATAAAACATTTTAGCTGAACCAGGAATAAAATATCTACTAATAGAATTGCACGCATAAATTCTGTTATTAGTCAATGATTAATAATTCAGGGAACAAACTTCGTTAAACAGAACTTAAAAGTTTATTTAAAAAAAATGTGCATAAGGTGGCCGGCGTATGCAAAGTTTTAAATGACAGACTCGCCTGCAAGTTTTTTCAAGAGAGTAAAGGTAAAAAAAAGTTAAGTGTAAAGCCTGGATTTAGTAGCAGTAGCAGTAGCAGTAGCAGTAGCAGTAGCAGTAGCAGTAGCAGTAGCAGTAGCAGTAGCAGTAGCAGCAGTAGTAGTAGTAGTAGTAGTAGTAGTAGTAGTAGTAGTAGTAGTAGTAGTAGGGTATTTATTTACAAAATATATTTGTTACAAATCTACTCATTCTCGCAAGGGTCCTGGAACCGTACGTGCTTTCCCAATTCACTAGGAAATAGATGAAATTGCACAGGCAATGTTTAACTCTTAAGAGACAAACGATATATAATGAAGTAAAAATATAAATGAAAAAATAAAATATACATAAAATACACAAATAGAATAAACAGAAAGAAAACAACACAAAAATAAAGAAATTACACTCCCTCACATATATGTACAGATAATTCTAATACATGTATATATAAACACACACCAATTCCCGGTTGTCCGCCTCTTCCAATCTGGGCTGCCTCACTTTGTTTAAAAACTTATCTACTCCCTCCTCCTCCTTCCTATCTGCCAGCAAAGTCCAGCACTGCCAATGCCATCTCTTTCCCCGTACGGGATGGGTAGATATCACTTTCTCCATTTTTCCGCTCCCTTGCAATACGCAGAATATGTTCTCAAGATTCTTTCTCAGCACATATAGGGCAGATTCTTTATCCTGTCTGTCTGTTACTTTAGCCATTTGCCACGCGCCTAACCTGAACCAAGCGAGCCCCTAATTACAGAGTTTGGTCCCTGTTTGTAGGTAGGATTTTGGAAATAAAATGTGTGTATACAAATAAACGATTAAATAATATTTCGTGACACAGAAATTTCTAGTATTTGTTGTATATGGTTCTTCGTATTAACTCCATAAGCTTACTTCGTTAAATGCAAAAATGAAATATTTACAACAGCTTTGGTTTGTATACGTTTGTGAAAATGTATTTTAAGTTCCATAAATTAATCTTTTAATAAAACACAAAATTTATTTTAAAAATGCTTTACTCAAAATTGTTCGTATATTTATGTGAGAAAATTAAAATCAGTTACGAAAACATGTGTTTTGAAAAGCAGCAATAGATAACCGTAATCCTTTACTCGTCATAAAACAGCAGCAAAATAAATTACGTCCTGAAAATATTGAAGCTCAGAACAGCTATACTTGATGTAAAAAATCACACAAGACGATATAAACAGGTTCTTCCCCTCCCCAAGGCAAATGTAATAAAAGTTTATGTACTCACCACGCCAGGGATGGCAGCGCTAACAAATAGCGCTAAGGAATCTGGCCAGGGCAGCAGTCTGTATTGCTCCCACCATCGCTTTACTATCAGGGTGACGTAGAAACCCAACACAAAGCTCATAGGAATACTCTCCCCATGTGTCGCAAAATAACTCTGCACTTTCTCGAATATCCTGCAACAAATGGGACAAGACACTCAGGAAATTCTGTAACTCATTTACTCGATCTTAGTTGAAATAACAAGTTTGTTAATGAAAACACGGGCATCTACTTTTAGAGGTAAGCGGTAAGCAAGCCGAAATTCGCCACAATATCGTATTTGTAACATACACATGTCAGAAAAGTTCCCATATGCCAGTTGGAAAATTTCAAATATTATTACACAAACGGCGGGCTTATAAGTTTCACTCTCAAGTGTAGCCTATGATTGCTTGCATATAAAAGATGCAAAATATTCATTTTAAATAAAAGGCAAGATTGCTGGCAGTTTTCAATTTCAACAAATAGGAAGTACTGATAAACCCTGCTTTACATTTTTTGCTTCTTGTAAGAGGGGTAATTATTATTATTTTTATTATTATTATTATTATTATTATTATTAATTTTAGAGTTTTAACGGGCGTTGCAATCTAACAAATAAAATTGTTTACTTCACAATTTGCCGTTACTTTGCCTACTGTATTTGTTTTAAATTTGAAAAGGCAGTTAATGTAGTAAGCGGATATCACTTAACTTACTGGTCCTAAATTTACTGCAATGGCAGAAACTAAAGAATCTTCGACATATTTGTAGTTATAAGTTCAAGATTAACTATCAGAGCATTTGTAGAATTTGAAATTTCAGGGTGGGAAAAATTAAAATGCATGTCAAAATCCTCAAGATATGAGAGGAAAAAAATATACCCGTCTCAACGGGTTTGGAGGGAAAGAGGATTTCACAGTACATACAGAGCTTCCATTTGGACGCGTGGCCGGCTTAAAGGGGAATTGCCTGCCCTGCTTCTTAACGGTTCAGTCCCCCCCCCCCTCTACTTTCCCGTCACTCTTTGTGCTGAAGCGAAGTCTTTGCGCTGTATAGGAATTAAACGTTATGAGATCAATTGATTCAGTGTTATAGCGTATTTGTGTTGTTATAATGCCAAAAAGATCGTATACTTTAGCACACAGAATCTTCATAAATGGCTCCAATGTGAAAACAAACTCATGTAGAGAAGTGAGACGGCGATTTATAGACAGATTCCCTGCTGTTAATGCGCCTCACAGAGAAACTGATCGCAATCTAATGAATAGATTTAGAGAAACGGGATCTAATCTTGATAAGAAACCAAAAGTAAAAGGAGTGTTTTTACAGAGGAAAAACTCGTTGACATCAAGTTAGAACAAAATCCAAAGAAATCTTTGATAAAGCTTGCACAGCAATCAGAAATTTCGCAAACCTCGATTTAGAATGCCACTAAACTTTTAAAATTAAAACACTATAGGATAACTGTGGTTCAGGAATTGCAATCACCGGATAATATGAATGCTGTTCATTTCTAAATTAGGTGTTTGGATAATGTTTATGTTCGCTCTATTTATTCGCGTTTATTTTTTATTGTTTTATTGGTTTTTTATTTTTATTTATTTATTATTTTTTTTACGGTTTTATTTACTTGGACAGCGACACAAAACAATAGATGTTGGAGTGCAGAAAATCCCGATCTTGTACACGAAATGCCATTGTATGACCAAAAAATTGGTGTTTGGTGCGCTATAGAAATATATGCAGTTGAATTTAAGGGGCTAAGAATATCGGACTCCGCCGGCAAATAGTGTGCTTTCCGGTGCCAAACAAATCTCCGTTACCCGGCCGCGCGTCCAAACGAGGGTTCTGTACTATCTTTTGGCAAAATAGTCATATATCTTGTGCCAGTACAGCAGTGAATAAAGTTCATTCTAAAACTCATAAGAAAATAAACTTATCGAAATGAATTTAATTTGTAGGTTGTCTAACATGTTTCTGTTGAAGTGAAGCTTCTAGCATGTTTGCAACATAATCAGATCTAACCGCTACTATAGGGCCTGCCAGCTGTTTGCTTGTTGGGAGGACGTTAAGAACGCGTGCGCAAGAAACTGAAAGTGATTGTTCGTTGGCGCGAGTTTATCCTTTGCTCTCGTATATATAGGGATATACAAAATCACTATTAAAGTTTTGTGAACATTTTTGTGCACACCATTAAGCACATGATGTTTATCGTTTCATCTATAAAGAGAAGAACATTTAGAATCGTTTTCATCAACAGATATTAAAAGTTAAGCTGTTAGATTGTTTTAATGTTCAAATTAACTAAAACTCTGTTTCCTTAACCAATATTAACTTTAACAATGTATTAAACTTCCTGTTAAATTAACATCTCCTTTCACTTGTGTTAAAAGCTTAACAACTGGTAACGTTCCAAAATGGCGGCCGTAAACAGAGCTGTAGGTGTTGAAATAATATATTTAAATATAATAAAGTCGTTCATAACAGAGAAAGGGCTGTAAAATGTAGTTAGTTGGAAATTTTCCCGCAATATAGTAATTTTTACAAAGGTACAGAAAGTGAAAAACAGTCGTCATAGGATTATAGATGAAATACAAGAGCGGTTAGAGCACCTTTGTGCCTCTGCTCCTTTTAATATTCCTTTTGCATGGCCCGCATGTTTCACTTATTCCATGCAAACAAAAGTACATCGGAGTGTGCTCAGAAGTTATTCGGTTATGACACCGCCTTCTCGATACTTGCAATTTGCAATACTCGGTAAACTTAGCAACGTGTTAACTAATAATGCGCTGGAAAAGCTTGGTGGAACGCGGGAGTCTTACCATATTGTTGAAATATTAACACAATGTTAACAAACAAAATGTTAGCGCATTTTCAACACCTGTTGATGAAACCGACCCTTATAGTTTTATTTTGTATTGCGTACTATTCAGTGTTTTGCCTTTAGTTATCAGGTGTCACAGTTTGCAAAATGGCTTGCGGTCCGGTGTCAGTTCTACAAGAAATTTGGTAATAATACCACTTGGGCCATTCCATTCGCCGATTATATGCACACTTTGCGAAGATGGGATGCTTGCGTAAAGGAAAAACCGGAACCAAAACAGTTCATCAGACTTGACGTGTGAATTTATTCTGTGGAGTTGCGTCAGGGTTCGTATTTGTGCCGCCCCCCCCCCCCCCCAAACCTGTAGAGGCGTATGCAGCCACTGTTTATTATTTATCCTGGTGACACACTGTGGTGTTTGTGGGAAGAAATGGATTATCATGCATATACCTACAGGTAACAAAAGACGCCTATGTCGAGCATTTGTAATGCACGAAATAAAACTTTAAACGTTTTGCTACACAATAAAATAATTCATATTCTTGTCTTAATTCACTATGTAGGTACTGTGATGTTCTAAAAACCCGACAATTGTTTAATAACACTGTATTTCAGTATTGTTTTCATGGAGTTAGCTGAAACCGATAGGTAGAACTTTTTGAGCAGCAAATTTCTAATACGAAATTAAATAGATCCTGATTTTTAGAAAACATTTTCAAGGATGGATGAAGTACATTTCACGCTAAAAGCAAAGTTAACAGGCATAACAACTTTTGTCGTAGATAACATTAAGTCATAGTAATGTTGATGATAAGAACTGAGCTTACCGGGTCACCGAAAGGGGAGTTATTTGAAACTTTGAAATAATTTACACTAGAGAATTATCCAGAAGTGTTACGTGATGTTATCCTGCCAGATCTACAAAACCCCCGCTTTAAATAATTTGGCAACAAAGTGATGCACTCCATAATTTCGGGATTACCGTCAAAAACTTTCAGAATGCAATTTTTCAAGTGTGGATTGGTCATCGAGGAACAAGAAAAGACTCTCGTTAATGCGACCTAACTTGATTTTTTTATCATTCGGGTATTGTAAATACAATTTTAGGGATGTTGAAATGAAAGCATAAAAACTGCGATTGAATAAGAAGAAGGAATTAGGCTGTGATTAAAACGATGCATCGATATTAATAGTGGACAATTAGGTCATAGCCGGAAGGAGGGATGAAGAACGGGTGGGACGTAGCAAAGAGCAAAAATGGAAGGGGTTAAAATAGAAAAACATAAAAGAAAGTGAAAAGAGAAGAAAAATTAAAAGGTACTAGCTACACTATCAAGAGCTAGGCTATAGTAAACATTTAGCAGGGTCTACTTATTCATTCTCATTAGATATATTCCTGGAAGCAACCGGGGCATTGAGAGGTTGATATTTACTCTTTACAGACCGAAATACTTTGTATCTTCATAGTAACTTTTAATGACATCTTCAACCCAGAGTATTGTCAACTGCGCAGCCCTGTTCGATTCTCGTAGTCAGAACATGTTGCCTGGGTTAAGGTTTATTCCGGAGCTTTTCCTTGCTCTGAAAGTAGATGCTAAGAACCCCAGGGGCATTTATTTCATCATTTCATCCATGCCACTCATCGTTTCAAAAGACATTGGCAGTTAGCGAGACTTTAAACGCTTATAAAAAATAAATCTGCAAATCTATTTTAATTAATAATCTAAGTATTCCTGTTATAATTGATGCATAGCCCATCCCCATTTGGCAAAATATGGTTTTAATTGCAAGACATAACCTTTTAATTGATAGACATATCATCGTATAGAAAATGAAATTTTAATTCTTGTACTCGATAACTTAACTATGGCTAGTAGTTTCAGCGCCACCAGTAAATCAGTTTCTGCAACATCAAACATACAACTAATGATGTCAGGGATAATAGATTAGCAACTAAGGACTTTCAAGGACATTCAGTCCTCACTTTGTTATCTTTCTTTCAAATGAATAGTGAATAATTTATCACAATTTCAAAATGGAATGTTACGGATTTTCTACCTATAAAAATAGGTTCTTACTACAAAAATTCCTGATGTTCTAAGATGTAAAAGAGCGTCTGTTACCATTACACCAACAGGACCAACGTGTTTCGTTAAGATCTGGTGTCAGACCAGATAAGAAAATTTGAGTTCACACCCAAGATTCACATCACGGCTTACAATGCCGATAACATTGCCACCACAACTATCGCGGTCGATCAGATCATAACCATTCATTATTTAATATAAAATATAGGAATCTATTCAAAACTTGCTGAATCAACTATAAAACATCTAAAGTTAGGCAAGAAAATTGGAGAAATGTTTGTACCCATCACGTTTGATAATTACTGTTTTTTAAATGAGAAGATTTGCAGATTTTCAAAAAAATTTATAACTCTAAAACTAAAATGTTCTTTAAAAATCTATATATTAGTAATTAAATAACTGGTTTTGTAACTAAGAAAACAAAGATCTAAAGGAATTAACAAAGCTGCTCACAATATTAGCTTATGAAACTCTTTAAATCATGTTCAAACATTATTTTATTTATAAATTCAAATTATTTTTAGTTTTAAAAATGAATATAATAAATAAAATAAATAAAACATAGATTAGAATATATATTCATAGTCATATTTTTCATTTGAATTCCCTTCTTCATTACTGTTTTAACACTATGACAAGTTTAATAGTTTTCAAGTAATTTGGGTTTGAAGTTAAAAATTCCAAAGACCCAAACCAACTTTTTGTGACTTAGAATGTTCGTCTTTGGTCTTTATTTATTATTATAGTAAACTTAGATGCTTAAACCAAAAGTGAAAAGAGAATATCGCCTTTCGAGACACAGAACGCAGATGTTTTAAGTTTTAGTGCAATGAGTCGATTTATCTAAATCTTCCCATCATGTTTCAATTTGTAGATGCTGCGTTGCTGCTGTCGCGAACAATGTTCTTGAGCAATGAGTTGGAAAAGATCTAGGGCTAAGATTAAATATCTCGCATTCGATATCCTTGTTGCAAAATGTTAAGCTACTAAGTTCTAGCAAAGCAATACAATACATGCATTCCACTTTTAACAATCACTGTCTGCATGATTTCTGTGCTTAATTGCGTTGCATATTAACAAACTTTTATTGTTCTGCAATTAATTCTACGAAATCTCCCCTACTAGTTCAGAGACCATCTCGACGAGAAAGTGGTGTTAATGCAGGTATGTACCAAAACCCCAAATTCATTATCACACAAAGGACAAAGATGGAGGACGTGAGACGTATTTTATAGGAGCATGCATGCTGGAAGACACACAACATACCGTCACTAACCTCAAAACAGTGCCGTCTATCTCCAGGATCTGCTTATTGTCATCGATCGAGCTATTCGTGAGACTGTTGTAGTAGTCGTCTTCGTTGGTCTCCTTCGGCAGCGCCAATGACCTGCACAGCAATATTTCAGCCTTACCCAGGTTGGCGAGATATTTCGTCTAATCCGCAACGCGGTCAACACATATTACGGTGTCCCATAATGAACGCAATTTTTGTTTTAATCATAAAACATTATTTGTTTGAAAAGTTCTAACATTATTAATTCAATACGAAGTGCAACACTGCCATTAAACATGAAATAAAGCATCAGGCAAATGTCTTCCTCAACTTCGTTGGCACACATTCACTCTTTTGGCTAAATTTAGAAAAGTTCCGGCTAAATTACACCCATGACTAATTTCTGCTTTGAGTTGATGGTTCATGGATTGTTCACATAAACAACAAGGTTAAAATTCGCTGTAATCGGAATAGTTAATTGTTGAGAAAGGCGGCGAAGGCATTTCATTGGGCACCTAGTAACGCTCTGGCCGACGAAGGCAGCGTTCTCTACCGTTCCGACACGAACGAGAATGTCCAGGTGATGTGATGTTCTCTGCGATCCTGTAAATTCTTATTTTCTTACCAGTCTCTGCACTAGAATATTAGGCACATTTCATCTACCAAAAATTACACGAAGTCTTCGAAGGTCTTTGCATAACATTCGCCGTACTTAAAATTCACTTTCAGAAGCTGAATGCGTTGATCCTTCGTGTTTCGCTCCATTTTAGCTGATAACAATACACAAAAATGACAATCGTTAATCGCAATAGAAACAGATGATAGTGTGTTAAATTTCAGATCCGACAACCTAACAAACCACAGAGATGCTCAATTTGAAAATTGCGTTCATTATAGGACACCTATATAACATCTAACTACAGTGCCAAGCTAAGGATAAAGTTTATTTAGCTTTAATGCTTCACTGGACCTGCAATCTTAGAACAAAATGATACATATAGACTCACACTTTCTTGCTGTATTTATTCAGATATAAATGCTCCTTTGTATAACGTTTCTACCCATTTTGGGTTAGTCACTGTGAAGATTCAATACAGGGCTCTTCCTTGAGAATTACTGGATCACAATTTGAATTTAGCTACGCAAGGGCATACCAAAGGGAAATTGGTGTTGGCAATCTCCGTATAGTAACACAATAATGCTATGGTACGCAAATTGGAAACAACGAGATCAGCACTGCAGACAGCTGCTGAACACTTCATTGCTCTATTGGAGCGATACTTTCTAAGTAATTAGACGTCTGTTGCAGAAGAACAGATGCTCTTGCTTAAAACAAATAGGCGTTCATTGTGTAAAATGCTAGTGCACGGTTTCCAGGTAATACATGATTCCATTTGTGTGGCTATGTTAATTCATATAACACAAGCATTTGAGCTGCCAAAATGCACCCAGTGAAAGTTGGGGCTTGGTGCACAATATTCACAAAGAGAATATTGGGTCCAATTTTTTCCGCCCGGCATAACTATGAGCACTGCAGATTACCTACACATTTTCCTGAAGTTTGTTGAGCTATGTGTGATGCAGAGCTACATCAACGTCCACATGTCATCAACTGAGTCTATGGAGCTGAGCAGAAATTTCTTTGATAATTTGACAATACCTGAGGAGTTACTTGAAAGGCAGAGTGTGCGCCACAAGCCACCGGACATTAGACGCTTTGAAGTCGGACGTTGCACATGAGATCAGTGGCACTGAAACAGAATTCTGCAAAATGCTGCTAAGAACATGAAGCAACGGTTAAGTTGTGCCATCAGGAGGAGGGAGGGCAGTATAGATGTTAGTAGTCCCCCAGAGGTACCCCAAATTTGATGTACAGTAACTGTTGTTAGAGTCATTCTTATTGAAATAAAGAAAGTTGTGAGTTTTATATGAACCACTATCGGATTTTATGGAATGTAATCACTAAAGATTATGATCAGATAAACATTTGCAATCATGACTAGCTTGTAGTTCAAGGTAGACATGTCTGCTCCTTTAAATTTAAACAGTTTAAATCCGCCGGGCTGTTTTGCTATGGTCCATGGTTTAATATGTTACCATAGCTTTCACCAACTTCTGCGGTTAGCATCGTCAATGGACGATGAACAACCTGAGGTTGAACAGCCCGGAAGATTTTAACCGTTTTAATTATAACACCGACCGTGAAAGCTTACGATGTATCATATCTGCTCCATACAAACAACTCGTATTCGATTCCTAGACAACTCAAATTGCTTGAGTGAGGTTCGTTTCTTTATTTCCTCTCACCCTGAGAAAAAATGCACTGGTATTTATGTCTCAAATAAATGGTCCCTGTGAAAATCGTAATGTTAGTATAATAACTTTTGTAGCCCAAATTAAGTTTCCTTAAGAAATACTTGGAATTATTGTATTGTATTATATAATTTATTATATCCTTGTTGCATAGATTGAGATAAACTTCAGGGGCGAGTTCCTTACATCAAAACAAAAAGTCATATAAACAAATGTCAGACAATACCTTTTATTTGAGTTATATTAAAAGATTTGCGATATAATATATTACTTAAGATAACTAAATTTTTGAGAGAATCAGGTGATGCTATCGATACAAATCTTGCTACTGCTGAATCCTAAATGGCGATGTGCTAGCAAGGGGACTTGTTTACATTATCTGTGGAGAAATATAAAACTCTCACATTCCAAATGAAAACACCTGATGGTCTTGTGGTAATCATACTTTCCTAGTAGACTCAACATTGCGGGTTTAATCCCGGTTAGAGCAATTGATTTTTTCGGGATTAAAAATCCCAAATGTGGGTTCCTTCGGAAGGGATCGTAGATTTACTGCACATAAAAGAATCTTATGCCTGAAAGAAGAGGCATTTGAGCAAAATTTATCGGTCATTTCACGTCTTGAATTGAATGGGACACTGATCACCTGAGATGTTAAAAGAGTGTCCGCAAATAAACCAAATCAACAACACTTCACCTCCTATCGTAGAAGCTTGCGAGGCCATACATTGAGGTCTTTGAAAGAGTTTAACGTGTCCATTAAGTGTTGAAGCAGGCTGAGGACATAATGAACATTTTACTGTGAATTGACAACTTCAAACAATTAATGTGTCATGTTAAATGTACTACATAAAATGACTTGTGTCGATAACATCACCTCATTGTCTGAAAAAAATTAGTTATTATTTGTAACAAATTTAAATTGTTGGTTGTATCTAGAAGCACTTTGAAAACTATCTTTCAGTAATAGCTAGATAAACACAAATTTCCAGAAACAAAATGTTTGACAAGCCTTAGTGACCTCGCTCCATCCCACCGAGTTGCGAGTGTTCAGTGTTATCGCTTTTGTCTAAACAGTACATACCAACCTTGTAATTCTCCAATTTTGTCACTGTTAACTTTACTGCATCAAAGATTGAACAGAAACTGCGAATTTCCTATTTCTTACATTATTAAGAGTTTCTGAAAGTGTCTTAATTATTGATTTAAGAATGAATTATTAAATTATTTACTTTCACTTCCGCATCCTGTTAGCGTTTAACAGTACTGAAAGAGATTCCAGAGACGTGACAAAAGTTGTTTTCCTTAGGAAACTCTTGCGCACCGCATTCCTCAAGTTTATCATATCAACGCAATAAATATAAACAGCTGAATATCGGTAATCCTTGTTCTAAGAAAAAAGGCCATCCTTGGTTGTCTCGTACTCAATGTTTATATGACATTTTTGGTGTGAGGAACTGGCACCCAAAGTTTGTAATAGTATTTCTATGACATTCGTATATTTCTTCAAGTACCAAGAACAGCAAAAACCGTTTCTTGTTTATAAATAACAGTAAAGTTATTACTTATAAACTAATACTGTTTCAAAGCTTAAAGTGCACGCATAGATGAATTGAAAACTGTTTTAATTCCTCAGCAAAGACCAATAATCTTACAAACTACTGAAAATATGTTTCACCTTAAGAAATTTATTAGAATCATAGTGTACACATTTATAGAAATACAAAAGTAAAAAAGTTAATAATTCACATTAGCCGTCCTTTTGAAATGAAACGTGATTCTGTGAAATTCTCTTTGTTAGTCTATTTTCATCTTAAATCTTCAATTTCTTAGCAGCAATGTCTAGCGATGAACAATGAGAGAATTGCGTTCATGTTTTCTGCTAAACGGTGATTTGGTGACTTAGCAAAATAAATACATTTTCTCATTCCGTGGCATTCTTCCAGAAGGTAGTTACAGAAATGACCTCATACATGCACTCTTAATATAATTTGTTTCATTGTTCTCACATTTTGTGATTGTTTTATGCTGCCAGTAAAACAGCATCACATCAGTTAACAGAAAAATGTTCTCTATAAACTGGCAAAGCTATAAAAAGGTCGCATGCTTTTTCAAAACTTATCTCACTGCTAATATTTGAATTTTGCATCGATACCAAAACTTTACTTACACGCAAAGAAGTCTTGAAAGTCTATTTCTACGCAGACTGCGAATACACGAGAATGTTGTCATCGACATAATGCATTGCAGTCAGTTGATGCAAAATCTGGATGGGGCAGAACTTCGAATGCGTTTAATTGTTGAAGAATTGGCTCAAAATTCTTACTAGATATGCTGGAGCATTGTCATTTAGTTTTTCACGGCTTATAGAGACATTGCCAGTTGTTCAAGGCAAACCTTCAACTGGAACTACATGGAACAAATATAAAACTAAACTCTTACACTGGACTTCTTATGTCTCAAAGGGCCTCGTCATTCCTTCTTCATACTTTAAATATTCTACACCTTTTCCCAGTAGGATTTGAAGACCCACTTTTCATCACCGATTAAAAATTCTTTAATAAACAATCCTCTAAGGCATTTTTGTACATCCGTTTGCAGATAACGGCTTACTTTTGGACCAATGGAACAAACTCTCATTAATTTAATTGAAGTCCTTTCGCTCACACTTCGAAATTAGTGCTGGTGACGACATATTTTGTCCTTCAGAGCTTCTAGATTTGTTAACACTTTCCAACTACTGGCATGTTCGTACAACATGCTGAAAAAAATTCATCATTCACAACACTAATTATTGTGATAGGCAGACTTTGTGCAAGGCTTGCGCCTGTCTAACTACATTTTTCAACTCTTATTGAAGTTCTGTCAACAATCTTTCAAAAATTAGTATATAAAAGTATATGAAATATTTTAATATGTTTGTAGCCACGTGTGAAACAATTAATTCCTTAAAAATTGGTAATAATAAAAGTAATTATGTATAGCAAAGCAACATTTACAGAAATGAATGCGCCTGTTATAAGAAAAAATAGCACTAAGACACCTTACATTATAAATGCACAACAGAAATTAATGCTAAGGCAGAATCGTTCTCATTTAACGATTAAAAATGGGTTATTTACACGTGAATTTAGATAACATCAAATGTAAGTTAACCAACAGTTTTCTTACTTATGAACACGATCAATGCTAACTGAAAATAAAGATAATACGCAAAAACTATATACACGACAGATAACAGACCACAAACAAATTTCAGCAATGAAATAAATTAAACCAAACCAGCTAGTAAAGGATGCATTTAATGCAAGTCTTGGATAACACTGATAAATAAGCATTTAATTAAATACTACCCAATACAAGGAATTTACAACTGCATACATAAAAGTTAAGCAGATTTAGAACAGTTCGGTATTGACAAATGTTTTAGAAAGCGTCATTTACATCGACATGAACCAACTTAGATTAAAAAGAAAATTATATTTTAAAAACGTATACAGTTCATAATAAGCTAGCTATCTGCATAAATTTAAAACCTAAACTAGAATAAAACTACAACTGAGGATAACAATCCTATGTACGTAATTTCGCCTAAAGATACTAAATGACCGTATTAAAAATAAAAAGCTTAGATAAGCACCGAAAGCATCAAAATTTAATAAATGAAAGAGAAAAAAAGTGCAGAACACTAAGAACAAATATTATTATGCTTATTTACGATACAAATATTAAAAGCGACATTTCATTTTGCCTGTAAGATTTGAAAACTGGGTTTTCGTGTATGACGCACTATTTTTAAACATCCCTTTATATTTTTAAATAAATTAATTATTATAAATTAAATTTATTGCAACTATTCCGAAACTTTCCTCATTTTTAAAGATATAGTTTGTGTATTTGTCACCAGGAGGAGATAAATGTTGAATGCTATTAGCAATATCGCAGTATACAGCTGTGATATTTGTGATTTTTAAACGTATTTATAAAGAGTTATTATTACATTTTCTTTTTATTTTATACTAATTACTGTTTTAAAACGTAGTTTTCTCGCGCTGAAAGAAGCTAGGTTATGCACTCTGGCATGCGCAATGTTGGGATTAATTTTCTTTCAGCCTGATATGGCTGCAAGATTGTCAACCGATTATTTATGCAAACAAATCTTAGAAATTAGTTTAATAATTAGTATATATAAAGCTAATTGCTTTATAGTACGGTTTTAAAATTGCCACGAGGAATGTAAGTTAGATTAATAATCATAACATCTGTGTCAAACCAAAGTTACTATCATAACATTTTTATATCACCGAATGTTACAAAATGCAGTGTCTAGTTTGAACGCCGGTGTTAAAAGAACTACTTTTAGTATGAGCTATCTAAAAGAATACGTTTATGATACACGTTTTTAACGTGGGATTTTATTTTGTAAGTAGGTTATTTGCGAAACGAGGCCGTAATAACAGTGCACAACGTACTAAAATTAAGGACGAACCTTAACATTTATATATAAATTAGTAACTATCATTTAAATGTATCAAAACGTTCCTTGTTTCAAAGTTTCAAGTTTATCACCAGGAGGAGCATGCAAGAAAAGTTATATAAATCTCTGGATAATGCTACAATCACTGTATTTTGAACCGCCACAAGTGGCCGAGGTCGTTAAGGTGCGAACTCATGAGTGGGAGGTATGGGGTTTCAAACCTTCAAGACCGTCCTCCCTGACTACGGTTTTTCCAGGTTTTCCTCAGTCTTCATAAATGACAAATACCAGGAAGGTACCCTAAAGTTAATCCTGGAACGTTTTCTTCCTTATAAAAAATCCTTTCCCAATATATCTTTCATCTCATGTATCATGTGTTCACCGTCTGTGAGCTTCAGTAGTAAAAACGGGTGTTGAACACTATAAAAAAACGTATTTTGGCGGGGTAACGTTACTAATTAAAGTTTATTATTATTATTGTTATTATTATTATATTATCATAATTACATTTTATTTATACATTACACTAAATTACTCTTTAAATAGCCTTAGAAACAAAAGTAAAAAAGAAACAAAAAGTTTTTATTATCACTAATTATACTAAGGCACGATTTCGAAACCCACCCTAACGAATTTAATATATATAATTTGCATTAAGTGAAGAAAACTAAAATATAACTTTCATTTGATAAATGTAACACCACAATAAACAGAATGTTCTACACTTTTAAAAAGTAATTAGTAACACACTAATATATTCTATGTTTCGAGCCGAAGAAGCAACCGTTACATCGACCGCTAAGATAATTCTAAAATAGTGTTTTTTTAATGGTCTATTTTATCTAGTACTTCTTGAAAAGGGCTTGGGCTCAAATTTAAAATGTTTTTATGTGTTTCCTTTTAAAAGTTTTGAATAATCTGTTCATTGTGGTATATGTTATTTGCATTTGCCTGAATAGATTAATAAACATTACATTCCATATCAAATCAAAGTTGCTAACACTTCAGTGTTATTACAATTTTATACAGTAAAATGCAGTTTCTAGTTTGAGTATCTTGTCTTGTGTTCAAAGAGTATGAGCTGTATAATAGCAGGCTTAAAGTAAAGCAAAGTAAAGTAAAGCTGTCGAGTAATTTTTAAAACGTCATGATATGTAAAAATGAGGAAATTATAATCTAATATACAGAATTGCTTTCCTGTCCTAAAATGACATAATTATGATGCTAGATGTAATATAAAATAGTAACTTTCTTAAATAAAACTATCTACCTAATTGGTATTAAAACTAATGTCTGATTGACACAATGCTATTTTTATTAACATTTTTGTTAAGTGCAGAATCAGAAATTCAGAAGATATTTCGATGTTATCGCTGCTTTATCCTGTGTAAGACCACAGATTTATCATGGAAAATCTTATACGTATAGCACAATTGGTCTTTTTTATTTAATTAAATTAAATACAAACATATTAAGTCCAAAGCAGCGGTTCATTGAGAGCTTGTGCTTTAAAAATTCACAGAACAGTTGCTTGCTCTCTGTATAGTGATCAGATCAGCAATAAGCTAAAAGGCGTTAAATAGAGATCAGATCATCATTGAAAGTTTCTAAAACTGCTACTTTTAATTACTATTATTGACGGCAATTTAGGATGATGCCACATTACACTTGGCTTTTCCGGGCTGTCTTAAAGGCAAAGAGGGAGACAAACTTATTAGAAGTGAAAGCTACGTGAAGTTGACTAGAGAAAACTACAAAAAAACTTCTTGACCACCCAGCAAGGTTCAAGTCCACCTCTTGTATCTTGGTAATGTTGGTCAAGCCGAGGAAGTATTGCCTTATTCATATCTTCCTTGCAGCAAATGCCAAAATTATTTTTTCCACTACTTTATGTAATGTGCAGAATTTTCAGTTCTATTCGATCGATTTACACAAAGAATAATGGCGATCTCCAACAAAGTATTTGTTATCCATAAGTGAAAAAGTAAACGATGCCCATTCTAACGGATTCAAGCAGTTTGTTCCTAGCGATGTAAGTTCATATCCACCTCGTTTCTGAAAGTTTTTAAAATTTAGTACAAAATAATTTATTTTCTTTGCTTTTTATACCACTAAATATAGGTACATCATGGAGGTACAGTATATTTTATAGTAAATCTTTAATTAAATGCGTTTAGTTTGTTGCAATTATTAAACTTCAATATATCTGCAACTTTATTCCCTCTGCATCAACCTATCACGAATTGTTAAATCAAGCTCTATCTTCAACAATATATACAGCACGTCTATAACTGTTCGATGCATTTTGATAACGTAGCATTTTTATTACAGCAATCTAGAATGTAGTGTAGAAAGTTGTCTTTCCTAATTTATCAATCAAAACCATTGGACATCAATGACATTGAAGTAATTTTAAAGAAGAGAACTGCTGTTGTTCGGGCACGCCTAAGAAGATTGTACTATGACGAAGTTCAAGCTGATTTCGTTTGTAGATCAGAAAACTTATTCCAACAAGAACAAATTTAACAGGACATCCGCACTGCATTTACCCGCCTCCCGTTTCACATGTATCCCGCCCTTTTTCTTTGCTGAACTAATGATTAATGACAAAATTATTCCGATATTTGGGAATTGTTTTTGGAGCCGCAATAACGTGCCGATGGAATTCTTCGTACCGTTAGAATTCAGCAGTGTCTGAAATGCCTGAATAGAGTGGACAAGGTTCTTAAAAACGATCAACGCCTTCACACGATTTGATCCCCTGAATTTCTTCACTTAATAACTAAGAAATCCTATTCAAACAGCCGTCGACAACATTACACCAAGTTACAAGCAATGCTTCGAGTAAGAACAGAACGTTGGGGAATATGTGTTGACATGCTAGGTGGGCATGTCGAAATGTATTCATTTACTTTGTACACTTCTCGGTTGTTAATACAGTACTATAGCTGGTATCAACAATGTTTTATTTCATTAAAATGCATCGAAACTTTACAAACACCCTGTATTTCCAGATTTCCGCCAAAAATCTGAATACATCTAGGAATGAATGCTACATTCCCGGCAGGAATATAACATGTTTTGCCTTAAAAAAATAACAAACACACTTTTACTGGAAAGTTTGACTAGAAAAGGGCTCTAAATGACTCCCACACAGAAACGGAGAAAGTCCTGGTCTTGGTGTCAGGAAACAAGTGTTCGTTATCTCAGCGACAAAAAGAAAAGGCTATCAGTACCATGTGGAAGTGAAAGCCATGATACATTAATGAGATGTGAAGACAGAAACATTATCTTATTGTTGTTCATATTAAATGCTTCCACCCCAGTTCTTATTTAGAAACGTAAGGCCCCGTAGGCTTCAGCATAAGTTTTATGATGCATGTTGTGTACTTTCTTCTTAGCTACAGGTGCAGCAAATCTGTAACGGGGCTTATCTTTGCCTCTCCCGCACGTACAAGTTAAATATGTAGGTAGCTATAGCAACTTGTTCACGTCAAGCACTTCTTTGTTCTGCCATTTACTAGCAATGTCTGAGTATGTAAAATGGATGTGTCGCCGTGAAAGTATGCACTTCTATGACAACCACAGCTGCATATTGACTTTCAAATTCAATTGTGAAAGTGGAGTATTCTTTACATTCATCCGTGAGTGTAATGGTCATTTTCTTAATCCCTTAAATTTTTTATTTTTAATTCACGTCCCAGAGAATAAGAAAATGTGTTACATTAGAAGACTTTACCAGGGATGGTGAAAACAGTGATGCCTATGGTTAATTATTAAAATGGCATTACATTATTACAGCCTCTATATTTCGATTGCATGAACAGAAGAATAAAAGTAGGCGAAACAAAAATCAGTAGCGAAATATAGCGCAGGAAATTCTTTGAAGAAAAACATTTTGATTATGAGAGAGAGAGAGAGAGAGAGAGAGAGAGAGAGAGAGAGAGAAGCGGCTTACACTTTTCTAAAATTTAGCCAATCAAGAACTAAGCTTATTCCTTGTTCCTATTAATTTTTACGAATTATTGCACAACACTCTTTTATACTTTATTAAGAAGGACGTTACTTTTGCATATATGCAGTGGAAAAGGGTAGTTTTTTGTATAGACTGTCGAAATGTATGGAAAAGCTAATTTATGCTAAATATATTCTCTCATACATCATTCATGCCCAAAGTTATGACTTTCTGACTATCAATAATGTAAGTGATAATTAAATTACAATATATGCAATTTAAAAAAAAAAGTTCCCGGATTATGATTTACCCTTAAATCTCTTTGTACCTATTGAAACAAATAAATCAATGTTGAAATACATTTTATGTTTCACTGAATATTTTACTGTCCCTCTACAAGCCTAGCAGGTTATCGCGCCGTTCCGGTGTAATTATACAGCAATGGAGGAAAAACAGTTATAAATAAAATTAGCAATTTACCATACGATCTGCGGTCCGGATTAAATACAATATAATCAAGAAAGTATAAAAAGGAGTATAAAAATGTCACAATAAAAGGCATTGACTAATAAAATAACAAAATAGTGTATTTTAAATAAATATATTTATACCGCAGCCCTTCTGTTAAGCTTCAGGTTCTATCAAATTCCAAAAGAGGGCAGTCAATCAAACTGACTGAGAGACCAGAATTAGCCTACATGGAAACTAAAACTATATGAAAATACTTCATTTTCCCGTTCTTTCTTTCTTTCTGTCTTTCTTTCTTTCTTTCTTTCTTTCTTTCTTTCTTTCTTTCGTTCGTTCGTTCGTTCGTTCGTTCGTTCGTTCGTTCGTTCGTTCGTTCGTTCGTTTTTTTTTTTTTTATTTTTATTTAAGGAAGCTTTTAACATCTCAGATCATCAGCGTCCCATTCAATTCAGGGCGTGAAACGGCCGATAAATTTTGCTCAGAGGCCTCTTCTTTCAGGCTTGAGGTTCTTTTTCGCGCAGTAAATATGCGACACGGGACCCAGGGCTTTACTTCCCTTCCGAAGGAAGCCCTACTTAGGATTTTTACGTCCGAAAAAAAAATCCATCGATTCTTTGAGCCCGCGACCTTGGGTTTAAAAGGCAAGTATGCTTACCACTACACCGCCAGGATTGACTTCATCTTTCTGTGACAATGACTTAGAAAATCACTACTTGCTAGCGCAAGACGGGCTCATCCTTCGACCATGTTATTGGCGATCGGCTCTCTACGTCACAAACAGTACTTTAGTTGAAACAAAGAAATGTTTCAATTCTTCGGTAAGATTTAAAACATAGGAGCCAACGCATTGATTGTGGGTAATGCGTTTCGCTCCTGCCGATATTCATTTTCGAAAACAAATAGTAAATTAAGACGTTTCAAGAAGATTAATACGTTTTAAGTATACCTACAGAAAATAGGAGACAAATATATGAATAATGACAGGCAAGAAAATGAGGGGGAAAAACCTTGAAAACATAAAAATTGGTATGATATGTTGAAAATGAGTACTTAAACTTCTAAAATTAAAATGGACTCTTTATCCATAGAATTACACATTTTATGTAATTTGCATTATTTTAATAGGTTGTACTTCCGTTACCAATTACATATTTATTCGACATTACATACTTGTTTCATTATGTGACATGCACACGGGGAAAAGTTTAAATATCTTTCTATTCTACTCTACTTATACTTTTTATATTCCTCTGCCACGATCCTAGATTTCCCTTTCTGTTAGGCGTTATGAGATGCCTTTCTTCCCGTTTTTGCTACAGAGGCACCACAGGCGATGGACACTGATGATACTTGAGATGAAATGATATATTGGGAAAGGATTTATTTTTTTTAAGGAAGGAATCGTTCCAGGCCTAAGTTTAGGGTACCTCCCCGGCATTAGCCATTTATGAGGACTGAGGAAAACCTGGAAAAAACCTCAATCAGGAAGGAAGGTCCTGGCGGTATTCGAACCCAGACCTCCCGCTCACGAATCCGCGACCTAACGACCTCGGCCATCCGTGGCGAAAACCCACTACTTACCTTGCATGATAATATGGAAAAAGAGTATTTTGTAATCGTATAGGGCAGTAATACACAGTTTTCGGGGCAATTTTAAGTCGCAGGCGAAAGAACACACTGTAGTAATCAGATATTGTGCACACTAGCGAAGTTAGATTCACTTCCGTAGATTTAAGTGCGGCGCTACTGTAAGCTTCTAAACTTGTTACTACACAATGCAACCAGCCCTCAACGGCGACCACATTATGATGAAAATAATAATAATAATAATAATAATAATAATAATAATAATAATAATAATAATAATAATAACAATAAATGCAGCCACTTCTAGTTGCCATAGATGACGCCATTAAGGGGCCACGTGTGTCTCAGTCGGCCTTAATCTGGCCTTCTAGACAGGATTCGCTACTTCTTGCATTTATATGAGATAACTCATTTTTCTCACTAAATCAGATTAGCTCTGTTACAACTTGAAACCTTTGGGTAATATTACTCAGGGAATCGAAACCTGCTCTCCTTAGCGGTAACAACAAAGGTGGAGACAATATTTTTTAAAGAATAACAATACTACTACTGTAAAAATTACAGCATATCATTACTTTTGCACCAATGAAACATTTCACCAAAATAATTTAACAATTAAACGGAGCAAGAGGTCCAAATCACACATGGGATTATTAATGCGTACTTTATTGGTAGCAGGGTAGTGCTATTCAAACACGTTAATGTCAGCAGGAGTGACAATATTTATTACTTTGAAAAGTAACAACAGTGCTACACTATGATTGAAATATCAACAGAAAATGATTCACCTTCGAGGCGTTTATGATGCTATAATTATCTTCCATGCCAAGTACTACATATAATGCTCTATTGCGTGGTGTGAAAGTTTAACTACGCGGTGAACTTATGGGTTCTTGAAGGTAATTAACTTCAAGAGTAAATCAAGCAACGACGAACCGCTGCAGTAAATTAGATATAACTATTACAAATTGTATCTTGAAAAGCTCGACTCCCTGCTTCCAAAGAAAACAACAATGAACTGGGTTTACGGCTTGAGCAATATGTTTCTCTTTTAAAAATGTGGGGCATGGACACATCATAATTCCATAACAACACATGGAATAAGTTACAGCTCCATTGTCTGAAAGGAAAACTGCCAAATATGCGACTATGTGTAATTCAAAATTCACATATTTCTATACCTATATTAGAAAATAAGCTTTATTCTAGTTAAAGGGAAAACACGCCTTATGGCTACGCGAATGGCCATTGGAATTCAACTTAATCCATTAAGATGAACGTTTAAGGCCGACGGAATCTTCTTCTAAACGAATAGGGAATTTTAAACTTCTTTCCTATTTTTTTTCTTTGGAAAAGGGGAAAGCTAGTACAAGTGAGTGTATCTTTATTGTTATAAAACTCTATATACACATTACAAATATATTTTATGCATTATCGTCGACCGAACGTGCTAAAGAAAGGGTGACAAATAATAAAAACGTAAAATAATAATAATAATAATAATAATAATAATAATAATAATAATAATAAATGATTAAAATTAAAAATGGGAAGAAGTATTTAAAAATATAGAGTGGATACAACTTGCATATTGTTTCATTTACTCGAGTTATTTTGCTTCTTGCTTCATGCACTTTGGCTAGGAAAATGCCCTTATTCAACCAAATAGTGTGGCCCGCAAACAGGTGTCGGCATGCCAATTGGCTAAAATAAACATTTCTCTGGATTAGGTGAAGTGCATTGATCCAGGTTTACGGACTGAGTTTGGATGTCGCCGTTGAAAACAACTCAACATCTCTTGCTTGGAGTTCGCATTTGGGTGTTCTCGGGTTTAAATCCCTTGGAAGCTGGCAATCCTGACCATGGTTTTTTCGTGGTTTTCCTGGTCACTTAGGGGAATGCTGGGGCGGATCATTACTTTCCACGAACTTTCCGATCTTCCATTTTATATCATTTCATTCCGTTGGTTCTGTTACAGGGGGATAAGTGCCAGGGCGAGATAGGCCGGAACTGTGTGATGGACAGTTGCATTTGAAAAGGTTTATGCCCTGGCATCTGGTATTGAAGCGGGCCTTCTGATGGGTTCAAATCCTTGGATGGGGCTCCTGAATGTGTTTTGGGTAACATGTTCAGGACCATGCAGTCATCTACCGCGAATCCTGACTGCTTCCAGGCGTCTCCCAGGTTCATCCCTTCCTCCTGGGTGTGCCAGCACAAATGGCCAGTCGTTGAGCAAAGATGATGTACTGAAATGTTCTACTCTGCCCCAAACAATCAAACCTAATCTATGTATTGAGAAAATACACAATATTCACGACTGTCTACTAGAATTCACCATGACCATTTTTCAGGTAGACAGACGTATAAAAATTATATTAAATTTTAGCTAATAAGGAGATAAGTGTCAAGAAGACACTGGTTCCCTCATCACTGCTGTCAGGTTTGATAATAATATTGTGTACAAAATCCACCAGTGCAGTGTATATATTTTGTTGCCCTCAGTACTTGTTGAAATATCCTTAAAAACATTGTTGTCAATAATAATAATAATAATTGTTATTCCATTCATTTACACTTTTTCACAGAGCTAAGCCATTACTGATTCAGGTTTGTGTGCAATTACAAGCATATCTTTGTCTTTTATTTATTAAAATAGAAACAGAAAATTCTTATTGACAATTGGGAAATTGGCCTTTCACCTCGGGATAGTTTATGAACCTCACAAAAAGTGCGACGATACATATATTGGTTACAAATTTTTATTTATCTACTTGTTATTCCATCTTATCCTCTAGAGCAGGGCTCTCAACCTTTTCCATTGATGTACTATTACATTCAACTCAGGATATTAGATGTACCAGTGACCAAATTTTAGAGGGAAATGCTTGATTTTGTGGTACAGAGATCAAAATAAGCACTTCTTTATATTTATAACAGTTATAGTGATTTATTTAGTTATTTCTTGTATGCATTATTTTGTTTTATTTGTTGGGAAAAATTTTGTTCAATCTATCCCTATTTAATGGATTGTTCTGTGAAATGTCATAAAATTAATTTTGTTAAGGCTAAAATATAATGCAGAAACTTCGACAAAAATAAATTCTTGATACTGGTACTCAGTACTCAGACTTAAAAGTACTAAAACCTATTAACTTTACAAATTTAATTAAATTCTGACTCACACTTTTGTTTCAGTGCGAAGGTTGTGCTTTTTTTAGCTATATACATTTCTTTAATGTTTGGTTTCCACTGTATTAATTTTAGTCTTAAATCGGGACCAAAATTAAACTTATTTCTGTATTTTTTAAATATAGATTAAAGAATAAAACCCACATTTAAAAAGACAAACACTAACAAAAATGTTACCGAGTTAGTTCTAAGAACATGGATATTCGTTTTTTTCCTGCCAGCAGAAATTTGTTAAATCCATCTTCTTGATAATTTGTCCCAGACTTCCGTCACATGATAGCTCGATCAATTCGTCTTTCTCGGAAGGAGTTAAGTTTTCTGGTAACGTGTTAGCAATAAAAAATTCAGAATCCAGGTTTTCAGGGAAGCATGCATTGAATTCTGAGATGATACTCCTTAATATTCACTGCCAGTTCATAATGAAGAGAAATTTAATTTTCACTTAAGAAAGCATTCAACAATGTAGAAAAAAGGTATGCTATAATGAAAATTAAGTTTTTTCTTAAGAGCCCCAATTTTGTCCTGAACCAGCAACCTGCAAACTCTTGTTCAACTGGTTGAAACGGCAATATACATCTGCCAGGTAAACCAACCGGCCAAGATGCTAAATGACAGTATTTGTTTTTTCCTTGATAACAAATCTGATAGTTTTCTCTGAAAATATTCCACGATTTGTGTTACAAATCACCGTTGTGTCAAAATGACTTTTCAAAAGAGAAGGTTCCATCGAATGATTTGAAAGTGTTTCATGACAAATGTGGTATTGGAATAGTTTCCTCTCCATCTCCAGTATATGTGAAATCATATGACAAATAGTTTATATACTACTTGCGTGTTGCTTCTTTTCGAACAGAGTCCTTTAGTTAACCACTTATCCATGTTCTGGTTTACTTCTTCTGAATATCTGGCACAAATTATACATAAATCTGAACATTTAACGAATGAAATCTCGCATTCAACAACAATAATGTTACTCCACTGCTTTATTAGCTGTATATGCGTCTTGCAGCTAAACCAACGACAAAACATATCCCATTGTTGTCTGATAAAATATATTACAGTTCGCTGTGTCATTGTCGTAGGATTAAAATTGAACTTCCTATTATTTTTGCACAGTATCACACAAAGTTTTTATAATAATCTAAAATCTATTGTTTCTGTTTAGTTACAGTAGAACTATTAAATATTTGTTGCTTATAAAACAAATGTTAATTTATTTAATTCGCTAAATTTTTTACGTTTTACATACCACAAACGGTACGCATGCCATAGATTGAGAACCCCTGCTCTAGATTTTAAATTCTTTAATTATATCCAAGATTCCTTTTTCTGTAGTGCCATACAAATAAACAAAGTAAAGGATGGAGCCATTGGATTAATATGCTGAGACATTATGGCTGTTTGATGAGTAGACAACAGTGAAGAATATTTATTAAAATAATTAGCACCAATTGAACAATGTTGCCATTTACTTTTAGACTAGTATTTTGGGGCTTAGTAATTAAATGAACTTTATTACTGACTACAGTCCAAACAGCACTTTGGATTTCCGTATTTGAGCAAATTCTTGGATAGAGCTGTTACTACCATAAGCTTCAAGCATATAGCAAAGCACGAAGAGTCGTAAAACGGAAAATTTCTTCAAAAACTCACAAGATAACAGTAAGAAACAACCTTGTGCCATTTTACAGAAACTAATCGGTTTTTCGTGTCACGACTGATTACCAATAATGCCTGCAAACCAGTTGTTTCCTAGAAAAATAACTACAGTTTTTATGTCACCAATACATTACAGATTTGTTCATTTTAACTACATCATTAATATATTAACAATATAAATTTTTATATTGACCGGAAATTATATATTTAATTTCAAAAAACAACTGGTAATTTACGTTAAATCAACATTTAAATCAATTGAGATGAATTAATATGCAGCTAATTATTTTATTTACTAAATAAACAGCATATAATTTTAAAATGTCAATATATACTTTATTGATTTTATAAAAGAGCGATATTTGTGCGTTGAATAGACTGGACGTTTCATTGACTGGATCTATGTAATTTAGGCATCAATGTTGTTCCATGTAGTACTATCAACCACGCAGTGTGTATCAAGGTCATATTACAGATCCGTTTGTTGCACCGCAGATCTCAGAGGGGTATTATTTAGTGGAGTAATTTTATTATCTTTAAAACTAATTACACAATTCTTCGCCTTCTTTTTCTATTAACAGCAACCTCCTGTCAAAACTTTTGTATGATAAGTATTTATGAAATAACCTAGTGAGGTGAACGCAGTAATACAATTACTGAATATTACAACTCTTTCGCTACAAACATCCTGGCATACCTCATACATCTTGCTTAAAGGCCTAAAGGATCCGTGTAAACAGATTGTTGTGTGTTTGCTAAAAGAAAATAAAAATTTAGCAAAATTAACAATATTATTGAATAATTATTAATTAAAACTTTGTTACAAGTGTCGTATATTACGGCAACTGGAACAAAATTAGCTTTGTGTATTGCACATAAATCAATTTTACATTAAGTAAAAAAAAATCAATAATAAAAAATGTTTGCAATACATTTTAAGAATATTTTCAAAAATTTTCAACATTTTCCTTTGTGCCAAGCGCATATGCTGCGAAACACCTGCACAGTAAAAAATAAAGAAAACTACCCAATTGGTTTGCCAAATGTACATCCGCCTATTAGCAGGCAATATTTCATAATACAATTAAATAAATAACTTACAAGTTCAGAACGTTTGAGTAATTCTGTAGTAGCAATCCTGTTTTACAGCAACCAGTAACTGAAAACATGCTGTAACGTTTCTCCAAAATCGGACAAGCCCCTGCACACAATTTACCTTTTAGATAAAGTAAACTCAAGTGAAAAAGCTGTAATAGCAAATCTCTGTCACCATGATAGACAACACTTTAAATTTCCAAAGGTTATCCGAAACAATTCCATTCCAATGGGAACTTCTTACCTACGACCTTCCACTGCGCAAGCTCAGAAGAAGAGGCAAAGGGCTCGCGCCGACCCAAAGCAATAACCCCTTGATCGGTTTTACACAAGCATATGGTAGCCAATAAAATTAAGCGTCAGATGATGTCATCACGCTCATGTTACAATAGCTAGGAAATGAACCAGTAAAAATGATCGGCTTATAAAGATCTCCAGTGTCAACGGCACATACTTGAAGTGATTACATGCTTGTTATGGCTCCAAGTGTAGACAAATCACTTAAAAAGTGTAGTGATTGTAGCATTCAGAAATATAGATTTGCCAACTCATCATATCGCTAAAGAATTGGCTAACTTTTGTGGGAACTTAATACGTCCTTGCACGCCACACAAATACTTTTAGCAACAGGAATGTTCTACAAACAGCATAGCCCCACAAAACTACAAAAAGTGATGTAAAATTCCTAATAATTAACAATAAAATGAACAGATTTAAAATTGCAGGAAAATAGTACAGAAATATAGGAATGAGCAAGAATACTGTATGGTTTGCAAAACATTAAAAAGGATACTTTTTTTAAGGAAAACTATCGCTAAAGCTTACTAACATAAAGAGAATCCAATGGGCTAGACAACAATCGGCACTGCACACTACTGGACGATCTAAGGTACTTTTTGCAGATAAATCCAAATATGAGCGCTCTGATTCCGGGAGAATACACATCCGTCAATATACTCACGCAGAAGAGAAGATTTCCGACCAGTGCACTCTACTAATGCTAAATATAATGAGAATTATTACTCAGACCTCTTTTTGGGGAATAACGTTAGGGTTAATGTCAAAATTGAAGGAAAGATCAGAAAGAATATCTTAACATTCTTCATTATCATACATGGATTGCATGTAGTAGGGAAAGGATTCCCCTTGCATCAAGAAAACAACACTAGATATCGATCTGAGTACATTGCATCTAAAGAAAAGTAAAGGGTGCTGAAAGATATGACTTGGCTGTTACAATATCTGTACTGCAACTCTATAGAATTGTTACAGGATAGAGGTACCTAGAAAATTAATTTAAAAATCTTAGACCATCTCTTGGAGGTTTCCAACAAGTATGGAAGGGCGTAGAAACGGGCTTATGAACTAAATGCCTAGAGTTTGCTAAGCAGTTATTAAAAACAAGGTGGATACGTTGATGAAATTGTTCCTTACTGCTTTATCATCATGACCTACTACAGATATTACTGTACTGATTTATTAATTTATTTGTGGTCCTCTTAGAAATATCAGGAAACATATGCTGTGTTGAAATTAATGAGCGGTGTACCTGCATCTCAACTGGGTATTCTATTTGTCCAGCACCGATATAAACCTTGCCCTACTTATAGTCATGGACATATGCCACACTTATCAGGAACTAGACAGCTCAGGTTACCTCTGGCATGCAAGAAACAACGGTTTGAAGTCACATCCACTGAGTTTAAGGCATAATATCGAGACCAATAAAAGTTGTTATTTCATATTATTTAATAATAGTCCAAATTATACCTAATGAGAAATTTAGTGACATCAATAAGTTGTCTAATTTTTCAGTTTTAAGAGAGAAACCGGAGACAAATACGTATCTTGTGCCATAATACCATCTGAAGATTATCCTCTTGTTGTTTATAATCTGACACATTGCTTGTTCGAATACAAATATAATTTTGTATACAAATCGCAACAAAGTTCAGTCTACCTCATTTTCTTGTGTTTAGCTTTTCTGTTTTGAAGTTTTTAATGCTCTAATCGCCATGAGTTTGTAAGGCGATGAATGACAGTAAATTCAGTCTGAAGACCACCAGTGTGCCCTGGGTCACAATTCTTTTCAAGATAATGCACAAGGCTGTAATATTAAACCGTTTCTATTGTTTAAACAACTTAAAAATGAATCAATTACACAATACGGCAATAAAAGAAACTTCAAAAGTCAGTGTCGTTTCTATCATCAAAGGTTACAGAATTACAGTTTAATAAAATTAAAATATACTGTTTGTTATTTTATTTTTGTGTGTTACTTGCAGTGCGGTTTATATTTTAGGAGAGATATTAATGTTCAACTTTCAATGTGCTAAAGTTGAATATCTGTTTCAATGTTAAAGCTCTATAGACAGGTACATCAAATCATGACGACCTTCCCTTATTCCTTCACTTCGTAACTATGGATTAGGACAGCTTTGGGAGGAATTCCGATGATCGACTTGACAATTGCTATAATTTCGACAAATGTGCCAGTCCATCCGTTATAAGAGGAAGAAAAGATATGTAGGACTCAATTTTCAACATATTAAGGCTAGTAGCAGGAAAATAGCAAGTTAGAAATCGCCAATTCACAATATTGAAGCCAAGGATTCACAGAGGAGGGTTAGAAACGCATTACAGAAATGTTTAAAATGCAGAACCGAGGAGAATAAGAGGCTGCTCGTTAAAATAACAAATTAATTCAGCTGCTATTTTTCCTTAATACATTTTTGTCCATTTCCTTTGTTTAAAACACTTTCGCCTTAATGGAATGTTGCCAAATTATAAGCAAAGGAAATAGTGCCTTGAAAATGTAAATTTTTATGGCACGTGATGAACACAATGGCAGTTCGTGTATGAAGAACATCAAGACTATAATGTACTTTGGCGCAAATGAAAGGTGCTCTTACATAAACATCCTGTAATTAATTATAAGCTACATATTATGTAACTCACACTTGCATGTGGGACTAGTAACAAACCTGTATTGCTGTGATACGCTACCAGTTTTTCCCGTTGACATTACCAAGTTAAGCAAGGCGGTGTAAAGCTAAGCCGCTCTAATTGTTACCTATCTCAAAGCTCCAGCACGCCAATTCGTGCAAAATTGGCTACGTTACAACATCTAAGGCCTTGACCTCTACTTTCACTAGATCCTTGGTTCAACCCTGGATAATGATACACTTTACGTGTGCTTACCGTTTGTGCGTTTCACGGATGTACTTAAGGGGCCCTTAAAATTTTATAGGTAGAATGCTCTTTCTCAATGACAGTTTTGTGTAACCTTCACATGAAGTAGTAGAGAACTATGCTGGTTATCTGAACTCAGCTCTCATGCATTTCTTGCTGCAAACTACTTTTTTAAGACTAGTCAGATTTGTTAGAGACATCACGAAAACCTTTTGCGATCTTGTCAGAATAAAATCTTGTGTGCTAATGTCACAAAATAAGTTGCTAAGGGTTACACAGAAATGTTTATTTTCCCTGCATACTAGTATGTTTGCTGAAACCACGACAGTAACGTAAGAAGAAAGTTAGTACTGGAAAAATAAAAGCTTTCACTTGAAACTATAATAGCGAACATAGAAACTCAGTTGTTTCCAAGAGGTAAAATAAATAAAATGAGTATTTAGTGCAAAATAATATGTTTTCACAAAGAAATTGTTTGATAAGCTTACAGTTGGATATTTCCCATCTAAAATTTTAATGTAAAACATTAAAATGAAGAGATGTTTTAATTTTTAAGATTCTATGTGAACCATGAAATATATTTTATAGGATAAAAATAATTAACGACGATAGTATGAAAACCAGTCATTTAAAAACCAAATGGACATGGTCGTGGGAATGTGTCGATGATACTGGCAGGTTTTGTTTCATGGGAAAGAAGGTAGTACATCAAACAACGCAGTCGACCTTCACCATGGACGCTGTAGGAGCCACCCATTCTGCAAAATGACGTTCTTTTTCTATCAATATAATCCACTACTCATGGAGTATCTGTAAATGTGCACTATGCTGAAACACTCGCCAAGTAGCGGGGAACGATACAGTGAAAACGTCCAGGACTGTTCTGGGATGGTGTCTACACTTATTCAGACGCATCCACTTCTCAGTTTGACATGTTCCCATATGCTCCGTTTCTCTCACACAAATATGATTAACGTCAGACAAATAAGCAGGGCGTATTTTAACAGCAGCAAACTAGGGACTTCTTTCCAGAGAGGCGTTCACAATGAAGTATCTCAGCAGATAGGGTGACTGCGTGTCCTGAATCAAGGTTATTGTGCTTTCCCATAAGCTTTTCGATTTTAAATTAATGATCTTCATTGAAGTATTTTGACACCCCAGCATTACTTCCAAGGTATTCTACTACGTGATCTACAGCCATAGATGGAACGGGAATGTAATGTCACTCAATTAAAGCTATTTAAAGTGAGATATTATTGATTTATATATTAATTAAGTAATAAACACCCATTTTCCCTCTCTTTTATGACGTTTTTGAATCTCGATGTACATAAAGAACAGATCTCATCAATAGAGATCGTATACCATTTTGGCGATAACTTTGTCTTAACACTGAATACTAAGATTGCAAAACAAAATAAAAACAAAAAACACCTAAGGCATTTAAAATTTAATTAAAAACTGTATGTTATGTCTATATTTTCTCTTTCTGAGATACTTCAATAGTTCAACTAATTCCATAAAATCTGTGTATCTTATTCTTCGGATTTAGTATAAATTATTCTGGTACAACCACCCACAATCAAATAATTTGATCTCAAAGAGAATTGGTAGAACTTCTTTAGAGAGCACACGTATCCCTTTTGGAGCTACATAGCTTAGGAACAATGAATACTTGTCGTATTTCTCAAGTTGAGAAAAACTCTTCAGCAAATGTCAGTTTAACCTAAATAAATTGAATGTGAAAGAAAACAAATTAACCTTTCATGTATTCTCTTTATTGTAAATATAATGTTTTAATTCTAAAAGAGCAGAGTATAACACATAAACGGTAGCTTTACTTTTCTCCATCATCATTACCGCTAGTTGCACAGTATTGAGGAATTGCCTGTCATATAAGGTGGCTGTAATTAACGTTGGGCAACACCTGGAAGGTTACGTGAAAGCAAGTAGCAGTTGCTGGTATTTTACGACATGGTTATGATCAACCAAATGATCAGCATTGTTGTCCCCAAGGTCGCATGTAACCCGCATGCCATTGCCCGCTCAGCGTTACATCCACCTCTGCACATGCTCAGGAAAAAGGTCAATGCATATTGCGTAGGCCTCGGTTGCTTTTAAACTTCTTGACTAGCACTAAAGAACTCTTTGTTTGCACAGTGTACCTTGGTATTACTCATTACTGGCTTCCAGCGTTAACAGCATCTTTCCCACTCCTTCAAATGAAGATTCCACAATCAGAAGTTTGCAATTATTTCAGTTGTTTGCTACACTTATTCCCGCCATTAGAAATTTTATTGTTTTAACTGACCTATGTTACACACATTTGCAGGCTAGTGTGAACGATGGCAAACCAAAAGACTTCAATCCACTTAGTTTGTTAAGGTTTTCCGAAGTTTCTCATCGTAAGATCTCTTACCACGGCTTCAGCCCTTGACTTGTTCAGGCCATAATTTCGATTTGACACCTTATTCATGGTTTCTTCAAACTACTCTTTAATTTTATTAGTTTATGCTCAGGTAGATATTTGTTTAATAAGACGGAAATTTAGCATACTTCCCGAATACTAAATCTAGTTATGGTAGCATTTTCCTTATATGCTTAATCAAACAAAAATACCAGTGTTCTGATTTCCACATTTCTATATCCAACCACTTTCATTTAGAATATACATTTCCAGTATATATCTTTTTATCGTATTTACAAACCAAAATTTGTTATAGGTCATTTACTTACCTCTGATGTGTGGTCTATCTCCAAGGACCAGCATTAGTACAAGCTTGACAAAAATTACAGTTTTTCAGGCAGAAGTATTTCTTATCGTGAAATGTGCTTATAGAGGACTTAAGAATAGTTATCATCAAAATGAATTCTTATCTCAGACAGTCAACGTGTTCTAAAACAGGTGAAATCTAAACTGATATGGGAATGTCAAAATGCCCTGGCATCTCGCAACAGACTCGAACTGCGGTCGGTGCCTAAGTATCGGGGCATTATGGAAATAAAAAGGCAGATCATTTGGCAAAGAGCATGCTGATACACGTTTTTTCCCCTGATTCCCCGGTTGGAATCAGTACATGTGCTGCTAAGACCGCTGTCAAAACTGGATTGGGGATAAACATAAACTTAGGTGGCAAACCTATTCTGGACAAAACAAGCTAAGAAACTTGTCTTGGGTCCTAGCAACACTCTTTCCACATCTCTTCTCAAACTGTACAGAAGAGAAATAAGGAAAGTAATTGTGTTAATTACTGAATATGGTCACTTCAGAAAACATCTACGAAAGAGGTACTCTATAAAGAGTAACCCACTTGCAGAATGTGTAAACAGGATGAGGAATCTGCCTGGATATCCTGTTTCTGTCCAATCGTGAAAAGAAGGAGACTACTTCTCTCTATAACCAGGGAAGATTTGGGAAAGGACGCCATACTATAGAGATGTCCCGAAACTCTGGAAGTCATATCACATTTCCGGGCAACAAGCTGAATGCTGCACCCAATAATGTATGACTGCATGTTCCACATGTCGTTATTTTACAAAAATCAATGCGTCCCTCGCAGTTCCTATAGTCCAGATTTAGACTGTATGCTTTTTTCCTTTTTCTCTAATTGAAGAAACCTCTAAGTAGGAGGTATTTTCCATCATCAGAAGCAGTGATGAAGGCTGTGGAGGCGAGTTTGAAGGACCAGTCACAAAATGTTTTCAGCATGTCTTTGAATAGTGACAGGGGACAGATGCATTGCACTCAACGGCGACTGCTTCAAACTCCTTCATATCTAAGTGGTTTCCGAGATACCTGGTAAATAACCGTTACTAGAACACAAGTCCAGAGTTCAGAAAATCTGGTCGCACTCTCAATCCAGAATTTTGTTTAAACGAGTTAAACATATGACAATTGTATAACACTTTAATTTTAACTACTTCTCTTAAAAAAGAAAGCCCTAGGCCAAGTTTGCCCTTCTAATTGAAGTGAATATGATGTGATATGAATTTTTTTTCAGTTATATGAAAGCGGAGAAAGAACGTTTACAATAAATTGATTTTATAGGAAAAAGTGGACGACCATAAACACGCTGTTCATATGCAAAATTCAATGGAGTAACAACATAACGGGTTAGCGGTAAGATGATACTCTGTTTGCCATTCAGTTTTAACTTTTACAAACATCATTATTCTGAATTTTCACCGTAGTTGTCTTAGTTATTCTCACATTTATATCATAAAACAATACGCTAAAACCCAAAAGTCAAATTGTTATAGAACAAACGATTCATTATTGTTAAGAGTGATTCCCTTTCATAACTTACAGCTTACCTTTTCTGATAACTGTCGAGGGCATATCTGTACACTACGCTGATTGAGAAATAAAGACCTAAGTAGACTAAAAGTTCTCTCCATATTAGTTTGTATACGCTTCCTCTCCATCTGAAATAAAAAGAAACAACATGCATGAGTGAAAAAGTTTTGGCAAATAGTAACTTAAAGTTTCTTTACGTTCATTTAAAAAGAAAGTGGCGTGTTCTTTGTTAGAGGTTCAATATTTGCTCATATTTGGCGTGCATTTTTATATAATAAGAATAACTTTAACGCTCATTGTAATAACTGTAGACATCGCTTCATGAACTGAAGACATTGCGGTTCTCTCATGCGCAGAGCCGTTCGGTTATGCCGTTATAATTGTCACAATACGGTCTTGATCCGTGATTTTACAGATTATTATTTTTTTCCCCTTCTTTACGACGCTCATTTTCTACATTCTCTTTCTACGACATTGGTTGTTCGTTGGTGAAAGCACGTGGTTGTCAGATCTATAGTCTGGCAGCTCAGTCTCCAGCCCTGACGGTTCTTGGGAGTAAAAAAGAGAGGGTACATGTCTACCCTACCAACTAAAACGTGATAGCACATCTAAATTCTAAAGTAGATGAAGGTATTTTTATATCTTTTAACCGGTAAATATTACAAAACCGGCACTTTGGTTTAATGTTTTTAATAAACATGTTTTCTCCTATAAGATTCGAGCTTTACTACACACTAAAGAATTAATTCATTGTTTGCATTACTGGAGATGACTCGCTCATGGATAACGAATGTAGTCTGCTAGCACCAATCTTCTCTCCTGCATTCTGCACTCTGTTGCCAACTCTTTAACCAAAGCACTTGTTTGTGTTGGTTCAAATAAAGTGGTTTTTTTTTGTGCGCGAGCGATTTATGGTGCTGATATTCTTGTTATAGTTATTGTTATAGCAACATGGCTATGTGTTCGTCAGAATCAAAGCAGAAAAAATTCGAGTATTATAACAGCGATACCGAACTGGCAATACAGCTCTCTCGATCACTGAGCCGGAGACTAAGGGCCAGAGTATAGTTGTAATTTGTGATGCTTTACTTATATTAACATCCCACAATGATGTGCAGCAAACCTTTATTCACTCAGTGCCCCAGGTATTTAGATATCTAGGTAATATGTTTAATGTTTCTTTATCAAATTAGGTAAATTGGAATTCTTTTGGGCAAAAGTTTTAATGCGTGTAGATTTTATGTTTTTTTATTAATTGTTGAAATGCTTTGATTCACATTTCTTTAATTGTTTTCAAGAGAGTTTATCTCAGAATTCTTTCCCTTATGTTTAACCCATGTGAAATTATTTCGGCTTATTCTTTCTATGTGAGTAATAATTTGGTGAAAATAAGTCAGAAATTCTTGGCCAAAATAATTCTTTCTGTATCTTTCTGAGATTATTATGTTGTAATATTTATTGTGTTGTATTGGTTATTGATTGGTTTCAGAAAATAGATGACCAAATCTTCCTTCTGTGCTTCTGGGTGAAAACTCTGGAAAAATTCCCTTGGTATACTTTCCGAGCTTGTTCTATTATGATAGTTATGGTGCTGTTGCTTTTGGTAAAGTTTTGTGTAATGTAATTGGAGGGAGGGTACATTTTCTATGCACTTTAGTCCGTCTTGTTTTGGAAAATGTGTTGTGTAAAATTAATTTGATTTGTCTTTCAATGTCGGAAGAAATTAACTGGCGACCTCTGTGTCCTCTACATACGTCTTGAGATATTATCGGCAGAGGGCAGGAAACATGTGATCACTAAACAAACTTATATTCTCTATCAGGCAGCTCCCCAAATGTCTTCATGAAGCTGGATGGAGCCCCCTAACTTTGAAAAGTTGTAAGCACGTACCATAAATCTAGCCTTTCCCCACTTGAACAGCAGCCAGTAACTCTCATCATTAGATCAAGGAGACTGTTTATGCTTGTTACTTGTTGTTATTTGTATTAATGTGCACGTCATTATGCTAATTTTTAAGAAGGGAATGCAATCTTGTAAAAAAAATTCTAGAGCATTTTTATGCGCTGTTCTCTAGTTATGTTATGCACAATGGGTTTTTTTATTTTGATCCGTTTCCAAACGTGCTTTCGCGTCTTCATGCTGCACAACAGTATCCGAAGAGCGTCAATTAAATAATTAATAACAAAATTATGTCGCAGCAACCGGGTTCTGCTTCTATTTTCCTTCAAGGTGCAAGGTATAAAACTAGAAAAACATTTCCCGTACAAAAAATAAGATTATTTTTAGAAAAAAACTGCAAGGGATAATCTAGCAAACTTCAAGGAGAGGGACCGAGTAGATATGAAATAAATTTCCCCTAATTTGTTTCCTTTTTCTTTTCACCAAATTCATATATTGTGTTTTATTTGCTATGTTACACCTAGGAACTCTTCATAATTCAATTTGATAGCATGTTGATTCGTAAACTGTCAATAAAAAGATAATAAAAAGATAATATTTTATACATACACCTCCCTTCCGTCCTCTCTAATTATTCTGCATGCTGAATCTAATTCAGTCTCTCCACAGAATTTCTCTGGGTTACCAACAGTAAACAGTAGCACGTTGCTTGTACAATGCGTCACAGTAATTCCCCTAATTACTTTATTTATCTACCTTAACGACCTACTGCTCTGACCCCTCATCTTCACTACCGCAATATTCCGTAATCACTTCGCCAACGAAGTTGACGTAGAGAAAATAGCGTTAGTCCCCATCGCAATGAAAAGTAAACGTAAACATAATAAAACTCGTAAACTTAGTAATGTATACGCATTCACAATGAAAGATGCAAACATACCAGAGAAAAGAACAAGCGAAGATCAACTATATCAGCTGACTGAAAATGGCTGCTTCAGAGCAGACGGCGGTAGCGTTTACGCGCTTGCAAAGTACAGCAACTACTTTGCTCGGAGTAATATAAGCAAGGATAGCTTTCGTATAATGCAATTAATCTTTTGTTCATTGACGCCATTATGTCTACAGAGCTACTAATCTTCAGCTCTCTCTAAACTCTATAAACAGAGCAGCTGCGTTCTGATTGGCTGATTTTATAAGTTTAAATTAGACTGAAGTTTAATCTGGGACCTTGCAAGCTTCTAAGTTGAAGTCTAATCGTACGTTTATTTTTATGTTTACGTGATTCATGTGAACGGTTCCATTGAAATACATAGCAGCTAGTTTTTACTGGGAAATATTTTTGTAGCCTACTTCATGATGCTTCAGTTTCCCTTTGACAGGACTTTGTGTACTTTTTACAACCGTTTCATTTCGTCTAATGTAGCCAAACAAACTATATTATATTCGATAGTTCTATAAACTTGAATGTAGTGTGGCAAAGTCTACTATTTAAGACACTTCAGTTTTCTGTGTGAAGCTTACGGTAAACCATAGTTAAATATAAATTCATCTTAGTCTAGCCTACCTACCATCATTTGGGGGGGGGTTACTTCAATTGCGTCTATGAATTTATTGCGAATTATATCGCGTATTGATAATGTCTTTAGCCTATATATATATATATATATATATATATATATATTTTTTTTGTTTCAATATTTTCAAAATCGCACGCTTCAGTTTATCTAAAGGGCGCTTTCAGCAGCTCATACTAGCTTAAGATTTGTCTTCAGTAGATGATAGTACTTTGAAACATTTTGAGTCCATCCTAAACTATAATTACTTCTTAATGCTTTTGCAAATATATATGCACATTTTGAAGAAACACGCAGAAAGACAGATGCACAAACAGCACGTTAGATTCTGTTTATTGTGAAACGTGCATAGGCACATACACTCGGATTAGTAACCCTCCGCCAATATTTTTATCGTTCTGACGTATACGAATTGCTCTTTCAATGGTTGGATTTTGAATGCTTCATAACTAGAGACCGGATTTTCATCAAATGCATGTTTTTTCCCACTATGCTCAAATCATATGCTAACTGACAATTCGTTGCACTTGTTATATTTTAAGCATAATTTTATGGTCCATAAAAACGCATATTTTGCTAACATAACAAGTATCATCGTTTATAATATATTAGTTTATAATTCTTATTTACTTTCCTCTTTGGACTGATTTTGGAAATAAGATTAAAATTAGCACATAAGAACAAATTATGGATGGAATTAGTTTGTGGCAAAAAAAAAAAAGTATCTGTTTAGCTAGGAGGTTTAATGAGAAACAAGAGCTTCAAGAAGAGAAACATAAACATTCGTGTAATACAACTTCTGATTTCAATGCAGGTGAGCCACTCTAACCAAGGGAGATCTACTAGTAGGAGGAGTAGCGGAGATAAACCTCTCTTGCAATTCTATTATAAACCTTTCCGTCAGTTGCGTGGTTTACAATGACTTGGGAATGCAATATTTACTTTCTTCAGGAATTGTATTTGTCATACTTTAAGCCCAAAATAAAAGCTAGTGCAAGCGAAAACTACGCAGTCTTCAAGAGAAATTTAAAAACGAAACATTAACGACCGATGGAAAAGTCTTTATTGTCAAGCGCGAGAAAAAATATTTGGTATGGATAAACACTTCTAAGTGCTTCAGTAAACGCAAGGAAATGTTAAAAATAAAAAATTTCAGAAATATTTTGGCGAAAATTCGAGTACCGATTAATGATCTTTAATTTTCCCAAGATTTGTATGAAGCTTTTAAGCAGCTAATGTTAGCTCAGCTGTAGATTAATTCTTTGAAAAGTATACGCAACACAGGTGTCTGACAAATCAACTCTGCAAAAAAATTATACAGTGTTACAACGGGGGGGGGGGGGAGAAGAAAAAGATTTGATTCTGCAAAACCTAAGAAAAAGTGAACCCGAACGAAACTGGGGGGAAATCTAGAATTTACTCTAAGGCATATAAATAATGCAAGTTGCTTTTAACTCTATATTTTGTAGCATTTTGCAGTGTAATAGATGCATATTTCAGCAATGTTTAACGTATGAAAATGGGGTACCTGCTCATAACCGGCTGAAATAGACATGAGTCGCTATACACTTTGTTAATCGGTGTTTTAAATAACTGATTTTATACTATGCATCACAAGGAACGTATAGTAACTTTGCAATGTTCGCTTTCTGGTAGTCATTTTCTCTACTTGTACAGTACCCGTTATTTTCAAGAGTGTTCTCCATTTGATTTTTCTTTTCTTTCTTTCTTTGATTTACTTTCCTCGTATATTATATATCGTACCACAGAACAACATTTACGATGATCTTTCTGTACCATATTTTCTAACGGAAGGAGCATAAACTAGAGCCTGTGTATACATTTGAACTGGTCAGTAGATTCGATATAAGAAAGGCAATAAACTTGTAGCTATATAATCTGGGTATATTTTCATAAATCAAGCCAGAAATGTGCGTTGGTGAAAATAAATTGTTTCTAATTAAAAAAATAGCACAAACAACCATGACTCTATAAGTAGTGGAGAAAAATACTAATGAAAATATTACAGTGAAGAACAAATGCAATCAAAATTGACGTCGAAGGAAGGGGTAAGCGTTTCTTATGCATTAAAATATAAAATGTACTTTGCTTACGTTACACTTCCAACCAGAAATGATTTGCCCTAAACGCCGTTTACTATGCAACATCACAAGGAAATCCACTACATCCAGGGTTTATAACAGACTGGCACACACAGTTTTTTATGATACCGGGAGTATTTACACACTCCGTTACAACTCCAGATTTAAAGCTTGCGATACAGGTAATAACGACTGCTTATTTATGACGCATTGCACAATGTGGGCTGAATTAACTACTGATCAGCATAATGAAGGTAAAGTCTATCTCAGAAACCACTTAAGGAGAACACCGGAAGAACAAATGTTAAATTAGCACTACTGCAATGACTTGGCACGTACACAAACCAGTTTTGCCAAGCAAGAAGCGATACCATCACAACACAGCGTGTTGCAGACAAGGAGACTGCAATAACCGGAAGGAAAATACTCCATCTAGTTGACAATGCCAACAGGTGCAAACATTTCCACTAACTTGTTTTTGGAAACATTTATCTAACGTTTCTAAAGCTGTATTACAAATAAGTGAAAAGTGGCACTTATGTATGATAGTGAATGCACTAATGAACAGCTAAAACATGGTTCAAAACTTTCATACGCAAGTTGCAATTTATCTTCCTGACTTAATGGATGAAGTGAAGCCATTATCAATGAATGAGATAAAAATCTGTTTCTCAAATATCGAAAATACATTTGATAGCCTACTGTAATAAAATAATAACTAACTAATCTCTCGTTTTGCATATTAAAATAATGAAAATATGATATTAAAATGTTTATATCAAACAACAACAAACTTCAGGAGAACTTGAAAAAGCACAAGAAAGGACATACACAGTTCTACTAGGTGACTCACAAAACACCGGCTCTGCTACGGCGACCCAGATAATGAAACATACAGGTAGATAGGGGAAAGGAAAAGGAAGTTATTTTTATTGCAAGCCATAAGTAGTAACTATTTCAACGTGTGCATCAATACAAGAAAGCGGCCTGTGTCGTGGGCAGTGTTCACAGCATTGCAGTGCAAGATATGTACCCTATAACAAAGAATTGAAGAGAGGAGACTTTTCTTACAGGTTCCGTTTTCTTTGGGGGGGGGGGGGGGGCTCTCTATATAAAGTCGTTATATGGGATTAATATGTGGATATCAATCTCAGAAATAGAAAGAATATACAACCGATGAAGATTAAATTGTTGAGAGCTATGAAAGGTTGTACTAGACAAGATGAAGTATACAATGAAAAAGTTAGAGAAATATTAGCTTTATTTTTAAATGAATTATAGGCGGTATAAAAAAAAAAACATAACTGGAAAGATTCTTTAGAAACAATGAAATGATTATAAATGCTGCTAACATTTTATTTATGTGTTTGTTATTTAATATACTAATCTCAACTTCTAAACAGTTAAATTACGTTTTTTTGTTCTAAGAATTTATTATCTATCTTCATTGGATCTTTTCCCCTGAACACCAATATATTACTTACCCATTTAAGTTTTAAAGCCATATTTAGTTTAATCAACATAATGAGCTCTGTAGTCCCCTTTGTGTCCTGCAATATTATTTCATATATAATGAGGTTATTTGAGTAAGCGCTGCAGCTTACTGGCGAAAGCAGTCAACGCGCGTAAAGGTAAAGCATAACATGATACTATATTTAAAACTGATGATAATACGAGAAGCACTAACCTGTGTTAAAAGGAATGTTAGAAATTATGTCCCTTAGTGACAATACATTGCCAGCATCTAAGTAGGAAAGTATTATATTTCATCTAACTTATCTCTCTTTAGGACATAGCGGCTCGGAACAGTTTCTTGTCATTGAGGCATCCTGTGCCTCGTAACTTTTACAGGTTAGCGAACAGTTTTTCTATCTGAAACATGACTGCCAGGAAATTTTATTTTGATTCCCCTTACCACTTCTCTGCAAGAGTCCGGTTCAAATACTCACTGGCAAAGCCTTCCTCAAACTAACTACAAGTTGCTACTTGCACATGTAAATATACAGCCCTGAGTGTTGACTTCTCTTAGTACACAGCCGCTTTTCCGACCCGTTAACTACACATATCACTATAAAAATAAGGCTTAAATTCGGCGTCGATGGTGGCAAGTAACTGCATATCAGATCGCAAGCCCAGCTACCTGTCATCATATTAAACATAATCAGTGTGCTAGTAAACAATATGCTGGGAATTTCCTTTGAAACCCTTTAACATATCAACAGATTCGGCGAAATACTAATTTACCGAAATATTTTGCGATAAACGCTGTGATAAACTGAAACAAGTATTCTTAGCATAAACTACTTCTGAGAATAACATTTAAGCAAGATAAATGTAACCATTTCATTATTAAGCTCATTTTATTAAGGTACTTAGAGTAACTTCCAATCATTTCGACCTTTTCCCCCTGGAACCGTAATATATGGTTAGCAACTATCAAATTATTACGTTAAATCAGAATTTTAATGGCAACGTAGCTCAACTAAGAAACGTAATAAATATAATAACCACAGGTATAGTAATCTAAAGCTATTTTCTATCTATATCCAATACAATTCTATTAATGCAGTTTAAAAAAAACAATAAAAGGTGGAAGTCAAGTAAAGAGCAGATACCGAAAAAACGTTGCTAGAAATGTATTAATTTTGTTAGGCACAACTTTAGGCATTTAATATACTTGAAAACATTTTATGAAGAAAGCCAAAGACTATCGTTAATACAAAAACGGAGCTGGATTTGCCAAATTGCAAGAACCAAATATTCTTAACCATTCGAAGGCGGTTCCGTTTTGGCAACTGTATGACTCAAACCTCACGTTATATGAATCATGAATCCAAATTAGCACTGAACTTAACGCTGCAGAAGTCCTTCAAATAACAGTTTACCGGATGCAGCTGCTTTCTAACTAGCGTAGCATTACAAGTCTTTATTTGTGTACGGAGTACGAGGAAAAAAAAAAAAAAAAAAATAGCACAGAGAATTTAACAGTAGAAATCAAGCTGACACGATGTATTTTGAAAATGGGAATGAATGGTCTCAGACTTTTCAATATGAAGATAAGGGCATTGATATGAATCAACGTCATAGCTACATTGCAATGTGACGTGTGTTTATAGCCAGTCAATAGCAAATCATTCTCATTTACGCGGTATAGCCATAATCAGGCTATAGTTCAATCTAGTTACAAGTTATTCACTGCCATTCAGTATGACTGAGACAAGGGGTTTTGAGAACAGAAATAGCTAATTTTATTATCTGTACTAGAACTTTAATTAATTAATAAATATTATGGATGTATTTGGGAGAATATTTTTAAGGTAAGCTATTGTGCTTTCATCCCTCTTCTCCATACATAAACACATTTGTAATTTTGGAGCTAATGCCCACAACCCATAAGGAAATATTCAAGACCGTTTGTTGCTATTCTTGAGGTATCTGTTTTTCAAATCGCTTTATATTAATACACATTTTCCCACACACTTAATTTGTCTTCAATGTCCTGATGAAAATATACTAAGACTGCCTCAAAATGTGTAAACTTTGAACTACATCAATTTCAAACTTATGCTGAAATAAGAACTGCGACACTTTTAAATTTTAATTTTCATTATGAATTGAATTGCTCAGTTTGGAATAAAGAAATCAGAAAATGCTTTAAAAATAACCCAACAACTCACTCGTATTTTCCATGTAAAATTGGATAACTCAAGCATAACCCTGCTTAAAGCGAAAACGTCCTATAACCATGCTAAAGTAGTTTAGAGAGAATAACAAGTTAATGGTTGAAAGTCAGCATGCTTAGCAGTTCGTGCCATGAACAGAATAAAAGCATCAACGGCGAGCAATTGTTAACGCATTATAATAAAATAAGGTAATAACATGTAGTTTATTAGTATTCATTTTTAGACATTAGTAACAGGCACGTGAATCATGGGTAATAATGAATTGAGTTAAGTCATGTGTATTTGGCTATGGGAAAGGTTGGCTCACTCTTCTATTGTAAACTGCATTAATCATATATGGCTTTAAATGTGATGGTCATTTAATACCATTAGTGAGTCATATGGCCTCTAAAGCTTTGAAAAAGCGGAAGTGCTCTATCTAGTGGGAGAGCAAACTAATTTTTTATTTATTTTTTAATAGTGTTTAGAGTCCATTTTAGCTATTGAGGCAGTACAGGCCATGGACACTGATGATACATGAATATATATATATATATATATATATATATATATATATATATATATATATATATATTCTTTTTCTTTTTAAAGGAAGGAAGTTGCAGGCTATAACTGCTTTCCGGCACTTGCCATTTACGAGGACTGAGGAAAACCTAGAAAACCTAGAAAACCTCAGTCAGGGAGAACGGTCCTGATTGGAATTGACCTGCCGCTCACCTCGGCTACCCGTGGCGGTCTCCATTTTTCTGCCAATCCTTCAAATCCTCCTAGACAAAAGAAAAACGTCAAACTTGTTCTGTCTGTAGTAGTAATCAAACCACATTTGTGGACAAAATCCGATACTTAAAATGGAACTAAAACAAGAAAATGAGCATTCCGCTTGATACAAAATTCAAATCGTATGAAGCTCCAGGTTAACTAGCAGATGAAAGATGGACCAGTGATGCTGCATTAGTACTCTCAAACATTTATCACATTTTGTCCACGTACCAATATGAGGCAAAATACCTGCATTTAAGAAGAAACGTTACATATTTTTATATGGACTTTCGCTAATATCTCGCACGATTAGGTGGTGTTGACATTTTCTTAGCATAACATGAAAAGTGACTGCATCTGAAAATAAGTATTTATTTATTCGATACCTGCAAGATCGGCTACCCCACCTCCAGTAAAAAGAGATATAACATTTGAAGGGCTGCAACTTCTGAAATACATAACATTTATTTATAATTCATGTACTGTTAAAAAGAACGGACTTTCTAGATTAAGGTAAGTATTTATTACGTTAATTCAAAGCCTAATTAAAAATTCAGAAAGTTTATATAATGCAAAGGAAAAGAAAAGAAGAATATATATATATTTTACAGACAATTTATTGTTTCAAAATACAAGAAACGAAATTAAAAATCATGCCCTATTGCTCACCATTTGCCTTCAATACCATGAATTCTTGTCCCCCATTTGCAATTACCCTACACGAAATATTCCATACAATTAAGATCTAGACATAGAATGGTCTATGAAATCAAATGTTGCACATGAAATAGAGCATTCTCGCTGGGTGTACCCCATTATTTGACGGATAGATACCTTTCTACAATCAAGCAAATGCCGTGTTTCTGAAGCGATCCATCATTGACTAAATGACAAGAAAACAAAGCATACCAAAATTAATTACATCATAGTTTTTTATCTGAAAACAATGTTCATGCCTCAACGCCCGATGACTATCCCTTTTTTTTTTTTTTTTTTTTTTTTTTTTGATTGTAACATCTCAGGTCATCAGCGTCCTATTCAACTCAGGGCGTGAAACGGCCGACAAATTTTGCTCAGAGGCCTCTCTTTCAGGCTTGAGGTTCTTCTGCTTCAATCTTCTTTCCTTAATTTCTTTATTATTTTAAAAACAGACTTTAATTTGAAAGAAGCCATTATTAACAGGTGATGGTCAAAATGCAGGTTTACTAATTTAATAATTTGGGGAATTGTTTTACTTTTGAAATTTGATCCTAAACATTTCAGTACTACTGATTTATAAAACAACTTTCATTTTTCTGCAGCACATGAGAAATATTTGTAAATAAAGAAAAAAAGTTTCTATTTTTACTTCAAGGATTTTACATAGCTCCGAAATTGCGTAAGGGTTACAGTTGAAGCAATTACCCACTTTCACATTTCATTGTAATATAGTATATTAAACAAATTAATGAAATGTTCTCTGTTTGGTTTGGAATGTTCTCATCTTGTGTGTTATTGTAAAATTCCTGCAGAGCACTCATTGATGTATTCGATCGCTCTTTCTATTTCTAGAATGTATTGATGAAACCTTTCAGCTTGCTCTTCACCGACTACTCCCAAGTTTTCAGAAACTATGCTTAAAAGTAAGAAGAGAAAGTGTAATTTGAAACCCAAAACTGAGAACTGAACTTTGTAGTATGTTGTTCACAATTAGCGTAATCAATGATCATTGTTTCCTAGAAAATTTTCAGCGACTTCTTTAAATGCATTTGAAGCCATTTTTCCAATTGCAGTTATAGTATTTTAAAATTTCCTGCCTTTAGTACTTTGATTGAAGACCTACAAAAATGCCTTCTTTTACTTTTGCATCCGAAATAGCAGTAAATTTGTCGGTGAAATGTTTGAAACAGTCCCCAACTTTGTCAAGTGTTTTCACAAATCGTTTAATTACAGAAAGTTTAATATGAAGGTATGGTAAAATAATTCTCTTAGGATCCAATAGGTTTCCTTTTATTACATATTTTTAAATCGTATTGCATGTGATGAAGCAGAATAAAAGAAATTATAAATGGTGTTCTTCCTTTCAATGGCTCTTTCATCACAAAAATAGCACAATTCATAATACAAGATGGTGTAATTACGTAGAATAGGATGTGATATCAGCTGTTTGAAAACAGTCAGCTTTTTAAATGCATGTGTTCCACTAGATGACATTGGTAAAGCATATATTGTTCATATGTATTTATAAGATAGATTCATAATTACAAATCGAGATATAAAGCTCCAAAGAAATAATATGTAATACAGCTAAATAGGCTTCAATTTTTAAATCAGCACATGCAAGTTAATATAAAAAGGCTTCAAAGTCTAAAACAACAAAATTCCTGTAGACCTGTGCAATTTCAGCCAATCTATGCACGCAAGATTAAGTCACAAAGTTTAAAATGGAGTTGTAAAACACAAATACACCTCAGCCAATTATATTTTATGCACTCTTATACCTGTATTCATAGTTACAGATATGTAGCTTCAAAGAGTTTCAAATCTTTCTTAAAACGTTTGAGCATTCTTTCCCTGAGGGCCGAGCTGTTCCGAAGAATTACGTCTTTCTAGAGCTTCACACTACAGCAAGAGATGCTGAGCAGTTTCTACAAACTGCCAGCAGAGATGGCATGCAGCTTTGCCTCTAAATATCTCCTAAAGAGTCCATGTTCGATAATTAACTGAATAGCTTTCCTTGCTGATCTACGATCGCATAAATTAGGAATGTGTTCAGGTGTGCTCGAGTTGATATTATTAAGGATTTACCCAGTGTTTGGTCAGGAAAGTTCTACCATGTTTTGTCTACTTCATCCTGGCTTACTGATAGAGAGTACTCCTGGCTATAGATTTATTGATAGGAAGAATTGTTACAATACAAGGAGTAGTGCCTATTTTGGCAAGTAAATCTGCTTCCTAATTTCTCACAATACCACAGTAACCAAGATTCGGCGTTGGGTTCCCTTGATTCCAAATCACATTTGAAGACATTCGTGCACAATCCTAGAGTTGTCATGTAGGCTGTAAGTACCAAAAGTGCAGCATGGCTATCTGTGAGAATGAGAAGTGTTTCCAAATCTTCTATCCTCGCACAAGTGACCACAGGCCAGTTTTGCGGATACTTCTGAAAGCCTGTGGACGTACTCTTGATCCCATAGACATAAAGTCAAAGTGCTTCCATACTCCAGATAGTTCTTATTTTTGAAGCTTAATAATGTGTATATGCTTTATTACAATATGATCCAAAAAGTTAAATTTAAGTGAATCTTCTTCAAAAAGTGGCCATATCACTTGAAACCTACCAATTTGAATCGTTTCTGATTAGTGATCAGGCATTTGGAGACGCATTCAGCAAGTCGTTTTTTCATAAACAATTCATGATATTCTATGCTAAAGATACATAGAATTGTTAAAGCCTGTGAAATGCATTTAACAGCCATTTGCTGATTATCCAAAATATTTTTTCATGCACAGTATAGATTTTTCTGAAGCGTTAGACAAACAGGTGTTACAACATGATAGTCATATGTGACACGAGTTCTCTCTCTTAAATATCTCAATTCGTTTGCCGTTTATTGTGGCATAGGAGACAAGTTCCCTGGTGTATCCGAAATATATACATTTCTTTGCAGGGCAACCTTTTCAACTGACATTCAGTTTTATTAAAGTAGAATTTTATTCTTATACTTTTTTTTTATAAAATTCATAATATACAACTGACATAATTTTTACCATTAAATATGAATTTATTTATCAAATAATTTAACTTTTTTGTCATAACCATTATATTTATAACAATTTTAATATACGTTCTCTTGAAGCCTTAGTCAACTGTAGCAGATGAACTGTGTTCAGTCCGCTGAAATGATCGAAAACAAAAGAGAATTGCCATCTTAATCACTGAGCTAAATTCTTTCATTTAAAAGAACGCACGAATCCATAAGGCGAGCTGATGATGAAAACTAAAGAATTTTCGCATATTTTGAGTTCGGCGTCCAGAAGCGCCTTAAGCTATCCGGCATTCCTTTGCGTTGAGGAAAAAACCTTGGATAAATACCTCAACTGCACAGCAAAAAGAACCCGCTCCCTGCAAGTCCCCGAACTAGTATGAACTGGCTCTGTTGTAGTTGGTTCCTTTTGTGCGGTTTTTTAATTTTCAGCACCTTATTCGCTTAAACGATCAATATTTAAGGTGATAAAAATTATACAGGTAATTTGAATATGGTAATGTTTGAATCGTTTAAGGAAATTCATTTTTCAAGCTGCTACTCACCGCAGCTAAAGTAGATGTATAATGAACATTTAGAGTTGAGTGTTTGTTATAATGCAGGAATGGGCACGCTAAACCAAATTCGAGTTATTCTACTCCGCAGAGCGATTAATGGTGTTAAGCTATGACGACTCTGGATTACTGTCCGCCACATAGAAATGAAGCGGTCGGGATAGTTAGGCATGGCATGCCCACTCCTGATATAAAGGCTCCAGTAAATTTATTCTATATTGAAGTGTTAGACATGAATTCTAATGCATTACAAAGAAAAACATGTCAACTACTCAGCGCCTTCTGACATAAAACAAAAACAATACTAAGGAACAAACAAGGCAAATTACGAAACATTATAATGAATAATGAAACAACCCTAAGTACTCTAATGCGCTGTAGCAAACTAAGCTCTTTCCAAGTTCTGGAGACTTCCCTGGCGGTGGAACAGGATCACCAAAACCAATTTATGTTAACTGAACTGTATATCAAGTTCATGCCTACATAATGGGCCAGTGTTCCTTATGCTGAAACCACAAGCGTCTTCGAGTTATCAAAGGTACCTCTTTCAAGAAACATTGGAGAATTTGTTATACTGCTCTGTTAAACAATGTTTGCTTCCAAAAACCAAACAATTGCACAGTAATACAAAAATATCAATTTTCAAGAATGAAACAAATTCAGTTACTCAAAAATACAAATAGAGGGTCGGTCCTGTGGTAAACATACTTGCCTTGTATGTCTAAGGCTTCTGTTCAAACCGGTCCATGGATATTTAAGGACGTAAAAATTCTACGTATGACTTCCTTCGGAAGGTAAGAAAAGCCGTGTTCAGTGTTGTAGTTTTACGGCACGCAAAAGAACCTCAAGCCTGAAAGAAGAGGCCTCTAAGCAAAATTTATCTACCGTTTCATCCCTGAGTTGAATAGAACGCTAAGTAACCTGAGATGTTAAAGAGCGTTCGTGAATAAACAAATAAATAAAATTTTAACACATAAACTACTATAGATCTGAGAACAAGGTATATACAAACTAGATAATTATGACAAAAACATTTTAACATTTTTTTAGACAGCATCATAAAAATAAATGCGATATCTTAAACTGGGTATCAAATACAATTACCTCAAGCTTGCATAATGAAATTAGTACGAACGATTAAATCAATTAACGCTATCTCTTTTCTAATACAGAGAATTAAAAATTATTTTCCCTCGACTAACAATAGGCAATCAATAGACAACATTAACTAAATTTGAGTTTCTGTTAAAATCAATAACATTTTATTAATATTACTTTTTGTCTTGGTCTGGAGAATAAAAATGCGATAGCCAAAATTATTTTTAATGTTGTTTTTTTAAAAAGAATATTTTACATACAGAGTATTTTCTGCATGTATAAGATGAAGAGTAACATTAAACAAATAAATACTGCCCCATAGATATAAGTGCGTGAATAACGTAAAATATATGTAGACATTTAGCATGATCTTCGCTTTACCGTGCTACCTAGTAGTCTTTAACGTTATTCGCCTTTTTTCCGGACATTTTCAACTCTTAATTTCTATCTATAGATAGTTTCTTTTACTTTGTAATAATAATAGTTTTTCAAGGTGTATACACACAATACCAAAAGGCGGAATAATATTTCAATAATAAATGATGCCGAATTTCCATTAACTCGTTTTATCACTAAATGATATGCGATTTTAGGTTGCTAAAGTGAAATCTGGCATCATATTGGAGTTAAAAGTATACATGGCATTATTTCGCTTATTCTCTTATTAAAATATTGAGAAATATACCAAAAAGCACACACATGTTTGTCTAAAACAACGAATTCATAAATTTTGCGATCATGTTAAAAAAAATAAAAGCAAAATTGTAGAAAGTTAGTTTACAGAGTTAATTCCATATTTGAGAATATAAAGAGCATTGTAACTTTTATGCATTGTCAGCAATAAAATATAATCTTTCAATATACATATACAGATAAAAGCAAAAATATGCGCCACAAGTAATGTCTATTCTGTACCATTTTCTCCTCCCCGACACACACCCATAGCCAAAGTGTATTTAAAGATTATTGAGGTCAGGCAAGGAAGATTTTAGCTGATACTGCCCTTCTGAAAAGAAAGAAAAAGCAAAAAGTGAAGGGGAAAAAACAATCGTGGATCAAAATGCGAACAGTCGCGATAGCGTGCAATAGCGACCAGGAAGGGCACAAATCAGTAATATAATACTGGAGAAAGTTAACAGAAAAGAATTATTAGGTGAAACACTTTTAGCTTCTTCGAGAAAACAAGATCTTAACTCATAAAGAACATGTAAGAGGAATAGAAGACAAAAGAAATTGGCGCCTGTCACATAGCATGCCAAGAACGTAATACAAGCTTTTGTCACGAATATGATAACAGAGCACTTACTGTCATTTAGAACAGCACGAGTTCTAGTCGTAAACCAACTACGTAGGTTCAAAAACATGATAAGATACGTTTCAGACCCTGTTCTCACCAACAGCCTCAAGCTTAGTTTCTTGGACGTTCTTGGAGCTGTTTATGTCTCTCAATTTCGACTCGCCATTTAGTCTGCTTATAGAATATGTTTATATCAAAGCAATATGTTCCAATGTAGCTTTGTAAGTTTAATTTTATGTTAATCTTATAACATGCAATATTTGTTTTACAACGTTGTAATTTATTTCTAAGGATAATGCTTTTATTTTATGTATCTACGAGGGTAACTGTGAAAGTTTTGAGATGAGGAAAAGGGAATGCCGACCCACTTAAAAGGAATATGGCTTGTGGATCCCTATCCCCTTTGAACAAAACGGTACAAGGTAGCGACCCTCCCCCACTCCCGCATTCCATATTAAGATGGTAAACAATCCATCTCGTGCACGGCCAGCCAGTCGTTACGATGGAGCTGGAGAGAGAGCATTTTCGCATTATGACTATGATTTCAAGAGTAGTTTAAATGAGTCCCAAAGCCTTGAGCGCTCGCAACGGTTTGGGGACCTTGCTTCATCTAGGGCAACAGTTTTCTGCTGGTTTGCAGCTTTCAAAAGGGGCCGAACTTCACTGCAAGCTGAGGGGAGAAGTAGGTATGCGATAACGGCAGTGACTGAGGAAAACATTGCCGTGGTGTTAAAGACGGTTCACGAATACAATCGCGTAGCACTTTATTAAGTATATCGAGGATCATCTTCGTGCCAAGAAGATTCCCTCTCGTTGAGTGCCCCACAATTTGACAGAGACACAAATGGAGAAATGCTGCAGAGATTCACGGGTGATGCAATTTGGATTTACCAATTTGATCCGAAGATCAAACGACATTCGGCAGTTTGGATCTTTCTGGGTGACAATACACCAAGGAAAGTGAAGAGAGGCCGAATTGTTGAGAAGAACATAGTGACCACATTTTTTTTCCCCAAAAAGTGCCCATTTGGCTTTGAAGGAGCAAAGGACAGCTATTGCTCATTGGTACACCACAGTCTGCCTGCCGAAAGTTTTCGACAAGCTTCGAGAACGCCGTCCATATTGTAAGCTAGGGATGCTGTCTCATTACAACATCCCTTTAAGTTGCCAACGAAGTTTGTTTTTCGCTTCGGATTCATCTCTTGTGTTTATTAGGAGTCGGCGAAAGAACCCCATGCTCTTGATACAAAAGAGCTTTATGCGTGCATCATTTTCCTGACAATGATCCTAATATAGCCTTAAAAATAGCTGACAGTGCGCGGCTGCTTACCGGGACAAGTCAATAACTCAAGGGCTATGTGCATGTGCAGGTAGTACTTGCAGTTAATTTTAGTCGGATTTTATCAACGAGTGCTTGTGCGTTCATATGTTACTTGGTGCTTTCACAGAGTATAAACGGTGTGCTTATTGTTCTTCGTTACTTATGCCAATACATATAACTTTGAAGGGACTTTTATGTACAATACATATTTGAAAACAGATTCTTGCAGAGAAGTGGAAGAGGATTGGCAAGAAAATATCCTGGAAATTGTGTTCCAGGTAGATAAACTCTTCAACAACTTATTAAATAGTTTCGTAATGCAGGATCTGTGCACCATAAGAAACTGGACTGCTGGGTTCTTACGGAAGAAAATTTAGATGAAATACAGGGACTTTCTAAGTAAATAGCGACAATGTATTGGCCCTGAGGGTTATAGTTTTCAACATCTCCTTCAAATAGGTTGTTGCTTATTATTGTTAGTTTTAAATACAGTAACACTATATGCTTTCAGAAAAAATATAAATACTACAATAAAAATATTAAAATTATGCGCTGCAATTCTATCTTCCTTTTTCGTTAGCGAAGGAACTTTAGAACTTTGTTACTTTGATTCAATCCCATAATTTATTAAAAAAAAATGACATCAGCTAGTAAGGTATTATTTAGTTAAATGTTAAAGAATGTTCGATATTTTATTCACAGTTAAAATAAATCAAGTTCTACTTCTTTGCAGATCACTATAAAATAAACAGGTAAACCAAAAGTACATGATAAAAGAAAAGAGTTCCTTTATAAGCACGTATAGTGAGCCAAGATGTTAATCGTTTTCTTGTTTGAAAGTGCTTCGTGTTAATTATATTGCTATCTGTAAAGCTTAAGCAAAGATCTGTATGATAGGCATTTCAATACATGTTTAAATGCACAAATATATGAATAAACTATCTTCTGAAGTGCTCCAAAGGCCTTCAAAAATAATAAACCTTCAGAACACTACAATCGAAACGGGAGAAAAAAAAATTAACTGCTTGCTTAATAAATACCCGGACTAACACATCTATTTGAAGGTAGGGATAGCTCCGACCAATTCAAGTAATAATTCCCGAATTACCACATAGTGTATTATCTGTACAGTTATTGAGGTAATATACAAAGTCATCTGCAGCTAGCTTCCTTGTTTATTTTACATTAAAGCATTTACAGGTATTACGCATGTTTATAAACTATCGTAATAAGTTTTCATTTTCTTCTAGTTCAAATATACTAATGTGAGCCAGAAATAAAGCATAGTCCGATAAAGTTCGGACCGCAGACGGATAAATTTATTGTCGGCTGGTGTTGAGGTGAATACTCCTATGTAATCTGCTGACGTGATGTTCAGATACATTTTATTATGAGTCAAGTTGCTGTACAGGCATGTGAAATTTAAAAATGAAACAAAGCATAGCGAACAGCAAGTGTTTAAGAAAATTGGTTCGTTAAGTTCGATTTCAGTAAAGGATGCAGATACTTATATTAGACATTATTCAATGACTCCAATATCTTGTGAACAAAATCTAAGAAGCTGGAAATGTTGGAAATATAAGTACTTTTCTGTTATGGTGCCGAACGAGATGCATTTACACAAATTCGTCAGTCTTGTTACTTCACCATGAGTCTCTACTAGAAGATAATTAACGAAACCCTGCTCTTTAACGGAGAAACGCCTTAATTTTTTTCTAATGCACTATGTTCCTATACTTATACCATATGCATGGATCAACTAAAGTATACAGGATTTCATCGAAAGTAATGCTTAATTTGTTTTGTATAGAGAAGCGTTAAGTTACAATGATGCAATCTTTTTGTTATAGTAACATACGCTTATAAATTGTAATCCTTGAGTTTGTATAGTAATTTAATTAAAAAAAATTAAAGCTATATATAAAACAATTGAAGATTTAGTGTGACAATAACGAAGGCAATCTTCAGAAAATATAAAAAAATCGCCGTTTTTAATTTACAAATTACGGAAAGATTTTGCATTTATAAAATAAATCGCTTTAATACTTTTTTTCCCAAATCGTCCATCTATCTATAAAAAAAATTATGAGTTACTTTTGAAAAACACCTCACTATAATTCGTAAACTCAAAACTAAGTTTTTGAAACTAGGGTTATACCCTGCAAAACTTAAGGTAATAATGTAGCTATAGAAAGAGAGAAGGAGAGAGTGCTGAAACTAGCACTAAAGCTAAACTAATTTATCAAAGCAAAAGAGATGTGATGCACAAAATTACGCAACTGATGCCGCCATTACGCCTCATAATTACTTGTGGGATCCCAACAGCTTTTGGACAATTCGCTCTCTTCCGTTTATCATGGTAACAGGAAAATACCAAAATAAAAAGGGGGGGGGGAATCATATTCACCAAGGAAAATTGAATAGTGTATCACACCACCTGGAAAAGTTCCTTACAAAGTCACTTTGTCTTTCGCAGTAAATGGTATTTCTTACGATTTTATTCAAAGAATTACAAAACTAAAATTTACAGATTTACATTTGTGAATCAGTAATTAGACTAAATTTTCAAACCCTTGACTAACCTCCTTTGGCTTTTACCTTAGAGAAACGATAAATAGTGTAAAAGTAATTCCCAAAACCTAGAAGAACTAACAGAAAACCTGCAATTCTCAGAGAAAAGTAAAATGCAATTACGTTCCAGTTCAAGCCCCCTCCTTTTTTTTCAAATAAACTTTAAATTGAATTATTTTACTTATATTCTTTTATTATACTACTGCTCCCCGATATTAATTGCTCATAACTTCCCATTTAAACAAGAATGCAGACATTCCTTCTTAATAATTTCCAATACAGTTTCTACCTGTTTAACCGGCATATGGTGCGCCCGCCAATAGTCCAGGTTAATGCAATACAGTACCTAGGTAAATGATTTGCCGGTGATACATATTCTGTTTTTGCAGTAACACACCTTTGATTTCATAATTCTAACGTCACGTTTTTCACATGACCAGAAGTCCGCATAATTTTGCAAAAATTATAATATCCTCAAAATAAAGAAACTATAGATATGTGTGTATCATAAAGGCTTTCATGTCAAATCTTATCAGTCTGAATAACTGCTTATTACAAAGCAATTTAATTTAAATAAAAAAATACGTCATTTTACATATTGAGAGGAAAGTTTAAAGTTAATGTAGATTGCTTTTAGATTTCACCCCTCACTCCTAGCCCCCTCCACTTTAAAATTTCAATTGACACCCCTGAATTATGACATTTAAATTTTAAAAATGATTCAACTGTTATCACGTCTCTTGTTGTTTTATCGTTGCCTGGCAATTTAAATTGTTATTGTTTAAATTCGTACAGAATAAAATCCAGTTATATTCTGCTCAAATTCAATAAAAATTCTAGGTTTTCAGACAACGATAGAAAACAAAAGATGTGACAATTGTTGAATACTTTTTAGGATTTATCATAAGGTAGAGGTGCGACTTGAAAGTTTAAAGTGAGGTAAACAGGATGAAATCTAAAATATAATCAACATTGGTTATTTTATCTTTCCCCTCAAAGTAATTGACTTTTTGTTTATTTTAAAATATTTCCAATACCTAGTGATTTATACTACCAAGTTTGGAAATGAAGGTCCGGTATAAAACAGTGTAAGTTTTACTGTTAAAGTACTGTTAAATGCAAAATTAACACAAGAGCTTTCCATTTAACATTTCTTTATGTCTTTTCTCAAAATCCCCGTTTCTGCTCTGTAGTAACTCTGGAGAGTGAATTTCGTTTTAGAGGCAGATTGATAGTTCCAGGTATTACTGATTTTAATCTCTAAACGCCTATTCGCTATAGTGCAAAATCGTACAGGCATATTAATATAACAAGCTAAATCCATGTTTGGTAAACCTTGTTTTTTCACTATCACTCCTTAACTGCAGTTCAAAGAAAAAAATACAGAAATTTAAAAATTAAGAATTTCATTTGTTCAAGAAAAGTCAAGAAGATAGATAGTGATATGTTTGTATGGTCCCAGTCTAAACTGAATGTTTTGATATTATAAATTTGCCTTTAATTTCTTCTCTTGTGTAACCTCTGTACATTACGTTTAAATCCAAATTCTCAATGGAATTATTCACACACAATATTCTTTTGCGGTAATAGTGTTCATCATCCGTACATATTCATAACTTACATTTATTTAAATGCATATGTTGAAATTAAAAGTGCAAGTGCAAGATTTAAGATACTATAAGCATAGAGAAGTCTCTACCAAGAATAAAATCTATGATTCACAAATATTGTGATTACTGCTAAATGCGTTAGAATAGCTGATTAATTAAGTTATTATATTAGTATGAGAAAGGGGGAGCAGGTGAAGGAATCAATCTTGGTTCAAGAGGCCAAGCTCTACAGCACACGGAGGTATTGCCAGCACCTTGCCGGGCAAACAGCTGACTGGCCTAGCCGCGAGTGACCTTGAAGAAGTATCACGAACGCATACCAAGGCGCGGGCGTGATTCACTCACCGCCTGGCATGATTTATTTCGGTGCTTGAGTATTCCCATGGATAACGATTCACATTCTAGGAAAGAAACTGGGAAAGTTCTCCAGGTAATGTTTTGCGTAATATTCACGTAACTATAGCGTTCACAGTGATTTCGTCAGCTCATGGGTTGCTTTCATTTTGCTAATAGGAGTTATAAAAAGTATGGGACAGCGCTTAATAGCCTCTACACATCCAAGTTCAGAGTGTGTAATTTATCACTTTGGTCTAAACAGAAACACGCCGCCCCGAGATGCCTGTAGCATTTCCGGCATTGTCATTGTTAGTTTCATATATCAAAGATTGAGCAAAAACTATTAATATATCCTATTTCTCATATTAAAAAGAGTGTCTTGAATAACGAATAAATTAGTAAACAATTTACTCTCACTTACGCACTCAATTTATCAACATTGATAGATATTGCATAGACGTGACAATGTGGTTTTCCTACGCGAACTACAATACAGTAAACACTCTCTACTTGAACACTCCTATAAGCTAAACAGCTCATTAATAACGTCATCTTTTTTTAAAACCGGACAGATTTCTACGCTTTAACGTGTCCAATATATATTTTATGTTGGACACCCCTTACGGTCATAAATAAGACAATTTTTCTTTCTTTTATGTATTTCTGCTAACTTATTTATGTTTGATTAGCATTTATCTCCACATATTTAAATGGGTCATTAGCAAGTACGGAAATAACAAAAGAATGGCTTTTCCTTAACTGGCTTTCTGCTACCTGTTTGAGCTTGACTGACATTTATCTCTGTTTTGCAATAAGCAAAGTGGTATGTAAAAGATAGGTTTTCTCTAACTTTCATTCTCTGTTTCTCAATTCTTTGCAAAATTGTTACATATTTCCCAGAAATCTCACGGCGCATAACTTAAACTTATTGCATGCCTAAAATAAGCAGAGTAGTCCACAGTTACTGTTGAGGTATGAAGTGTAAAAGTTTATTTTTGTTCTGTGTGCAATTTCAATGCGTAAGCGTAAATTTTTATTTACATAGGTATGTAAATACTATGAAAACCCACTTCCCTCTATCATGGACATCTCGTTAAATTGGACAATTTTTTATTGAACCCTACCTGTCCGCGTTGGAGGGATTTCACTGTATATCTCATTCCTCACATGCATCATTTTAACGTAACATTAATAACCAGCTAAATAACAGTAGTTCCAGAAAGAAGGCAATCAATGCTTGTCCATAATATACAAGATAGAGCTTGAATCTATTCCCACCCAGAACTTTTGTTTATTGATTTCCCATATTTTATTAATAGTCCTGTATTTTAATTTTTGCCTCATACTGTAGCATCTTCCAAACACGGTCATACATTATCATCATTTTTCACTGCCTGTGTACCTCCAGTCTCCCCTACCCCACAAAAAAATAACAATGATTTACTATGCGTTTATTGTATTTATTTCTAACTCTGGGCAAAACACCTTTTGTATTTGCAAAGAGAGTGGGCTGATAGTTTCATGGAGATCCCGAAGAATAGTTTCCCTTAAATTCACAATAAGAAACTAGAAGTAAAGTTATTTATACTACAGAGATATCCCAATGGCAACGTGCTTTGTCACCATTTCTTCAAAACTGAAATCCGGTCTTTTGTCACTTTTAGCCAGAGCTGTTAAACTTAGGACAGAGATACCTGGTTTTGCATTTGTAATTCTTTATTTCTGAAATAAAGCGAATATTTTCTTGATAGCAGAGTAGAAAAAATGTAGCCAATTCAGTTTATAATTAGACGCTTAAGTTAACGAGCTAAAGAATATATATAGTAAATACTTATTCTGAAAATGTACACATCATCTGCTACTACAGGAAGAGAACTGTACTTTCCAAATTTGAAAACAGTCTTCCTGAAAAAGAGAAATATCAGCCGTTTTAATACTATCTATAGTATTTATTTATGAAAGCTAGTGTAGTTGCAGTATTTGTGGGCGAAATTCATTTTTTTTTTTCCTAAATTAGTTATTTCTAATTTTTCGACTTTGAGATCTCTTGCATTATTCTTCTTTCATGAGGACCTTGATGATTGACACAGAATGGAAGAAAACATCACTATATCTTATTTCGTTTGCACTATCTGGCCTTGCTCCAAAAAAAACAGTAAGTATAAATATTAAGCGCTTTCAACTTTTATTAAAAAGGTAAATGTTAACTACTACTCAAAATAAAATGCTTCAATCATGGAAGAATCTTTGCAATACTCCCAACACCAACTTTCACTAATAACTTGAACTGCCCCAGGCATTTTAAATGCTATTATAAAATAGACGTAACAAGAAGCGATAGTGGTGCAGATGCTATGAATGTTCAACTTCTAAGGTGGTAAACACAACATGAACCAAACCACAAACTTTATCCAATTCCTCTGTAAAATCTAATTACTCCTGGCTTGTATACTCATGGGTAACTGTTAGTTGACTAGCATGAAAACAACTCGCATAATAGGTCAAGGTCAAAAGGTTGTTCTACCACTCCTATGAGGTTGTTTACACGAGTATCAAATCACAGAAGACGGAACCTTAATGTGACAATAGAGCGTTAAGTCTTGTTATCCGTTACTTTGTGAACAGAACGGAATATGAATAACGGTTGCATGTTTAGAAAGTCGCTGAAGAAACTACCAACTTCCGCTTGATAACTTCCTGTGGCGACTCCGTTAATATCTCTACAGAATTTGTTTACCTGTGAAAAACTGGTTGTATTAACTGTAAAAAGAGAAATGTTTCAGTTGGATCAGATTCAATTCAATGAAATGTAGAATTATTCATTTAAATAACTAATATTTAAAATTCAATGATAATTTTACAAATGCGTATGATTTCAGTCTTTCCCTTAAGTCCTATATTCGTAGGTTTCTATATCACAGATGTGTAAAAATTAATCTAAAGTCTCTGCATGCTTTTATCCAAGACGTTTTTTTTCTCCCTTACATGAGGGATAAGTCATAAATCATGGCAACTATGCTTTTTCTCGGGAATATGGGATAATACGAAAAATCTAAGATATACGATTGAAAGTTTATGGAACGTACTTTTGGTGAGCAGAGCTGAGTGTCTCAGCATGCCCCAAAGTTTAGTTAGTGAGCGAAAGTGTTCAAGAGTGGTATTTCTCTGCGGCAGGAATGCCTACAAATGTCACACAGAGCTACGGGGAGCACTGCCCTATCAAACACTGACGAGATGGGCAGATGATTTCCCATCGCTAGCAACGAACCGTCGATGTACTTGGAGACTTCTTTGAACGCTGCGAAACACCGTGGATACCTGGAATACCCATCCTGTGACAGATTTGCAACCCTATATAATTATTTGTATGCAACTTTTGCTCATGTCATAGGAAACCAATGTTGTCTCTTGCCTGTGATTTGCTTCTTTCCTACTAGGGCTGTCTACATCCAGCTGCCATTGGTAGCACCAATCGGCAGTAAATTATGTATACTTTCAATCGTATATGTTACATTTTTCGTACTGTCCCTTTATCGCGAGAAAAAAATATTGTTGCCATGACATAAGACTCATCTCTCGTATTTTCAAGAATGGTTGCAAACTGTTGGTCATTAACACTTAGCACTACGTTAATTACAAACGTACATTTTTTTCTAATCTCTAATGTACTAAAATATTTATTGCATTAATAGTATTCATCATGATTTTTCTAAATAGATGTTTTGGTTTTTAACATTATATGTTCTAACCATATCGACCGCCACGGGTGGAAGAGGTCGCTGAGGCGCGGATTCATGAGTGGGAGGTCTGGGGATCGAATCCCCTCAGAACCGCCTTCCCTGACTTAAATTTTTTCAAGTTCAGTCCCCATAAATTGCAAATGCTGGGAAGGTACCCTAAACTTAGGCCTGGAACTTTTCCTTCCTTAAAACATACCTTCCCAATTTATCATTTCATTTCATGTACCATCAGTGTCCACTGCCTGTCATGCCTCAGCAGTAGGGAGGAAAAAAAAAAAAAAAAAAAACTTTATTCGAGCGGGCCGATCATCCAGACCAGTTTTTCATGGTTTCGCTTTGTCACTTCCCTCATGTCCTTTCGTTATATTCCGAGGGCGAGGTGGGCTGCAGCGGTGCGACGGTGGATTACGCTTTGGAAAAGTTTTTTCCCTGATGCCTGGTATGGAAGCGGAGAATCTCGAACTCCCGTGAACCCTGTCTACCTCCAAGGATGCTAGCCGCCCCGTAACCTCTCTCATCACATACCTTTCTCTTAGAGGTGTCCCTATTTGAGGGTGTAGGCACAAAGGGCTAAAGTATTCAACTACGTCCGTGCAGAGTAAATAGATCCCCACATCATTGGTGTGTAAGTCCCGGGGGGGGGGGATATGTTCTACCTTCCGTACAACTGCGACGATACCACACGCTCTGGCTGTGCTGTGTTGAATCGAACCATCTAAGTATATTTCCAACAATTAATCCTTAAAAAGTTATGTTTATAATACTTCTCTACTGTCTGTAATAAAAGTAAGATGTTGTTGTTGCTCCTATTTATATATATGAGATCCATACATCGACATATAGACATGTAATAAATAAATTATTTTTCACTACTAAACAAGAAATCAGCAGTTTATTGTGGTGCTGTCAAATTCTTTAGGAAGACGTGGACTGTGTCGTATTTCCAGATGTACGAAATTCTACAGGCCGGGTCGAGCCGCAACGCTAGTGACAAACCAAGTTACATTAAAATAGGCCGAAATAAAATTAAATCTTTAGTACATATATGTTCTTTGGGATAAAATGATCATTCCAGTTGAATTCAGGATGACTTAATTGATAATGACACGCGAGAGGCTCTCAGCCAATGTACGGTCTCATTGATTCAACCATCAGAATGGAATTTAAAGTATTGTGCTCAGTTCTTTCTCCTAAGCTTTTTTTTTTATTCCTATGGTCTCTGCTTCGATTCTTAGTTAATTACATTGAGCTTTTAAACTTATGCTTGTTGTCATCGTGTTTGTTTGATTGTTATCATAACAAACATTCGTTAACCTTAATTAAATTACCGTAAAATTATCAACAACCCTGGATTTACTGGTGATCGATCAAGTTTCATTCAGATCTATGTGGTTCAATAGAAAGTTCCATTATAAGTTTTATTTTGAGCTATTTTATCCGGAGTACCTCAATTGCTCCTAACTGTGGTCCTAGACTCTTGTGTGTTTAGTCGTACTGCCTTTTTATCCTTGAATTTTTAAATGATCCATATTTTCTCATTCTTAGTTAAAATTATAAAATTTTATATAGAAGTACCTCTTTAAACTTTCTCATATTAGCCTAAATTACATTAATTTTTAGTCCTTTACTTTTCCAACGATGCTGAAAACTCTCAGTTGTCATTTTTATATCTTATATTTTATAATTGATATTTGGATATTACTGTAGACGGCTATTTATATTGGAAGTCTTTTCTAGGAACCGGACAAATTGTTATGTTTTAACATATCCAGAATATCCTCTATGTTGGACACCCCTGAATCCTGGAAGCTGGTGGCTTCTCTGTTAACTTATGCATACTTAGCATTTCTCTCTAAAACTTTAAATTGGTGATTAGCAAATATACAGTGCTGTAACATCAAAAGGGTGTTTTTTTTTTTTTCCTTAACTGGCTTTCTGCTATCTTTTTGAACTTGATTGACTTTTATCTCTATACTTTACAATGGGTCATTACAGTGGTATTGAAAGGGCACGTTTTGCTTTAACTTCTATTCTCTCTTGCGCTTCCTCGACTCGTTACAAAATGTAAAACTGTTATGTATTTCCCAGAAAGTATAATGCACATAAATAAACTAAAATATGAAGGCTGGTCCTCCGTTACTGTTGAGATATGAAATGCAAACTTTTATTTTTATTCTGTGTGCAGTTTGAATATGAGTAAGCGTATGTTAGTAGTTTTTATTTCACTTTTATTGAGCATTAATGTGTAAAACAGGTAATTTCCTTTATATGATGTACATATGTATGAAAACCTACTTCCCTCTAGCATGGACACCTCGTTAAAATTTACTATTTTATTGGCAAAAAGTATTAAAATTTATTGTCCGGGTTAGAGAGGTCTTCCTGTATGGATGTTTTAAAACAGGTTGTTATTATTATTATTATTATCCTCTTTCATTTCTACTCTTTATTATTTTCTTATTATATTCTTTCTTTTAAAGTTATTATTTCAGCTTTCGTGTGGTGGTGAAAATGATGATGAATCATGAACGGATAAAACATATCTGCGAGCTATTATAGAGCCATACCTAAAATTATCTGAATTTCAACAAGGAAAAGCATGGAAGTTAGGTTTTCCCAGATCTATCTATTCTTTGAACTGCTCCAACAGTTTTACTACTTTGTTTCTGTGAGAAGCCTCCTCCTCAACCTTCATTTTTATTAGGAAATATGTTCATATTTTGTAATACAAAGTTATGAAATTCTATCAATTAAGTGTTCAAGGGAGGAGATTACAATACTTGCTAGTACACAGGATAAAAAGTGCGGCATAAACCTTACCTGTTCCCACCTAGTTCCGGGTGTCTAGTGCTATCGTTTTCGTCTAAACAGTAACACACGGCCGCTTTGTACCTGTTAGTTCTCCAGCGTTGCCGCTGTTACTTACGTACATTAAAGATCGAGCAGAAACTAGGACTATTTCCGTTTCTCATATTGTTAAGAACATCTTAGGGTGTCTTAATTAGGTAGATAAATTATTACACTTACTTCCATACCCGATCTGTCAGCATTAAACATATGCATACCGAAAGATATTGCAAAGACAATATTGTTTTCCCGAGTCCATTTCTCACACCTATCATACCAACGTAACATAAATAAATAGCTGAATGACTATAATTTTATCATGTACTATACAAACATAATAACTCAAGTCTTCTTCTATCGCGGATTAGATTCCGATCTCATATTTTTGTTTCTGTCCATCTTTTCTTTGATCTTCCAATATATCTCTTTCTTTGGGGTTAAGGTCAACATTTCTTCTTTCTGCCGCCTTCCTTTACTGACTTTGTCAGAGGGCAAGGGGCATGCTGGGCTCTACTCGCAGGCAAAGATAAGGAGCAGGTAGACAAATTCATATCGAAGATGCAACAGCTCGGGTCTGAAGGGATTCTACATTCTGTATGTGTATATGAAGGTATTATTATTATTATTATTATTATTATTATTGTTGTTGTTGTTGTTGTTATTGTTATTACTATCATTGTTATTTTAACTGCGTTAAACAATGGAGGTATGATGTATTTACTTATTTATTTAAATAATATACTGTTTGTGTATTATGAAAGGCACGTACGGTCTAGTCTGGTCTGGTCCGGTCCGGCGGAGCCGTACAAAGGTAGTAAAGTTAATTAGTATGTATGTTACTTTGAATAAATACACCCATTTATTCATTCATGTTTAAAAGTGTTTTACCCATTCTTGTCTTTAATTCTCTAATTGTTGCAATATTGGTTGCATTTCTAATTCTTTTCTCATATCCTCATTTCTTATATGATCTTCTGCAACCTTTGACAGATATCAAAAAGCGCATTTTTTTCTGCTTGAATATTATTCTGTCTCTCACCCTCTTTTAAGTCCAAGCCTCATTTTATTAAAAAAAAAAAAAAAAAAAAAAAAAAAAAAAAAAAAAAAAAAATGTTCCGCACACAGTTTGGAATTTTTGTCTTTTTATATTAAAATCTTGACCTTCATAAAATCCTAGCCTAAATATTGAAAGTGCTATACTTGTTCTATTATTTTATCTTCTATCACGGTTTTTGTTCTTATTGGATATTTACATCGGACCGCCATTACTTTTATTTTGATTTTTGAAATTATCATGTTGTATTATTATTTATTTTATTTAATTGGTATATTGCTTTTTTGTAGACTTATATTCCTCATCAACAATTAAAACTATAACATCTGTAAATAGCAAAATATTTCATTATCTATTCCTCCACAATTCCTCTATGTGCAATAATTTCCATTCTTTAAGAATGTCGTCTATATATATTAACTGATTAATTAATATTGGAGAGAGAGTACATCCTAATAGATGTACATGGGAAGTCACAGAAGAAATAAAACAAATTTTGATCTAAAATTCGCTAAAATATAAAAACACAATTACATCGTTTCCATTCCAATTAATATGCTAATTTCATTCATTTTCAGCTATTCTGAAGAGCAATGAAGATTAAAACAATTGCTGGTAATATAGTTCATAGTATTTAAAGGTGTTGACCACCTATAATTGTATCGGTCAATGCACTTATTAGTTAATTAAGATAAAAACGTGTATTATTAACCATAAACCTTTGCACTCTATTTATTTTACATAAACCGTTAAAATATTATATTTTCTACCCACCAAAATACGATTAAAACCTCCAGAGCAGATTAATTAATAGCAAAATTCCTTGTATGAATATTATTTAGTTGGATCACAAGAGACGATCAGCGGATTGCCTGCATGCTGATCACATGCCCTCCCGCAATACTGCTCTCTATCAATGAAATCGTAAGACGGAGGTAGAGGAAGCAGGGGTCGCGGTGGCAGGCCAAGGCTCACCCTGGGCTATAGCGCCAAATGAGAAGAAAAACAAGAAAATTATTTCACGATATCAGAAAGTGGAAATTATTCCTGAAATAAAACATATGTTTAAGCTGGAGTAGCATTTTGAACAGTGCAGCTTATAATTATGGGTATCCCACAGGTGAAGTTTAGTCAAAACCTTTACGCAGTTCATTTTTTATTTTAAAATTTTGAAAAATAAAATTTTCCTGCTTTATAATACATATATAACTTTTTCACATGAGGCAGTTTTAAACGCCCATTGATAAGTACGAATGTGGTAAAACTCTTAGTTATATTTTAAACAGACTCAAAATGTTTCATACGATTCACTTTTATCTAATTTTCCTCGAATTTTCAGCATCTAATTATAAATTACAATTTTCAGACAAATTTTATATTATTCATCATTGATCTGACAATTATAACAAATTATGAAACACATTTAAGGCCTTTCAGGATTTTTTTCTGGGACAAGAGTAGTGCAAAAATTCTATATGAAATTTGTTTTCTCATCATCAAAGTAATGTTAATATTTTTATTTGGTCAAAATACATTTTACATTGTGTTGAACTTACGCATATTTGGCATAAACATAAGTTAAAATAAAAATATTATTATACAAAAAACTATATGAGCTACCAACATGGCATTTTGAATATATGTATAATTTTGGTGGAGTAGTTATGATTAAAGTTTGAAAAATTGCAAGATTAAGTAATTTTATATCTGGGTACCCTAATTAAAATTTTGAAAAACATACTTCAATAGTTCCACTCCACAAAACTCTTATATTTTTCTATTTAACTCTGTAAGCCTGAAAGTCATAAGTTTTGTAAATTTCGATCTTTTACTGCTCAAGTTAATGGACTTTCTAATCGACTGCTTTCAATTCACATGTCGAAGCATTATATTCTCTCTTTCTTTGTCAGTGTTAAACTGAAGATATCGAGGTGTTTCTTAGTATAGCTCAAAGCATATAACGACATGCGAGAAATTAAAGGCCTCGGCAACCAACTCATCCTGTTAGTTCTGTTTCGCTTGACACCTCGGTATCAAGGTCTACAACTTCGCATGGCCTCAAGTTCACACGTCAGAGATCCATGTAATTTTCCTATCAAGTTTTGCCTTACGTTACCTTAAACTGCGATCACGTTAAGATTTTCAGCATTTTTCGCTTAAGTTTGTGCTGCTATGATAAATCACTAGTTACCTGCTTTATAAAAGCTCAAATATATACTCCTAGTTGAATATAATTACAAATTATATTTTTTCTACGAATGCTATATGAAAATACAAATTCTGAAGAATTGGAATTCGTTTCAATATATTTAGTATGTTTTCTTAGCGCATACGATGGCGGTATGAAAAGCTATCGACCTAACAGTGAAGGATCACATTTTTAACTTAACATTATTCGTATTTTATAGCATAAGTTTCCTTAATATCAATACAAAATATTTTACAGCTGCAACTGTCTCTTAATTGGATGAAGAACTCTGGCCAGCGAAGAAGAGTTTGGCCTTTGGGAATTGATGGAAATCAGAGGGAGTCAAACCTGCAATATATCTCCCAGCTAAACACTTATGTTGAAAAAAGAAACGTTTCTTCTGCAAATCATGTATAGTTGGTTTAAAAAACACCCTCCACTTATGGTTTTACACTTTTGAAGATATTCTAAAATTCCTTCAGCATCCCAAAAGACTGATGCCATAACGTTTCCAAGAGGTGGCATTGACTTTGTCCTTTCTGGCGCTGAATAACCGGCTTCTTTCAACTGTTTTGACTGCTGTGCCGATTCTGGTGGGTGATTTTTTTTTTTTTTTTTTTGAGTAGTGTTTAACGCCCGTTTTTACTACTGAGGCACCACAGGCGGTGGACACTGATGATACATGAGATGAAATGATAAATTTGGAAAGGATATTTTTTTTAAGGAAGGAAGCGTTCCAGGCCTAAGTTAGGTACCTCCCCGGCATTTGCCAGTTATGAAGACTGAGGAAAACCTGGAAAAAACCCCAGTCAGGGAGGACGGTCCTGGCGGGATTCGAACCGCAGACCTCCCGCTCACGAGTCCGTGCCTTAACGACCTCGGCCACCCGTGGCGGTCTGAGTGGGTGATGATGGATGCAAGTCTAATCCATAGTTATACGCAGACGCACAAAAACATTTCTGTTGCTATTAAAGCACTCCAAACGCTATTATTATATTTTCATAGGATGAGTTTTTGATATTCCATCAGCACAAAACTTTGCGCTTTATGTAAAATATAATCTACACGTCTCTTTCCTACAGCCTCAGCAATTTGTCGTACTTCAATTTACTGGTGATCTGATACCTTATCGTTTAATGAATTCTTCTGTTGCTGCACTTTTTGAACGTCCTTCACATGAGCCGTGCTCAAGGCTGGCACGGCCATGTTTAAATTTAGCAACCTGTTTGTAATCGTTGAAAATTGAGAAGAATTACCTTAAACACTTAAATATGCTTATGAATTCCTTTAGTATTAGAACATTTACAAAGAATTTAATATTCAAATTTATACATTTTGTAAAATACTTACAGCATATCTGCTTTAGATGGAAACAATGACTTGATATTTTAATGCGTGTTCAAAACAGATGTAGTATTTTCTGTCAAATCCATTGCCACCTACGGTTGAAGCCGACAAGTTTTCAGCTGATTCTCATACTTTATAGACACAACTGATGCTGTTTTATCTCAACGTATTACTTAACAGAAATAAAATGCTCCGTTGGCAAACATTCATAAAGTGTGAGGCAACTACTTCGGTTATCAGCTTTCAACTGAATTGCTATAACCTCACATGTTTAAATAATTAAACATTTTATAAGACCATTGCGGTTTTATGTATTATACATTACGATTTTCCTGAAACATGGCCAAATCACAATGCTATTAATGGATGAACTAATAATGACGAAAACAAGATATTCAATTTTACGGCAACGAAAAATTCCAGAAAACAAATAAAGCTTGTAACTTAATTCAAAAAAAAGTTCGCAATTGCGCGCTCCACAACTGACTGCAAACGAATGCCTTAGTCAAATGGCCATAAAAGCGGTTTTATTTAACTTCCATATAATAATTTTATCTATCATGTAAAATGCAGCTTCCAAATAGAAAACAGTTTATTTTAAATTCTCTTGTAGCCCACAACCCAGCCAGAACACGCTGGATATCCCCGTTACAGAGTTTTTCCTATTTCTATTATTAGTTTTGTAATATTCATTCGCTAAGAATTACGTAAATTATGCAACAGACTCATCATCTTATCATTTCCTTCGACAATGCTTCATTATAATATATTAATTAGGCAGGGAATGTGGTAGGTGTGCGGAGTGACGTCATCAGTCGGTGACACTCCGTACCAGTACTCCTCCCCCTCCATCTTGGCGTAATGTTCAACCCACTTTATATACAGGTCACTTCGCTTTCCTTCTCGTGCAACATTTCCATTCTTCATATGTTTGTGGGCAGAAGCTAACCCTGAAATGCTTACTGTGCCCGAATGTATCCAATACCAGCTCATTCGTGATAATTCTTCTATAACAGTATTTAAAACCAGTACTCTTAATTTTTTTATATAACACAAAGTTGGGACTTGAAGGAGTGCACAAAAGATTTTTGCGCCTCAAGATGTATAACTACACACTCCAAAAGCAATTAGTTAAATATTTGATGCTTTAATAGAAGCAGAAAATGTAAGCTCTCAAATAGAACAACGCGTAGAAGGAAGGAAACAGCTTTAAGTTTTGTTCTTTACAATGGAAATATCGAAGGTTTGTGTTATGTTAGGAGACACGGTTGTGGGCATTCGGTTAACTCTCCCCACCTCTGGACTCATGCATCTTTCATTACTTCTAGCAACGGAAGTAAGGTAAACTCCCTTTCGTTTTGTGAATCGGCGGAAGGAATGAATGAAATGCGCATGCGCATGTGAAGGACGGTGTGGGACGAACTCTAATGATGGGAGCTTTAACTACTAATAGCAAGATCGCTATCATTCGGAGGTCAGGCATTTACATAAATTATTGAACAGAGCCGGATATTCTGAGATAGGTTCATGTTTCAATCTTTATTTTGAACATGTTAAGGCTTAAGTAAAACAAAATAAACGCTGAATGCACAGTTTCTATTCAGAGCATAATGAAGTGATTAACAAAATTATCTTAACGTAGAACTGTAAATTATTTAGATGTGAGACGGCCATGCAGGCTGGTCCATATAAAATCCTACAAGTTAATATCTCTGGATCAATATAATTGTGCTCATTTAGTTTTAATTTTTTGAAGGAATGAGTCTTCATGATAACTTCAAGCGGAAACGGGATATAGCTTCAGGATTTAAAGTACAACAGTGCGATTTTTGGATATTCTCATTGTCTTGAACAAATTAAATTCTTGTTTAAAATTTATTTTCTAAAATTAAATTTTGAAAATTATGAGACGTTAAAAAACGAAAGATTAATTAATAATAATTTGACCATTTACTTTTCGTCATATTATTAAAAGTTAAAATATTCCAACATAACATCTAAACTTTGCCAACATACAGAGAGTAATAGTATCATAAGCTGCATGCATTCGTTTCTTCATATTATCTTTGGTAGCAGATGTTGCATGCACGACTTTTTGTTTTACTCATTCCCATAAAAAATAATTCAAACTCTATGCCAAGCGAGCGGAGTGGCCATGCAACAGGTTCAGCATGCCCAGTCCATCAATCTCAAAAGTTGTTGTTCAGTAATTAATGGCGAGTCTTGCAAAGTGTGGTGGTGCATCATCTTGCTGGTACCATATCTGTGTTCGTACATTAAGAGTTAATTTTTCATATCTCAAATAACAATATATTGTGCGTTCAAAAAAGTAAGGACCTATGATAAAAGTTACCAAAAATGCCACATCAAAAGTTTAATGACTAACGCTTTTAAAAGGGCACAAGTATAACTCATTTGAGGTTTCCAGATGTCCAACGATACACATTCTCTTTATTAGCAGGTTCAATGCTCGAAAAAGTTACCTCACGAGTATATTTGTTGAGTTACAACTACAGAAGCAAGGACACTAATATCAATCTCATCTTCCACTTCTGACTTCATTTCATGTGATTCCTGTTCTTCACATTTTCGTACTTAGAAGTCGCACTAACAACCGCTTGAATTTTATTTACGTAACATTTATGTCTCATATATTCCATGAAACACTTCCGATGTAAGTGGATAACTTCTGCAGTATTAAAAGCATGCTTATCTCTACTTCAATTCTTATTGTATTTCTGAGTCTATGAAACCATAATTGCTTAAATGTTATTAGATTTAAAAATTTATAATCGCCAAATATTATTTTCGTTCGTTCTTTCCAAAGCATCCTTTTCTGATTCACAAAGAGTAATTAAGTGCTATAACCTGCCCCTATAAGCCCAGGTTTTATTATAGAAAAATGTGTTTTAAAGAAAACTTGCTTAACTCATTGAGAACAACCAGAATATCTGCAAATTACACTATCCCCTTCCCCAGGAGTGCTACTCACGAGGCCATAAAGTCGGTTCTGTTGTGCAGTGGTAACCATATTTGCATCCTAAACCCAAGGTCGCGGATTTAATCCCGGCCAGGATGGATGGATTTTTTCAGGCTAAAAATCCCAAGTATGACTTTCTTCGGAAGGGAAGTAAAGCCATGGGTCCCATGTCATAGATTTACGGCAAAATAAAGAACCTCAAGGCTGAAAGAAGACTGAGTAACTTGTATCGGCCGTTTCACGCCCTGAATTGAATGGGACGCTGATGACCTGAGATGTTAAAAAGCGTCCGTAAATAAACCAAATCAACAACGAAGTTATTATGAAGCCTCTCTTATAAAAAGTCAGCATTTAGTGTTGTAAGAGATATAAGCTTCAAACACTTTGTGTGTGTTGTGGTTGTTCAGCCAGTATATTTACTTTTATATTTTGCAAACAAAAAGAGGTTCATATAGGACCTAAATGAAGATAATTCCAGAGGGTTGATAATGATATTTTCTTAAAAAATAGTACATTGGTAAGGTTTAGAAAACTTTGGACTGTCATTTGAAAATATGAAGGGTTCAAAGATCGGTACTGGCGCTCAGTGCTCATGAAAGGCAAATGTTTGTTTCAAGATAAATTTACATTTGTTGTCCAGAGATAAATGAAAGTCCACTTTTGTGTTTAGTACTCGAATGAACCTCAATAAACACATTTTACTCAATGATTGATAATAAGAAAGAATCTATATTTTCCAAAGCACTTTTTATTATATTATTTCTAATTGATACATACAGTTTAAAACTGCATCAACTGTAACCATCCTTTAATTCAATTATTTCATCGCAGCATTTGGTCCACATAATAGAATTCTTTTTAGTAATAGGATACCTCTCTACTACAATAACTGTTGTATTTCTACAATCTAGTAAAACACATTTCAAATAGTTTGCTAATTGAGAGCTCCCCCCAATTTTATCAACAGAGCAACGCTTTTGGCGAAATATTAGCATTTCAGCACATTATATCATTTTAGAATGTACTGTTTTAACAGGGAAAATAAAAAAGCACCTAAAACGATAGAAATGCTGCGTTGAAAAGAGTATCTAGCTAAAATATTTGTATACAAAAAATCGCAATGTTTGTATTACTAGATAATATTTTGATAACATTTAGATGAATAAACCTCAAGAGAAATTAATTAATTAATTAATTAAATACAAGCATATATCATCATCGAAGCTTTCATAAACATTCTCTCATAAATTAACGCATTAAGATTTATTTATTTATTTATTTTCACAACAATTTAAATTTGAAATTAACGCATCGTTACATATGACCACATTTTACGTACTTATTGAACTGTAAATGGACTTAATATCAATAACAATATTAGGACTAAGAAGTGTACGAATGAACGAGCTTGAAGTTGAAAATCATGGTTTACAAAAATGAAACATATTAGGAAAAGAAATTAAGTTACAACAAGAGTCGTAAAAAAAAATAAATAAAAAGAATAAAACAATAGACTCAGAGCACAGCTGGCGTCGTTTGTAGCATTAAACACCGTTATAACAATGTTCCATCTTTCTAAAACACCGTTGTGCATCCAAAAAGCAGTTTTAGCAGTTCAGTAACCTCTTTTATAATATAACGCTCATCATTGCAGGTTTATGAATTTTCTTGATCAGTGTAGATTATTTATTTATTTATTTATTTATTTATAACTCAATATTTTTATCAATTATAATTTTAAAAATTAATTTATTTTCAAAGAATTCGCCGGTATTCGTTTGAGAACTTAAATTTCATAAAGAAAAGAACAAATTATGACACATCTCTCTTCTTTCATGTACTCCTTTAATATAATTACGACATTTTTATGTTTATAATTATATGTTGTCATTTATACTTAAGAAATTTCTGCTTTTCTATGCTAACAATATTTAATTTCGTATTCCCGCGTTAAAATCTCTTGCTAAAATCGAGATTGACCTCTTTTAGCACTCACATTTCATCAATATTGTGAGCGGGAGATTGAAAAATACAAATTTGCTATGGAAACTTAATTGGGAAAGTCAGAATAGGAATTGTAAAAATAAAAATATGTAATAGTTGGGCATGCGATCATGATTAAGGGCTAACTTTTTACTTGCAGTTTGGGATATGATACTGTAATACAAATGTTTTGCCGATCCACGTTCCATTATTTTTTTATGACATGCATCACCAACTTTTAATTTTGTTCTCATATGTATAGATAATTATGAGAAGTGATATCATCCTTTCATTCTTATCCTGTTGTATACGGCAGAACGACAGGTGGGTTAGGTGGTAGACATTGTAACCTTTGGCTATCACCAGCGGGTCACTATCTATATTTGGTCCGCATTCAGCTAATCTTTCTAGGTGAACGACGCCTTCTTGCTGGAGTTACCTTCTAATTTGTTGGGATAGAGCCTAATTGGCATTAATCGATTCAGTGATTCAGGTATTAGGTATTTAGTTTATGTAATATTTTAATAATTCCGAATTCTAATTTAATTGGTTTATCCATGGAATCTGAGAAGCCATATGGAGACACTGTTAACGTTTATCGACTATATTGTGGTTTTTGGGGGACTTTTGTACTATTTGTGTTCAATGAGCAAAATTTTCCTCTTGGAACACAATATTTCCAGCCTAAGGGTTCTCTTCTTGGTTAACTGCTTTTAACAGAGTACTTAATTATTTATTAATATGTTATTATAAATTTAAATAACGTAGCTGTAAATTGTTTTTCTCGTTTTATTGGACAAACAGGGTTTTCCTGGGTCCAATCCAGGAGTTTTCCAATTCCAGCGCATCCCAAAATTTAACATTGTCCTATTTGTACTCCATTAAAAACAATAATCACAGCATTGATGGAACATAAATTTTAAAACTGTATTTGTCCTGAATTAAATATTTCGCAATAGCTATAGCTTTAAAAATATTTAATCATATTAAACATATTCTGCTTGCAAATTATTTTACGGAAGCTGCTAAAATTATTTTATAAGTTTCAGCTTGATTCGTGTTTTAAACACAAATGAAAAAAATTAATATTACAACAGTTTTTGATTTATATATATGAATTAAAATATTTTATTTTAAGTGTTAACTAAACCGAAATGTAGCCTCCAGTATCCTAAAGTATTTTATTTATAAACCTGAGGGACTAACTTTTGGATATAGGAACGTTATATAAATTATTAATGATACTTATAAAAATTTCATTGGTTTGGATAGAATTTAGAAGTAATGCTGAGATAGCAAAATCTCTCAAATATCAAACTCTTTTCATTGAAATTGAAAATTTATAGTATTCATTAAGCATATAACGAATCATATTAAGGTCTAATTTTTACCAAAATATAAGGCAAACGAATGTGACTATTTTAATAAAAATGTAAAATAGAATAAGGCTTGCAATTTTTTTCTACGAGAATCACCCAATGACTAATATCTTCATCGTTGCTCCATAAAGCCTGGCAGCTGTGCGATAAATATATAGTCAGAAGGACAAGAGGCCATAATTGTAAAGATAGAAAACTACAAAATGGAACAGACCTGGTTCCGGCGAAAGTGTATAGGTGTGGTCCTTAAAGCGCGCGTGACTTCTTTCAAGTTCCGAACCCGGATATTCTAGGTTACATAAATCCACAGATGACGTGCAGAATCTTGGATGCTTTTCTGTTTTTATTTTCGAAATGGGAAGAGCAGGGAAAAAGATAACGTGGTGAAGGTTGAAAACATGCGCCGCAGGGACATTGAATTTGCGTTCTTTTAGAAGCTGATGGAACGACTATATTCGGCCTAAGGATGCAATGATGCAAACAAATAACTGCTGCACATTTAATTGCATAAATATTATTTAAATGTAGTCTTTGGGATATATGTGTAAGATCAACTGATATACTGGAAGGGTAGATACAAAGAGCCTTAAATAACTAACTTCTCGTCTTCGATCTAAGAAGATAATGTACACTCTTGAGAAAGGCTTAGCGGTTTGCAGCAGCGAAACCCCGAGATGCACAACTTTACTGTCACTAAGCTCAACTTCCACAATCTTAATAATCAGAACACTTGTATGTGACTGACTGAATATACACAACAGAAAGAGAGAGAGAGCGTGGGAATTTAATAAAAAATATCGTAGTAACGCACTTAAAAATAATTAATTCTTCAGGGTTTCATGGGACATATGTACTTAACGATAACTCTTAAGTATGAAATATAGAGGATGAAGTCTGTCTTTACAGAAAGCACTGCGTAATTACTACGTTTTGAACTCACAGTTGGATTCGAATTAATATTTCGAATTGACCTACTCAGTTTATTAATTTCGATTTTCTCAAAAAGCATGGAATGTAAGTGTTTATTTACTTTACATTTAATGAACACAAAACGAAATAAAGCAAATACTTCAGGAATTCACATGAAACTACATAGACTGCCATACAACAACCGCTTACTACTAAAGAAAACAAAAGATTGTCGTTGCTAGAGAGTGTCTGTTGAGAACATTGTTACCACAAGGTAGCATTGTTGATACAGAAATAACTGCAAATTTCCCGCATTTAATTCATTATTAGATTGTTTCGCTATAATTATCCTGATAGCATTTTAAAATATTTTATTCAAAGTGTGACGCAACAACAATGAATAGGTATAAAACTCCAGGGAAACTTCCTAGGAAATGCACGTGACGAGAGATGGTGTTTCAGGTTTGTATACACATAACGACTCCTAGGGGTAAGGGGCTCCTCCCATTACTTTCACATCAGATCGGTCACGAATTTATCGAGAAGTGCCCTACAATTATTATTATTATTATTATTATTATTATTTGCATACAAGACGCATTAAATAATAGTTATAATAAATGAAACGTTGAACTGTCGGGGAGTAGCACAAACTAGCATTCTCCTTAGATGCTAGTTGCCATAGCCAAATAGCATCCTCCAGTTCTAAATCCAGGGTCTTAAGCTATAATCGCCAGAGTTCAGAACTTTTTGAGTGGAATAAAAGCGTTTCCCCACGTCGAATGCCATCGGGACAGTAATGAAACGATATAAACGTGGAAATAAATCTATAGTTCATTGGGCACCTAAAGAAACCTGCTTATGTTTAGGGCAACAAATAACTCGTAAGAAAGTTTGTCTCTCAGGAATATCCAGTATTAATACAATAATAGGATATTTTTGATAATTCTTTGGTATGATTTACACAGTCAAAAGATTTTGATAGATCACAGAGTGTTAAATTTATTATCAAGGGAGTAGAGAATTTCATTAGTTAATTGAAAGTGACATAAACTGTTCCCTTACTAAAATATTCTTTTGAACATTAGTTTTTCAAATACGTTGTAGAAAGTTAGTAATACTGGTCTGTGGTGCGACATTATACAGAACATTTTAACCTGTCCTCAAATTTTTCTGTTAAAAAGGTGAAGTTACATATTAGGACTTAAGGGGTTGCTAATATTGTCAGCACATACTTTTAGGATTTTACAGTTATTTTATCACGTCCTGACAAATTTTTGGTTTTGAAGAATTTATTACTTCAGTTGCACTTGTGGGTATTTTTCCATTCGCTTTGCATTTAGGCATGAAATTGGGTGTTGTTTCTTTATCAGTCAATAATATGACTTCCTATACAACTGTATAAAAATGAAACCAAGTAAAACTGATAAAAGATTGTCTTTGTGATCTAGTGGGCAAAGTTTCTGCCAAGTTATCGGGAGGTGTTGTTTCAGTGCAGGGAACTCCTGATAAACTTTTATGAAGGCCTTCCTTTTTCAGTGCTGTAATGTCCGGCTGTTTTTTTTTTTTTTTTTTTTTTTTTTTTTGTTCATATTAATGCAGTTGTACAACAGAAGAAGGAATCTGGCAATTCCAGGAAGAGCCCCAGCTGGCAAAAGCTGCTATACAAATGTCCTGCAGAGCCTAATGCGTCATGAATTTGCATAAGGCAGCTGTGAACGTCCAACTCTTCTAAAGTGCATTAAATCCTCTAAGTCCTTTGCATAAGGTTCCTGTTAATATGTTTACATTCTCTTGATACAACGCAGGTAAATTGAACCTATACTTTTGGCCATGACCACAAAGAACCAAACAAAAAAACCGAAATACACAATAGTATATGAGCAGCTAGCTATTATCTCGAATGACGCAATTTTACTACACCCACGATGCCTGTTGATGTGACAAAAAATACCTCTTTTTTTCGCTTATGTTTGGCGGGATTTTCCACTTGTCCTCTAGTTTCAACGTTCAACAATGCTGTTAGTTACGTAACTTTAGGTTTATAGTTATGTTATGACTCGGCTTCTAGGAGACTTCTTAAGAGTCGGACTTCAGGGGAAAAAACAGATCCTCATAAAACATGGAGGTTTCGCTCTTGAATTACGTCATTTCAGCATCAATGCTTATGACGCAAGTAACTCTCTTGATACGAGAAATATTACATGGTTATGTTGTTATTACACTTTTAACTGCAACAGCTTGTAGACTTCCTTTAAGAACTCCGAGCAACCAATATTTTTACTCATGTCAGACTCTAAACGATAACATTCAATGACACTATTAAGCTAGCAAATCCAGACCAGTCTCTTCATGTTTAAATGTTGTATGATCATTTCCTAGACTCATATCCCCTAATCTTAAACAACTAAACGTTACATTCAACCTGTGTAGTCTTGCTCCTATGAGAAATGAAAATCTGAATGGCACTATCAAGTTATTAGAAAGAGTTTGGTATAGAATAGGACAAGCCTTAAAGGTTTTTTCTTTTTTCCCTCCTGGAACTGAGATTGCAGTTATCCAGTTGTTTATTAATATGATACGAACGAAGATCTCGCTGAGGAAAAGAGTACTTTTAGTTTCTGGAATCTCTTTCAGTTCGATTTAGGTCTAACAGGGACCGACTGCGGAAGTAAGAGTAAACTATTTATTAATTAACACCCTTCAATGTTCTTAGTAATCTAAGAAACAGAAAATATTCATAGTTTCTGCTCAGTCTTTGAAGTATCTAAGTAACAGTGCCAACACCAGGTATCTCCCGGTAGTGTGTTTCTGTTAAGAACAAAGCCGATTACATTACACACTGGAAACTCGGTGGGATGGCGTGAGGTTATTGATGTTTGTCCCGCACTATTGAAGAAATAACCTCTTCAGCTCCTCTCAAAGTAATTCTATTTTGTACATTTAATGCATATGGTTATACATATATAATGGACATTTGGCATCATGTGGTATTGAAAGACGTGAAAGATACCAGATACAAGCACGAAGCAGTGCTTGTACACAATACAGTTTGTGTACAAACCTATAACAAAATATTGGTGCTGCGACAAAAGTTAACGCAGAACTTCACAGAGGCCTATATATATATATGCCTTAAAAAGCCATTTTGAACTTTTATTATAGCATCGCTGCGTTGTTATGCTTTCTATTCGTTTATACTGACTGAAATCCCGCAGCATATTTATTTCGTTTTTGTAACGGTTTCGCCAGAAATATTCCAATTATTTTGTGGTATTTAATTTATTTAAATATATTGCTAACACTGCAATTTTAACGCTAAAGATTACATTTGCATAAGAGCCGCGATATAAATTGTTGATTTATGTGTGCAATTTGAATCTAAAATAGGCGTCTACTTAATATGCATTTGAATGTTGAACTTTTGGGTATAATTCTGAAACAGTTCATATTAATGTTGAAATAAGTTAAAACTTTTGCTTTATTAATTTTTAAGATGTGAATACAGATAATTATTTTTTGTGCCTGCATATTTGTCCTCGCTCAATTTTTGTTTAAAAACAAAAATATTTAAATGTGTGTAATTATTGAATTCGCACTGCTAGATGTCGGGATGGTAGGAGGAAGATGTCATGCCGGTAGGCGGCCGACTTGCAAATGGATAGGTTTAAGTTATATTTTTTATAGTGCTTAACGCCTCTATTTACTGTAATACACCGTATTACATGCGGTGGACATTGATGATACATAAGACGAAATAATAATTTGCGAAAGGATTTGTTTAAGGAAGCGTTCCAGGTCCATATTTAGGGCACCTCCTCGGCATTTGCCTTTTATAAGGACTGAGGAATACCTGGAAGAATAGTCCAGGCAGGAATCGAATCTCATGAGTTCGCGCCTTAACGATCTCAGCCGTGTGGCGGTTTTAAATTGTTTCAACACTATAAATTCAGTGCCATCAGAAAAATAAGCAAAAATCTAAATGACAGTATATCATATTTTCCGATCTATTATACGCATTAAATATAAGGATAACATGTAAAATGTACACTATTGTTTCTTGTTTTCTGGTTTAAGCGTGCTTTTAATTTAATATTTATTGTTCTCTTCTTTGTTTCAGCTGAGATGAATATAGCCGAGTTCATCAGTTTACACACAATGAATTATAAATCATGCCAAGTATTATATAATAGGCCATTTGCAGTATTTTATATTATTTTATTTCAACCTAATTTCGATGCTAGAGTAGTTAAGTCCAAACGTTTAAAACTCTTAAGAAAAAGAAATCTTGTACTTCAATGCTTGCTTAAAATATCGCAATTCATTTAAAAACAAAGCATCGATAGAAACGTTAGGCAGTTCTCTGTGGCATGTGAAACTTCACTCCACCCTCTCCTCGTCACACCAGAACCTGTTGTTTAAAGGAAAGAAACAAAAGACTGTCCATACTAAAACACATTCCACACTCAAGTTTTGCTTACTAAGAATGTGCAATGTATTAAAAAGCTTTCGTTACGTTCATGTAAAAGACTTCGCAAGACTAGCACGTCAGCAGCATTCCTCAAGGGTGTCCACAGTGTTTTAGGTTGTTCTCAATGTTGGAATGTTTATTGCCTGCAAGCTCTTCATGGATGTGACAATGCTTAAACAAATTAGCAATCTGGATAACATCCTTCCACGCTCTTAGTATTTTTCCCCTACATCGATGCATTGACTAACTCTCCGTTCCCTTATTTCTGACATCTTTTTTTTTTTCTTTCTTTTATAGGCAATGTTAATGTTCGAACCCGGCCAGGACCGATGGATTTTTTCGGGCGTAAAAATCCTAAGTATGGCTTCCTTAGGAAGGGAAGTAAAGCCGTGGGTCCCGTGTCGTACATTTACGGCACGAAAAAGAACCTCAAGCCTGAAAGAGAGGACTCTGAGCAAAATTTGTCGGCCGTTTCTCGCCCTGAGTTAAATGGGACGCTGATGACCTGAGATGTTAAAGAGCGTCCATAAATAAATCAATCAAAAAAAAATGTTATTGTAATATATGTGAATGTGTTTTCTTTGTCAAACATTTCGAGTTCTATCGTCAGCTATAATATCTGCTATTGTCATGTTTCTATAGTTTTATACAGACCGGTAGTTGATGCTTTGCACAGCTAAATTAAATGTTTTAAAAAGTTATTAAATAATTTCATTAATTAAGGAATTAATGGCAATGCAGTTATATACATTAAATATGGGAAAACTTGCAGTTATTTCAATATTAGACACTATTTTATTTGAAGTAATAATGTCCCCATGCAGGAGATGAAATCGCCTCTCATGCATTGTTACTTCAGCAGCAATAGTAGTTTTGTTAGTAGTTAGTTTTTGATGAATGACAGGCTAATGAAGTTTTGTGTGAATGCGTAAAATGGTTGCTTTATTTCGTTTTGCTAAATGAATGTAAATAAAATGAACACTAAACCAAAGCTTACATTCTAAGATATTTTTTTGTGATCACTGGAAAGGAAAATTGAAATTAAAAGCTAGGCAGACCAATTTCAAGTACTATAACTTTATTCAAGCTGTGGTTTCAAAACATAGAAAAAAATCACTTTTTTTTTCTGTAGAGACAGACCTCATCGTGCAGATTTCAGACTTTAATTAAAAAAAAAAAAAAAAAAAAGGCACCGACAAAATTGTTGCCATGAAAATCAGGACAATAAGATTACGTCTCTTAGTAGGTCGTTACTAAACTATTTTTATAAATTCTCTCTTTGTTGAATATGTTCAGCCACGCAAAAATAGGTGTTAATTAAAGATTCTGGAAGCTTGTGATTTATATGTAGCAGTAGTGAAACTTTTCTCTCCTACTTTACACTGCCTGAGCCGCCACTGTTTCAACTTCAGGAAAGGTTAACTGAGCATGCACATATCGACATTTCTGGGTAGTAAGCAATAAGGTTAACCTGAGAGAACGAAATATTGATTTGTAACTTATTATCACTTTGTTTACGCCCATTTTCACACTGAGCAATCATAAACGAATGGCACAGACTATACATCAGATAAAATAATAATTCGCAAATAAATTTTGGGATAGAAGCGTTACAAACCTAAGTTTAGGGTAACTCATGACGGCACAGACCTCTGTGTTGCACCCCTGGACCCAGGGCTTAGTAAACCCGACGCAACCATTAAGACTAAGAAAAACCCGGTAAAAACTTATCAGAGACAGCGTCTTGGCCGCATTCGAACCACATACATCCCGTTTATGAGTCCGTGCCTTTCACCCATGTTAATATAACAGCTGAAAGTAAAAAAAAAAAAAAAAAAAAAAAAAAAAAAAAACACACACACACACACACTGAAAATAAAATTAGATAAATATAAAACACAGAGAAAGAGTCACATTTGAAATTGCTATATTTCGAACTACTGCGAGTTCTTCAATGGCAAGAAGCTAGATTTTATTTCTGTGTTTTCTAAAACACTTTATTGTTTATTACATATTATTCCATGACACCTATCCAAGGTAATGTTATGACATTTTGGTTCAACAAATGTAAGTAAAGGTCTAGCTTTTTGCCATTGAAGAACTCGCAGTAGTTCGAAATATAGCAATTTCAAGTGTGACTCTTTCTCAGTGTTTTATCTTTATCTACTTTTATTATTAGTGTTAATTTGTTACATTGTTAATAGTGTTTCTTTATATATATATAAATATATTATACCTCCTGTGTTTAAAATGCCACAACGTGTAGTTATGTGTTAACCCAGTGGTGAAAGAATCATAGGATTTTTTTTTTTTAGCACGCAGTTTATTCTGTTACTTATGTGAATACCATCCTAACCCCCTTTTTAGAGAATTAACCGACAGGGAGAATGATCATGTATTTTTTCAACAGGACTCTCTTGTCACTATTCACAGTGCGAATAATTCCACGAGAGCAATTCACAATGTGTTTCCACAAAACAGTTATTAGCAGGGATTTTTTACCTCCTCGATCTCCCGATTTAACATCCGGAGATTATCTCTGGAATAAATTAAAAAAATGTCGTGTACAAGGCGAACCCACACATTGATAATATTCCTCAGGAAATTGTCGGAATTTCTGCAGCGAGTGATGATTAATAATTGCCTAAAGAGATGTGAAAAATTACTGTGAACACCTCATTTGATAATTTGGTAAGTAATAAGATTCTTAAATTGATTTGTGTATTGCTTTATGGTTGGTTTTATTTATTGTTTTACCCTCCCGTTACCGCCACGGGTGGCCGAGGTCGTTAAGGCTCGTGAGCGGGAGGTCTGCGGTTCGAATCCCGCCAGGACCGTCCTCCCTGACTAGGGTTTTTTCTAGGTTTTCCTCAGTCTTCATAACTGGCAAATGCCGGGGAGGTACCTAAACTTAGGCCTGGAACGCTTCCTTCCTTAAAAAAAAAATATCCTTTCCCGATTTATCATTTCATCTCATGTATCATCAGCGTCCACCGCCTGTGGTGCCTCAGTAGTGAAAACGGGCGTTAAACACTACTCACCCTCCCGTTAATAAACGAGAGCCGGCTAAGCGGGTAATGAGCGGCGCACTCGCCCATAGGCAAAACTTCCAAGGGAAAATAAAACTGATCGCACTGAAATTAGAATTTATACTTTACAAAGACATGAGGTATCCTAAAAGTAGGACTAGAAGGCGTCCTTTCCAAATTTGCTTGCTAATTTCTCACTTCAGCTCCACTCCCTATAATGCTAACAGTTTTTAGTATTTTTCATTGCATTTTTTGCTATCAAATTTGGGATATTTATTTGGTAGTCGTACACATATAACACAACTCTTAGTTTGTATATATATATACTGTCTAATTAAGAAACGAGTAACAAAACGCACATCCGGGATGAGCTGCAATAGGACTTGCGACAGTCAGCAAGTTCAACTAGTAAGCAAGCAGGCTTGTTACCCTTTTCACGAGTGGTAGCTCACTCATAGGAAAAACGTGCGCCGCACTAATTGTTCTTTACTATCACACATTGTGTTTCAACAGAAATATTATATTAACAGCAATTTGCCCTTCTATGTGAAATATAACGATTTTGTTAGAATGTTAGGTTATGTTTAGCTATCTGTTTCAATATTAATTAGCCATATAGGAGTTAATTAGACGTCTACTGTGAATTTGCGATATGGCTCTAGGATGTCCTCTCTGGATGTGATGTGATGCAAGGTGGTGTGTCCTTCAGAAAGTGCAGAGGCTTGCGACCAGAATTCTCAAACTTTTTTGGTTCGCGGCACACTGTGCAAAGTATAACGGTACATCGCTTTTGCATAAGTAACCCTGCTTGCTTTAGAGCAGAGGTTCTCAAACTTTTTAAAGTTCGGGACACACTTTGAAGAATATTAAACAGATGGAATTTATACATTCATTTAGTACTTTAGTAAAAAAGTTAAAAAAAAAAAAATGCAATTAAGAAATAGTAAAATCGTATCATCAACGTTGGCATATCTGTGGGTTTCTTGTTCCATTGGGAGATTTCCCGACCCACCAAACGCCTCCTCGGGATCCATAGGTTGAGAAACGCTGCTGTAGAGGAATTTCCAAAGCTGTTTCTAATAGGAAACAGTCCCGAAGGATCAAGAATCTAGCGGAGGTACCCGAACTATTGGAACGCTCGATACTCCGCGCACCTAGCGGATTATATATAAAACATTCAACCCTCATTTGCAGAAACTGAGAGGTTTACATTTAGTACAGAACTTTGTGATCATGTCATATTATGTGATATCATTATAAAGCTAAAGTAAATATATCATTTTTATGTAATATGGAGAAATGTTTAGTCAAACGCAACGATTAAAAAGCTTTGAAGTGGTGGTGGTAGGAGGAGCAGTAGGAGGAGGACGAGGAGGAGGAGGACTGAATTTATTATAGTGACACCAATGCATTACAACATAAAATATTCAACGGGCCGCCGTACGTACTTTTATAATAAACCAGCTCTGTTTAATGTAAATAAAAATAAATTAAAAGCACATAAAGTACAAAGAAATCCCATTATGAACGACACACAGCTGGAATCAATTCATTTGCTTCTCTCGCACCTTCTCCCTGGCTATAAGTCTTTTCAGACCTAAGCAGTCTCACTTTCATCAGAAACTTACCTTCTCCTTCTTTACCTGCCAGCAAAGTCCAGCATGACTATCTCCCTCTATTCAATTCTTTAAAGAAGTGCGATGGACACTTCTACCTCCATTTTTCCATACCTTTACACTCAGTAAGAATTTGTTTCCATCACTTTCCCTCCTCACAGATGGGATAAATTCTGCGCTCATATTCGTCAGCGATCTTAATCATCCATGTCCCTAGTCTGAGCCACGCTAGTCCCTATCTAGCGACTTTAATCCCTGCTTTGATGTATTACTCCATCCCCCATTTCGATTTTAGTTCCGATTGTACTTCCAACTAAATCATCTCTCTGCTTGCGCGATTGTCTGCCGCTACCTATCCTTATCTCTCAGGCGGTTTCTAACCCTCCTCCATGCGCTCTTTCTATTCCCCTGACCAGCCATCCCAATGAAGCTGTTTGTACTCCCCTTCTCCATTTGGATGCCCAAATCTTGTTCCCTTCATCCATTCAGGATAGCACGAAATTCTAATTAAAATTTAGTTTCCATGAATAATTCGTAATCGTACTTCACTACTCTGTTTTTTTTACACTCTATGGTCTTGCTGTAAGTTTCGAACTCCCTTTTGATTCCGCAGATCGCTGTGCCCCAGCTCCATAATTCCCTTCATGTCTCCATCTATCTGGAGACATGAATATAGGTTCTCAGTTTGTTCCTATCCCCAAATGTCTGCCCCATATGTCATTGTAGATCTTACCAGTGCACCTATAGGCATGTCTGGGATTCTGCTAAGTAACCGGGGAGTTTCTACTTGCTTTCACTCCTGCTTTATGCTTTGTCAAGTCAATGTGTCTTGTCTACTTTCCGTTCATTGTAAAAGTAATGCTCAAGTCTTCGCGTTATCTAGCGCAAAAAATAGAACAAGTGATACATCTGGATCAAGTGGCAATGCCAAGTTAAATTAGCAGAGCAGTTCACCTTCTGGTGCTGTGCGTAGTTAATCAAGATTTTTATTTAAGTTTTAGATTTAAATGTACTTATTTGAAAATCACAAACTTCCTGAGTGTGTTGTATGCAGCGAAAAATTAAGCAATATGTGTGGTTTTAAGAAAACTAATGAGACACTTAAAAACCAAGCACAGCAATTTAGTAAATAAAGATAAAGCCTATTTCAGTCGTTTGCTCTCTTCTTAAGGAAAAACAAATCAAGGTAAGGAATAAAATAACTTCAATTGCAAAAATGTGCTAGTAGCTTGCTATAAAATAGCAGAAGTAATTGTCAGGAAAAGAAATTGTCAAAAGAAACTTCGCTTTTACCTGTGTGTAAAGAAATGGACAAATCCATGTTAGGATAGGCCTCCGAGGTGGAGATATTAAAAGTACCTTTTTCAATGGTACTATGGCATAGAATGTTAGCTGACATTCAGAAACAAGTTGCATTAAAATTATCTGTTCATAAAAAAGGTGCACTTTAACCTGGCGAATTAGCACAAAAAAAGCAATTAATGAGCTATATAATACGACTTTCATCACTTACAGAAAAGTTCCTATCCTGTACCTCTGATGTCAACAGGAACAAACATTTACAATTTTACGACAGCTACATTGGAAGAAAATGGATTGTGTTAGAAAATTTGTATTTTAGTTTGCACTGATGTCGCATAGACAATGACTGGTCGAATGAAAGGTGTTTACTTCAGGATTAAAGCAATCTTACCATCACATGTTATTTTTTTACATCGGGAAACTTTGGTGGAAAAACTGTATCATCTGTCCTTCAATCCTAAGGAGCTATTGAGCTCAATTATTTAAATGGTTTAATTAAAATCAGAGTTCTAAAAATTAGACTTCTCAAGTCATGCTGCAGGAAACGGGAGCTAAGCATGAAACTCTGGTCTTTACACCAAAATTCGCTGTTTGTCAAGAGAAACTTACTCTTTAGATTTTATGAACTTCAAAATGAAACGTTATAAATATTAGACGCAGGAACCCTGAATTTTCTGTCCTCAAAAGCGACTTGCACATTATCACGCTATTAAATTATCATCCAGCGATTTCACCAATTACGTCGCTAATTAATTTAAATTACCTCCTTGCTCGCTTCCTAAAATGCAATAGGCTATAATAACACGACATTGAGAGAGGGATATACTCATAACAATCTTCTCTAATGTATACATCCTTTTTTTTAATCAACTACTAAATATCAAAATAAAGGAATTAATGCTATCGTTATTAAGCAAGATACACGAGTCTTTTTATGTTAAAGTTAGTTTATTTTAATACTTGATTTACATATATGAACTAATAATCCGTATCCTATCCATAGATGACCTTGCGGGACTGGGACACGTCTGTTCCTTTCCCCGTCTTGGAGGAGAAGGTGAAAGTCAGTTTAATCTTGCAAAACCATAGCGTTATGTATTATCACTCATGCGCTACCGTCCCCCTCCAATCATACGTTTGTTATTACCAATCTTAACGATCCCTTCCAGGGCATGTTGTAGTATATATGTTTACAATGATACTAACATATACAGAAGTACATATGCCACAATATCTAGCTGACATTTTTGGATATTTGAATATTCTTAATGTTACTATGCTATATGGGTTCTTAACAAAAATTCATCTCTAGAAGTCATAAGTTGAACATTGAAATTAAAATGTTTTCTCTCACAGCTTAAACTGTTATTGATTCTAATATGATTTTAGAATATTTTTCTGTTTTGGAGGACAAGCTGCAATATTATGTTCCTCTCCTCAATGTGAACGAATGCTACTGGGATTGCAATCTCTTGCATTAATACTGAGGGCACAAAATACCTGCCATTAGAAGAGGGAAAGGAATTGACCGAACTCTGTACTTCAATTATGGCTTTTAGTGAAAAGAGAGTTTTGCATAATATTAGAACATGCCACATCACACCTACACTATTTCAGTTTTCAACAACATATCTGCGAAAAGGGATTTTTGGCACTGACCCAGTTAAAAATGTAAAACACCAACGACTTCTTTCTTTAAACCAAGAGTTAGGAATGTGTTTGTCTGCGATTTCTTTCCGCAATGAATAATTGTGGAATAAAAAAACAAGACCACATTTCCCACTAAATTGCAACGCTAAGGTATTACTGACACAACAGTCTAAATTTTCAATTACAAAAAGATTTAATACACAAACCTGCTTTTATCTATTGTACTTTCCAATGTAATATTTGTTCGCAGTTCGACCTTTTGAGAACCTCTGCTTGAGACGCACTGGTCGCTGGTGATGCTGAAGGAAACCTCAGTAGACCCATTTGACTCCTCCCGGCCTGCTTATAATGTCCTGATTCATCGTGCCGTTATATACTGTTTCGCAGGTTCGTAAAAATGCTTTAAAGCACCTCAAACAATGATGCAACCATGTACAACAGCGCAATACTCGCTTCACCTACTGCTTTCGGCACTATACACCTCGACACTGGTTCAAACTACCGTATCCAGACCCTTGCTGCGCACGAGCTTTAAACAACTTTATTTATTGCCTATGTACTATATCGCTCTCCGCTGCTATTCAGCACCTCAATTGCTGCATCTTCACATGTGTCAGCATTCTGCCATTGTCATACAGATATAAACAATCTGCATAGGATATTAACGATTAGTAAACAATGCAGCAGTTTGAAATACTTGACTTGGCAGTGACAGTTAAGTCTAAAGGACAAGTTTCCTACATGTGCTTTGGTCATTCGGGAGGCAAATTGGTGCGATTTTTCTGCAGTGCTAATTGTTATACTTTCTATCTCCCAGTTGACCCTCATGTTCGTAAACAAAGCCTAGTAACTCCTAAGAGCAGAGTCCAAGGTTCCAGTCAAATAGCATAACGTTATTTCATTATTCGCTTATTTCCTCACTCGAAGATGCGAAGGTCAGAATCTATAAACCTGCTTAGTTATACAAGTGATAACGCTCAAATATTCATGTAACACTGTGCTTTTTTTTTTTTTTTTTTTTTTTCCCCTGCTTTTTACTTCCTGCTGTAAAGAGCCTCGACATTTCCTCTCGGCCTGAGCTTGAACTGTTTTACACTCCAACAAATTAGCCGTGCATAATGTGCAGGCCTTGAAAAACTCGCATTCCTACGTCATGAACGTGCCATCATTACACCATAGATGTTTTGTGTGAACGTGTCCTAGGTCACCCGGTAATGCGTCTTAGAAGCTTCACAGATCGTGATAATACTAAATAAAGAAGCTTTCATAATGACACATAATGTAAGTGCGTAAAGGTATTATGAAAAGGCAATTTGGAATATGATAACTTATTATACAAGGCAACCTTGACACTTTATTTCATTACGAAAAAGAAACGTTATTACTGTATGGGCAACACGATTATATTTACACAACAAACAAACAAAAATTCCTTCCAAGACATATTAAAAAAATTATGCGAAAATTGGATAAGTCAAGAGATTTCATTGTTTGAGCTACAGAATATTTGAAGATGAAAGGTTAACAAATTTTGACAAAATTTGGAGGGGGGAAGTAGACGGATAAGAACGTCTTGAGACGTATCTGCATATAGACTGAGTAAAAGTGTCCATAGCTTTATGATAAAACAAAATGCCACAACCTACTCAATATAGAGATAGCACGAATCAATAGCGTTGATAACCTTAGTTTATCCAATTTCATGTATACAAAGTTAATTATAAAGCTTTATTTAAATGTGTTTTGTATCGTTACACATAAAATATAAAACCTACTGGATAACTGTGTGCATTAACTAAACGCAATATACGAGTTAGCCCAGAACGAGTGTTTAACCTAAATATTGTTTTTTTTTAACATAATCTACCTTAAGGTCAATATTTTTATTCCAGGGATGCTCCAATGCCATTATTTCATCTCTAAAATAATTTTCCGAAAGATCTGAAAAATACTCTCTGGAATCTAGAACTCTTGACTAACGAGAAAAAGATTGAGCTTTGGGAACAGCTGATAATAAGATAGAACTAAATCTGGGGAGCAAGGTGAATGCTGCAACAATTTATACCCGTAATCTCTCAATTTTACCAACGCTAAAGAAATTTTGTAAGCAAGTCTTGAGAAAAAAAAAAAAAAAAAAAAAATTCTGAGTCATGACTTTTATCATCCAGTTGATTTAAAATTTTGAATTAGCATTCTCCAGTATGTTTTTACCCTTCTGAAGCAAACCAATTAGTAAAATCCTGGTGTTATAACTTTTCTGCAGATGGAACCAGCGATGTCCTTTTTGGCGCTGAACAAGCGGATTCTGTTCATTGTTTTGAATGTTGTGTCGATTCTGATGTGTGATGGTGCATCCAAGTTTCATCCAACTATAAGCCCAAACACAAAATCAGATCTGTCGCTGTTGGATTACCTCCATTTTTAGGGTTTTTTCCTAAATGAATTGCCATCCAATTAATAACCCAAAACTTTTTACCTATCACTATAACAATTATAATTATATGTTCCCTCCTAACACTATTAGATAGATCTATTTTTAGCTTTGAAGGTTATTAGTTTATAATTAACTTAAAGTCCTTTTAATGTGTTCCATACATTGTTGTGATATTTTCATACGAATGAGTTTTTAATCAGCTGTTAGCAAGTGTGGCACCTATCTTGAGCATAGCTTTTTCATATGCAATTCTTCGTATAAAATGAAACCCACACGTTCCTTTGAAATTCACAGCCACAGCAGTTTCATGCACTTTTTGGATCATCTTCAAGATTAGTACGGCCATGTTCAAATTCAAGAGTCCATTACTTAATAATTGAATATGCTAGAAAACAGTCCCATACAATTTTATACATTTGTTATGAATTTCCTTTTGTTTAACCATCTTTTACAAAGAACTTTTATCATTGCACAGTATCCAATTTTATCTATTTTATGGGTGTTCACGATGCATCTGCTTTAGAAATAAATTATTTGAAACAAAGAGTTATTTCAAATTAATGCTTAAGACAGATGCATCAATGTAAAAATGCAACAACAACAATAATAATACCACCTGAAAACTTTTTACGCCGCCCTCGTATTTCAGATTTAATTCCTCTCTATAGTGGCCATTACGGATTTGTTGGCTCAGAGCTAACAAAGCCAATGTTTGTTTCAATCTGCTCAAGCATAATTTATACATCTAACTTGAAACTGCATCAGTAGAAGTGAAAAAAGTGTCTTATTAATTTTAAGCTTACTTGATGAGAACTTTAATATGGAAACATGAATTATTTGAAAAAATACACGCTTTAAGTGAATGCCTTCCAAAATACTCTCCAAACAATTAGGTATTTATCACCAATCTGTAGCCCTGGCCTTTAAAGTCACACAATGAAAAGAGAAACATAGCCTGCTATGATATCGAAATATAAAGAACGATAAAGAATGAGATATATGAAACATCTTAACAAATAAATAGAAAACTTTTATCACGAAGTTTGCCTTAAGACATTCTGTTAATCGTATAGTTCTTTAGAATCCTCCTGCTATTGTTACACTTTCTCATTAATAAAGGAACTAGCAAATTCTCAATTTAAAGACCTGCTCTCACACTTGGACCTTTGAATGTCAGATAAATGCATAGAACAGGCTTATTCTAACTCGGGAAGTATGGTTAAATACATTTCAACAATAGTTATGGAGCTGTTTATGTATGTAATTTGCAAATAAATTTAAAAAAACGCAATTTGAAGGGAATATACATGCATATTTATTTTCTTTATAATTCGTGACAAAGGTAGTCTAAAAATGTATCCATGGCTGTCACTTTAGGGGTGTTAAATCTTCACGCAAAAATCTAGGTATTTGTTCCACAGAGACTTTATATGCATTGTAGTTTATCTGGCAGTCCAAACTTCTATTTTGTTCTTGCTCCTCAATTCATCCGAAAATGCGGAAGGATTTTTATCACATCCTCTCATTTCACTATTCGAAGATAATTATTAATGTTTTTGCTGTTACCTATGTGAACTATTTAACTGTTAAAGATGGTAGTTTTTAGATTTTAATTGCTTTGATGTGCATCTCTTGGTATTAGTCACTGTTTTTGGTGTTGAGGGGGATACTTCGGTACCTCAGCCTTGCTCACAGCTAGCCGTATGCGCTCCTGGAAGAGGGATGAGTTGGGTGTGATATCAGGCGGCTAGAATGCGCGGGTTTTAACTGCGCGATGAGGTCTCTTTTCATGTTTGCAAATGCTGGTGAAACTCCAAGTAGTTCGAGCCCTCAGATCATTCTAGACGTCGGGGCAGAAACCTTTACAAAGCGTAAGCCAACATCATACCTCGCCCCGACACTTTCGATCTTGGAATAGAACGAATGGAATGAAACGGGAGAGCGGAAAATTCGCGAAAAGTAAGGATATAGGGTCGTATTCGACTAGGCGACTAGGTGGAACCACGAATAAACCCAGTCAGGATGGCCAGCCCTAAGGGGTTTGAACACGGGTCCTCTGGAATATAAATTCAAACGCTACCGACTGAGCCATCCCGCTGCAGGCGCTGGTCCAAGGTCACGTCAATCACCTCAAGTTGGTGCGCCGCTGTTATAAATGATAGTGTATTGTTGAAATAAATTTTACTATGTATTGTATAGAAATTTTATCACTAGAACAAAGAAAAGTTAATTCTACAAGAATAACCTCATTCTGTGACGGAACTTAACAGAAATTGGAAGAATTGGGGAAGCAGAGCACTTGCAAATGAATGCAAATTTAATTAAAAGATGTCGAAATGTGTACTGCAGTGACACCACTTCGATGAACTCGTATAATATGCGAAAACTAATATTCAGTGCAGACTTTTATTGCTCAAAGCTATAGGAGAGGAAATTTGGCTGCATGCGGCTAGCACTAGTTATTTTCAGCATTTGCATGAACTTCAAGGTGGACCAAGATCCGTTCCAGACACACAAAGATGGTCAAGTGGTTTGCCTGTCCTTCTAGGACATCCTGCGTCTCTGTGACCACGTGAGTCCAGTGCAGTTTTCCTTAATGTCACATAATTTGAAGAATATGGTCATATCAATATTTTTTCTTTATATTATCTTATCGTTTAAATTTAAAATACCTCATCCATTTCTAATTGTATCATTACGTATTTCAGCTAGTGTTTTATTACAGGTTAATGCCCGTTTTTATTACTGAGGTACCATAGGCGATGGACACTGATGAACAGAGCTCGAAGTTCAAGTATTTATTTTGTTTAAAATAAGCAGTTGTATAATTATAAAAGAAAACACAATAATTTCATCCATTTATGAAAATAGGCACATAAGATACCTAATGGTTTCCTTATTACTAATTAAGGTACTTAAGCATACTTTTCTTACATACAAGCAACAGCAAGATGTTTTTCAAGGTATCAACTGTCATAGTTGGGAGCTTGTCAGAGAGAATATTTTTCATTAAGGAAAAAATAGATACTATTTCCACTGAAGTGATTGCAGCATATTTAAAATAAGCTATTAATGGAAACATTCATACGAGTTACAACAAAATTCACCTTTCAGGATATCATGGAAACGTTGATCAAGACAAAGCAATGTAGTTTTGAATAGTCCTGGCGAATGAGCAAAAGATGCGCAGTGGTTTCGGGTCAAATTAATTTTCTGTTTATGCGCTGTTTATAGGGAAATCAGGTTAGTATCTCTCTTACTTCGGTACTGAACACACTGTAGAGACGATTTATTGCCTGAACTACCCTCTCGCTTGTAAATGTTTCATATATTTATGCGGCTGAGAATCTATCCCCACCACAAATTTCCTAGAATTGCCTCGCGCAGATCGATACAAGGTTACTCGCCAGAACTATTCAAAACTACAGTACTTCCCTCATCCTCACTATTTGTATGCCCGAGGTAACAGAGCGTTCATTAATGAAGGTTCTGTCTTTTAAAGAGCTTAAATGAATAAATAGTTTGAGAATATTATGACTGCTCAAAAAAAAAAAAAACAAATAAATGTGTAACAAAATATGTCTTTGAGGTGAATATGCCATTTAGTTTTTATAACTTTTTTTTTCCCTTCGATGTTTGAAATTCTTTATATGCTTTTTAATATGCGTGGTAAATAATCGCAGAAAAAATCCATAACGATCCTAAATAGGAAAAAAAAAAAAAAAAAAAAAAAAGTCAAAATAGGCAAAGAAGGCAAAATAAAAACTGTTCTTAGCGACTCAAAATTTACGGAAATATGTTCATTTATATGTGACTCTTTAATATATACATCCAGATGGAAAATGCTTTTTGTCTAGCTTCCAGGCTCTGCTGATGATAAATAAGATGAAATGATAAATCGGGAAAGGATTTTTTTAAGGAAGGAAGCCTATATTTTAGTGTACCTCCCCGACATTTGCCATTTATGAGTGAGAAAAACCTGATACAAACCTATCAGAGAGAGCGTTCTTGGCGAGAATAGAACCTTAAGACTTCTCACTCACGAGTTCTTATTTTAAAGATCTCGGCCATCCCTGGCGGTTCATCTCGAAGTGTAAGCTACACTCCTAGAAAATCTCATCTCAGCGGACTCACTTTTGTCTCAGATCTGATCTGTTCTCTGATTCACACATCAGTCATGGCACCGACATAACTTTATAACATTGTATCTTTTCTAAGTTTGCCAACTAACATATGTTTAATTCTTCCTCAAATATAATAAAATTTTCTAAGTTTGCTTTGAACTTATTTTACCTTTATTAGAACTTGTGGAATTTTTACATGCCATTACTTTCGATTATTTCACAGATATTTCTAAATTTTATGTCTGTGCTGTGCAGTGAAGATGGCAAGACGCTCAACTAGAGTTCACTTTTAGCATTTGCTAAAACTTTCTGTTTGTCTGCAAACATTATAGTATTTAAAATGTAAAATGAAGCTGAATATTACGTTGTAATTCCTGTATGGCTGCATAAATATATATTCTAAAGAGCTGGAGAAAAGGAACAGCCTTAGTTAGTTCTTTCATTAACTATTGTTCCGCAATGGAAGTATTACAGTAGGGACATTGTATAATGAAGAGGATATCCCTTTACAAATATTGTTACCTACACTTTTTTCTTCTGCTTGATGGAGAGGTAGCGTTTTTCGATAAAAAAAAACCGCGTGATAGGTGACCTGTGGGGTGAAGGCATGTCCCCCTGCAATACTTCCCTCTATCAATGAAGTCGCAAGACGGAGATAGAAAAAGCAGAGGTCGCCGCGGCAAGCCAAGGCTCACCCCGAACTGTGGTACACAATGAGAAGAAAGATACTTTTTTCATATAGCTCGGTCAAAAGTTTTACAGTGTCTACAAATAATATACATTATACTTGAAAATTATATTCGCGCCTCTTTTGTATAAAATGCTTCAATATAAATATATAGTTCGTGTGTGATTGCAATATCGTTGTTCTTGCAAAAGTACTTCATTTAAAACATTTAAATGCCATTTATAATCTTGCATAAATCTCATACGCTACAATTAATAGACTAATTTTGCTATAATTATCAAGATTATTTTTGTTCCCTGTTTTAAAGCAGAGCTAACTAACGCTTTCTTCCAATATTCCTGTATAGTTGCATTACTTTATGTATATGTTGAACGTTTACAAAAACCTTGTATTTATATCAAGCGTTGCATCTCTAAGTTGTAAATTAATTTCATCATGGACTGAAACCATTTTACTTCTCATTTTATTTAATGTAGTTCTTCATTATTTGAGCTGTTGTATCTTTTTTCTGATATAACTGTGGGGAGTATTTTATAAGCTTGTGCTAGGTTTCCTTACTTTTTCTTTATTTTCTCATATCTTCTTTTGCATTGCTCGCTATTAAAATTGCAACGCCCATAAGAGGCCCGTATTTTCTCAGAAGGAACGAGTATGACTGGAAAATATGAGAGCAATACCAGCATGTGTCTGAAATTAAAGGGAGAATTGTAGATTACCAAGAGTGCAGGGTGTCATTCCGAGAAATTGGTATTAGTGTTGGAGGAAATGCTTCCACACCAAAACGAATATGAAATCATGGATCGAGGTAGGACGAACACACAGACCCGAAGGTTCCCAACGGCCCCTTCAAACAACCGAAGAAAAAGACAGACATTTCCGCATGACAATTTTATCATCTTCTAGAAGATGTAAGCAAGCTTGCTCTTTTGTTATTTAGCTACTACAAAGTGAAGCCTCCATACCTGTTTTTATCATCATTTGTTTTAAATTCCCCCATTTATTATTAACATCTACGCTAATTGTTCTTTCGTCAAGTCGATTGCAGTCCGCTGCTTATACTGTTTTCTTGAGGTTACTTTCATAACGCCTCTTACGCGTAGTAAGTTAGTAAATCAAGGAAATATTTTAAAGAACGTAATTAATCTGCATATGTAGTTTAAATTTTATAACTTATTTTTATACAGTTTACCTTTTTAAGGTAAGAAAAAGTTCGGAAATAACATTACTCAGGCAACTGGCCTTACGGGACTCGAGCCCAAGACCTCCGCATATACCTGCACACACGCTGACCACAAGACAAGGAGAGTGTCATCGCAAATGATGAAATACAGAATAGTACACAAAAGAAGTAACCACAAATACCATGAGAATTATGTTAGGTGACATCTCATTAAAAAATGCAAATATCAGGTGACAGATTTTACAGAAAGAAAAGATACGAAGAAAAAGTTTCTGTATCTTATAAAATAAAGGTAGTAACAGATGGCCGTAGTATACAGGAGGAAGTTTTAAATGGATACATTTATGTCAGCGGTGTCACACAGGCTCAAAGAGCAGACATGTACTGGAAATCAGTATCTAATTACAACAATACAATGAGTATCGATAATCACGAGCTTAGTCTCTCGCTGGTGCCACCGGAGATTAATTTGTTCAGTCTACCAAGTCAATGCATTGAGGGTTTAGCAAGTCGATGCTCCCTAAGCAATAATCCTGTAATAAATGTAAAATGTCATTATTTAATATATCGCATGATTTGCGTGATCTTGTACACTAAAGATATCAAATTTGTACTTTATAGCGTAATATAAAATTCAGATTTATACTCCTGGACTGACTGTTGTTGCATACTTCGCTACGCCCTTATGTCGAGGTTAGCATCGCACGTAACAATCTATTGTGCAAAAAATGACTTCTTGAGAAGGCTACACTCTTCATACAGACGAAGGTTGCTAGTATGACGTACAAAGAATCGAGATACTGTCGTAAGAGAAACAATAACTATTGGCCTGAGCTTATTAGAGCACTTCAGCAGCAATACATTCATGATTATAATGCACTTGGTCTGATAAAGCAATACGTAACATAATCAAAGAGTGTGCAATCCTTCTGAACTTTAGCTATAGCTATACAGTCCATGCTAAATGCGCATTAAAGAATAAAGAACTTCACATGTTTGCAAGAGTAGACATTTTCTTTTCTGTATACACAAATATGCCTAGTGTTTCTAAGTCAATAATTGTTGGCGTTGCAGCAAAGGGGAGCTAATTTGTACGGCAAGAAACAACAAAATTATTTAAAGTATACAGAAATTCTTGAAACAGTCCTTACGAATTACCTCCAATTATAATATACATTTATGTAAGCATATTCATCCTATTTTGTCATTGTAATTAGTAACATAAACATTAAGTATATACATGTGTCATAAGCTTTAACTTCGACGTAAGAATAGTACAAAAAAATGTGTAATATTTTCGGTTGCAGTAGCTTGGAAAGTCAACAGGATAATAAAACTATACAATGAAAAAGGGTCCTTATGTGAAGCCCCCTTCCTCTATTAAAAGTTCAGCTAGTGCAGGATTAATAAATTGAAGGATTTTTTTTTAAACCGTTTGGAGTTTTGACCCCGAAAAGCTGCGAGTCCTTTAAACCAGTAATTTCTGACCGTATATTTTAAAACTTTAAAAAAGGTGAGGGGGAATGGCAGGTGTATAGGTGAATTTGAACCAACCAATGGATAATGTATGTTTGAAAATTTAAAGATATGCGCGGATATTGCGCATGCCTTTGCGATTCCGTTGGCATCGTTGAGACCAACGATTATTTTAACTGAATCTAATATTTAAGGGAGCGTTTGCTTAGCTGGGACACTCTGTTTGAAGATCTACACGCAGCAAGATACATTCAGTTTGCTCGAGTCAGCTAAGTTCAGTTAGGTTCGACTCATTCGCCAGTTAGACACGCAGTAAGATACACGCAGTTTGCAGTACTGCACTATAAGTACGGTTTTCAGTTTCAAGCGCAACCACATTCATCTGTAAGTTTCACACGAGGCAACTAAGTTTGTATTCGAGGCAGCTAAGTCTATCATTCGCTAAACACCAAATTAGGCGAAAGATTTTGGACATAATAAAATACTAATATATATTCTGTCGCATCGCGTGCTTATTGACACTCTTGAACTCCTCTCCCTGTCCTGATGAGTCCTAATCAACAAAATAGCAAATTTCACCCTGAGAAATTGTTGTCATTGAAGCGAAGGCAATAATCCTGAAGCCACCAATTATCAGCCTACTTAATCCGCTTCAAAAATTGCCATCACAACGTGAGGATCAACAACAAAGCGCTTCGAGATTAGTGCCCAACCTGGGGCACGTAGCTGGAACTGACTAACCATTCCATAATTTGGAACACCAACGTGGGACCAACAACAACGACGATGACATCACTCTTCAAACTATCTCATAACTTGACATCTAAGCACTTCATTTTGCGGATTAGCAAGTAAAATATGTTTAACATCAATGCTCTAATCTCACCATATTAGATAAAACAGATAAAAAGTGTATATTATGTTTCGATTCCTGGTAGGAACAAAACAAACGGGAAACTTTTCTGCAATTTTCCTTCAAACTTAAAAGACAAATGACAGATCAATTTAAGCATCAACACTTGTAATCAACGCCATTATTACTTCTTTGCATTCATTCGAGGGCTTCTGGCAATCAGCGGATTCGTTAAGCACTTAAATAAAAAGAAAGAGTAATTTCTGTTTTTGGTGCATTGTACAGATGAAGAAAACCACATTTTTGTACTTTTCCTCGCCCCCTTCCCGTAAGATATCTAAATTTGTTAAGCAGTAAGTCCTTTAAGGTATAACCATTCAAAAAAAATCGTCAGCAAAATGCTTTAGAAATATTTTTCCATTTTCTTCCAGAGCTAGGATTATCTTCTACCTTCATATGACCACACCAAAATTCTGCAGGTCAATCCTTATGAATTTTCATAGAGATCGTGTATTTTTTATAAAGATGTTTCATGAAATTTGCTGAAATTTAAAATATTTCTTTAGAATGCATTGTTGTATACACCTATATTGCTCGTGGCACTTCATTCATAAGACAGGTTTTGATTTGAACTTTCTCTCAAGGACTGAACACGCATATTTTGCCGTTATGTTCGCTTCATTCACCATTCACTCATTGTGTGATTATTCAAACGGCCTGCGGCTCTTACGTCATTATTTCTTGTTCACTTTTAAATCCGTCTGTTAAACTGCTATCAGCTTGGCTCTTCAGTGGAAATATCGGCAACTCAGATCTTCGACAATAGCATCCACGCTGCAGTGATGCGACTTTCGAATAAGAAGCGACTACACGCCCAGAACAAACTTCGCCATTGCAAGGTGACCTTCTGTAGAGGTCGTCTTGAGAATTACAAATTTGCAAATACGCCCCTTGCGAAACAAAAGAATAAGGTCGCGGGAAATCAAGAGTGGCAATGATGGTATAATCGCTTGTTTGTCCGTCCGTCATGGTGTAATGAGAACATTAATCAGTGCCTGCATGCAAGATGCTCAGGAAAGTGTGTTCCCAGCATCATCTGGTTGCTTAGGCGCATGCGCATGCACCTGCTCAGGTCTCCATATAAGCGTTCACAGCAGTGATATGCGCTCAAGGAAAATACTGATAATGAACCAAGGTAGACTCAGAAGCTAAATGCAAGTTTCAAGCAGCAATAATCAAGAAATATTCTGAACACAACATGCTAATGCCAAATGCATCAAAATGCACGAATTGCAATTCCGAAAATCATGATTAGAGCTGAAGGGGAATATGAAAGACCTATTCTTGTAATGTTAAATTTACCAACTTCAGTTCCCATTTTCTCAAGGACTATTACAGCTAGTGAAATGAAAATTTTGCAGCATACAGATGCACACAATTGAAATTTGCTGATCTATTTTCACTATTATACATGCTTTTGAAGCAAATTATAAATTATTTTCAATTGATTCCGTTTTTATATTTTTCCCTCAACATTTCATTTTTTCACGTTTTCGTATTTTGTCCTAGCTCTACCATAATAGATTCATATCATTACAGCAATTCAAAGTAATAGTTAATATAGATCCTGAAAAAAAGGGAAAAAATATACAAAATTATAGTTTTTCAATAAATGTAGCCAAAAATGTTTTTACAGAAAAACTAACTTTTTGAGTGAAACAGCAGCAACAAAGGAGGATATTATGAAAACAAACACTGCCAATTTAATAAATATAACTTTTTCTATCATTCAAGACAAGCCACGGCCTTCTGGAGCAAATAGTTCCTGAGATATAGAATTTTACCTGAACAAGTGCTCGCGGGAATATATCAAAATAAACAGAAAATTTCAAATATTAAAATAGTACAAAAAAATATCCTCCCTTCCCTTAACAATTAGAAACACATGGATAAACATACTCAAAGTTGGTTGATTCGCGGCAAAGCAATTTTTTATACCAGCGCCCTTTCCTTCATGCATTCTGTGGTTCTCCGCGCTGCTGGATTACTGAGGTGAACTCAATATGTTTTTGCACGTGGCGCATACAAATACTCCGACACCCTACATAACACCAAGCGGATGTTCCTCCACAGGATGAGCAAAAAGGACGCGAAGCGTTCCTGATGAATTAATTATCCTGAAATAACGAACCAAGGTTTGATAGAGGTACTCATAGGGAGTGTGAAAACCATAGGTTCGTCCAATCAACATGTATATGTGTCTGAAAGCACACAGCAGAGGAATCTACAGCAAGTAAAAGCAAGTAATGAAAGATTTATTATTAATTACCTTCATATAAAGAAGTTGTAAAAATTATGGAATTAAACGTGAAAATAACAAACTGTAAATAATCTTGTAGAAGAGATCATGACGAGAGTAACATACCAAAAAGAGGAGTCGTTGTGATCAGATTTAGCTAAATACTTAACTGGTTTAACATGAAATAATAAAGAACACATGACGATCAAGTTACCATAATTACCAGAGTCCGAAAGTTAGACAAAATGCCTTTTTCGTCTGAGTGAAGAGAGAAATGAATATGTTTTTGTACATTCGGGGTCGGTAGGGCCGGTTTAATTTTGCCTTTTTTATTTATTTATTTTTTTTTATTTCGACTTCTATTGCCTATTTTAAGGTTTAAACTTTTTTTTGCCTGTTTTGGATCGTTATGGTTTTTTCTGCGATTATTTACGCTTTTTTTTAAAAAAAAAACATATAAAGAATTTAAAATAGCGAAGTGAAAAAGGTTATAAAAATTAAATGCCATTTTCCCCTTACAAAAATATTTTGTTATACATTTATTTCTTTTCAATCAGTCAAAAACGCACTGTTGCCTCGGGCATACGAATACCAAGAAATAGCGAGGATGAGAGAAGTATTACTAGTTTTGAATAGTCCTGGCGAATAAACTTGTAACAATCTGCGAGAGACAATTCTAGAAAAATCGTGGTGGGGATAGACGCTGTTTTAAATATGATCCAATCACTTCAGTGGAAGCACAACTTTTTATTCTCCCCCCCCCCTTCCCATGATGAAAAATATTCCCTCTGACAAGAGCTGGACTATGGCAAGTGATATCTTGAAAAAACATGTAGCTGTTTCACTTTAAAAATGTCTATTTCAATTATATAACTACCCATTTTCAGTACTTTCGGTACGTTCGGTACGTTTTTACCTGCCTATTTTAACCAAAATAAATGCCGGAACTTCCGAACTCTGGTTATTACTTTAAGATAACTAAGGCAGAGTTCCTCTTTTAAATAATATTCTATATGTTCAGTTAAGAAATATCATCAGTAAATGAACGTAAGGATATAGCATCAGAAATAGAGGAAGAGTCAAAAGTCAGGAACCATTGAACTAACATTGAGATGGAGCTGACTAAAAAGAAGTGTGTTGAAGTGATACTGTTGCCTGGCTGTCGCACTGCAAGAGATATTGCTACAGAATTAAATCGTTGACATCCCGATAGACACCAGTGGGCAGTATAGCGCTCACTCAAGTAGACCCCGGACTGCAACCAAGAAGACATGTCAACTGCAATTTTACCATTTCATGTAGACAATACAAGTTGAAGTGGTGGTTCCTGACTTTTGATTCATCCTGTAGAAAGCAAAAAACATGTTGAACTTAAAATATGCGTTTAATAAAATATTTCAGACAGCATAAGCCGTTATTTTCAAACTAACATATTTCAACAACACAATAAGTTTCGTTCTGTAATTAACTTGGAATATAATTCGTAAAATAGAACAAGGTTATTCGAGCAAATTTGAGCTTTAATGAATTTCTCTATACTATAAGGGTAATAACTAATTAGGAAGCATGAAGTTTTTATAGCACATAGTTCCAGTCTTGATCTAAAAAACCAGAAAGACGGCAATAAAGAGTGTGGTGATTTCAAGAACGTGTCCCGTGAGTTTCTTACCCTCATGAACGGGGGATAATACAGAGCTCAATAAGAATTTCGCATAAATACGTCAACTTAAATATATAAACTATTAAAAGGAAGAAATAGAAGCAAGATAGCATCTTAAGCATATAGTCAGGAAACTACATCCTTGGCGCAACGTAATAAAGGACTTCAAACCCGTTTTTCATCTCTAGCGTTTGTTAAGAACAATCAAGGAAACTCCTCTCGTTATATCAGGAAGTGCGCTTTGAGATGCAGCTGATTCTCACCTTCTAGGAATATTGCATGCTTAACAAATTAAGAACGCGCTAAGTGTGGGCGTTTTCAAAGAGACGCTTTAACGAACAAAGGGAGGTCTGAACCGGTATTCCTCAGAATGTAGCGTCATGGCATTTTCAAGAAAGTCTTTAAATGTCTATTAACATGTATTAATCTGTCTAGAAGTCTAAGTCTATATAGAGCTAGACACAATTCTTAGCGTTAATAAGTTTATTGTTACATGTTGTGACCAATATTTTGTTTATATTTATTCGTTCAGAAAGTAAGTAAAATGCAATAATATATGTGATTGTACAGAGAGGATATTCGAGTTACGGGCCGGTAGAATTCAGCTGCGTACTGGAAGAAGCCAGTCGTCAATATCTTATAATGCATAGACAGATATCAGCTTGTAATTAGTTTGTATGTTACTCTGTGTTTTCGTTATGAGAAGTGGCAAGTCTATCAAAGAAACTGTTCTCCAACTTGTTAAAAATTACGAGAAATGGGTTGTCTCAAAGATGAAAAACGTGTTTCGAACCGCCGTGTTCTCAAAAAAAAAAAAAAAAAAAAAAAGTTAGACGAAATACAGGAATTTCGCACAACGTATTGCCGTTGAGGGGCATCATTTTCAACAACTTTTATAAATAGGCTATTGCTTATTACGATTATTATCAGATTTAAATACAGTATCATTTTATACTTTCAGTAAAAATATAAATACTAAAATAAAAATATAATCTCTACGGCGGCGATACTATCTCCTTTTTCCGGTTGCGGCAGCTGCACCTCCCAGTATACAGCCACGATCAGGTGGCCCACAACTCAAATAATCTTGATGAATGTATATATAGTTTAAATGGCATTTGTTAATAAATACACTAGGAATTAAAGATGGCTATAGTTGGATCAATAAATGAACTCGAAATATTTCCACAGGAATCCCGGTGGTGAAGTCTATAATGAAGAACAATTTGCAGAATAGCTCACGGCGTGGCACAAAGATCAATGTGAACAATAGGAACTGCGTAATAAAAGTCAACGAATGTCTCTAAACAGAGGTGTGCATTCGTTATGCTATGAAGCCTATGAAACTTGGGATTTTCCAGCTTTCTGCAAGTTTGTAATTTAGCTACGGTGCGAAAGTAGGATGATTGTCCTTTGTTTCTCTTACGTAATTGTTAATTATCTAACAACGAGGAGTCATGACATTGAAGGATGTGTCATTCAACGGCGCATAACGAAGCAGAGGAACTCTTTTTTGCCTCTTCGGGAAAGGAGAAACTTCTAGAACCTTCTTTAGAGGTTATCTAAGGACTTTTGGTTTTTGTGTGGATCCCTTCACAGAAATCAACGCGAATCACCTCAGGAAAAGGATAGTGTTGGCAAATTCTGTTTCTAGTGCGGTATCTCGATAAAGAAGAAATAGCCACGAACTTCTTTAAAACCCTAGAACATATCTTACTATTTATAATAACTATATAAATATGAGGTCGATTGAGCAGAATGGAGTTATATAAAAATATTTTAAATGGTCCCTTTAATTTCATTTTAATGTTCACTTTTAATGCTAAAATACCCATTACATTTTTATAGAATAAACATTAAGTCTTAAGTGTACATGTTGTAAGCATTCGATTAAGCCATCGCAGTATTTATATAAAATGAGCACCTTGTATATAAATAAAATTATACATTATAATTTTTGGTTATTGAAGCTAAATGACAAGGTCATGGTCAAGGTCAAGAGTAGTGTCCAGAGAAAAGGCCACAAAATTATAAAAATGAGCTTCCAGGGGAATTTGTATATAAAATTTGCCTCTAATCAGCAAGTGGCATCTGACGATCTTGGTACAACTTAAAATAAAAATAACGAATTCATCCCCTTATATGCATAAAATACCCCCGAAAATAGCACTGCTAATAAAAGGCCGAGTTAAAGTTTAACATAGAATATAACGATAAACCGTACATTTTGATATCTTAAGAGATTTGTTTTAAATTTATGTTTTTTAATCTTTTTTTCTTTGTTTTATGCTTCCTGACGAAAGGCTAAAGGGATGAGTTGTAAGCTGAACCAACGGTAAGCTACATTGATCAAAAAGTTTTATTTTATAATTAGATCACATAATCTGCGTGAAAGGAAAATTTCCAAGTAATGTTGTATTTCATAGAATGCCAAGGCATCGCAACGGGTAGATATCGATGATGCCTATAGATGAAATGATTAATTGGAAAAGGATTTTTTTAAAGGAAGGAAGCACTACAGGCTTAAGTTTATAAATTTGCCATTTAGGGGACTGAGGAAAACCTGGAAAAAAACTCAGCCAGGGAGGACGGTCCTGGTGAAAATCAAACCCCAGGCCTCCGGCTCACAAATTCGCGCCTTAAAGACCTCCCATGGCGGTATTCCTAATATCAAAATTGCACAATAGCTCTAGTTCCATAACTCTTTCGATTTTGCTTTGGTATTTTCTTTCAGTTCCTCTACAGCATGATGGTTATTCCTATAGACTATTTTTTCTTCATTCTAGGGCTAATTTTTCCACTTACACACCATAATTACTAACAACGGCGCACCAATAGCCTACAATAACACAAAGAGTTGAGTTATATCACTCTATCAAATGCATGTTGGATTATAACAATGAAAAAAAAATGCTTGTTCTCTTGAGAGTCCGCGTGCGAGAAATGTGACCTTGGTCCAACGCGGGCTGAGCTCAGTTGCAGGTCAAGATCTAAAAAATAAGGATAAACCAGTTTTTTTTTCAGGAGAAAAATATGAAGTAATGGATTAAAGGAAATTACTGTTAGAAAGCTATATTTTTTGCCTAGTATAGTCGTACGAAGATAAAAATTGCTATTACAATTTTAAGCTCATTCATATGTTTTTGTTATGCTGTCTTAAACAAACATTTTAAGCATATGAAATTTATATTTTTCCGACGAAAATGTTAAGAAACAAATAGTTGTAATGTACTTCTACGTAAAAATACGCCTGGTCATAAAACTAGCTGATATTATGAACATAAAAGTAAATTATCACATATACATAATAATTTATAGCTTGGAAACCAATACTCTGACTCACTAATGCCATATTAATATATTAATGTTCATTTTGAGCTTGATAGTTTAAGAACTGTACTAGTTGGGGAATGCATGCTGAAACGAGGAGGGCATTTATCTCGTTTATATTTACGTATCTCACCAAGGAAAACGAATGCTGATCAGCAACCTATAAAGCCTACAGTTTATTGCTAAATATTAAAAATATTGTGGTGAAATAAAAAACTGCAACATAAATACCCCTTTTCAATGCAATTTAGCTACTAGAATGACCTACTTCATTTTTATCATAATTAAAAACAGTTTAAAACCTTTACACGTTAATTATTTCAACGCAACTTAGTTAATAAATGTTCATTTTCACTTTTAATGTTTCAGTTACTAGTAAAGTTTCAAAAATATTTCACAAAAGAGCAGGAGAAGCTCCGCTAGGAAGTTGTTGGTTTGCGCCATCCCCCAAAACGTTCATGTTTAATTTGCTGTAACTATTACTTAACAAGTTTTGTACATAAAAATGTCTGCAGGGGGCTTCCATCTTGGTCCTGATATTTGTATGAACAATGCAAACGATGTCTTGGTAATTTTGTAGAGTATTTGATTGGAGGAAATGAGAAAAATATCTTGCCCATAAGAACCATTATGTGATTGCACCAATTAAAAAGTCAACTTTCGCCGTGTGCGTTCCTGGGAAAATTTACCTCCAGTTTCATACATACTGATTGTTGTTGTGTTACAAAGTTGAATAAAATATTTTAAAATACTATTAGATAACTAATAGTACCTAATAGTAATAGTAATTAGTATTATAACAGCCTATTAATGAAAATAGCAGTCATATATGCGAGAAATATCAGTTACCGCAGCAGCATAACCCGAGATGCACAACTTTACTGCAAGGTTATACAATCTTGATAATAGAATTAATACTCATATTAACAGCTAGACTCAAATTAATGCTTGGAGTTAGTCTTGCCCATCAGTAGTTCTCTTCAAGAGAAATGCTTATAATGTAACTTTGAATAGTGTTTTTTTTTCTTTTCATTCAATAAACAAAAAGCATACTTTACTAGATTGCCATTTAGTAACGTGACTAACGAAATTAACTATTATCGCTGCGGGAGAGAGACATTTTTGATGATTTTTCTGTGCATTTTTACATATGACTTCTTCCGGCAGCTTCGGGTGAATTTTCCGAAGTTAGTATACCCAGCCTAATGAGAGCAACAGGGTAGGATATGAAAGGTAGCGCAATCCGGACCAGCCAGCCGAGATTGAAGTTGGTGCTGAAGGTGGAGCTCATTAAGCTGTCATTCTATTTGAATCAAATTGTTAGGGGCGGAGTGTACTTCAATATTTAAGCCTTGTTCAAGGGCTGACTGTGTCTACGTCCCCAGCGAGCCCTCCGGGAGGAAGGAATGGAGTGATGGAGACAAGGGGCGGTGAGGCACGAACGTAGACTGGGTCCTTAATACGTTTCCCGACGCCGGTGGAACCTCCCTCTGAGAGGGCAAGCCACCGTAACACTGCACCAGCCTACCTCCCCTAGCACTTTCGACCCTGTTACCAAATTTAATGACATGGGCAAGCGGAGTATCGTGGAAAGGAAATATCCACCCCAGCACTCGCCTAAGCGACCAGGAGAAAGAAAAAAACCCAAGGTTTGAGCCCAAACGTTATCGTCTGAGCCAGCCCGCTCGGCGTTTTCTATCCATGTGTCAAAACTATCAATAAAAATTACTTAATGGAAGGGTTCAAAAACTGTTCTAACATATTGTGGTATATTTTAACCAAAAATATCATTTGCACATTTACTCATCTTAAAAGAATATAATATTTGGTTAAACAAAAAACTAAAAAGATTGCAGAAAAAGTATGTTTTTATAAATATTAGTACAGTAACGTGGAGATTTATGACAACGATTATGATAAAATAGACTTCTTAGATTTGATGGTCAGTTAAACTTTTAATTATAAAACAGTTAAAATCTTCCGAACTGTTTTGCCGTGGTTTTTGGTTTAATACACTACCACAGCTTTCACCAACTTCTGCGGTTAGCATCATCAGTGGACGACTAACTGCTAAAGGACGACTGTATTGATCCAGCAATAATTGATGATAAAATAAGCGTAAACATAAGCGTAAACATAAGCGAAAAATGTAAGATTTATAGTTGTATTGGAGGATATATTCCTCCAGCTATCACTGTCATTTAATCTTGCATTTACAAATTACGCATGTCATTGTAGAGCAGTTGGTATCAATGGAAAGAAGTTAACACACTCAGGAGATTCTGCTAGATGTATCCATATGCTGTACTGAAAAGTTTTATTCTTTCTGGTTTGGATAGATTCTAGACTGTACTAATTGCAAACTCTTCCTAAACTAATATACTAAATTTAATAAAGACATTTTACTGATCTCTAGCTAATCACGCATCCAACAAATTAATATCTGTCCGTTCTTTCAACATCATACATTTTAACAGCTGAATTTAATCTTTGAATTTTGAAATACACTACGAATCACACATCAAGATAATATATGTTGACAGAAGTGTTTTATTGTACGCCTAGACACACTGAAAAATTATGGGAGACCGCAACAACTTGTCACATCATCAAGAGTTTCTAGAAGCAACCGCCAGCGTTGGCGTACATCTGATCTCAATTATGAAAGTATTATATAACATTCCGGCCGATGCTAGCGAAGGTGTGTGCACAGCTCAAGCGTTTTTCAATTACACGCTTTGCGTAATTAGTAGTGGTCCTGCTTTATTGGCGGAAATAAGAAGTAATTATTCCTTCTAACGCAGCTGTTGCAAACAATGTTTCCGGCGGATTTCATTTTATAAAGGAAATGCTAATAATAATGTGTTCAAGTTTAGGTGGGTCGCTACCAGGTAAAACTTCTTCACGAGAAGCCGATTTAAAGCGTTATTGAGGAATTTCTTTTAAGACTCGACAAGGGACTGACTCTCGTTTCACAATTTGCTCATTGTTAATACAAAAATAATGATCAGTTGTTTAGTAAATGCTAGGCATTTAGATTTCAGTTCACAATTCAACTGAAGAAAAGTGAGAATTTTAGTACCAGAGGTCTGTCTGGCAATTCACAACTAGAAACAATAAAAAATGTAAGCAAGATTCTCACTGGTGGAAATACAGCTTTTGTGAACATAGATCCGTTGACTATTGTTTGTTTCGAGTATATTCCAATTAACAAAAAAGATATTAAATGTTCTTAGTCTGTTCTGCAGAATACATTATCTGGCAAACGAGAAAATGCCAATGTTGGTAATTTGAAGACACCCCTTGTAGATGCGCAACAAACGATAAACAGTATTAAAAGAGTAATTCTCGTATTTTTGTGATTTTTCTTTGTAAAAACTGTTGATGTTTAAGAATATAAATGCCCAATATTTTTAAGTGGCTTCTTCGCTATTGATGTCCGCACTCTAGCAGATTACCTCTATTTGAAAGCGGTAGATAAATGCATGCATTATAAATAGATAAACCAGTCCTTTAAAACAGCAGCAATATTCCTACCATGTTTGAAAAAGGGTACTTCGCAAACACACGAGATCATCCGATCCCACTCCTAGTTTCCAGCTGTGAATTCGGTAAAAAAAAAAAAAAGCCAGCGGTATGTTTTCAGGTTGAAAAGCAAACCTCCGGGTGCTCACCAAGGAGAAACTTGAACTCGAAAAAAGATTGTAGCGAAGTCTAAAGAAATCTTTGTGAAGGTTTACACAGTTTTAAAATTAAAATACACAACGAATTGTTGTTCGTACAGATATGTGAAAATGTTAAGTCAAACTTTTTTTGCAACACTATTGGCCGAAATTTATTTATTTATTTATTTTTTTTTTTCCACTGGCGGAGCATGATTTCATTTAAATGAACGTATAGCATTACAGAACAGATAACTGAAGTGCAGAAACACTCGATCTTGTACATGAAATTCCATTACATTACCCAAAAAATTGTGTATAGTGCACTGTGAATGCTTACAGAATTTTGGAGTCTATATTTTATGAAAATATGCTATGTGAATGTGCAGAGATACAGAAATAATAACTACATTCTTATAAGAATTATTGCACGTTAAATGTAAACATGAATTTTTAACAATACTCCGCTACAGCTGATCTCGTAGCGTAAATTGAGGAAATATTTGAGGATAGGGTCATTAATAAAGGATCCAACGCGATCCCAAGATCTTACAGTATGCGATTTTTGTTTATGGAGTAAGTTGAAAAATAAAGTATGACAAAGATTATTATACATGTAGTTTGAATGAGAAATTAAGCGCTTGAATTGAGAGGTTTATGCATGTCCGGCTCAGCCAGCAAACGGCAGCCTTCCAGCCGCCGCTAGGGCCGCGCTTTAATGGATGAACGTACATTTGGAGGCACTGTATTAGTTATACAGAACTTATGGACCATATTGAAATAAGAGAGAGCGTTGTAGATTAGTATGAATTTCTTTAATTTGCTACAATCGAGACCAACTTTCGTGGTGCATGAATTTAGTGGTTAGTCCCCTTTTAAAAACGTATAGTAATTTTATAAAGACATTCGCTTGCAGCTTAGTTTGTAAAGTAACGAAAAGTAGACTAAAATTCTTGATGTGCATCCTTTCAATACATCTTCTATGTCGCAATCTATTTTATACTTTAAAACACACAGCTTCCACATATAATGCAAAGATGATGATGATTATAGTTTAAAGGGCGCAAAACAGCTAAGGTTAATAGTGCCCAATAATGCAAAGAAATAGTATTTCACTCCATTACACAAAACAAATCATTATAAACAATTATTGAACTTCAAGATATAGGAAGTAATTCTGTCTGTGTTACAAGACAGTTTTCAAGCTGAAAATCTTCTTAACCATCGTGCGATCATTGCTGCTTTACCCTGTGACAGTCTCGTAGCATGTGTTGTCTGGTTTGTTTCTCAATTCGACAGTATACATTGTTTCATGTGTTTACAACGATAAAACATTTCTTAATGTATGAATCATATGTGCTAGCTCAGCAATAAAAGAAACATAGGACCGATTATTTTTTAGCATAGTTTATTCTGTTACTATGTGAATACCATACCAACTCCTTTTTCAGGCAATTAACCGACAGGGACCATGATCATGCATTTTTTCTTTTTTCAGCAGGACTCTGCCATTGCGAATAATTCCATGAGAGTAATTAAATGTGTTTCCACAAGAGAGTTATTAGTAGGGATTTGCGGCACCCTCAGTCCCCGATTAAACAGCCTGGAATTATTATCTGTGGAGGGGGAAAAATGACGTGCAAGACGAACCCGGACCAATACAAGAACTCAAAGATAATGTTCAAATTGTCCAGATTTCTCAAAATGAACTGGAGTGATAATTTCCTAAAGAGACGCGAAAAATGTGTGGAGAATGAAGGCAGGCAGTTTCAATCCCTCATTTGATAATTTGGTAAGTAATGGGTCTCTTAAATTGCTTTGTACATTATTGTTGGTTGGTTTGTTTTATTGTTTAACCCTCCCGCTAATCACAAAGACTCGGTTGGCCGGTTAACGAATGGCGCGCTAGTCTATAGGCAAAACACTCCGGGGAAAAACTAAACTGATCACAAGGTACTATCAGAAGAAATATACATTGAATACATCTGCTCTTTTAGAAATTTAGTTTTCTACATTCAAAATTTAAATGCTAAAAAATTCAAACGAAGCACGTAAGAGCTTTTTCATTTCAAAACTTGCCATTCTGAATAGCTACTAATTTAAAATAATTTAAATAAAAATGAGGGGGGGTTGAAACATAATGTTGATTACATTTCACTCCAGTTACTCCCAATTTGAATTTTTAAATGGAAGTTCTACATTACATTTAATTTAAAGTGAACTCAGCTGTTACCATATATTTTTTCTATCGTTGCCTGGAAACCTGGATTGTAGTTATTTTAGTGTGAATTTGGACAAAATAAAAATTAAGTTAGGGGTTTGCAGAAAAAAATGAGTAAAATTACAGAAATTAATATTATTGTAACAGAGCCTATTGCAGAATTCCGCTTACATAACATCAGTTTGAAACAATTTATTACGAAATTAAATTAAATCAATTCTATTAATTAATTCATTACTCAGTCATTTATGCAGTCTTATTCTGTCCAAATTTTAACAAAGCTAAAATGCTAGGCAATGATAGAAACAAAGATGGCATAATTATTGAATCCTCTTTAAAATATATGTATGATAATGTAGGAATTATATTTGAAATTTCAAAGTTCGGGTGGTTAGGGGTGGGGTGAAACAAACAATGTGTTCAACTTTGGTATTTAACTTTCTCTTCAATGGCTAAAAATGTATTTGTTTACATTTATCTTATGTTAATTATATAGTTATTTAAATTTGCAAGTTTTGAAATGAAAGCCCTGTAATCTTGTAGTTTCTTTCATTTCATGAAAGGGCAAATCCTGAAATTTTAGAATTATGACATAGGGAACTGCAAATAGCAACATTTAAGTTCATTATTATTTATTGTGTTGCCGGCTTTTACTTGATTTCATAGTTAAATAAGAGCACAACTTAGTTCTAACAAGTAACAACATCTAGAAGAAAATGGTTTAGCAAAGGATCAGCGTACATAACGGCCCAACGCAGGAAAATTTGCAAAATCCAAACTTGTTCGCCCATACCCATATTCATTTCGGTTTCCCCAACTTACGTGAGTTAAGAGATCATGCTCTCATCTTAATGGCACTCTCTCAGGAGCAGCACTTTCTCTTTTTTCAGCCTTCAACACTTGCGACAAACCATTTTGTCCACGTAAGCATTTGCGATACGGAACGCTTAATGTGTGATTTTTACTACCTTTGTTTTTATGAGGTTCTCTAAGAAGATAGTTAGCCCACTTTGGACATAGTGTTTACATAATTCATTTTTAAGGTCATCGGTACTCTTTACTGCTAACTTTGAAATACCACAAAAGAAACGTTGTGCTTTATGAAGAAATTTCGATACTTTTTTTTTTGTGTGTGTGTGTGTGTGTGTGTGTGTATATATATATATATATATATATATATATATATTATTTCCTTATTGTCCTGGACTTTATTTTTGCTTAGTTCAGCTTTTTTCGTTTCACTTTAGTTTCTTTATACTGGGCATTTGTATAAGCCTTTCTTTTCCCCTTATATTTTTCTTTCCTTTGTTTGTTTTGCTACCGTTTTCATAAAAAAGTTTCTTTCATGCATTCAATTTAATTATAATACCATTATTTTATCCCTCTTTATTTCGTGCTGATCTTTTTTTTTTCCCCCATTTACTTTAGTGCTTTCTTTTCCTTGTGCTGGACATTTGTGTGCGTCCTTTCTTTTATTTACTTTCTTTGGTTTTTCTTCTCAACTCGTAGATTAACAAGCGTTCAATTTAATACTGACATTATTTTATCCCTCTTCTGCAATTTTGAACTGTTCCCCCCCCCCTTTCTTTTCCTAATTTTTTCTTTTCGTCGTTAAAGGTTTAAGTAACTGAACAATGGAAATATTCGCTTTCTTTTTCTTTAACTTGTTTTAGATATTTGAGAAATTAATTTATACCACTTCTGTTCTGTCTGTACTCGTATGTCCTTAAACAATTATTTTTCTTCTTGTATGATCGGCTTATTTTCAAAACTTTACTCAAACACTGGTAACAATTTGCACCTCCAACATAAAGCATTCACTATTTAGATGAAGTTTCATTCATTCTATAAGTAAGAAAGTAACATATGCTTTTTTCTGCTTTCCATATGGTGCTTAGAAATCGAATTTAGCATGAAAAAGTAGTTATAAACTTTCTAGTTTCTATATAATTTTAATTTTGAAGCATCTCTTCACAAAGGATGAAAACATTCTAAACTTAATACTACAAAATCAACATAAAAGTACAAATGTACTGTTTGAACTTGGGATCAAGTCGGGCGAACATTTAAGAGCTTATAAGCATCATCATTAGCAAGTTGAGTGACTGGTTTCATAGCATCGACTAACAGATGGCGAGAGGTTTGGCAGTCACATTTACTCTAGATGATCAACTTTGTCATGCTATGCAGTGATCATTCATGATTGCTCCGAATTCCAAAATTATATCTACATTATTTAAGAAAATAAGCATTGCGTACTTAGCTGTAGAACAAAGCGTTTATAATGACAAACGAAAGCAAGGAATTGCTGACTTATACACTTCAGATTAATTCTATTACAATAGTTACATTTAATTATAAAAATTCTGAATAAAAATAATGCAATGGTTTTAGGAGTCCACTATTATTTTAATTCAAGAAACGAAAAATAAAAACAAAACTTTTATTTCTACATTTAATTCATTATTGCTCGATTTTAAGCACCTTGATATAAGTATCAGGCATTCTTGGGGAGAAAAGTGTGTCCGGGTTTACGTCAGCAAAATGTATGAATGCCACCTTTCTAAGCTAACTCTTTGGCGCCTCACGCAAGAACAAGCAAGTTCTGCCAGCAGGGCTATGGAGAAAGCTTGCCCGCTTTCCGGGAAGCTATATTGCACAAGGCGTGATGGTTCCACAAGTATGTGTATGATAAAGCACGTTCCTAACAAGAAAAATGTATGCAAAAACGTTTCCAGTTGCACGGGATATTTATAGACCAGGTCTTCTTCAGAAGAAAGTTAGGTCTATCGATCTGCAGCAAGCAGCTTACTTAAAAATATATTCTAAAGCAGCAATAGTCAGTCTACCAAGCACCAAACTCTTATTTATCAAAGAAAAATCCTCGAAGCCTCTTAAGGACTTTGACTCTATAGTAAAAAAATATTATTTAGCTCTATTAAACATAACAGTTACTTAATTAAAAAATATTTGGTTCTAATGTCATTTATCTGTCCCAAGATACAGGTTTGCGTGAACATACAGAATAACAAATTGTGTAATTTAATAAAAAAAGTATAAATTATTAAAATGCTTTATTTACCATACAAATGATTTCATATAATCAGTACATACTATTTAATTATAAATAAATCATAAATAAAACAGTATCGCGCGTGCACTCTATTGGTAGATTATAATTATTAGTCCAGGTAACAAAGAATCATGAAATAGTTCCGCTTACACTAAGAAAAAACATGTCACCTTAATACCCTTACGGAATATTTTTCAGTCTGTCTTTTTTCTGAAATGCAGTTGTTATACCCATGTATCTACTGAGCGTTCTCCTTAATCCGTTCAGGGTCATTATCTTGTAGGTAATACAAGCGGGCAGCTCAATGGTTGTATACGAAAATAAGAAAAAGCAACAAGTGGGACATAAAGCACTGATGTGACGTTAATACAACTTGGAAGAGTCACACGATAGCTCCAGTTTATTATTACCATACTTAATGACTGTAATCATACGAATTAACAAACATGTGTGAAAAGTTATCTCCCAAAATGGCGAGGCAAGTGTCTTTTAATAGCAATCTTGGTTGTACCATAAAGAATTCGAAAATATTTTACAAATGCGGAATAAATGGGCATTTTTAAAACTTCTCAACAGAATAAAAAGTGTATTTCCCCCTTCCCAATATAAGGAATTGACATTCTAAGCTCTAATAATAAGTAATTGAATTTCAGTTACATTTTATAACTACATTTCACTATTAAAGTTTTAACTTAATAACGTTAAAGTATGTTATAGGTTATTTCTTGCAATAAAACCTAAATATGTTTAATCTAAAAAATGTATGTAGCATCGCATCCAAAATGCAATTTAAATAAGGCACATAAGCAATTTTCATTAGTTTTGTAATATACTGGTTTCAGTTTGAGTATACTATTATTTCACAATCGTTAATTTATTTATAATATTTCATATCTATAACACAGCATTTAAGTTTTAAATACTTCCGACGCAAACTTTAAGTAAAGAAAATACGTTTGTATCACCTTAGCTCAGTCGTAACGAATTTATAGTGCTTTTATAATACTAAGCTCTACATGTTGTTTTCCAGCTAATTTGTTTTGTTTATTCTTAGAAATAAGTAAATCGGTAGCAAACTGAACTTATAAACCCTGAAAAAGTTAAGTTCGCCTTTTATCAATGTATTCGGATATCGAGCAATCAGTTAAAAATAAAATTACTGGAATTAGCCTACAGTTAACAACTGAATTGTAATTCTGGAATACATAACCTATAGACTGTAACACAGCTTAACTGTTGAATGTCAACAAACTGCAGAATACAATGTTATCCATCATTCGTTGGCTAACAATAAACAGCAGAAGTAACCTAACTCTGTAGCCTTAGTTATGAATATTTCTTAGAACATCGTTCAATTTGTGATCAATGTCTTCAGCTGTTGTTTGCTTTCAAGTTTGTAAATTACTACTTATAGTAAAATGATTAATATTTAATTATAAGAAAAAGTTTAAGTTTTTCATATTATAAAAACAGAGATTTTAGCTTTTCTTACTACGGTTCCATAAATCTAGTTCTATCTTCTCAACAAAGTATAGTTTTTTGTGACAAGTAGCATAGTTATGTATCTCGCTTGGGTTATGCTTACAAATTATCGTCCTTAGAAATTCACAACTTCTATCCTTAACCATAAACATAGCCGACGATAATTTCAAATTCTCCTACTAAACATATCAAACAGATAGCCAAACAAAAGCAAGTTGATATTTAAGGCTTGTAAATAAAACACATAATGTGATTCAAGTAATTGATAAATTACACATGTCCATTTTGTTCACATATTTAGTTATCAATGGTTTCATAATCTACATACTTATATTCTGCATATAAAGAATACCAAAACAAGTCCCGTAAATTTCTGTCTCTACAACATTCCGTTAATTGTGCTGTAAAAGTAAAAATAAAATATATCCACAATGAGTTTTTTTTTTTTTTTTTGCTTGCATAAATAGTTGGTTATGTTGAACAATTCCTTGTTAATAATATTGGTTTCTAAATGTTTCAAGCTAAGCAACTGTTCGAACTATATAACCAGTACAAAATGTCAATGCACAAACAGGTTTACTTCTCAAGATGCTGTTTTATATATATAAAGTTTCAGTAGACGTAAGAAAGTGTAAAGTTATTAAAAAATCAGTGATGAAAAAATGAACTGTATACAAGTTGAAAAGGAAGACAAGTTGAATCTAAGGACCATAGTTTTAATTGAAGATAAGTTATAACAAGATCCCTGCCTTTGGTCACTTTACATACATGCTAATTGTTCGTCAATCATAGAGACTCTTTGAACGGACCACATGATGAATTAAAAATGTAAGTGGGGCGGATTACCGCCAAGCAATACTCCATGCACAATTGGAGCTTCTTGGTGTCCAAACCAGGTATCTAGATATAACCTATAATAATGTAATGAATTTTGTGTCATGCAAGAAACAAAAGAAATGTCTTATTAAGTTACATATTTTAAAATGAAACTGTATATGTATGTATTCAGCTCTCCAATTGCAGATGCAGACTGAAAAATGAAGAAAGAAGAGATAGATCTATTGCAAACTTTATATGTTTTGAAACTAAAAACGAGCAGGATGCCTATTTGTAGAGCGTTATTGAGAAAAAAGAGATTGCAAGAAGAAGACTCAGCAGGATAATAAAAAGAAGAAATTTGTAAAGCTGCCTTTTTGGGTTCTTTCGCAATTATAAGTCAGAGATTAAAGAAATTTGATACTTTATTGAAATTCTCCTTTTGATATGAGGGGAATAAGTTGCCTTGTAAATGCCTATATTGCCTGCGTGATTTTTGGTTATAGAGAACCACATTAAATCCTTCCGACTACAGTTCAAAATCAAGCAAGTATTAACCTTTTTTTTTTTAAATTTAAATGTAAAAACAACGTGGGAAGTATTCTAAGCTTCACATATTGGCATTCATATAGAGTATCGGGTTGTTAAAAGATTTTTCATTAACTTGCAGTTTGGGCAGTTCCAGCATGAGGAGAGCTTGGTATAAAAGTTAAAGAGTCCTGTACCTAACGATGTAGCGATTATACGTTCACAGCAGAATCACGAATAAAAATTATATAAACAAAACTCAAGTTAATTGAATCTCTCACCAAAATGGAGTTTCAATCTGTTTGGCTGTACATGCCAATGTGAATAAATGTATTCAATTCTCAATTAAATAAATATAAAGTAAAATACAGAATTATACAGTCAGGCTAGCATTCTATACTTTTTTCATTTATTAGTTATAAATATACCTACTTATATTCTGCCTACTTTAGTTTCTGATTTTCGTATTGATCAGTATTTACAACAAGCATTTCAGATTAATTCACATAATTAACGCCATCACATCTACATACTTAATTTATTTAACTTGTTTACTGTTCCACCTCAGTCATTTATTTCTTCCTCTCTTTCCTTAAATAGCTTCTCATTTCTTTAAAATTTAAATTTAGTATCTTATACCTTACAAATTTTGTTGAAAGAAGAGTTTGTTTCTTGTAGCGCCTCGTAGTTTATACCATTAGATTTATTTTCTGTGGTAAACAATTTATGTGTGCACACAGAATAAACAACTACACCACGGATTCAAATGTACAAAGCGAAAGTTTGAATTCTGAGCAATAAGAAATAATGAGAGAGGTCGAGTGGTGTTCTTCCAGTAGTGGTTCAAAAGTCACTATAGTTAATGGGAGTATATGAGCCGGAAAAAGCATTACACATGTCCTATTCTTTGCTGCAGTCCTTGTTCAAAGTACGGCTTTAGCAAGAGTTGTCTTCAAAACATGCTAGTTTTTGTAGTTTGAAGGCATGATGCACCAAGGTTCAGCAAATGAGAGACCTGACGCTTGGTAAATCCATAGAATTAAATTACAGAAATAAATCCTTCGACGTTAACGTTAATGCAATAACTCTTGGATTATGATTTCCCTTTCCGTGTACTGAAACGAAGAAAATAATGGACCCAACTACGAAGCTGTTTTCTCACCTAAAGAGGCTCATTCTCTTTCCCATTTCACACTTCAATGACACATACCATTTTATGAAACATCATATACCGCTCTCTCTCTGGCTCACTTGTAAGTAGGAATAGGAGCAGCAGGCAGATTATATGATGACCATGCTTTCGAAAACATAATTATCCATTTCAGATGAAAAGTTCATAGAAAAGCTTACTAACGCGCTGCATTAAACATTATTCCCGAAACCTTCTTCGAATATCCAAAAAGGGCAAGTAAGGAGAACTAGGAAGTCAATTAACAAAATAAAAACCCACTCAAGTATCCTCATAATATGTTTATTTAAAAATATATTTATTTTATATTACTGGTCCTAAAATGTTCTATATATGTGTCGTTTTAACAAAACCATGAGCATTTAAATAGAATTAATATAAAAATAAATTACACAAGAAAATCGGTAACAAGTATTAAAGATAAAGATAGCCTATTGTGTCCCTTAAGAGCAAAGGCCTCCTAACAAGTAGGGAAAGTTCGCTTTTTCTAACATGGTGACCTATTCCAGGCCCGTATGCTGTTTAACACACTGACTGCCAATTCTCACTGCATTAGTTGCTTCTCGAGAGATTTCCATTTCTTCCTCTTGCTACTCTTGACCATTCTAGCCTTGCATGTTCCTCTGGGTCTTCCTTGTATCCTTTTCCCTAACCGGGGGTTCCATGTGAAAATCTTGTTCCTGCATTCTTGCGACGTGACCGCCCCATTGCCATTTGCTTCTGGTAGCTATTTGTGAGATGTCTATTGCCTGATATAACTGATTTATTAATACTTAAAGGTATTTTGTCCTTCAAAGTTATTCCCAGGATCTTGCGTTGCATTTTTCTTTGGCATATTTTAATTTTGTTCTTTGTAGCATTGCTGACTGATACTGAATAGAAAGAAAGAAAAATCTACTGTAGCCGTTTTTCGGGCCATATTCTGTAATCAAAAGAGCAACTTATTTTTTTAGCTTTAAAATTACAGTATATTATTATCTGTTGCTATAACATATTGGATAGTTTCTTAAGGAATTTATAGTTATGAAGAAAGAAAGGTAGAATAATGAAAAGAAATTAATTATACATTCTTTCTCCAAGTATTTCTTTAATAAACTTTTTTTTTCTTAACCATGTTTAGCGTTATTTTCTATTTAATGGTGCCATTACATTTATTTATACGCGCAGTCATAACTGTATTACATTTACCTTATAAATGTCAGAATTACAACGATTCTTTAAAAAAAATCTCTGTTCATACACTTTCGGAATCATTACTGAAAATTGGGACTCCACAAAAATCTCACTTTCAGTCAAGGTCAATTCGTGCTTTACGTAACGTTTCAAATCTCCTGAGAGTAAACGCGTGACTGCAAGGGTTACGCGCAATGAGCATTTTGCTTTCTACAAGCCCGCCCGGTCTTCCAGTGAGTGCTTTTTGACACGGACTCGCGCAGGTCGTTATAGAATGAAACAGACAGGGAAGCATGTGTATAGCTTACCTTCATCATGTTAGTGTGTATAAGGTCCTAAGGAATAAGCAACTCTCAAAGATAGAGATTTGATTGAAAGGGTTTAATAAACTATAAGGAAGATTTAGTATTGCAGGAAATATAACTTATATTGTATTGCATGTATAATTTACTTTTAATATTGTGTTTTGTTTTTGGTTGGATCGGAGCCCGGCCCCCTGGATATTTCGGTAGGTAGCTGCTGATGAACCGGAAACTGGGGGGCTGAGCAAATCAAATTGGAATAAATTTTGATTGGAGTTGCCGAAGGCACTGTTCCTATTTGTTATATTTAAAATTAATGTTTTTTTTTATTTTTGGTTATTTTGTAAAAACATTTGTATGTTGATGCATGAGAAATAAATGCTACACTACAGTATGACTGAGATTTTTTTACTCCAATTCTGGTGTTTTTGCATCCTCTGGGTGCAAGCCCATTACTCTGCATATTAGGTCTGAAAAAGACACGCAGATGCGTTTAACGTATGAAAGAGTTGTGTTTGCTAAGAACACCGCCAATGCATGCGCATGCATTTCAACTTACATACTTCCGTATTTCTTCAGAGAAAAGAATAAAAGATTGAGAGATGCCGATTTACTCCCTGCAGTTTTTCATAAAGAATGAGTAAAGACTGCAGTGTCCATTCCCACAGACTGGTTATACAAGATGGTCGTCTCACTAAAAGCCCCAAATTGTTGTTTATAAAAATGTGTGTTACTTAGATAAGTTTGCAAATGGATTATATAACTTACTTTCAACGATGCAAAAGAGGACTTGCTCATAATCTATGCTGAAAATGTCTCACATCCAAGCACACTTTCCAAACACTGAAATACTTCCCACAACATGGCGATGTCGACCTCTCGACGTAAAACTTCTTTGAGTTGTTTTCTTGTGCGGAGTTAATGTGTGTATATTTTTCCTTCAACAGGCTCCAAAGACAGAAGTCGGGGAGCGTTAGATCAAGAAATCTGGTTTTCGTGGAGCGTCATATTCAGATCTTGAACACATGAGACACGGTAAGCGTGTATTATTGCTTTTTCGCATATGAAATATCGGAGATTACTTTCTTGGGAAAGGCGTCGTAATAATTTTGATGGTGACGCCAGTAATTGACTTTTTATATTATATATTGTTTCCTCAGGTGAGTTGCGGCTTTGTGAATGTTTGTTGCGAAGATATCCTGTTGTTCCTAACTTAGCAACCAATTTTTGGATTTAATACTTTCATGATTTTTTTTATAGGATTCAATCTAGAACGCCGTTTGGCATGCTTTAAATGAACGAGTATTTACAACCGAGGAACAAGAGCTATATACATTGTTAATCAATAACTGCCGAGATGCTATGACGCGGAACAATAAAGGTAACTGGATGAGTCCATTATATTGTCGGGGTTTTCATGCTGTTTTGCATCGTTAAAGGTGTGTGAATTTAAATTTAAAATTAATTATCAAAATATTATTATTTTAAATATGCATAACTCTCACAGCCACAAGCGATAATAAGAAACCGAAATTTCAAGACTCTTATCTGCCCATCAAACTGCGAAGAAATGTCATATGTCCCCACCCAGAAATGAACGAAGGCAATAAATGCGAAATAAAACAAAGGAAAATATTTTTAAAGCGAAGGTTTTCAAGGTCGAAATCGTTCATGGTGGTTTAAAGCAGTCAAAATATGCTCCTATGTTTCGAAGATCATCTCTTTGAAAAGGTAGTTTGCAATGATTTCAAAACGTAGGAGTTTTAAATATTACAACTCGGTTGTAAACCAAAAACTTTTAATAGAAACAGAAAACTACATAAACAAATTACAAAGCCTATCAAACTCATTTAACTGCTTATGGTTTGTGGAGGAAATACGTGCTATTTTTCATTACCTTAGAAAAGATAAAAAATCGTGCGTAATAAATAGTGAACAATTAAATAGTGTGGTATTTTTCCAAATTATAAAGACTGTTTTGTCTGTGAAATAAACATTCAAGCTCAATTATTATCAACTAAAATATGTATATTTAAAATATAGTTACTTTTTTTGCCAATTGTGTATATGAGTAAATTTCTGAAAATATAACATATGCATAGTGTTTGTGCATATTTCTTTATATTTTATTATTGTGGATATTTACTTTTAGAGTTTTTCAAAAAACTACTTATCTACTACTAAAAAATTAGAGATAATATTTTCACTTTCTGGTATCACATTCATACTGAAACCTTTACATAATGATCCCAGGGTGGAACTCCTTTTATTTCCACTACGATTTTATATCGAACATAGATGCCTTATATACAAAACTTGCCTTCTTTGAGACTAAGAAGGCTACTACGAAATGTCATAATTATTCAAAATTTCACCTCTACACCATCAGACACTTTTAAGAAATAGGATGGTGAATTTGTAATTAATAGATACTGCAATTTGAGGTACAGCAATGTACGGGTATTTCAAGAGCAAGATTCCAATTATCGGCTATAGACAAGTGAAAGTACTACATACTTATCTTGTGTACATTTATTTTTAAAACCTATATGCTAATGTTATACTTATTTTAGTACATAGTACATGGTTTATTTGTGTATAAAATTGAAGTACCAGATAGGTGGCATAAAATTAAATAATGTAATTTTACTAATAAACATTACGCTAATTTATGTAGCAATGCGTTTCCGTTTCTGGTTATTAATAAAGCATGCGCAAAGCAATAATATCAAAGCGTTTGAAATTGTAGTGCCCATATAACAGAACAATTAATAAGGATTATCGAGAGTACTTTATACCTCAATCAACTTTCCATAGTTTCTACAATAATCCAACATGTTCTCCGTCTTTGAACTCTTTTCCTTCTTTATTCAAATCTATCGAGTTCCACCCACTCATTATTGATTAGAATAAAAGAAAAAGTGGAACATATATTAATAAATAATTTGACTTTGTGATCATTATTATGATCTTTTAAAGTGTTAATACTTGACTTTTTAACTGAGTTATGATGAAAAATCAAAAAAGTTTCGTTTGTTTAAAACACTTTCCAATGATCTGTTACCGAAATCCAGTAATATACTGCAAGGTGGTCTTTAGAGAGGATGCTATGGCCATATGTGAAGCGGCGTATCCTCCAAGAAAGTAAGTGTAGATATGTCCTCTGATAAAACACGTTTTGGTGACAGAAATGGAAATTACAACTCTACCTCTCCAGCTGCACTGTACCGCTATCAAAGGGTTACTGCCACAGTAACTGTAGACTTAAGAACACATGGAAACTGTACAATGACAGCAAACTAAGCACTCTAAAAAGGATGCATTTGTTTGCTTCAAGCACTCGAATGCCAACAAAACTAAGTTCTAATATACTGCTTAAGCTAGTGCCGTTATAAAACCAGTGATAGAAGTCGCTAAAGCTGACACTCGTGTAATAAACAATTACATGTGCAATAATACAGGTTCCTCATTCCGCTAAGCAATCCAAAATTGATTTGCCAAAGGAAAATTACTGCATTATGACCTCGCCACCAGCCGAGGGAAATCATTTGGCGCGGTCCGAACTTATATGCCACATTTTTTGTTTCTTTCCCTGTTTATTAGTACCAAATAGTAATTAAAATTGTGCTCATCATCATGGCAAAGTAGATTGAAAGTGCCTGCCCTCTGCTGTGAGATATGCCTGAAACCTTTTGAAAAGATTTTGACACACTCCCAATAATTTATCTTCCCGAATATTTTGTTCAGCGCCTCCAGTGGACTTATTTCAGGTGCAGCAGCAATTTTATAAGGCTGAAGATACACCAGCTGAATAGTTTTATACGCACTACAACAGATACAACAATTTGCTAAGCTAATTGTGTTAAATATTTCGAGGAGAAGTTTCTAATCAAGAATTCATTTCATCGTGCGTCTCCTCTGTTTTCTCCTCTCCCCCCCCCCCTTTTTGGTCTCTGTATCTTTTCACTAAAATTACATCAGGTTCGAACTTTATTCACCAATCTAAAAATTGCAATTCCGGAGCTGTTACTCCTGAAAATTTAGCACGAAATTCTTTCCTACAATACTTATACGATTCTTTTTGCACATAACATTCATAAAAAAAATTCTTTGCTCTAGCGTATATCTCACTCTTGGCATAGTACATAACACGCAAATATACAGCCGAAAGTATAACATGCCTTTCCTATAGAAATGCAACAAAAAAGTGTGCGTGATAAACTTGACTTAGCAAGTTCAATTGCCTACGTTAGCGGAACTTATAACTTCAGTTTATGGGAATCGCGCGTTCACTGAAGATCAACTGGTTTCCTTACGGCATACAAACTCCAGTTGTGTAGCGCAATGAATATAATAACAGATTTCCAAATTTTCCGTTTAAAAATGTGTAATGTTATATAATATTCCTTCCTTGATACAAATTGCAATAAGCATTTTTCAAAATATGATTCGCGGACCACAGGCCGTTCTCTACGTCTGCGTTTGTGATACCCTTATTAAATGTAACTAGTAAAATTTAACATTAGTTGCAGAAAGACAAAAAAAAAAAAAAAAAAAAAAAAAAACAGATCACGCTGTATAGTTGAGAGTCACAAAAAAACGGGACTTCCCCAGCAAAAAAGGCTTCTTTCAGGAAAAAATATTAAACAACTGTGCAAGATTCTGCAGTTTTATTCGCGTCGTTGATAAATATCAACTACTTTTATTTTATTTTCTCAGTTAGCATTTCAACGATACATTACCATAGCCTTACATTATAAAATAACTTGATATCCTTCAGTTATAAAAAAGAAATAAATAAAATATATTTCCTTTTAGTTATTAATCCAAATATTTTTCTCTACTGCCTAATCTCTTCCCTTCCCTTCCATTTCTCCCCTACCGTGGCAATATTGCAAATGTCAGTCAGTCCAATCTAACCAAACCATGGGCATCATGGAAATCATTTTAATGAAGAAAAAATCCCATGATTAGTCCGAGAATCGAATCCAGGACTCCGGTAGTAGTAACGATGATCACTAGACTATGCGAGCTGATCTAAATCCTGATATAAAAATTGTAATTGTTGCCGTTTTAAAAATATAAGCGAACATAGCAGGGGGAATACAGTAAATTACTTTCGAACGAAACATAAGTAAGATGAGTTGCAAAACCTTTAACTTAAAATATCGGCTCCACTTGAACACATTTTGAGAAACACTGCTGTTGACGGTTTGCAAATATTCCTCTATGAGACTCATATAAACATAAAACAGTGTTTACTGTGCCAGCAGCACATTTTTATGTACTTTTTTCGGTTTTAGTAGTAACATTTTTTAACTTAAAAATTTAAGAACACAAGAACTTTACTTCGAACACAAAGATTCCAGTAAAAAGTAGCAAAAATAATTCACAAGAACAACTAATTAACTGTTAAAAACGTTTGTTGGCTTCTCTTTCCTATACAACAGCGACAAAAATCTCAGCATTTATAAATATTAAATTCGAGACTTTTATCTGGTTAAGGAATCATGATTTTATAGTTATGGGCTTAGATGAGAAGCAAAATCAATTTAAAAAAAACAATTATTCAGAAAAAAAATATGTCCCTAGCTTACAACACGTTCATGGAGTAAATGCTACTCTCAATGACCTTTCTTTATATTTTTCTCTTTTAAGTTTTAAAGTAAAATAGCAGCAAAGAACAGTTGTTGTATATTAAGTAATTGTAATGCTCATGCCAATTTATTTATAGTAGTCAGTTTGTATCTTAAGCAATTACATTGTGGTTTTAAAGTTCTGGATTATTTTGTTTTCATTTAAATGTTTGCCCTGTAGCATTATATCTCATGGTAACGTTAAGATGGCATTATTTGGTGATTTATGTAGTTTTCTATGAAAAAAAAAACTGTTGTACAACTGAAAATTAAGGCAGTATTAACAAGTACAGTTTTTGTATATGTGTTCGAAAATATTATATTGCAAAATTTGAGAAACAGCGTTGCACTGCTTTTGCACTGAGTTGATGCATTTACCCTGAGAGGTTATTGAGGTTACTGGGTCACTACTGCAGAAACAATACCACGCAGTGCAACGCCATTGAATGTTTCGCACTGCCCGAGGGAATGACAGACGGACATCGATACCTCACGCATATCTTTTCTATTGTCGATCGAATATCCTAGAACAGCGAGGAAGTAGTAGCGGTAGTGTCTGACGTCATCATGCTGAACCCATTTCACCAACACATGCTGCAGCAATAAACCTGCACGAGTCCGCTCTTAACTTGTGATGAACGTTTAGTTCTTCGTGCTGTAAGGATTAAGTTGTTCCTTGCGGCATCCTACGCTAAGATTGTATTAATAACCGAATGAAAGTGACTGGGAAGATGACGAGTGTTGCTTATGAATTATGAAAACTCAAGGACTCCCGAACGGGTTTCAACGCAGTCTTCCGGGCGACTCAAGTGAACCAACTAACAAAGCACCGCGTTCTGGAAAACCTGAGGTTACGCTTATTTTATTTAAGGACATAGTTTTAACATCTTTGGTCATTAGTGTCTCATTCAATTCAGGGGGAAAAGTCAGATAATTTTTCTCAGAGGAGTCTTCTTCTACACGGGACCAACTGCTTTGCTTCTCTTCAAAAGGAAGTCATATTTAAGATTTTTACGCCAGAAAATAGCCACTGACCCTGGCCGGGATTGAACCCACTATTTTGGGTTTACGAGGTAGCTATGGTACTACTAGATCATCAGGACTGACGAAAGGTTTAGGTGTAGAATAACAAATCTAAACAATAAGCTAGTATTTAAGCTCATTTTTACTTAGGCCTGGAACGTTTACCTTCCTTAAAAAAATCCTTTCCCAATATGTAATTTCATCTCATGTATCATCAGTGTCCACCGCCTAATAATAAAGGTAATGAAGCTGTTAAGGTATACAATAATAAATAAATACCTGCCTCAGTGGTAAAATCGGGCGTTAAACACAATTAAAAAAAATGATTTTGTGATGAAATTATGTGTACTGTAAATCAGGATGAGAGGGAAAAAAAAACTGTGTAGTTTAAATGCATGAAACTGTTCCGATGTGTGCATTTAGCCACGCTGCAATGCCCTTCATTGGCAAATGGTGGGCACCAGACTGTCACCTGTATTAGAAGTCATCATTTGCTTTAGTCCCTCATTATAAGCCCCTAATGTCTTTGGTTTGCCAATTTAGCGTGGAAGTGCACTAAATGAAGGTTACCCCTACTTCCACTTTTAAAGGCCACACGAAAATATTTAAAGTATTCCGCAAATGGCATTCCTGCACCGACCATGGACCATCTCTAAATTGCACATTATTGCCTCCAGGTTCCTGCTCCTTTCAGTCACCAAGAGCTACATCATTACAAATATCGATTATGGATTTTGTGATGGCCCAAGAAAATTAAAGTAGTACATAACTCGTTTAAAAAGATTAGTTCAGAAACCTATGTAGAATTATTAGTGCCAGAAAAAATATTTGATAACTTAAATACAGTACTAATAGATTTTGAGATTTATTGTGCGTCCTACAGCTAATTTTTTGTAAAACTTTAAGCGTTTATTCATTCAAAAATGTTATTCTGAAGTGTCCTTCCAATCTTCATAAACTGCCGCACAAAATCATGTTCTGTAGTGAGACAGAAACTTTCATTCCTTAGCGCCTATCATGCACTTAAGATACAGGGATCAAATACCCGCCGTTCTGTAGGCCTAGAGCTAACAGAGTATATGTCAAATTGCTGGTGAATGGCTACTATGTCGCTGCAGTAGGGACGATGCAAATACTAAATGGACGCACTGTGTCTATTTGTGCAAGAAACTTTTGTGACAAAATTAAAAGAGTGCTTATTTTCTCACAATAAAAAGTTTCAGCGATGATGCATTCCCTTGACCACTCTTCCACAGAGTATGTGACGTGCAAATAAGGAAAATTACAGAATACATTAAAGTATACATAGCTTTGTTACTGGTAAACATTTAACCACCTGTTTGCTGTGCTAAACAGTGTAATCAACAAGGACATTCAGCCTAAAGCATACCGTCTGTTCATAAAGAAATGCTTCTTTTCTGAGTTAGTACCTTTCTTACGCTTGCAGTGTCATCAGGGCCCGAATGTTGACGACTTGAATTGCCGAAAGTTATTAAGGTTAGCTATATTATTGTTTTATTAAATGTAAGCTATTAATCTTTTAAAAAGTATATGTTTTATATTCACTTGCAATAAACAAAGATAAACTGAAAAATTACACTGTAACCACCTTATTCTGCATTGCCATAAATTACAGTGTACATGTGCATGTTCTCAAAAGTAAAGCAGCACCTATTATTGGCAAAAACATTCTTATATCTTTCTTTTTGCGTTGTTTTCTAGCAGGACATTACAATTGGAGTCTTCCTTTCTTCCCTGGTATTTTTTTCAAATAAGTGTACAATTAATTAATTCATTATTATCGCAATTACATAAAAACCTATTTGAAGGAATTTGTGTTTTCTCACAGTAATACCTGATCATCAGTTCGAAAAGCTCTAGAGCATACTCAAGATCATTAACGCAGTTACTAGCAATTAGAAGTGGTAATAGACCTATTCATAAGAAATTGCGACTCCGAATAAGGCGAAACGAATCCAATAAACTAGCACTTGTATGAACCATCACAAGTGCATTTTAACCTAATTACGACTGCCTGCAATGCGGACATTTGTGCAAAAGTGTTTCAAGAACCCTATCTCGATTATCTTAAATATACGAGTGCAGTATAAAAAATTCTCGGCCAAAAGAGTTTCTATTTTGCAACATGTTTACCTTAAGATCAATATATTTATAGAAGCTTTAATTATCCGTCTCTGCAGTGATGTTCCGGAATATCTACAAAATACCTTCTCTATAGCTGCAATCGCTTACTTTGGTGAAAGACGCCGATCTGCGAGGAATTGTTTATGGTTTCAGAACGGTTGAAAGTTAGAAGAAATCAATCTTAGCTCAAAATGCATTCTTTATTAATTTGTAATTTTTTTCTTCTGCAAACTGGGTCTTTTTCATTGTTTTTATCTAGTTGTATTAAATATTTGAATAATATTTCTACAAGGCTTTATCCTTCTAAAGATAATAAATTAGTAATATTCTCTTAGCATCCCGAAAGAGGATGCCATCAGATAAAACCGATTGTTTTCTTTGGCGCTTGTCCTCTGTTTTGACTCGTGTATAATGGTAGATCTAAGCCTCATTCACGTGTGTGTGTGTGTGTGTGTGTGTGTGTGTGTGTGTGTGTGTGTGCGTGCGTGTGTGTGTTTTTTTTTCACTTAATCGTTACACAATATTTTACAAAGAACAGTGCGATATTCAATGTTATCCACTTTATGGAAAGCCCACAACGCGACTACATTAGAAGTTGAAACACTGAGCCGATATTTCGAATCCTTAAGAAAAAAATACCAACAAAGATAATTTATTTGCCAGTGTTATTACAGAGAATTTTTAGAGTTTCTAGTATTATTATAGTAGTACTAATAGTACCAAAATTGTACTACAGCAAAGATGCACTTGAAAGTGCTTTGTGTCGGTCCTGGTGGTGTAGTGGTTACCATACTTGCCTCCTAAACCCAAGATCGGGGGTTCGAACCCGGCCAGGACCGATGGATTTTTTTCGGAGCGTAAAAATCCTAAGTATGGCTTCTTTCGGAAGGGAAGTAAAGTCGTGGGTCCCGTGTCGTACATTTACGGCACGAAAAAGAACCTCAAGCCTGGCAGAGATGCCTCTGAGCAAAATTTGTTGGCCGTTTCACGCCCTGAGTTGAATGGGACGCTGATGACCTGAGCTGTTAAAGAGTGTCCATAAATAAATCATTTCAGTGCTTCGTGGCTGTGCCAGTTGGACAGTGACTATTGCTGAAAGACAAATTGACAGCTCCAAGAGGTATCCAGAGTAGTTAATACACTATTACACTACAAAATTTCAGTTGTTTACCTCTTATTTTCTGAAACTCCAAAAATAATAGGAAAAAAGTTCGTTCTTATCTGTCTAATACATAATTGTAGCAGAAAAAATAAAGAATATGGCAGGAAGAAATGCCTACTGTTAATTTCTATACTTTGATTTTGTTATTATAACCACTACAAGATTCAAATCGAACTAGATGAGCTCATTACTAACACTTAACATATTAAGGTTTTGTATTATTTGCAGATTGAAATGTTTATGGTATTTTAAATTTTAAAGGCTTACTACAACTTGATCATACCTACCCGGATGTTGCACGAACGTGTTTGTTTAAGACACGACTCTCGGATGTTTTAAGAGTTTCGCTGCCCTTGGAGGAAAACTGTCAAACTTGACATTTGCGTGTTCTTTGTTTTGTCTGTTTTTCACCGGAAAGGAGTATTTTGCTTTAAACTACCACAGCGGAAGCAGCAGAGCCATGTTTTCCTTAAGAATTGTTTACAACGTTGCCATACATATGCCGTCACTTCTTAACGTCTTCAGATAAAGAAATGAAAGGCAGTTGAGAAATATGTCTATATGCTTACACAGTGTACGTAAGATACCAATGTATAATTTACATTTATATTTTAAGCTGCTTAATGAGCAGAACAGAATAAACTGCCCAATTTTCGTTAAATGCTCTACTAAAGCAGTATTTGAAACTGATTAATTAATCTATGTATCTAACCGAGTTAGGGGGTTCAGACGGTAACGACTGGGACACGAATTAGGGACCTTTCGGGTTCAAGTCCCCCTAGAACCGGCCAACCTGAGTTTGTGTTTCGTGGTTTTCCCTGGTCGCTTAGGAGAATGTTGGCAATTTTCCTTTCCGTGAATTTTCCATTCTCCCATTTCAATGCGTTGGTTCTGTTACAGGGAGAGGTCGGATGGTGCGGTGTGACAGTGGCTTGCGCTTTGTAGCTTCTGAATATTCTATCAGAAAACAATGCTAGGAATCCCGTTTACGTTCATACCTCATCGCCCTTCCCCACGAGGAGCTTCTACTGAGAGCTTAGACACAAACGACCAGCCCCTAAGAAGGTTGAATTATTAAAAAATATTTTCCTCTGTCCTAACAATCATACCTGCGCCATCTCAATTAATGCACATGGTTAGGGGCATAATTTCTATGAAATAAGCTAATCAGTTTCTGTTAATAGCAAACAAAATAACAAACAAATGCAATTATCAAGTTTACAACAGCACAACTTTTTAGATTTATGTGCATACAAAGTCTCCTTCTTTAATAAATGTTCGTAAGTTGAGGGAATATGCACTTCAACATTTTTGTACTGTTTTGCACGAACCTGCTTTTTCTCTCCCTCATTGTTTTCCTTAGAGATGTTGGAAGTAAACGTTTCTATTAGCTTAACCAGAACCCATTAAAATCTCATTTAAGAATTCACACACATTTGATTCCCTAATGTGAGAGGTTGCTGAGCGATGTTTCTAACAATCTCGATAACAGTCTTGTCTATGTTTTCAACCACTTGTGTTAAAACTGCTCATAGTATTTTCATTACTTGCGTAAGCCTTGATACTGTAAAATTATTTTGATTCAATTTAAATTGCAACCGAGAATTATAAGAAAACTAAATTCATTGACTCTACCATTAAGTAAAATATTTTCTATAAATGATATGATTAACTCATTTAGTATCCCAAGATACTTAAAACTATAGTCATTCATCAGAAGAATGGTGCATTTATAAGCAAAAGAGGCCTTCACACTAAATATTTTGAAAAAGGAAGCTACGTTGTGATATGACGTGTGTTCACAGTCAATCAAATTTCATTGGTTCATTGGCATAGGAGTAGTCATAATCAAGCTGTATCTCAATGTAATTGCAAGTGTGCACTGTCACTCAATATACAAGTTTTGTGAAAGTGGTAAGACATTTTAACAACTACAGTAGGTAAAATCGCCCCACTTGAACTACAATTAATTATGATATTTGATCCCCTAAAGTAAAGCTGCGTGTTTGGTAATAAATTATTTAAGGTTAGTTATTGGGTTTTCAGTCCCATTGAGCATCCATAAATACATTTGTAACTTTGGGGTTAATGCCTGAAACACCAAAACGGAATGTCCATGATTATCTTTTCCTATTCTTGAGGTGTCTAATTTTCACTCTTCCCTTCTCGTCTCGTATATTCTTCGAGCATATTTTTTCCGATATATATTTACATACTCGAACTTCAGTAGCAAATATTACTTTTCTCTGTACTTATTTTTTGGAGCATTTTTTCCTAGCCATTCTGGCTCAAAGAAAATTTTAAACTCTTAAAGAAACAACAATTTGCACATAAAGATTTGAGGTAGGCCAAACTCAAGAGATACCTAAGTAGGGTTAACTTTGTGCCTTCAACTATCCTTACTTCTGATACCAACGAAAAGAAAAAGTTACAAAGGAATCCCTTCAAGGAAGAAAGCTATACTTGGAATCAGTTTGCACATCGTTTATGATCAAGCAAGCGTAACATTGTCGTTTATAATGACTTAATGATAGCTGTTTCTCGGAACAAACTACGTAATAGAAGACACTTCTGCTCTTAGAGAATGGCCACGCGAAGCTAAATCAATCAAAAAGTGTGATATTGAGTGCCGCGCTCTCACCGATTAGCTCACGACTTGTGTTTTTGTTAAATTTTTAAAATTACTTTTCAAAATGAACGTGCCAAAGATCGTGGAGAATGTCAATATGTAAGAAATAAAGCTAAATAGGATAGTTGCTTGAAAGCCACTTTTGGCTCAAGCGTTTATTTACTATTTATTTTCTTAAATACTAAGTGTTTAGAAGCACAATTGATCTCCCCTGCATATCCAATTGGAATTTAAGTATCTAAAAGTTCAGCTTCTAATGTGATTACACTTTTTCAATGAGCCAAGAAGTTTTAATTATCTATGATGCATTCATCTCTATTGTTTTTTTTTTTGATTAATTAGTCCCCCTAAAGGTGTTTTTGCGTGTCTGCATCAGGCGTAGGCGTAAAATAAATATTATTGTAATTGGTATTGAAAGAGGTAAATCATAAATTATAGATCCCACAGTATACTTTAAGAACTCAGGATTTCAACCTGTTCAACCCGTGTGCCGTTCTTGCCCTCGTTCCTTCCTTTCCGATAGATTTGCTACTTTTTCTTTCTCTTTCCTTACGAATTTACCTCAGCATGGTGTGATAAGTAAACTGGTTGTCCATTGGGGCAAATTAATCGAATGTTGGATTAATGAGGAAGTCTATCCATGCTGGATGGTGACTTGATTTGACTTCGCTGCTCTTCCTCGGATAAAAAGGAAAGAGACTCCGGCTCGGGTGAATTACGGACACTTTTGACTCTTTAATTCTAAACTGTTAGGCCTGGGGCCTTCTTAACCTACACCCAATGAGCAGTTAAAAGTGCATCTTTGAAAGAATTTATTTGTAAAGTTTTGATGTGACCCATGGTTTCCTTATAGTAAATTTGTTCGACAAGGAACGTCCGTATGTATTGCCATGATAATTCAGACACAGTGTTGAAGTATTTTATTCTTTGTTAAACGTTTACTTGATATGCTTGTACCTTTAGATTTGCCAGTTATTATGCGGAAAAGATTTAAAGATTTATAGTAAAAAGGTAACATCCAAGACTTTTAATTCAATATTTTAATTGTTTTATAATTATTATTTTATTTGTTTATGACATACATTTACGTCAACTGCCCGTTAAATTTATTTGCTGTTCTATCATAATTTATTGTTCAAAATAAAATACTTATTTTTATTTAATTACTGTTTGTCAAATATATTGATTTTTCCACTGTTGAAATTTGTGAATTATTTTTACTCTCCCGTTTTGCAAAGTTACCTTTCATGGTCATAACTGGGGCTTTTCTTGCATCATACGCAAAAGTTAAAATTGTCTGACAACAACGGGACAGTGTCCAACTCAGGTTAAAAAGACCATTTTTCTTCAGATGGTGCAGCTGATGCTTTGAAATGGAAATTATATGAGCGACAATTTCATATTTTGAAAATAAATGTAACAATCACTAATATTACAGTAATTAGCCAACTTCTAGGAGCAAGAGGTTCTATTTGTTAAACTGGGTGAAAATATAAGTTAAGCAAGTTAAGCAAGACTGTCCAGAATGATATAGTAAAAATTATAATAAAATATTCTGTTATGGTTCTTTAGAAGTTATATTTATGGAATTGTGGATAAAAGGCAAGCATTTTTTTTAATCTAAACTCACTCTGTATTTTGTATTCTTTATTGTAAATTATTCTGTATCCAAGAGATATATATCTTGAGTCAGATTGTTCAATAAATAAATTTGCTACAGTATCAACATGTCTGTATATATTTTAGTGGCTATCCTTCAAATAAAGTAATGGTGAAGTATTTACTTTGATAGCAAATTAGCTCAGTTTTTGAGAGAGAAATCTTTGCACCTTTTATAAAACCATTTTATACTAGGAAGATTGTATATCTGTAACTATAAACCGAGCATTAGTTATAGACGTTGTCCGCTCATGCAACGGTTTATGTCTCGGCCACTAAGCATGCGCCCGTAATTTAACTCTGCTCCCTAAATCGTGCATAAATCTTACCTTATGGAAGATGCTACAATTTTCGTCCTCCCTCAGCTAATTAGACGTTTCTAATTTCATTGCTAATGTTTAGGTTTATATTTCCAAATCCCCCAGTGCCAATTTCGGGAATGATTTTATTGGCGAACTTTCAGAATTTGCGCCAATATCGTCTAGTTTTTCCTTGTTAAAAGCTATTTTTTGTTTTGTACTAAACTTACTAATTTAAATGGGCACAATGTCGTGGATTGCAATTTTGGAAGAATAAATTCCAAACGCACGACGTGAATTCATTTGTATTAAAAATGACGTTTACATACAAAAATGTGTTTCCCTAGAGTTATCTGTCTTCGCGAATGAATAATATATCTGCCATGAGATCGGCAAGGAACAGGATCAGAGAACGACATTCAAAGACATGAAACAGGGAACAGGAAGCGCAGTTAAATATGGGCATCGCAGGCTACGGTATGACTAATATTAATATCTTTTGAAAGGTGCATTATTAATGGAAAAATATATTAAGTACCATATTGACAGGATAAAATAACGACTCCATACGAAGATCTGTACTTTTTATCACTTCATTTTCACTGAATTTGTCTCCATTCACTTCAGTTTTACGTTTTATTTATTTAGTTTTTATTACATATTATATCATTATTCATTTTTGCAATAAGTTTTAAATCATGGTATGAAAAATAATTACGTTACTATTACTACTATCTTCTGCATGAAAACAAAGTGATCTTGAGTGTTTTGCTTTAACAACTTCACACATTTTATTCTAAGTGTGAAAGTGAAATGGGTGGAAGCGAACAGAGGTATACAGTTGTTAAGTTACTGCTTATGGCAAAAGAACACTACATCATATAATTTGATTTGGATGACAAAATTTGTAACGACAGTAAACCTAGCGAACTGGAAAAGGAAGGCAAGAGTTTCCTGTGAAATTACGGTACTTTTTCGTCTGGAAACGATCATTCAGAGAATTACGCATATTTCTGTGTGGAGTGCCGTGGAAGTTAATGTTTGATCCGGAATAAGCATTGCTTTCACATATGCCCCCTCAAGAAGGTATTGACTACCCAGTTCGCGGTAACGTGGCAACTGTCTGTTTGGAATCATTAAAGTGCTCTAATGGTTTTACCATTAGCCGGCACGTGCTTCGCGGACATTAAGGGGCAACAAAATAAGCATTCCAGCAAATACAGAATGCTAATGAACTACACCGCAATAATTTCAAAGACTGTAGACGCTTTTAGACAAGCAATGTGAGATTGAGGATCTATGATCCAGAAAGATAAATGACGGAGTTATATAGTGACAAAGAAGTTAAAATTTTGCTATGAACCCCACACCAAGATCTTATGTACAATCTGCAAGAGCACATTAATTTTGCTCCTACGTGAATGGCTTACACTTTCTCCTAACTAGAGAAATGTATCCAGAAGTCCAAGTGATCTTAACTGCCTGGGTTCGCAAATATACTTATAGGTACTTAAATAAGCCTACTAGAGCAAGACAACAATTTTCTGGGTTAGTTACTTTATGGAGATTCTTCGTCCTGAAAAGACTAATGCCATATACATTGCTCAAAATAGCATCTCACTTGTTTTTAAGAATAAATACTTTAATTTGCACGTATTGCTACACATTTTAGCGATTGAGGTTAAATGTTTGCCAAAGCTTTTATTCAATTTGTAAACTTGAATGAGAAAAACCTAGGTTCCTTTGGCTATAACTAGCTGACTTAAACACTAAATGTGGTATTAGAAGCTTTTTAAGGTGCAATTCTTAAGACATTCTTATGAACAACAATAGATCTATCTAGCAGCGATGCGGTCGTGACTAACGCAACCATTCACTGCATTTGTACAACGGCGTTCATTAGTATTGTCGAGTCACAGTCATTATCGATTTGAAATATTATCATCTTACGAGATCTTTACTTAGGAAACAAAACACATACAACACCCATTATTGGTTTGTTGTTGTAACACCATTCAGTTTGTGCATGGTATCGATAAACTAAACGCATGCATTATACGTCAGAGGTGAGGCGTGGACGTATCGTAGGATGTGGGAAGATATCCCATAATGACGATATATGTTATCTACTTCCTTAACTTCCGGTTCATTTTTGGGAAGTATTCAAATAAAATAATAATTCTAAATAGTATTAACATGTTTTCAAAGTTTATATGAAACTGCAATATAGGCATATCACTTTTAATTTATGAAAAGATGAGCGGAGGTCTTCGGGCCTTAGAGAGCCGCAATAAACCAGTGGGTCCTTAGGTTTCTAGAATCCACGCGAGATTAGGTCTAGGTTAGTATATACATTAAAAGTTTTACTTGTGCATATAGTGAAGTTTCACCGAATTATGGATGCTTTTAATTAATCTCAAAAGAAATGCGCTCATGTTATTTAGTTACTTTTTCTTTCTTTCTTTTTTGAATTGATTTATTTACGGACGCTCTTTAACATTTCAGATCATCAGCGTCCTATTCAATTCAGGGCGTGAAACGCCCGACAAATTTTGCTCAGAGGCCTCATTTTTCAGGTTTGAGATTGTTTATCGTGCTGCAAATGTACGGCACAGGACCCATGACTTTACTTCCCTTCCGAAGGAAGCCATACTTAGGATTTTTATGTCCGAAAAAAATCCATCGGTTCTAACCGGAATCGAACGCGCGATCTTGGGTTTAGGAGGCAAGTATGGTTACCACCACACCACCATGTTTCCTGGGACAACGATATAATATTGTATCGGCGAAGTATCTCAGGCATTTCTACTCTTACGCATGAATGCAAAATAAAAGTAAACTTGTTATAAAACGTATGAACCAATGCATACAAATAAATAAAGTATATTTTGAAATAATATACAGAGCTTCGTAATATTTTCATTTGATGTTGAACTGCGACAAAACAAGAAATGATATCTGTGGTTATATCCAAAGTATGTATTCTATGTTCATTAATAATGTAATATAACACCAGGGACAAACCAAAGGTTAGACAAGGCCATCAACAACTCCCATTGTTTTTAGTATTGGTTTATGGTATCAAAAGACAATGGTAAGGAAATATTACTGCAAGAACGATAAGAACAAATCAGAAAGTGATACCTGTTAATAAATAAGTTAAGTTATCATGTAAGTACAACAGTATTGTTTCACTGCACTAGCAACTTTCGACCAATAAAATGTGGGGAAAATGCTGAATTTCGATCGATCTCAGTCATTTGCCGTAAAGAATGTTTTCATTTTGTTGTTAGGGTTTTCTTTCTCTTCGTCTCTTTGTTTAGACATTTTAGATTTTGATTTGAACAGTAACTTTTGGTTTAACATTTGTAAAGAATCTTCACAATGACAACAGCACAACACGCAAAAGCGACATCTGAGCTCAAATCAAATGCTACGAATTACAGTTTTGAAGTCGGGAGTTTGAACAGGATTCACTTGCAAAAACACTGAAGAAAAGGGCGTTATACTGGGGCAGACAAATTGTTATAACAAAACATTTCTTATAAACACCCGATTTCCCTTTCAGATCTGTTATACACATGGTCTTCATGCTTTTATGGTCATCATCACCAGTTGAGCTAAGTCTCTGTATATATTTTAACAGAAAATTCCTGTCCGATCCATAGCCCTTCTCTATTAAGTATATCGGAAATAAATCTATATCGTTTTTCTTAAATGTCATTTTTCATATTTGCATACAAAAGAAATCAACGTTAACCTAGGGGCTGTTATCTTTGAAGTTACTTATGCAATGTATGTTTGTTGCACCAGAGATGAAGGTGATTGGTTGGAAAGTTATAGGGCACTGGTGGATCCAAAGTGTGTATATGACATTGGAATATGGGAATAGAGAAAAGCTGGAAAGGATACTTAGTAGGTTTTGTAAGATTGTTTTGGGAATTCCACAAAATGCTGCACTTGCAGGGACACTGAAATGAGGACGGTCGGAGTGGGACGGTGGGTAATGGAGAGAGTTTTTGAAGGTTTGGGATACAACAGATGTCGGGTGTTTCTTTGTTAATGAATGTTTAAAGTGTCAGGAGTCTGGGGTAGGGTATTTCTATTGGATAAACAAATTAGAAGAGTTAACAAATAACGGAATGATTGATGTATGGCTAAGAGAACTGGTTTGGAGAATGCTTTTTGGAAACAGATTAGAGTAAGTTTTGAGGATATAAATTGCATTCTATAATGAAGGGGAAGAGGTCACTATGTTCTATCAGGAGATAAAAGGGGATGTAAAAAGAGATGGATACACTAGAAAATGCAATAAGCAGGAGAGAGTAGGGTAGCGTGGTTTAGATTAGGACTTGGAGGTTAAGGGATTTTGAAGTAATTATGAACACGGAGACGCCGTATATATGGAAATTTCGAAAATGTAGAACATATTTTGTTTGAATGCTCAGGAACAGTGAAAGGAGACAAGCAATATATAGCAAATGGTTGAAGTTAAATTAGCAAATTGAACAAAGAAAATGGTTGGTGACCAAAGACAAATAGAAATATTGGGGAATGTCTATACAGAAATAAGAATAAAAGGTTGTGGTCAGTGTGGACAGAGGATCTATGAGTTTGATTGTGTTTGCTTTGTGTAATTAGCTGGTAGTGGTGATTATGTATAGTAGATTAAAAGTTTAAATGTGTATATATGTAAGCTAATTTAAGAGCAAGGAATCTACAAATGTATTACTAATTTTGGGTTATTAATGAATTGTATAAATGTTTGTGTTTCTTGGTTTAGTAGAAGGAGCTATGCCACAGTACTTTGGATATACCAGCTGGAAGCTACTAATGAATCGAGGACTAGGTTTTAACAAACCCTGTTAAATATAGTTAGTTGAGTGAAAATTAGTATATTCATGAATATTTTTGTATCAGAGTAATTTAAAATATTGACCTGGAATAGAACCAGGATTAGAACCAGGCCATATTGTAATATTTGTGAACTTAATGCTGTTCGAATAAATGAATATTTGCTACTTCTTTGAGCTGCATTTATTTCTGTTATATGCAGGTTTATAAATCAAATAATGAAAAAGATGGTGTTTTAATTAGTTTCAGTGATTCCTTATAAATAATGTATTGTATTTATTATATTATTCATACATGTGTTAAATATTAGTTCTGAAAAATTATATAGTATAATGAAATGTGAAAATAAATAAATAGTGATGAAATATCAAGTCATGGATTTATTCTCCTTAGATAATTTTGCTAGCCTCTTCCTGCTCATATTTGACTTTACAATAAATATATAAATATATATATATATATATACATAGCATAAATATAAACAACATATAGGAACAGTCAAAACTCAGATCCGGAGTTAAATTTAAATGATAGCTACAATAGTAGTAATAACAACAATAATAATAATTACAACAACCATCACCACGTGTAGAAGAGAAACAAAAACCAACATATTCAAGTTTTGGAATGGGAATAATAATAAAATAGCAAAATATATATAGCGCTAAATTTCTTTTAGATAATAATAAATGCCTGAATATCAAAAATTTAAATCCATAAATGCTCATTTAAGTGCAAACTTCTGATAGATTTAATTTTATTCTCTTCGTGTTCAAACAGGTATAATTTCTTACGCATTATAACTGCATAACATTTTCAAAAGTAGGAAAACATTTTCAACTAATGCAATAAAAATTTAAGTAGTTCTTGACATAGTGTTTTGAAAAATGTAATGTTTACCTAGTTTTATATCTCATCCTTGATTGACTTTAGTTTGAGAATTAACTTCACGGGTGTTTTCCCATTTCCTTGGACTCTGCTCTATGGTGGGAAGTGTTACACCCTTGATTACCGCACAAAAACCTTGGTGAGGTCGGCATTGGCCTCCAGTGCTGGAAGACATCCAAACCATTGTGAGACCCTTGCCGCCAATGCTTGGAATTTCTGCTTCTGCCGCATGAAACCACGAATTTGGGAGTAGCTATATACTTGTGGAAATATTAGCTCTTACCTGCTTATATCGGTACTCTGTACCTAGAATCATCTTCCATTAAAAGTTGTGCATCTTGAAGGATGAACGAATGAGAGTTTTTACTCCATTTCTATTGGAAAAATATTATTTGGTTTTAATTATGCTAGTTTTTATTGCTTTATAACTTGTTCAGTAGGAAATTAACTTTCACGGCAAGGGTTTATGAATAAATGGAACACGTTCGATTCTAAAATGTCTTTAAATATTTCTGGCAAATATAAAAAATATATAACTTCATTTTGCGTTTACTTTTCTTTTACAGGGCTTAAATTTTGCAGCCATATTCTTGTAAAGGGTACCGTGTACTGATGTAGGAACTCCTTGGATCTCTCATGTCAAAAGCGACCTCAGCTTCAAGATCGACAATGATATGCTAATTATCACAATGAGTGAAAAATTTGTGTCTAGATATTTACAGGATCGTCACACCCATCGCTCGATCTCTTTAGGACAGTGCAAACAGGTCGCTTAAACTTCCCTACAAAAGGAAATCTAAGGCTAAATAGTGTCATATATACGAGTGAGCTTATTTACCTGAATGTCAAAGAAATGAGAATTCTTAATAATTAAAACGTTTTAAATTATGTAGTTTCCTTACAAAACTTATTACTGACTTTTTTTTATTAGATCAGTGACATCAAGATCTCTGATTTTTATATACAACTTCCTTCTCTGAAGTTTGTCTTACAACTGATGCTCAATGAAAATGATTGCAACATTCTTACTGGCCGCCCATGAGTACCTTGCAGAGTTTTTGAAACAATCTTCATAAAAATGACGTGTATCTATTAAGTAGCATTAAAAATAAGAATAACTTTGTGTTGTTTTCGCACGAAACCGTGCACGTTAATTGATGATGTTTCCTTCTCTTTTCTCTTGGTGCTATCACTTGGTCGGTGTCATTTCACATGTGAAGTTTATGCCAAATGGCTAATGTATGTGTTGTTTTGAAGTTTCGGTGAGCCAGTAAGCTCTGCGTGACGGCTTGTGGAGGATTCTGTCCTGAACACTGCTATTGAGTGGTCACTGCCAAGAAGTTCCAGGGGATGAGAGATATTTCTGCTTTTTAATTATAGTTTTCTGGAAGCTTCTTGGTTATGCCTCTGTGACCGAGGTTTGGTATAATGTATTGAAATTTGTGATATTTTCAGAATTCAAAATGATAAAATAAGCATTCTCTTGAGAAGCTTTACTATATTGCTTTATTGCACTTTCTGAGCGTTGTTAATAAAAAAATCCGTTTCACATAGCCGTTCTTTTTAAGTTATCTTGGTTTCACTTTAATTATATGTTAGGTTAAGTTGTTACAAGTTGAGATATTTATTACATTTTGTAGCCCAATTTGACATGTTTCTTTTGAGCCCTATTTTATATAACTGCTAGTTGGATGGACCATGCGTTTTGGAAAAATATTTGCACGCTTTGTTCTGGAGAATTATAAGTAAACCACAAATTAAATATATGGTGTTTTTATGAATTTCTATGAATGCGAATTTTTAATTGTTCTGTGGTGCAGTTTTCATACTTAACATGTTTCAATCTGAATAGCTAGGCTACGTTATCGTATTAATTGTTCTTATTTTTTTTCCTTAATTATTTATAATAAAACAGGTGTAAAAACTGTTTTCCATCGGCGTAAAAATGCAAGCAAAAGAAGCAGCTTTCAGATACATACAAAGTAATAAACTGATGTTCACAGATAGCTCAGTCTAAAATTAAATTAATGCTTATAGTTTCATTTTTGCCTCAACGTTCAACTTCATTACTTAACTTGCAAACTTCGATGACGATGTTGGTCTCCAACACCTGAATCTTCGCTCCTCTCGAATCAGCCAGTATTAAGGAAACTATTAGTTTCGTCTCTATATGTCCTTTATTGCTGAAATGCTCTGATGCAGGCTCTATTATAGATGAAGCAAGAACATTCGAAGTGAAAGTGATTGGATCGAAGTGTCAACCGTTGCTATCTTAATGATTGCATCTGTGTGCTAACGTGCAAACACAGCACATTAACATTATTAGCTTAGGTCTTCTTTCTGCTCTCTCACAACTACCAGATTTACAGAATATTTTCCTAGTTTATTTTCTATTCTCTTACAATTACAACTATATGCTTAAGACAGTTGCAAAGCTTGATGAAAAGATTTATTAATCATGTTCCTCACAACGAGTCACCCACCTATTCGTATTACTTTGGGACTTATAATTATGTGCATTTCCATGAGGATGTTCCTGTTCTCCACACTACACCTTTCAGCCACATACCTTTGTTTAGTTAAAATGCCAACTTCTTGACTTCGTGTTCTTATTAATCATGAAAACAATATTTTATAGAACGACACTTATTCTACTTACAGCCGATAGGTTTGGAGGTTAACAAAAGCACAAATTAGATGAACCGAAGTGTAATTCTAAAGACCAATGAATGATTTTTACATTAAACACCATAAAATATAACGGGACAAACACTTCGCTTGTTATAAAAGAATAGTACAGAGTAAATTGAGAGAAAAATATGTTTTTAGAAAAGCACCACCCCTTAAAAATATTTTCGAAATCTATAGGCTTATAATTAATGTATTTTAATATTAAATCATTTTTATTGTTTGTCGACATCTTACTCCATCCGAAACTATGGCTGCTCCATTTGGTAATTTTAAATTAATAGTCCTGTCCATGTTTGATAAAGCTGTCAAAAAAAACACTGAAAAGGTATTTTATTCTTCTGAATATACATGTCTGTGGAATAGGTGTAAAAGTATTCGAAGAGATTCGAACTCTATAACAATGATCCAATTTTACTGGAGTATCATACAAACTGCACCAGAGGCACACTCTACAACTTCCTTCCGTTATCGTGGGGTATCATTTGAATGGTTCTTCGTTTAGTAATTGGTGTACCGATTCTTTAGACACTTAACGCCATACTCTGAAATTTTAATTGTTAGATCATAAATTCCCTATCTCCAATTGCCTAACTTCCCCCTATATCTCTGAAAGTATTGCATTGCAGTTTATTAGTACTCAGCATTGTATTTTAATTGGCCTCTAAAGGTATGGCCAATTTTGTTTTATTATTAAAATTAATATTTAAACAATATTTTCGTTAATCTACTACAAATTTAAAATAAAATTTTGATAAATTAATAATAATTGCAACAATATGCAAAATAATGAAATAATTTCTAACTTCAACAGTTGCATATGCACCAGAAGGAAATAAATGAAGAGAAAGATAACTTTTACAAGTTCCTGCAGAAAGTTACGTCTAATTCGAGGAGACTTTAATGCAAGCATAAGAAGGTAGTAGCAGTATAAATTAAACAGAACACAACTTGGAGGGTTTCAACTTTCATTGCAATGAAAAGTATAAATAGTATCTCCGATAATGAGAACTAAGTATTTATTTAAAACCAACTGTACGCCTATGTTAAATCACAGCACAGTGACTGCTATAGCTCTCGGTGAAGACGTGCTGAAGCGCAAAAAAACTATAGTGTGCCAGAACTAAATTAGTGTTTACCTTTAGGGAGTATTAGCAAGCGGATGTAGCCGTTCTACAAGACATCGTATGTTGTTCAATCCCAGGTAAAGAGTCACTTAATATGAACATGCTGTCTTACCTGTAACAAAGCAATGACAAATACTTCAAAAACTGTAGCAACTTTTAAAATATTACATAATGAGAAAATATTTATTCAATACTATGTTTTACACAAATACAGACATATCAGTTGCTTTTTATTCATGGAGGTTTTATTTTAAAATCTTAGATCACAATTCAGTGCGGACTCTTCATCTTTTCAAATATTTTACAAATTAATCAATGATACAGTTATAAAGTGCATGATGTAAAAAAATCAATGAAAGCAAACTTTCATACAAGTTAGCAATATAATATTAGAAAACCAATTGAATACTCGTTAAAATATTGAAGTTTCTTTAACAAAGGATTAGAATGGCTTTTCAACGACTAAAGAAACACGTTTGTCATATGCTGCACATGACTTCTGGAAAGACTGGTGTTCATTTTACTGAGAGTTGCTCTTTGCGAGTTGTTGAACAGCTCTCTGTATGCCATTCAGATGTTTTGATTACGAAGATGAGTATCGGTCCAAGTAAATACAGAACTTTGGAGCATTAAAAGGACTTTTCTCTAATGAAAAGTTTTACTCTCTGTAAGTCTGCTGTCCAAAAGACTTACTCATTGAATTATTGTAAAGGATTCGTGCTATATATATATATATATATATATATATATATAAATTAACAGTAACTATAATAATAGAAAAGGATAAAACACTAAGAAAAAGTCACACTTGAGATCGCTATATTTCGGACTTGTCTTCTTGAACTTTGCGAGTTCGAAATATAGCGATCTCAAGTGTGACTTTTTCTTAGTGTTTTATCCTTTTCTGCTATTATAATTACTGTAAATTTGTTACATTGTTAATAGTGTTACTTTATTTTTCTTTTTCTTTTATATATATATATATATATATATATATATATATGAGCAAAATTTTATAATGTTATCTAAAGCAGCTGTTCCCAAACTGTGGTCCACGGATCGCCAAGGCCCTTCCCAAGAACTCCACGAAGCATTACAGTACTGTTAATTACATTTATTCTTAAAATGAATTAAGGGAAAACGAAAGATACAAATTGAACTAAAGTATATGGTACTTTCTTCTGTGACGATTTATTGATTGGAATATGTAAGTATACAGGAAATAAGAGTGTTATTGACATATCCGCTACATAGTCTCATTATATGTTCAAGCAAATGCCCCAGCGTGTCATAAGGTTATGGATACCCGACCGAAGAACTTCCGTGATTGGCTGAGGAACGAATCTTCAAAGAAAGGTCTTTGCTTGGTAACGCTGCAGATGTTCCATTCAAGCATCCATTCCCGAGCCTTCCGCTCCTCAGAAAGATGCATGGGGACCCACTACGTGCAAACCTGTGGTATCCCAAGCATCGATGGAGAATGATGTGAACAACTCCTTGCTCAATGACAATGCTGCATTCTCTCGGGTGATTCTTCCTTACAAGATTATCTAAGGCTGCAGTTGACTTCTTGGTGATAATTAAGTGAGTCATTCCTAAGTGAATTACTGAGGAATTGAATTACTGCTTGCTGGGCCCGCTTGGACGAATCTCTAAGTTTCAGGTGGGCAGTCAGAATGAAACTGAAGGTGAATATTTGTTCCGGAGGGAGCTTTCAAATAAATAAGTCAAAAAGATGAACCAGGAAGAATACATATGACTGTACAGCACTCGGCAGCTGTGCAAGCTGGAGAAGGCAAACCCTAATTTTCCTTGACTATCAAAGACAGCCTTGAAAGTATTGAAGTATTGATACCGTTCATAACAATTGCTTGTGTAAAAATAATCATTCTTTGCACCTATTTATCTCAAAATAGATATAGAAACCTCTTTGAAAAACTAAAATCAAGAATTAAAATGCAAATATTTCTTATAAACAGCTTGTAATAGAAATGTAGCATATCCTTGAACTAAAATTAACCAATAATGTTGTGTCATTATATACTGTAAGATATAAATATGAATGTTTTTACATGTTTTTGAATTTAATAGTATTTTTATGATTGTTACTCCTATGTAGAAATGCACTACAATATAACGGCAAATACTAAAAGTAATGTACATTTATTTATTGGCTTATATCTTTAATCGCTGTAAACAGATGATGGACAACTTTAAAATATCATATGGGGAGCTAATTCAGAAAAGTTAAACTTTGAGTTGCGATAGAGAAAAATCTCTGAAGGCGACTGGCAGGTTCTGTAATTGTTGGTACGTAATACGGCTTTCTTTAAGTCCGGCGAATATTGCTCATACCATCTGCATACAGACTATGTAAGCAGTTCAGAGAAGCCTGGTAAAACCTTAACAAAGAACACAATATATAAGAGATAATACTGAAACTTGTAGCACTTCAAGTTTTAATTTTTAAGTCACATATCCTGTTATTATTAAGATAACATTCTAAAATGAATGTAAGTTTGCGCCCATAATCTTTTTGAAGGCAAAATAAGAATGCTTTTTGTAGAACTCTTCATTGTTCTCATTAGTTCGTGAATTAGAAGGAAATACGTTTGCATCAATCTGAAAATAAAGTGGTGAATATTTTATACAAATTTTGTTTGTGATAGAATAAATAAAACCTACTACAGAAGTGCTGAGCTATTATTTTTTTTAATTGATTTATTTATGAACGCTCTTTAACATCTCACGTCCCATTCTATTCAGGGCGTGAAACGGTCGAAAAATTTTGCTCAGAGGCCTCTTCTTTCAGGCTTGAGGTTCTTTTTCCTGCCGTAAATGTACGACATGGGACCGATGGCTTTACTTCCCTTCCGAAGGAATCCATACTTAGGATTTTTGCGCCCGAAAAAAGCCATCGATCCTGGCCGGGTTTGAACCCCGATCTTGGATTTAGGAGGCAAGTATGGTTACCACTACACCACCAGGACCGACTGAACTATAAAGGCTAAATATAATAAAAGTACTGCTTCTCAAAGATAGAAATGAAAAACGGTATACACTGTACAAATGCATCATGTAAAGGTGATCGATAATAGTATCGCAAAAAGAAGTTGATCTTGTTTACTTTGTTATTTTTTTAATAAAAGAAGAAACAGGATAGAGTTCCCCAACCTGTGCAATGGCAGTGCCTCTCATTAGGAAAGTAGGTCGTTTGTCACCAAGGTCCTCAAGAGGGTATGACAATTGTTATTAGCTATCTGTTGGTTTTACGTAACGGTATCGATACATTAGCCGAGGGGCCGGGCTGAGTTCCTGCAGAGCGACAAGGAAAAGCGAGGTCGTGTTCCGGTAAGAGAGGCATGTCTTTGCCTTTCAGTACAACAGCCGAAGTTCTAAATCACACATAACATGACAGCCGCAGTCAAGGTCTGAATGATCCTTATACAGTCAACAAGAAACTACCCAAACATCTACCTGGAACTGTCGTCTAGAGAATTACATAAATGAAAGAAAAAGCTCGTTCTTGAGTACAAATCAATTCTAGAACGTATCATTCAAATCTAATACCCCAACTGCTCCGAGTTCAGTCAGTCAGAATTGGCAGGCTGGCTATTTACTTTAAGTTATACAATAGTTCATTCTTTTATATACAGAGTGAACAAATGTATTAAAAACTACGCTAGATAGAGACATGCAGTTTTCAGTCAATGATACCTCAACAAGCAAATGTTTCGTGGATATATTTTAATATGAGCTCCGTATATGCCAGGATAAATCTAATCGATACAGTGTTTGCAAGCATCTGTTTTGCTCTGTTTTTGTAACCTCCCTTAGTTGGACCTTCAGAATTTCAACATGAGAAATCGGTGAGCTATAAACTTTGTTTTTAATGTACCTACTGAAATTATGCATAGAAAAGCTGCGCGCATAGATGTTCAGCCACTCCAGGTCTTTTACTTCTTGACAGGTCTGCAACATTACCAGTCTCTCTAAGCTTTCCATAACATTCTTAGATGGTCTTCATTATCTGATGGAGTTCGTCCATAATTCTCCTGGAAGGGTCCCTTTATTGTTGTTTCGTAATACTTAAAGCGCTTTTTCCTGCAAAGACTATTTCTACACTTAGCCATATTTTAGTGAAAATATACTCGTAAGAAGAGAAATCTCTCACATTTTCAATTTTTCTGTCTAAAATGTTCATAATCAGAATTTATGTTCACTCGCTGTATTACATATATTTTTTCATTAATGTAGGATCAGTTCCATATATTGCCCCAACTAGCAGGCTCCCCTAAAAGAATTTCAAATATAGCAAATATGTGAAATAATAGAAAGGGAAGGGCTTAAGCTAACTTAGGTACCAGAGCTAAATTTTCAAACAGAGAAACTGGGATAGAGCATAAAATAAATGCTTTTAAATTGCTTAAAGGGCTTGTTTATTAAGTTTTCCTTTGTAGAAATCATATTCATTGACCTTTACAATCGCTGCACCTTGAAGATATCAATAGAATGTTTTACTGAACAAGATAGAACAAGATAGTTGATTATTTTGAATAAATACACACGCGGTTACGAGTATTATTTAGGCAGATTGACTTTAAAGTTTAAACGTAAGTACAGCTTCTTAAAAAAATCTTAGTGTTTATTTGGGTGTTCGTTTATCCATAATCTTTAGCTTCAAGCTCATACACCGAATAATTCACTTGCTAGAATTCTACAGAAACTAGAAGTCGAAGAAACGTTTGTCCATTTCTCATGATAACAAACTTGAATAACTACATAATTAACTCAGGCAGATGGCAATGAAAGAAATGCCTTATCATTCTGATTGTGAACCATAACTTAAACTTTTGGATTTTGTGTTGACATCAAAGCAATTTTTAGATGATGCTTTTAACCAGACGAAAATGACTCATGTCGGAACTGTCTTCGGCCTCTTTTAGCTATTACAACTATCATATGTCTGGGAATAGCGGTTAATAATTATAGCACAGAAATTGATGGACATGGACATTGGAACGGCTCGTGCTCGAGTGCCCAAGGGGTGCATGCGGACCAAACATCGCCGGAAAGTCTCTGCCAAGTCACGGGAGGAAGGTGCACAAACCATCTGGCTGAAAGAGGACCGTGTCTTGCTGGCAAATTTACGTAGCACACTTCTGTTCATGTCTAATAAACATTTTCTTCTTCTTCTGTTAAGTGAACATCGTTTTGAAACTAATAATCAGTCATCTCGAAGAAAGACTTAGAAAAAGGAAATATGGTTGATATTATAAAGATTACGTTTTCAATAATTGTATAAAGCCATCGACATGCGTACTCTGTTTAATTTGTCATGACGTCTAAATGTCAACATTTACCTACAGTCCAGCAGAACAAATTTCATTCGGAAATCGCAAGTGGTATTGACACGATTGTCCACCTCCTCATTTCTTCCTTACAATTCGACAGTATTTTAATTACATACTTGTCCGCTTAGCTTACTCTTTCTCCTGATATACTCCACTTGATTCTTATGTGTGGGACACTTCTGGTCTACGAGACGTCAGTTGAATCAAAAGAGAAGCTCGTCGCTCGTGTGCCGCTATGTTAAATTTCTGGAGTCTTTGAACACGTAAGACAGTCTTCATAAATGATTACAAATAAATTTTGAAACATAATCGTTATATTTACAGCCACATTTAGAAACATTTTCCATTTCTTCACAGATTGGCTAGTCACTCCATGGCAATTTAATAAGTTTATGTTGCTCTCTTCTATTATTCCTAGAAGTTTTGAATATTGACTTGCATTGCTATTTAATTAATAAACTTTACAGAAATTACAGCTCAAATTGTTTTGAAAAGAAACACGTATCTAACAAATGACATTATGCTCCTTTTACATATTTTTTTTTGCTGATATACAATCTGCAGAAACAGTTTATCATTGTATACCTATGTTCCTCCTTAGCTGGAGCCGAGTTACTCAGCTAATGCCTGTTATTTTCGATACAGACGGTAATGCATCTCTAGTAACACTATTACATCATGCCTTTATTACTTACTGAGGTACAATGGAAACATATCCTTTGGAAGCATGTGAAAAGTGAAGTAATTTGTTACGTAAAAACGAGATCTGCAAACGATAAACAATGCTCAGAATTACGTAAAAGAGCTCTTATTTTTCGCGGGTATTTCTGATGCTCCAGTTATGTTAATACTTAGCAAGAAAAGAAATGACGGCTGCGAGGCGCTGACTTCTTAGAATCTCATGCAGGTGAACAGGTTCTGTAGCACCCAGGTCACTTGTCCACCGTACTCTACATCGTTGTGGTGTCTTAAATCGCTATTACAGGGGTTCATTAGCGTGGAAATATGCATCAACTACACATCACAGGCAGAACCAATGTGCAATATATTCTGAAACGAAATCCACTACGAAGTCTGCGAAGTTTTATCAAGATCTAAACAAATAGTTAAAAAAAATGTATTACTTTATAAAAGTTGGAACTATCTTTTTAGAATGTTATTCTGTTATTTAGAGCCAGAGAATGTAATATTGAGGGATAATGTTTTCTAGCTTCCATATCATTATTCTCTAAGATTATCTGTTTTAAATGGTTCTTAGATATCCTTTTGTCTCCCTTTGAACTTCGAGTGGGAGTAGAAGGAAAAAATTATGGAAAATACTTTTCAGAAGGAGAAGAAAGGTGGGGATTTTCTTTATTATTTCTCCTCCCCTTGTCCTTCAGAAATTAACTCGATCCCTAGAAAGAAAGAATGATACATACATTGTCTCACTTTTATTATTAACTCCTGGAAGAATAAGCATTTTCCTTTCTGAGAAGATAAGCTGCTTCTTATCATTTTGCAAGCAAAAAAACTTTTAAACAGCTTTTAGTTTGTGAATACAATTTGTGATATGCACAAGGTGTCCTTAAATGATGCTCCTGGTTATAATGTATTACACCTGTTTAACTGATACTTGAAACGAAACACTTTCAAAAAAGAAATAATTTCAATATGTGCACAGCTGGTTAGGAATCAAGTTAGCAAATTTCTCATGCCATGGACGGTTATGTGAATATAGCGTGTACAATTTGAGCTTTGTACTCGTTTGTCTATCGCTCTTAGAAAGCAATGTTCAGCTACTATTTTTATCCTTATGAACTGAACCTGGCTCTAAAATCTTTGTCATCCTCGACTTTGCAAAAAGTGAGTTTTTTTCAATACTGTGCCCTAAACATTCACTGCATTATTGGGGATTTTTTGCTGTTAGCCATACAAATATTTGACTTTTCCTGCAGTAGTCCTTCTAGTGACAAAAACAGTATGTTGAAAGTTTACTTGCCACAAAAAGAAACCTTCATTAAATTTCATTATTAAAAGAGTATAGTCCGCCGAAGCTGAGTAAACATTTACGGACACCTCATATATTTTTAACTATAGCTTAAAAATATGGATGACTCAGAAGCAATGCATGAATTTAAATTGCAGTTGAAATTTACTGGGTCGGGGCTCAATTAGCGTTCTTTTTGGAGAGCCTTGATTTTAATAGACGCGATTAGTATGCAGCCATGAGATTAGCCCGCTTCTCTAGTTCATGCTGGTGACGCAATACGTTACAGAACAAATACTAGTTTCTTCAAACGCGAAGGTCAATGTTGCCATTTTACTAACTTTAGTCTTTAATTATACTTTAAAGATTTGGTTTTTGGTATGATTGACAGCTACCTTAGCACACGTATATCTAAAATATCAATTTATGTTAATATAACGGCATATTCTGAGCAAGAAAATGCTGATAATAAAAACAATAAATTAACACATATCTAATGAATATTACTACAGTAAAGTACTTTATATTACAATAGCAATTATTATGCACGTTAAAGCAATTGCGATTAAGAATACTCAGGGACTACTGTGTTGCTGAAGACCACAAAAGCTAATTAACCTTTTGGGATGCATACATCTACTGATGTGGGTCATATATTGTACAAGTTTTAAATATGCCTTGTGCATCTTTTCGAATACATTTTAACATATAATAACTAATCAAATACACAAAGCTGTCTGCTGCTATTATTTTATATTTATTGTCAGACCATTTACCACAATGATGTTTTTGACCATTCCATTCAGCTCATGACTCTGTAGTAACACTACTCTATGCATTTGATTGAGCGACACAGATTCCCTTACCTAGTAGATAAAGATGACTGTATAGTCATGTAATAAAGCTGGCTGGATAGCTTTCTTTGCTGAGCTACAGAGTTCACATTTACTAGGAAATCTGCTGTATTAAGTTTTGAAATATACTGTCAAACGTTTTTCAGATAACAGATGTGTGTGTACCTCTATAATATATTAAATGTCTTTCTCCTTTCTTCATGATTTGTTACTATTGTAAGGAAGATGTTTTCAGTACAGTTTTAAAATTTTAGTACATGTTCAAGATGTAAGAAAGCTGTAAGTAAACACTAGCCCATTACATGTTGTGTGTAGCATTATTACTACAGTGTATTAAAACGGGCGTAGGATTCAATATGTTTTTGTTTACCCTGGTTAAGAGTTTAACTAGAACTTCTGCTTTATTTCATTGTTTATGTTAGAGAGAATGAGCATTCTTGCCCTTTCCGAAATTAATCGATTTTCTTTCCACTTCTTTTATCTGTTTAGTTTGTGGTTAATGAAGCTTTATATCTAGCTATTTTTAGACATACATGTTCCTCTGAAGTGCAGAATATGAAGAATCAGTTCCAGCTCTTCGACATAGTCGGATTCCTCATTTCGCTACACAGTAGAAATTGATTTTGCCGACCGGTCTTGCCACCTGCGCGGTCGGAACTTTTAAAACGCGTTTTTTTCCCTGGTTTCTTTCGTTATTTATTAGTAGTAAGTAGTAATTAATATTTTACTATCCATCATAGTATATGCTCTAAGTGCCTGCCCACCGCTGTGAAACATGTCTGAATCCTTTTGAAAGCAATTTGAGACACTCGCCGCAATTTATCCTCCTAAATATTATAAACTGCCTTCCAGATATTTTGTTTCTTGTCAACTACAGTAGTAATTTTACATGGATGAAGATGCAGCAACTGAGTGGCTCTATACGCACTACCTACAGATACACCAACTTGCTGGGCTATACGTATTAAAGACTTTCGAAGATAATTTTATAATTCACAGTCTATAACATCAAGCTCTCCTCTGCTAAAACCCAGTTTTTTTTTTCTTTGTCTCGGATGCCTTAACGAAAACGCCTGGATTTCGAACATTGTTCACCAATCTAAAAAATACACTTCCCAATGGAGATGTCACTCCTGGAAATTTGTATATTTCTTACATATAACAATTATAAATAAATATTCTTTGTTTTAAAGTACATCTCACTCTCGGCATACTTCATATACACAGTACAAAGTCAAACGCTCCCTTCCTACAGAACTGCAACTGAAACAGTTGGCGTGATAATCATGACTGAGCAAGATCAATTGCCGCCTCAGCGGAGCTTTGGCGCTATAAATACGAACTTCGACTGCTAGCGGAATGAGAGCCGGCACCGCTCGAACGGCTGACAGCAAATGATCGAATGTATCGAAACCTCAGAAAAAAAGACGTAGTTGATATAGCGTTCGAGGTGCTTTCCAGAAGTTCAATGTGGTGTTGACCAACTTTGCTTCTAGATACACTGTGATAGTTCATTATAAATGTTGCATAAGCGAAATTTTGTTAACTATGACCGTACCTACACCTACAGTGATTTTTGCAAGTCCATTTTCAGACTTGTATCAAGTTGAAAAGTTATAATGAAACTACTACTTTCAGCTGTTTATTTCTAAAGGTAAGAAAAAGAACATTTAAATTGTACAGAATATAAAATGTAATTTGATAATTTTATTGCACGAATGCATTTTGAATTAATTTTGAAAAAATAACAGATTAATGTAAAATGAATAAGTTCTGTATTTTTGTTCTCTATTAGGAAAAAAAATTAAATATAGAGCTTTAAAGAAAGAGATTAAAAGCAAAGTAATTTCATATGCTTGTTTTGGTTATAAAATATTGTTAATGTGCATTTTAGAATGTATTTTAATAACTGCTTAATACACATGATTGGTTTTTTTTTTTTTTTTTTTTTTTTTTTTCTCTATCTCATATAAAACAATTTGACTTTCCTGTGTACGTGCGAAATATATCAGAAACATAATACAGTCCATTACATCATCTTAAATATGACAGTTCTTTTAAAGTGAAGTGTGTTAAAGGATTAACTTTAATAAACGATCTTAACCAGCGGTCACTGGGTCCGGTTTATTCAGGTATTTAAATGTATGAAAAAGTGAAATCACAACGGGAAGTCCGCATATCGGTCATCTTGTAACTGTACATATTTCCAAAATGTCTGAACCCTATGGGAGATAGTCGTTCAGTTGAAAAGACAGCTGATGAACTGCTGTCGTTCGTCATTATTGAACACGTTATATATGCATGTCTTGTGTGTATGAAAGAGAGAGAGAGAGCAACGAGATTCTCCAGGGCATTACTCAGGCACGAGCCATCCCACGTAATAAAACGCACGTCCATCAACGTCTAATTATTAACCGTTACTCCCAGACGCACATACCACTTACCGATAACAGGTGTATAAAAAAAGCGGGTTTCAGAGCGAGTCATTTTTATCTAATTCACATGTCTTCTAAAATGGTTCTGACGCCCACAAGAGGTCACCAGGGTTCAAGTAGGGCTCCTACAGTGCGCAGTTTTCCTTCACTGAATGACTGATATCCGATGTATGAATCTTATATCATGGCACAAAATATTAAAGATATTTTAAATATATTATTTTAAAAAGCAAAATATATTCATTATACAACAGGGTATTTGCTTTGAATAGCGTTACAGTGTGTAATAATAAACCTTGTCACTTAAGTCCTTTGTGCACTTCTTTAATTCTAACTCTGTAGTTTTAGGTCTAGAGCTTCAGTGAACTCTAGAACCTATCCTAGGATCTATGCTTTGCTGTCTCATCAGACTGCACATAGACAGTATATGGGATTTCATGGTAGAGTAAGAACCATACTTGCCTCCTAAACCCAAAACGCGGGTTCGAACCCGGCCAGGACCGATGGATTTTTTCGGGCGTAAAAATCCTAAGTATGGCTTCCATCGGAAGGGAAGTACAGCCGTAGGTCCCGTGTCGTACATTTGCGGCACGAAAAAGAACCTCAAGCCTGAAAGAGAGGCCTCTGAGCAAAATTTATCGGCCGTTTCACGCCCTGAGTTGAATGGGACGCTGATGACCTGATATGTTAAAGAGCGTCCATAAATAAATCAATCAAAAAAAATGGTACAGTCCCATTGTAGGTGTTTTCGGAATGGTTCAATAGCTTTCCTAACCCTACTCAGTAGATTCTTAGCCAGGTTGCTATTGGATGCTTTAATAGCAATTTCCAGTTCTCGGAAAAATTCTTTCATCTTATCTGATATTCTTTCTCGGTATATTGCTACACTGCAGTTCTGCCATTTTTCTTGTTAATGCAGCAGAAAGACTCTGGTTCTAAGACGTCAATTTTAGTTCCTTCTTTAGCCAGTTTATCTGCCCTATGCCCTGACGTCCAGGCATCCAACAAAGTTCCAATTGTTTCTTTGTGGAAATATCAATAAGAGCCTGGAAACATTTCCATGCAATTTAGAGTTGACTTGACGAGATTTAAGTGCAATAAGTGTAGCTTGACTGTCGGTGAGAATTTACTATATAATTTCTCCTTCCACAGAAGTTAAGACAGCAGTCAAAAATGCGATTACTTCTGTCTGAAAAGTTATAACTAAGTTCCTAAGACTCATAGAGATCTTTATTTTTGGAGACGATCCATAAATTTCAGTTTCTGAAAAGGTTCACACTCATGAATCAGCTGTAAAGAAAAACCAGATAACCCTTAAGAATTTTTTGCCAACCAGCCAGATCCTTATGTAAAAATGTGCTCCGTAGACATGTAGTAAACTGGCAATTCAAGAAATGCTTTGGCAGTACTCTGGTTCTTCTGAAGAGTCTCCAGCATTATGATCATTTTTCTCTCCAAATGCCCACAGTATTAATTTTATGAGCTGCCACTCTGTTCTCTGCTTTAATATACGAATTCCAAGTAACTTTCTAATACATCTATTGGTGTACCACGAATTGCATCAGTTATGTAAACAGTTTTGTAGGCTTGCAAGTCTGTTATGCGCAATTATTTGTTGATGGCTTTATTACTATTACATACACTGAATGGTATGGTTTCAGAACCCAATATAGGTTGTTAAATCAATTAAGGAATATTACCCATAACTTTTTATGTATTTTAGTGTCTAAATGTTATAGATAAAAGCTATAAGAACAAAATAAGTACATCTAGACTAGACCATGAATAACAAAACATTGGCTTGAAGTGAAACATCTTATTCCTAACTATTCCTTTTATATTCTCAGCAATATATGGTTTATCATGATATATCTTGTAGTTCAATACCTCCACAAGAAGAAAATCAGAGATTGAGGTCAGATGGTTTAGCTGTCCTCTCCTTCAGGTTCATTTACCAGGGAACACACCTGATACAGAAATCTATTACTATTCTGTCATAATTTGGAGAAACACTATCTTGTTGAAACCATGTAAATAACTGATATCATTACACAAAGGCTGCGGACACTCATCACAGTTTAAACTTCATTCTATTGGAAATTCTGACTTTCTGTATATTGCTGCTGCATTCCAGCAATGAATATAACGAGACCAGTAACGACAGTTGGGGCGGTTGGCTGAAATTTAAATAGAAACCTGCTCAGTATAGAGTTTCCAGAACTTTCAGCTTTTTCAAAATTACCTTCAATTGAATTTTACTCTAGATACATTTTTGTTTTCATAACTTGTGTTCAAAATTTTGGGTAATATCCCATAATTAATTAACACTCTATATAATAAATCTAGCTGTAAACAAGTATAATGGCTTCGAAAGTATTAACTGTGATGCAACAAAGATACGATATAGTATCACAATGATAAACATAAAGGAAAGGAATAATATCCCAAGAGAACATTCAATTCTTTCTTCAGAACACCTAGGAACTAAGTTCAAAGATAAATATTAAACTAGAAATGAAGACGCCATTGCAACTCAATAACAATAACACCTATTGTCGAATTAGCAACAAAGTATCTAAAAAGACCAAAAGCAAGTGCAGAATTCGAACATTTCGTCAATTTTTTATGACTAAACTCACTTATGTTATCAAAAAGGTTATATTAAGGGTTCACTTACAATTCTTGTGATATACTTTCATAATATATACTTTTAACCCTTAAGCAATCTTTATGTATGTGTATGTTTATAAAATGCTTTAATAAGAGGTCTTAGACACATTTTTATCATAATCTGAGAGGTATTATATCTTAGTTGCAACAACACTCTGCTTTGCATACCCTCCGTACATTTCCTAACGGAACTCTTGCTAAAAACCTGTAAATAAGCATAATTAATATATTCAACAGAACATTTAAGATTACCCGCAATAGAAAACCTTGCTTTTCTAATCCCACATTTAAAATTATGCTGATGTCATATTCTCTAAAAAAAAATATATAAGGCATTTGCAACATCTTCTCATTATTACAGCCCGCGGCGACCTCTGCATTCTCCTCTACCTCTGTCTTACGACTTCATTGATAGAGGGCAGTATTGCAGTGACAAGCACCTCAAGGTTCCCTATCACGCAGTTTTCGTGATCAGAGAACGCCACTCCTCCATCAGGCAGTTTCTCATGAGGCAGGTGGATCCCGTTCCAGACTTCCCTAACTTAGAACAATTCCTAAGTCGGTACCGGGAATCGAACCCGGGCCTCCCAGCTAACAGTCAGTAACGCTAGCCACTAGATTAAGGAGGTATTGCAACAAATATTCAAAATTATAAAATGAAATAAAATATAATAATCTAATTTCAGCGTACAATGGAAAGTTTTTGTTTAAACGCGTAAATAACCGGTGAAGGATAGAAAAGGAAATGATCACACCATAACCGTGTTTTGAACCCTGCAGTCTGAATACGCAGGTCTAATTTGCAATGAACGTTTAATTTGTTTGCTTATTTATTGTGATAAATCAGTTTTACAAATATCAACCTCTTCTGAGAGCTAATTACAAAATAAAACATTTTCACATTTATAATTATATAAATAACTAGACATGATATTTCCACGTTGTCAATGGCCCTCATTTCCGTCTACTTAATGGAATTCATTTATGTATCATCCTTGGCAATCTTTCTACACCCATTCACATTAAATGATCATACCACATCAGTTGTCGCCTTGTTAAAATGTCCTCCACAATATTATTTTTAATTTCCATTTTTTTTGTCTCATTGTATCATTTCTGATTTTATCTATTTGTGACATCCTAGCTGATCGCCTCCAGCAACCCATTTCCATCGCCAAAAAGCCTATTTTTGTAGGTGTTTTATGTGCTTATTATTTTGAAAATTATTACACAGTAAGAACTATGAATGACAGTACCATCCTATTAAAGTACTGAAGGTATTTGACTATGAAGAACGCGTAACAGTGACCTCAGCTTCTCTCGCGGAAGTGAACGCCACTGGAAACTGGTCCGGTTGACAAAAGATTTATCTAAATCCAGCGCTGGGCGGACAATGTGCAGTTATATCCAACACAATGCCTACTTTAACTCAGAATCGATCAACAACTTTTTGTTACGTCGTAAATGCTCCGTTATCCTGAAATGAATAGAGAAGGCATAAATGCTTTCTGCTTTTTTCCTTCTTTTATCGCTTAAGGAAGATTGTTTCCTTAATAAGGACAACAACGCGCTAATAGGATGCTTCATCACTGTCCTATCTCTTAATAAATTTACGCAATAAATAACAAATGTAAAGAAATGACACAAAAACAACATTATAGCAACTCCATTTTACAAACTATCTCATTAACGACAACTAACGACTTGCTGTTATTTTGAGAAGAATGATATTCTAATAATAAATGTCACTTTCTTAGTGTACCAGATCTGGATTTAATTACTAGAAGCTTTCATAATAAAAAGTGTGCTATCAATGAAATTGATCTTTATATAACGCTTATAAAGAAAGTAAATTTAGAGCAGTATCTTTAAACCGGTTATAAAAATTATATTTTAATCTTTTTATTTATTACCTTACATTGCAATTCATAATTTATTTCTATACACTGGAAGACATACTGTTAAGTTAATTTACTTTTGTGTAATGTTTTTACAAAGTTAGTTTTCATAATAGTGCTAAAAATGCAAATTTACTTCTATAATCTTTTTATATCAAAAACTAGTCCTACTGCTCTTACTATGCGTTTCTACTTTGGCTCTATAAGAAAGTAAACAAATTCAAAAGTAATATCTCTATATCCAATATTTTATTTGGAATCCTTCCACTGAAGCTTCTGTACAGACCAACTACTTTATTTGAATTGATTTTATTTTCCATGTTTCACATTAATTATTCATTTTGTGTATGGGTATTACAAATGGAAAATATATCTGCAGGATTAGGGAAATCGATGTTATCAATTCATGAAAAAAAATAGGTTACTATACAAGCTTAACAACAAATATCGATTACAAATGCTAAACGTTGCATATTTCTATACAAAAATCTTGTCTTTGTTAATTAAAAAGGGTAAAGTGTCGGAAAATGTACGTATAGCAGTGTTGTCGACAGATTCTGAGTAAACCTTATTTTATAAAGGTTTATAATCTCTCCTGCAATTTTGAAACCGATTGTTGAAACAAATTGTGAAAATATCGCACATGTGCATCGCAGTAAACAAACATTATCATTTTGAGAATGAGATAATCGTAGAAATATCGTGTCATCCCTGATGGCCGTCGCGGCGGAAGGCCAGCCGGGCTAAACGAGTTTAGTCGGACAGGCGCAATTTACCGAACTGCTACGTTGGTCTGGATTCTCATGCCAATTAGTCAATATCGTTTGAACATTGAAATAAACACTACCTATCAAATCCTAGAATGAGATCCCCCAAGAACAGTAATTGGCAAATAGTATACCTAATTAATCTCTTCAACAACAAATGTTTATTTATTTTCATGTGTTCGTTCCGAGTCATCTTGTGCTATCAGGCGATTATTTTAAGAGAAATTACCAGATGATAGAGCCCCAACTTGTAATGTGACTCATTCTCACACATGAGCAGTATCCACACACTTTAGACGATCTAGGCAAGGTGTCAATTATTTAATTTTTCAAAAAGAATTTGGAAGTGTAATGGGTAATTTCATAAACAGATGCCAGAAATGTATGGAAAATGAAAGTGGGCAGTTCCAGCATCTCTTTGTTTCATTTGGTGTGCACGCGTAACCATTTTAAGATCACAATAATGTATTAAACGTCATCCTAAATTTCCTGCAATCAACTCTGGTGCTGCCTTCCGCCTCATCTCTAACGTAACTAGGCTGACAGTGAGAGATGGTTTAGCGGCCAATGCAGTACCAGCCGCCATGTCGGTCATCAGATAATTGGATGACCCCCATATAATACTCTTCTGTTGCGTTAAGATTACATTAGTAGTTGACATTTCTTTCTAATTTAAGTTCTAAGAGTAGCATTAGAATATTGATATTACATTTAAACCTCATAAAATGATAGTGTCATGAATTTGAAAGGTGCTATTATTTATTAAGCAATATATATATTACTTTGTTATTGATCAAATAGCACAGTGCTAAATTGCTCTAAAGCAGGTGTAGAAACACATTTCCACAATTTCTTAAAGATAATTATGTTTGTAACATGAATACATTCCTACAAAAATGACACGGATGAGACCCTTTAAGCACGACAAACTAAGGAGGCGTATAGTGTTCTAATGTGCAGATGAACGAATCTTACGGTACTACAAGTACCACTTGCCAGCCTCCCAGCAGGAATCTCTTGAGGAGTCATGTGTTTCAGAGCGCATTGAAGGAGTCAGTTCTGTGGGGGCAATTGGTGTTCAGGGCACAGATGTCAAAGTGCTGAAACTAGAGTCTGCAAGTTTGTACAGGGAGGTCAGAACTACAAGCTCAGGATGTATTAAAAAGAATTAGGAGTATTCAAATTTCATGGTCTTTCCGAAATGGCAGCTAAAATTAATATGAAGAAAAGATATAAAGGACGAAAATATTTTACGATTTCACCGACACGGGTGGTCGAGGTCTTTAAGGCACGGAGTCGTGAGTGGCAGATATGGGGTTGATTTCTGCTGGGACCATGATCCCAGATTTTTTGCAGGTTTTCCTCAATCCTTATAAACAGTAAATACCGCGGATGTACTTTAAACTAAGGCCCGGAACTGTTCCTTCCCTTTAAAAATTCCCTTTCCCAATTTATCATTTCATCTCGTATCACCAATATCCACCACATGTGATACCTCAGCGATTAACCAGTACTAAAAACGAAAGAAAGTCAGCTTAAAAAAACTGCAAAAATATTTAGTCCTCATTTACATACAGATGATTATGCTAGGAATCAAGGAAAAGTATTGAAATTTTGATGCAAAACGAATAACTTTTTTTTTTTGCCTCAAAGCCTACTAGCAGAAGTGATACATTAAGTTTTCTACGCAGCATTAAAGAAAAACTAAAATCAAAATTAACTATGTATTATAAAAAAATACCGTCTATTCTGTTATTTTATTAGCGCAAGGGCTTCTTCAAGGTAATCAATGGCAAATAATCTTAAGATCTTATTTACAAACTTTAGGATATATGGAATACCTTACCATGGCTCCAAACTTAAACGGTACATATTTCTTTAAGTGCTTTCCAAATCTTCTACAGGACAAATTATTATTCATTCTATTAGAATTAATGTCAATTTAAGATATTTTTTCGAAGCCTTAACGAGAAGAAAAGGAAACAAAATAAATAAACGTATTAAATATACCTATATGTGTCTGTATTTGTTAAGTGTTGTGTTATACGGACATTACTGAATACACACACACAAACACACACACACGATACTTAAGTTAACGTTCATGCATCGCTGGTTACATCATAGTTTCGTCTGCTACCATCAAATATGCGTTTTATATACATTTTTAACCTTGTGTGCTTTTATTGTTCTTGAAGCTATCGTGATTAGTTAGGGGTGGATAATGAATGTGAAATGCATTCCTTTAAGATATCCCATTAAAACAACAAACCGTATAATCATATTCATAGAGGATTTGGAACTGGGCTTGGCTGCAGTGTTCTTAAGAAATGGCGATAATTTCAGGGTGGGTATATGGAAGAATAAATCTTAAAGTTACATCACATTGTATCCATTCACTCGCTTCCCAAACAAACAAAATAAAAGATTCCATGGCAAACTTGCTTACAAATATCCAGCAAAGCCCAACGCCATGTTCAACATCGAGATATTAAATAATGTTTACTTAGAAATTCGTCCTCGAAACAAAAACATGCCCATGAAAAGCGAGGCTATTGTAATTAATGGCTTCCAGTTCTTGGTATTCTTAGTAATACTTAATCGATAAACATCAACCTTAGTCTACTTCTGTTCCAGGAAAGAAGAGCATTGGTGATTACTTGGGAGGTATATATGTATTTGTTCTTGCTTTATAAAACCACAATTCATTACTACGTCTTGCTTTTATTGTAGCTTCCAGAGTGTTTCTGCAAGATAGGCACATATCCCGAAAGTTATTTTACTCTGCTGAATAAGCAGTATCAGTTTCGTCTCAAAAGCTCGGTCTTCTAACCTTTCACTTACCTACCGGTGTATGTTTTAAAATATATTTTTTGCTTTCATTTCACAGGCCTACGTGATTTTGATGCTTTAGATATTATGTTTTTATGATAAATTCCATGTGCTAAATCAAAAAATCCCATTAGTCATACCAATTATTTTTATAATTTTATGTACTCAATTCGTATTTGTAAATTTAATTTTTAAATGAATAGGAACTATTACTCCGGGAAGTATTAACGGGAAGGGAATGTAAAAATAATATTTTTGTTTTTTGTGCCAATTTAAAATTTGGAATTTTCTGTTTATTTTGATATTATTTCATTAATGCTCCGTAGATATAATATTTAATAAAATTTTAATTATGACACTGTAGAAGCTTTTTTATCATTTTATTTTATTTCTCGAACACTTAATCAGTTAAAACGCCATATCTCTGCAACTATTTGCTCTAGAAGGTTGTGCTTTGTCTTGAATGATAGAAAAAGTTTCATGAATTGGCAGCATTTTTTTTCATGGTAACACCCTTTGTTGTTTTAAAGTATTGGTTTTACTAACTTCAAAAAGTTCGTTTTTCTATAAAAACATTTTGTAGCAATTTTGAAAATAAGCCCTTCAAGCCATATAAAATAACTATAGCACATGCTCTTCAGGCAGGTAACCCCGTGCGTAGGCGCACATTTTGTGAGTGGATTCTGGAAAATGTGTACAATAGATAAATTAAATATTCCTCTCGAACGAGATCTAGTTCAATCTCCATGGTTATGAGTGTACTCAAAAAAATCATTACTGGAGTACTGATAAACCTGACTTCATAGATGCAATATCCCTCCATAATGATAAAAAATCGATATTTGGTGCGCCATCAGTTGATTCTGTTACTTGTGCAAATACCATACTAACCCCCTTTTTTCAGAGAATTAACCGATGGAGAGCGTGATAATGCATTTTTTCAACAGGATTCTGCCACTGCGAATAATTTCATGAGAGCAATTCACAATGTGTTATCACAATACAGAATTATTAGTAGGGATTTGAGGTGGTTGCCGTGCTCGCCCATAGACAAAACACTCCGGGAAAAACAAAACTGATCGCACTGTATTATAAAATGCTTCTAATCGTTTGGTAGCTAAAGTTATTAACTTTTTATCAATTCCGTTAGTATATATTTACAAGATGAACGATTCTGTTTTCAAAATTATGTAAACGGTTTCCTTAATATTATCATAACACAATTTTAAGTTGAGAGCATTTTAGAAATGAAAACATTTCAATGACGTAATTGATACCATTGTAATTTTCTGCAACTAGTGCTATACTGTAGTATTCTATTAACCATTTTAACCAACAATAAGACTTTTTACAGTTGTGATATACAAAATATTTCTGTTTTATACATTTACCATATCTATACAATTTCTGTTCTTGAATATAGGTAATGCTTTTGTTATGTCTGTAGCAGTTTTGTGAAAGAGCCAAAATATGCTGTGTTTTGAAATACCTGTAGTTTGGCATAAGCTAGAGCTTACAGCACGCATAATTAGGCATATCTAATATCAGGCAACGCTCGATAGAGTGAGCTTTCTGTTCCTAAGCCACCTATAGACTGTAGTGAAGAAACTGCCAAGATCGTATGATTCCAGATTAATGCTGCATGTTGCAAAAAGATTCTGTGACAATAAACATAGTTTTAGTTCACATGTTCGACATAACGAAAAACTAAAACGTACAATCGTAAAATAAAACTTTCAATAGATTTTGTATGTTTTATATAATTCCTGAACTATGTATAAAAACGGAATATTTTATTACAGTTTTATAAATATTTTGAAGCGATAGATAAAATTGCATGTGCGTTTTTAAAGACAGTACTAATAAAGTATTTAGGATTAGTATTTGCATGTTTAATTTTGTAAACCGTTAAAATGTGCTGTACCATCTTTGTTCTCAAGTAACCTTTATTTTATGCCATAGTATATATATAGTTCCTTGTTTTTTAATACGAGGGTCATTTGAAAAGTTCTCGAAATGACCCACAAATTGCAGCAGCAGTTCCGAAGGAGTTTTGTTATAAAACCTACAATTTTTCATGAAGCATTTGTGCAATAATATATGGATTGGTCAAGAATCGTAGTAGCTATAGTTGTTTGTCGAGTGCAGACATATGTGTACAGGAAAAATGACAAATAATTAACAGTGTTCAGTTATTTAAATACTTGGTAAAGAAAGTTATGACTGTAACAGAAATTCATACAGATATTCAAACACTTTCGGGGACTGCGCACCATCATTTTCAAGCGTTTCCATGTCGACCACTGAGTTTAAGCCTGGCCTTGAAGGCTTGTAAGATGAACCAAGCAGCTGACGATCAAAATTCATTATATCAGAAATTATCGATAAGGTGCACGACAGGCTTCTGGAGGGTTACCGATTAAAGACGTCCAAAATTTCTAAAGCTCTGGGCATTTCACATTTTGAGAGGAGGATTGTGCTTGAAAAAATTATCGGCGAGATGGATGTCGTGAGTGCTGGCTGACTGAGCATCGAAAGCGAATCAGGGTGAAATTTCTCATTTTCAGAGGGATTTCGACCTCTTTATACGTCCATTAGTGACATGGGTGCACCACTATAAACCTGAAACCAAACAGCAGTCTAAAAAATGAAATCATCGTCATTCTCCAGCAAAAAGTGTGTGAAACCGGCCCAGAAGATCACTGCCTCCATTTTCTGGGATGCCAAGAGTGTACTGCTGTACCCCTTTAGAACATCTATCACTAGAGCGTATTAACCTTTTGGATCTATTGAACACAAAAATAGGCCAAGTTTATGAAAGAAGAAACACATGTTGAATCAAGACAAACGCGCGTGTCGTTGCAATGGCGAAAATCAAAGCATTGGAGTAGGATTTGCTGCCACATTCGCCTTATTCCCCTGACTTGGCTACATCGAACTTCCATCTGTTCCCTGAAAAGGACGTTAGTGTTAAGGGAGAGTATGTAGAAAAATAAGAATAATTTCAAAAAGGTATGCAATCATTTTGTACTTCATTTCGATAACTTTTCAAATAACCCTCGTAGTAAATTATGCAAGGTATCTAAAATATCGTTTTCACCTCAGTTTATGTCTTAAGTCATTTGTTCACACAGATCTGCCACTTTTAAGACTGTTCTTTTTCTCTGCACATTATTTTATTTATTCAGTTTTATATTTTTGCATATATTCTTCTACAGTTAACATTACTTCTACTTACAATTGCTGATATGTGTTTCAGATTGGCAGTCAGCGAAACTCTTGTTGTATAATGTGTATTAGAATTTAAGAGCTATCCAATTTCTGTGTGTGCGTGTGTGTGTGCGTGCGTGCGCGCGCGCGTAAAATTTCCCGAGAAATGTCTTTATCCAAAATTAGATTATTTATCACGCGTTTCACGGCTATCACACTGTTTTATGCTGAGTGGGCTTCCTTGAAACAACGGCTATGCTATTATCGTAGTTGTTATGACATCGGTTCTTAAGGTCTCCTAGTTTTATGCGATATATTACACAAGCTATCTCCAAAAGCTGTAAAACATAACTGTTCTAAAATAAATGTTTTTAAGCAAACCACACGTCAGATAAGAGGAACTAAGTGTCACAGATAAACATAAAATACATCACAAATGAATTATTCATCAATATTCAGACAGTTATCGCTGCAGTGTCTATTAAGGTAACAGTTCAACTCATAGAGAGAACTTTTAAAGAGAAGATGCACGTGCAAGTGTGTAACAAGATTTACACTAGCGCTATACGTTTTATGCCATTAGTGAAGTTGAAGAAATTTATACTAAAAGGGACTTCAGAATGTTTCGTGGTTTTTGCATATTAACAGGTTCTTAAAAAGAAGATTTATTTATCAAATACTGATACGTACAAAACGTCATAATTCATCACTTATCTATTCTCCTGCTCTAACTTTTATGTACATTGCAAGCGTTTTATTTGTAATTGAATTAATAATTTTGCAACGCTAAGAAAAATCAATCAATTGTTTACGAGTATTTCGAAAGTGTTTAAAGTTTCGAGATAGAGCATCATTTCTCGATCCATGATCCGCAGACTATAAGTAGTTAGAATCTAGATTGAATGTATTTAGTAAAATTATATTCGAGAAAGACGGGAAAAAATAAAAGCCGATTATATAGGTCGCCCTATATAGTTGAGAACCAAATAAACCGGATTTTCATTGAAAAAGTGTTCTTTCATGAAAAAAAAATTGTTCTAGCTATTTATGCAATTTGGAAATTTCTTGCAGTAAGAATCAATCTTTAGACTTAATCTGACTAACATACGAAACAGACCAAATGCACAAAGGTTCGTATGCTCATCAGCCTTAAGCCAATTCCATTTATTTCATTCTTAAGTTAATGAAGAGATAATATAATTTCGATTCTAAAACATAAACGGCCTGCAGACGTTTATTATTATAAAATAACCTTGATGTCCTTCAATCATTAACAAAAAAGAAGACGGAAAGAAGGCATTACTTCTTTACTGTGAATTATAAAACAAAGGGAAATGTAATTAGTGCAGTTTTAAAAATGTATATATACACACATTCACTTCAAAACTTCACAGTCTGAACAAATAGGTATTTAACATAAATTTAATTTATACGAAAAGCATGTCAAGTTATATGATGGTGGGAACGTTTAAAATCAATATTGACTACATTTTAGGTTTCATCCATCACCCCCTGTGACACCCACCCCTTTTGAAAATTCAAATGGCACTCCAATCTTTTTGGTGCTTAAATTTTTTAAAGAGTGCAACTGATTTCTATTGTTGCCTTGAAACCTGAACTTTGGTTATTGTTGTTTGGATTTAGACAGAATAAACAAATTAATAAATTATTTGGGTAAAATTAAATACCATTATTAATATTATAGCAATACAGCCTGTTTCAGAATTCCTGACTAATGTGCTTATAATCTGATCATGAGAACACATCATTTTGAAACAAAAGTATTACATTAAACACACAGTAATGTTTATATTGTTATTCTGTCCAAACTTAACTATAACACAGTTCAGGTCGATAAAAAGAAACAAAAACAACATTTAAGGATCTAAAGGTATGAAGTTTTGAAATGAAAACTCTGTATATACGAGTAACGTAAAACATGTAAAACCAAATAATTAAATTGCTCTGATCGCCTTCGTGGTCTAGTGGTAGTATTTGCAGTACTAATACCAAGTTTGATTCCTGATCAGATATTTTTTTCGAAGTTTTCCTTGCCCCGGAAAGGTGAATACCAGACAGCTTTAAGGCGCCATGAATTCCGATCTCATAAGCGCCATAATTAATTCATTTCATTCAATCCCTGCAGTATTTAAGCTCACAATCTACGGATATCGCGAGAAAACCAATGCAGTCAAAGCAACAATAAATAAGAGTAAATAGACTTGCCTCTCAAGCAAGGCAGGAGTAAAATGATTCGCAGAATCTTTAATTTTAAAAAGTTGGTCTCCACTTGAATAGTTCAAGAATCATCAATTTAAGAGTAGTGAAATTCTGTGATTAAAAGTTTTTAAAATACTTGATATTTTTTATACTTCTTCCGCTATGTATCAGATACATTTTAAAAAGTGAAAAAGTATTATTTTTATTATTTTCTTGCGGAACACTAATATTTTTGCAGCAAGAATTTTTTTAACAGTGTTAAACGCCAGTTTTTTATACTGAGGCACCCCAGGCGGTGAACACTGATGATACATGAAAATGAAATGATAAATTGGGAAAGGAGTTTTTATAAGGAAGGAGGCATTCCAGGCATAAGTTTAGGGTACCTCCACGGCATTTGCCATTTATAAGGACTGGGAAAAACTTGGAAAAAACCTCAATCAGAAAGGACGGTCTTGGTGGGAATCGAACCCCAGACTTCACGCTCACGATTCCGCGCCTTAACGACCTCGCCACCAGTGGCGATCGCTACAGTAACCTGAGATGAATTAACAGGTTATACGCTTTCCAATAACAGCTGTATAATAACTATGAAATATTAGTTCTACACACTTGAAGAACAAATGCATACAATATGAGCAAAACAATAACCTAATTATTTACGTGACTACATATTTTTCAGGCCACTTAAGCTCTTTGATTAGGTACATGGCAGCTATGATCTTCGACATAATAATTTGTATTAAAAAGAATCGTAGGAGAAAAAATAATGAGAGTTTTGAAATTTGGTGTAGAAGAGGTTGCAGATTAATTTACTTGCCCCCTGAGCGCAATCATTTCTATTATCTGTTTTGCAAGCGCACCTACCTGCAGGATAGTTGAAAGTTCTAATAGAAGTCAAAGCCCCTACTGTATTTTTAAACCTCACGTCAGTGCAACATGTGATATAATCATCTAGAAAGCTGGACCAATAAGCCGGCTCGTATAGTCATCGGACAAATATGCTCCGTTTATTCCTGTAAGCAAAAATGGCACAGGTACCAAATCGAAACGGTTCTCGCCTAGAACAGGAAAATTGGTAAACATCAGCAGGTGACGGTCGCTGGCCACAAAACCCTGCTCCCACTTGACCTTGTTCAAGGTTACGGGTCACTTACCCCACTTTCTTTCTCGTTTAGCTTTATGACAAGGACGCATACTATGAAACTGATTTTCATACTTAATAACTCGCAATAAGGAAGAGGCATAAAATAGCTCATAATTACACAGTTATCGCCTTAAAACAGTCACAGTCATTCCTTCTTTGAAACATATTGTTACACAGAAGCACTATTACTGCCTATCAACTTTAAGCACCGTAATGGCTTACGACTTTTCTTGAATTGCTTGTGGGAAACTGCTGTCAGAATACTCAACATTATGACTTGCGTCATTCTGAAAATGTGTTATGTTTCATCGCACTCTTCGATTTGTACTATTTGCTGTTCGTTAACTCGCTCGATTGCAGTGTTGCCAAGTCTTATTTTATCACTTATCTTTAAGAAACATCCAAACCTTTTCTTCCCTAAATATTAATGGATATACTAAGAAATGATAAGTAATATATTTTCAAATTGGAGTCTGAGAGATCAAACGTTATACTTATACCACAAATATTCGGCTACCTGCGTTGATGCCTTAACCATGGAGCTACCGTGCCTTGTAGGATCAAAATCTCCCATCTGAATGTAAAAAGAGACCGGGAAGGTTATGGCGTTATATTGAGTTTAATCATTAAGTAATTCGTCGAGGTTTATAGTTAACTGCTCTAAAGGAGCTAATTTTCATATGCAGAGGTGGAGATTGGTGAAAAATATTTTCAGAGTTTTAAAAAACCAGTACTTTCTGAATATTGACTTCTACTTATGGATAGTGGCAGGGAGAAATAATTGAATATTTGTGTTTATACAGTTTTTTATTCCTCCCAAAAGTGGTGACCATGGAATTCATTCAACTAAACACAAAATGTTAGTTGCATACAAAATCACAGTTCCACGCCATCGACGTAATGCAGAAAGGATCGACTGGCGGATAAATCTAGCTATGCATGGTAAACGAAATTTAAAGAGGCAATTAATCATACTCCCGTCTATATCTGCAGTCGAAGTACAACGTGTGCGACAACGCTACCACATAATGCTAAAAATGTACATTGAATTCAATATCTTTGAAATAAATAAACAACCGTCACCATTGTTATGTCATAACTTACTTGTCCTAATAGCTTCATTGATGTGTATGCAGTAGGTTGTCAAACTCGAGTTATTTTTTCCTAACCTGCAATTTTCACATAAAGCACCTTTGATGGTGAGAGTTTGAAATCGGAGTTAGAAAATAAAATTATTCAACTGGTTTGTTAGAGTATTGTCAACTCATTGGTAAGCTAAAGACCCATGATTCAAGAAACCCTAGCCCAATACATCTTTTTATATGAAAATCACTTCTAGATATAAAAAGATATTATCATACGTTGTTATTTTTATTCTGTTTATGTCTTTATTTCGTCATTACACATATGAGCCGTTTTTCTTCCAGCTTCATATTTACGATTACTGAATTTTGACCTTTTGGGCTCTTCAAACGCGAAAGTTCCTGTACTTTCTATTTTTCTATTCTTACTTTATGGGACTCAAGCCATAACATTCAATTTTTACGCTGGCGTCAATACACACTCTTCTGCTTTCAAGGATAAGAATGGACGACGCGAGAGTTAGGTGTCAGTATTTCCCTTTCTGGAAAGTCGTGTGTTTGAATTTCATCCACAGTTCTTTGTAAACCACTTACCTGTAAGAAATAAACTTGATTATTAGCAACTAAGTCAGTTCTTGTATCTGAAGTGAGCAATATATAACTGATATAGGTACGATTTTTTTTTTAGTATTTTTGCTGCTTTTTTACGTAATTTGTTTTATATAATTTTACTTTATGTGTTCCTGTGCTATTGCTCCTACCTTTCGGCTTGTATTCTGCCAGCAGATATTCACGAGCAATAGAAGGAACACCAAGCTAACACTGCTATTGATTTGCGTGCTCAAATGACTGGTTTAAACTTATAAATTATCATTAAATATTGGTAAAACAAATGTTATAATAATTATAATGTTAACCCTCCAAATCCCAGGTTACGTGTAGGAATCAACATTTAACTATTAGAACATGTCACAAATGTCAAGTTTGTAAGTCTCCAAGTTGGTATAAATATATAACTGACCAAAAACTAATATGTGATATCAATTCTCTCAGACCATTGTCTCATTTAAGCTCCAGATTTACATTAAAAGTGTTCGTTATTTCTATTGCTTATTTATATTCAATTATGAAACATAGATTACTATTTTAGGATAATTTCGTTGAAAGTAAGCTAGATTTTAATACTACAAAGGAGGTGGAGTTCTTGGTGCTTTAAGCTATCTGGCACCCAGCTTCTCAGGGTAAGGAAAAATTTCGAAAAATAAAATACCTTACCCAGACTGCTCAACCTGACCGGGATTCCAACCCAGGACCTTCGGATTAGTAGTCGCAAAAGCTACCACTAGACTGGAGACAATCTCGAATAATTTGTGATGCTAAAAACCGAAGTTCATGTAGGAGCCAACTAAAAATAATAATATTTGGACATTTCCTTGTGAATATATAATTTCTTTTGTGAGTTTTGTGTTAGAATAAAGTATATTTTATGAAAAATATGCAAATATATGATATAATGTTTGGCAAAAAAAAAGTGCTACCAAAAAGGAGTTCATTTGGATATGCAAAAATATTTAGCGCTCTCTCAAACAATTTCATTAGTCGATAATGAAAAAAAATATTAATCTGCTCTTATAGAATACCTATGTAATAAGAGTATTATCCATAGAGGAACTTATAAATGAATGATGTTTTTTTCTATAATATATTAACTATGTGTTGCATATATATTTAATACTTTTTGGAAAGTTATTAAATGTAATCAACAAAATCTAGATATTAACTAGAAGTTTTTTATGAATGAGTACTTTTCAAAGCATTTTTATATTAAAATATGACAAACATTTAATATACTACAGCATGTTTGTGTAGCGCATGAAGTGAGGTTATATATGAATTACGGGTCAGAAGTGTTTTAAAGCGTACTGGGAAAGCCAGTCGTCAAGGTCGCATAATACATGTGCTAGTAGCAGCTTAGTTTTTTTGCAGGCTTTGCGTTGTGTGTTACTTGTTACTTTCGTTGTGTGTAAATCATGTGCCAATTGTTTTTTAGTTATAACGCTGCATAAATACAGGCTTGAAAAAAGGGTTTATGTGCGATACACATGTATGTGAAAACCGATTATTGCAGAGAAGTGATAAGGCGATTCGCAAGAAAATATTGTGTTTTAGAACGTTTGCCAACTTGTTATGATGTTACGAGGGACAGGATCTTACAATGAAGAAAAGTTAGCTGAAAATTAAATATTTTAACAGGAATTTCAGATGCAGAATTACAAATGCCATTAACGCATTGTCGCTAAGGGGCATCATTCCCAACATCTCTTATAAGACAGAGTATTTTAAATACAGTATTCTTTTATGCTTTCAGTAAAAACATAAATACTAAATGCGCCATGACTGTATCTCCCTTTTTCCAATTGCGGAGCTCCACTTTTCCAGTAAACCGCCTCTCTTTGGCAACCCGTAACTCAAAATGCAAACAAATTACTATAATTATATAATACAATTGGCATGTTTTATGTTCAAAATACTTCTGAACACGACCACTTGAAACCCAATTAAATGTAATATTATTACGTTAATTTGCGACAAATGTGTGTACATTTTAAACCTATTTCTATGTTTTTCCTTAATAAGAACCTGTAGGCAATATTAAAAAAAAGTTTAAAAAATTTTAAAAAATATCTTTACAAGGCAGCTAGTAGCTTCCTCTTTTATATACGACAAAATGTATGAAATCTTCATTGTAAAAACATAAGTTGAATTCAGTTCCGATAAATAACACAACTTGGAAAAAGATAGAGGCAAATGTTGTAATAATAATGTACTTTTAACTGCAGAGCGGCATATTTAGAAATGGATGAGATTGTATTTAAGTTATATACAGAACCAAAGGAAACTTTGAACATTCAAAATGCTGGAGTGTTCAGGCAAATGAAGGTGACAACACGGAAATAGGTCTATAATTAAAGAAACGAGGAAGACAATCAGATATGCTGTTTAACTCTATACAAATAAAATACAGAGATAACTGATGCATATACTTAAAACGATGTTACATAACATTGCCATTAATGTAATGCTCTCAAAGTTCCTGAAAGTCGCTACCCTAGAATCAACCGTGTACTTGCTACTTTTTATCTGTATCTATAATGACATCTAATTAGACCTGGAAATCATATTTCGGCCATAACTAAAATTTAACCAGACATCCAAATGACCGGTTTGACACTAGAAAGGAGGACAAAATAAATTATGACAAATGCAGTAAAAAAAAAAATACAGCGATAGTGTTATAGAAATCAAGACATTTGCACTTCCGTGGTAGAGGTACGTCCTGCTTCTTAAGCATAAAAATAACTGCACTGTTATTATTGCTGTATTACAGAGTTTTAAAAAGATTTTATATAAATATGAGAACACTTCAGAAACAAACAGAACCATTTTAGAAGAGTTAAGTTTAAAATAAAATGTTGTTAGACTACAGAACTTTCGAAAGTGCATAGGACATGAAAAAAAAAAAAATGAGGGAATGTTGTAAAGGAAGGAAAACAAGGGGAGCTAAGGGCGCATTAAGGGTCCGTATTGTATACTAACGGAAAACACAAAATTGGTCAGAAAATAAATGCTGCTATGGACAATCCTTCAAAGATCAGGAATGCTGTTGCACTTGTGAGTGGGGAGGAGGTAGAGAGAGAGAGAGAGAGAGAGAGAGAGAAAGAGAGAAAGAAAGAAAGAAAGAAAGAAAGAAAGAAAGAAAGCGATCGATAAAAACATACGCTTGGGAAAGAAAACTATCATCTCTGTGCACATACAAGAAAGAATCAAACTTCATTTTCCTCGCGAAACGTAAATGTATGTGTGTCTAATGAAATGAACAGCATTTATGAATTTGTTACAAACTAGAAATAATGATTACAAAAGGATATTCTTGAAAGGGCGAATGTAAAATACGAAGGAGCAATGTCCTCTAAAATGGGGGGGGAAAGAAAAAAAATGTTATACAAAATAAGAGTATTTGTTCAAGAAAACTAGGAATTTATATTAATTTAGTAGAGTACATTACCGATTTCCTCTAATTTCTAATAAGAAAAGGAAATTATGCTGTGGATATTATAAATTATGACAAAGTAAAATTTATAGGAAAAAGTATTATAAAATTTTTTTCTGTTAACACGACCATACCAGGAAGGCGTACAATTTTAGCAATAAAAGATTCACCAATCGACGTGATCTAAATCCCCCTTCAGTCTCTTCATAAGCGATGCGACAAGAAACTCCCAAATATCCAGGTTTCAATCTTAAGTTTCCCATATTTGTCGGACACAGTTTCTTCAAACTCTCTTCCCCCTTGTTCCTGGAATAAGCAATCGAAAGTTGGACACAGTTTTCTGATTTATCCAATGTAATGATGTCGGGGATAGAACAACTGTCTCCACAATACGTGATTTCGTTATGTGCTACAATTTTGCTAACATTATTTCTTCTGAAATGGCTGTTCTTAAGTCTATTTATATGTTCGAGCTTTATTTGACAATTATAAAACTGGTCTGAAGCCCCCATGAATCTAATTTTCAGAGTTCGTTGTGTATTTTGCCGAACTTAATCAGTTAAAAGTTTATGAGCAATGGTAGCGATATACCCATATGTGGTCATATGACTGCAGCTATCTTGCATATATTCTGTTTAGATTTTCACTTTACTTTCTCATACTATACTGTCCCTTTCTCTTCCGATTTTTTTTTTTTCAGGGATTATAAGATCTATTTAGATATTTTGTTGCTTTCTTTCATGGACAGAACTAGCTGTGTCTCTTTTTCTTCCAGAAGATCCTATTTCATCATAGGCTGTTGAGCTCCACTTTCATTCATCATCTCCTCAGTAGAAAAATCAAAATCTGAATGATTGAAAAATACCATTTTCAAAATTAAATTTATTCTCATGCCTATTTTTAAAGACTAAACACAAATATAACTCTATAAATATTTAAAATACCAAAATAAAAACATACAGATAAAGCATAAATGATTTAAATATTGACATAATCTCATTTTTTAAAAAAAAATATTAAAAGTATTTTGCATTAAACAGTACTAATTACTTCAATAATTTAATAACGGATCATTAATTCAATATTCCATTAGAATGAAGCCTCTATTTTAATTAGGAATATTTCCAAAACTCCACAGATATCAGCACATTTACATACTAACGTGAGAATTTTACATAGCACATAGAATTATCTAGTAGTAAAAATAAACTTTTTTCAAAATCGATAATTTCGTCACTTGACCTAGCTTTTCTCTGAGCCTTTAAATGATAAAATACAAAACGCACTTCGAACAGAAATTAAACTTAAATTGAATAAAAGCATAGTGTTTTAAATAGCAATGAACTATTGCTCTCGAAGGAAACAAGAATAATGATGCTGTGAAAAGATAACTCACACCAGTTTTTGATGCAACAATAAGGGATTGGTTTACAATAAAATGTATCTGATTAAAATTCAAAAATGAAGATAGCAGTAAGTACCCCACATGGACAAGATTTCCTAAGCGAACATTACAATATTGGCAATTCTTGAAAGCCGGGACACAGCAAATAACATGGTATCAGTTAATCTAATGCCCCTTAAGCTTTACTGAAAGGTGATCGATCAAGTCTGTATAGGACAGCTGTAAGAAAACTTTCAAGCTCTCATTGGCACGAAGAGGGGATATTGTTGCGTACTTGTGGAATTTACAATCCAAACCTGATTACCTTGCATTAAGTAGTACAGTAATGGTAGTAGGAAAGCTTTTGCTTCTTAAAAGAGAAAAAAGCCACGAAATATGCACACATTGTATTAAAAATGACGCGACAGTGAAAATCAAGCACAGAAAATTAGAATTTATTTTCTTTCATACCGTGTCGAATTTCGGTTCTTACAGTTCTTGAAAACAGGAAATAGAGCTTATATTATTGTAATTGTTTTCCGGTCTTAGTCGTATATCAAGATGTGAATATACCATGGGAAACGTAATGCATTCGATAAAATAATTGCCTTACAACTGTAAGGTTGCTATGCCTGAGCATGTGGTGGACGAATTTCTGTTATAGGTTAAGATGTGGAACGGTGGGCATTGTGATGTTCAGGTGTCCATAACTTCAACAACAACAACAATAATAATAATAATAATAATAATAATAATAATAATAATAATAATAAATTGAACGTTGTCAGATTTCCATAATCATTAAATATTTCGACCATAGAATAGAATTACATGTGACATACTTAGAGTGTAACAAAATCATAACTACAAGTATAAACTTCACTACACAATAACGCATAATGTAAAACTTCACGTTAAAATGCTTAGCATATCTAACACGCATGTTAACATAACCTCTTAGTTAACTTTGTTTTCCATAAACAAGCAATTTTTCCTTTTATTTACTTGGGATTAATTTTTCACATGGCTTCTTTAGATTTATCTAATATTTCTTTTGGGAGCTCACAGGAAATATCCGAATCTCCCTCCACGATTTTCTGTCTTTGAAGCCGTTTGTTGAATGCCCGGAATTGTGTGCTCTTTAATGAGCGTAATGTTCTATGTACACTTCCAACATACATTACAATAAAAATGAGATAATTCGACATTGTAAGAGACAAAATATTGTAAGTAACTACTATGAAAGTGCCTTTGCAGTACTCGTTTCGAAACGGATCACTCATATCATAAAGAATCGCTTTATGTAAAAGCTATATATCCTACATTTTTAAAACTTTAACTTCTTGAAACTCTAGTTTTGTTAAAAAGTTATTCTTTTTTCGTCTGAAATAAGCAGCAAAAGCAACTTAAACACTAACTGTATAAAGGGCGTTCCAAATGAAAAGAACTGTTCTATGTAAACTTAACTATACACTCAGGAATTGCTTTCATCTACTCATTAGCTAGTGAATCTTAAAGTATTCACTTTCGCTTTTTAGGTAGCTCAAAGGACAGCAAGTTCATCTATATCCAACGCAAAAAAGTTCGTCGTTTGCATGCTCTCCGCAAATCATCGGAGGCTGACGAATAGAACTTTGGTGTAAATAAAAAAAAAAAATAAATAAAAATAAAAAAATAAAAAATAAAAAAACGTGGTACATACAAAGGCGAATATCCTACAACGTTTCAGCAGTGAGGATTTCATTCCTCTCTTTCCAGTCCGATTGCCTCACATTAAATTAACAAATGTGTGTACTGTTGGATAAACGATGTAAATGTTCTCACGTCCGATCAAAACGCCCTCCAAGGTTGAAGAATGGCTACATAGAATTGAAAGCTAGTTATTTAACATAGTGATCCTTAATATCTTTACACATCATGTTTACAATTTCTGTAATTACTGCTAAACTCCTATCTTTGGTTCATCAGCAGTTTCTGGAATATCCAGAAGACTTAGGCTCATTTTACACTTAAAAACTGCTTTGCCTTAACCCAAATAAAGAAAACACAAGTTTAAAAATTACAATTACAATTACAAAGTTACAAGTTATTTACAAACTAGAAAAGTTATTTCTAAGTTACCTGCAAGTCAATACATTCATCAATAGGAGGCGTTTCGTAGTTAAACAGAGAAAGAATATATTTTGTAATTGCATACATAAATTAGCCATTAGATACACTCTGTTTATATAAATCAATCTGAATTCTATTTGAATGTCCTCATATATTATTAACAGAGACTATAACACATGAACTTTAATAGAACGTTCTGAATTTTAAGCTAGCTATATAAATTTGCATTAGTTCACGAGTTTCAGTAAAGTAACGTATTTTTTTGCTGTCGATTAAGAACAAAAGTTTCTGAGAATAGCACAGTTTGTTATTTTTCCAAACATTTAAAAACTTTGCAATAAAAATTATGTTGCTAAACTTTAAAGTACACATCTGAATTAATAAACACAAGATATGCTTTAAAGGATATCAATTATCAGAGTATGTTTTAGAAACACGCTTTCAAAATTAAGCAGCTTCTATGTTCCTGAAATAATAGAAAACAAGATATCTGCGCAGAGCGCCTATTTCAAAATCAAGCCACATTCGTCTATTTGCACCAGTCTCACGTGTTGCACCCACAGAGATATGTTGCCAAGGAGCGCAAGGTTCAATGGCAGGATTCCAAGGGGCTTTGTTCTGATACAAAAGACACACCCTCTCGATCATACACCCAATTGTTTTAGCAGGCGCCACTCGGTACCAGCCACGCAATAATGAAGGAATGCATCGTCTTCTGCTAAGTATCAAGGGTTCTGAGACTGTTGATATTCTCCGTTAAGCAATCTACTGTGTATCCGAGCTTTTCTACCAGTTCATGATAACAGCAGGATCGAGTAAAGCGTGATTACACATCAACCGTATTGTTTAATAAATTTATAGAGGGCAATTGTTCAACAGTCTTTTGAAATAGTTCAGTAGCTATTTATGTAAAGCTTGACTAATCGGGTAAACGGCCCAATCAGGCACAGATTGTCAAGTTGCCAAGAGTTAAGTCGGTAATTTTGGCTCAGGTCTTAACTAGATGTATATAGCCAATGCTGTAGCTTGCTCAATTTCTACTTTATTCGGTACTATGGTACCTCTCAAACTAAAAAAGGAACATCGTATGTTTTTATTAAGTTCTCTTCAATTGTAAGTCATTGGAATAACGTAATGCATTATCCGAAAAACAGACATTTGGCATAATACAGAAATACTATCATAAACATTTACCACCTGAATAATTCCTTGGCTTGGTACGAATTCCTTATTTAATGTAATATAATACTCGAAATGAATTTACAGACTAAATTGTCTTAACGTGTTTATCCGGAGTATAGATTCAGAACTATTTCTTGAACGGTCTATAGTATACAGGTATTAAAATGTTAGAAGTTCAATATTTTTTGTTGATATATTGTGGTTAACACAACAATGATAAAAACATACTTAATATAATTTAACTATCAATTTATTTCATTAATTTTATTTAAACATTAGCAAAATTTTTTGCAGGAATACAATATTTCATTTAATCATATGCTATATGATAAAATGTATATATCCTTTATCGAGAACAATAAAACGAATAACTTACTATCAGTGAACCAAGGGCTTAAACAAGATTGTGTACTGTCACCTCAATTTTTAATTTATACATAAACAAATTTCTTGAAGAATAGTTAAAGGTGAATCATGGTAATAAACTTATAATAAGACTCTAATAAAGACTCCAAAATTAAAGTGATTGTCATACTATTAAACACTTAAAGAATAATTAAAAGATTATTGAAGTGCTAAAAAGTGAAAGTAATGAATTATTTGGGATGTACATTATCGATTAACAAAATAAATGATTATTTAGAGGAAAATGTTCAGAAATAAAATACACTCAGCGGTTGTAGAAATAATTATGTAGAAGAAACTATGAGGGGTGGACTACTAATTAGAATTTTTTTTTATTTACGGACGCTCTTTAACATCTCAGGTCATCAGCGTACTAATTAGAATACATAATATTATACCTAAACCAGTCTTGATACATGACAGTGAGACCTGAATATTAAGATAGCAGGATAAAAGAATATAAACATATGTAGGTAATGAGTAGACACGGAATTTCTAAGCACTAAAATCAGAATTAAAAGTAAGTTATGTTAATTTGGATTGCAGACGACAGATGGAGGGGTAGAGTAGGTGAAGAACTACAAACCACATTGTCCTCTTATATCTGCACTCATCAGTTCTTGTTTATCTGCTGGGAGGTGGCCCATAACCTGTGTTTGAGTGTGCCTAATTTGATGTTATGTGCTTAAGAATATAGATGCCTGGAAATGAGAATTCATAGCAGACAGGGGCTCACCAGAGATATGAAATCACTCATGGCTGTTTTCAATACAACAATGCAACTTTTCATCGTCAAAAGAGCTTCTTTGATAATAATCGACTAATCCTAAGAGTTTGTTTTTACTCAGATCACCCAACCTAATGTTATAAAATTATAAAATTACTTCTTATGGGGTTACCTTAAATAATGAGTTATAAAAATCAATCCATGAACAATTGACGATTTCAGCACTAACATAATCTAAATCAACGGCATTTCCCAGAGTATATTGCAACGAAGTACCAGAAATATTTATACATGTCAGCCAGTCGACGGTTGGGTAGACTCGACTCAAGTGTTTCATCATCTTAAAACTATTAAATTACAGAATTTGGACTCAGTCTCGTTGCAGAGGTGCAGAAAATATTGCCAATTTTGCCTGATGTGTAATCCACATCTTAGGAAAGTGTCACGATACGCATCAATTATCTATTATTAACGGACCTACTTTCATTTCGTATGTGTAAGTTCCTCCAGGTTAGTTGTATGTACTCTATCCTTCAATGTCCTCCAAAGATAAATATCACAAAACGTAAAATCTGGGAACGAGGAGGTCTTTAATGGAAGATCTTATTTTATAAAGTTTTTCTTCTGTGAACACTAACGTCTTCTATTTTTTTCCCCGGTCAATCACAGAACCTGTATGATTAAACTTATGTATAAACTTTTTTATTGTTTTTCGTGTTGGAAATGGACTGTCAAGAAAATTATACTTAAATACCTGTCTCGTTCTGGCATAAGACTTTTTGCAACTGATGTATGCTTTGAAAATATGCAGTAATATTCAGTATTGCACAACTTAATTAAATATTAATCTCGAATGCAGAACATAACTGCCAACTCTATCGACATCACGTACGTAAATGACTGGAAAAGAAAATGGCACCATGCGTGCAGTGTGGGAAATCTCGGCGATTGGATGAGGGGTAGATCCGCTAGTTGGCGATTTAAACTAATCTAATGTATTTTTCATTGAGAAAGAAATTGTATGATCGCAGCTGTTTTCAAACAGATATGGGGGCAATTCAAAAGCACTCGTTTTACACGAATCGCCCTATATAAGGTAAATGAAAGAGGTGTTATAAAGCTCTCAAAGTAGAGATCACAAGAACTAGAATGAATATATTTTTCTCTGTTTCACAGGAAAAAAATTATCCAAAGAAACACAGATTACATACATGAAAGGCACAGGATTCTCTAAATATACCTATAGAAAGAAAGAGCGGAAACGGAAGAATTAGGATGCTTATAGCATGCATGCTGACCAACCTCACCAACTTAGGCATGCTAAACGCTAGTTAAGTATAACGAACAAGAGGTCGTTTAAAATGCAAACGTTAAGCTGTGTCCTGAGGGTTATTCCCCCTCGCCCTTTTGGACAGCTGCCATTGGATGACGTGTCTTAACACTAGTGCAAGGACATTCATAGCTTTGAGCTCGATATGTCCTTCCCACTCCTGGGACATGATAACCGTTAAGTTGGAGAATGCCGAGAATATTTAATATATACACAATCTATTTTATTCTGGTCCCCAAATTTGTTTTCGAGTTTCCTTTAGTTGTAAATAAACATTCATGTAATGTGCCAAATGAGATGAATACTAAACTGCGAGAAAGCAAAGTGAGAAGTTTTTTTTTTCTAAACAGGAAGCACTACTTTTGTCGCCATCGTTTGCATTATAATTATTCCTATGAGATGAAATTTAATAATATGTTGACTCCCACTTTGACGATCTTCTTAATAATAACAATAATAATAATAATAATAATAATAATAATAATAATAATTTTCAATTAAATTTCTCAGTCTGGCATTTGGAAATATCCATTTTTAAAAAGACTCTCAAATTACTTTATCTTATTATGATCCGTTTAAACAACACTTTCTTAGTAGTCTTTTTTATTGCATACATTATGCAAAGTAAAAAAGTAAAGCAAGTAGAAATATTCAATAGAAATATTCAAATTTTCAACATTACATGCAATGTCAAAAGTATTTATACAGGTGTCTTTTTAATTTAAAAAAAAAAACATCTATGGCAGCATGACATCCATTGGAATTGCGACATTGCATTTCTCTCTTCAGGCTTTCCAAATTATGGCGAGGGACGACCAACCTGAATTCCTAATTCAATCCAAAGCTTGCAGTCTTTAGTGGTTGAGATCCGCACGGGAAGAAAATCGTTTTTATGCTGAAAAAAAGCCAGGTAAATGAGTTCTAAGCTATTCTTAAGTTGTTCTTTCCTTGTGTGCAGGACTCCCAACTTCTGGAAAATCCAGTGTTTATCCTCCTTAAATAGAATACTATTTGTGCTCCGTATTATTTCTCTCCGATAGTATTCAGCGTTGTTTTTCATTTCAGTTACAAAAATATAATTTGGTAACTCCATAGTAGAAACACATCATCGCACCTTAATCTTTGAGGAATTTTGGGTTCTGTCTATATTTCTGAGGAGGAACTATTTTTGCACATTTGGCATACATTTTGACTTTATGAGAATTGAATATTTCATCTATGGTGAATATGCTCTTGGGATCATGCCTAATCAATTGGCGATGGCAATGAATTTCATTTAGCCTTATGTTGGGGTAATGAACAAGCATTTTAGAAAATTATCAAGCTGAAGACCTTCATTAATAATTTCAGGGTTGAAATTCCTGTTTATGACCATTCTAAGAAGAATTTTCTTTTTATCTATTAATAATATAAAACAAAAAAAATTCTCTTGATGCCAGTGTCTCTGGGAATATTAAACATTTCATTCGGTATGTATTCCGATTTGTACATCGAAACTGAACACAGTCTGAATATATCATTGCCATTTTATGAAAGTTTGAAGTCGTTAGTCAATTATTAAAAAGGATCAAACATTGAATATAAAAATAAATTTGTCTCTCTGGAATACCGCTATTTTTGGAGCATTAGAGCCAGACAAAGTTCAAAGAGTTTTGTTCCAACTTGGAAATACAACGATACAATTGTATACTTAAAGGAAAAATATGTTGAGAGGTTTACTATTGACTTTTTAGGGAGTGGCACTGGATCATTATACCACCGGTGATTATGCAATAATTTACTAATTTTATTTTTCCATCAATATAAAATGAGCGCAGCGCATGCTCTACTATATAGAACTGGAGAGCACAATTGCAGCGTTAGATTTGCTCTATATGTTTAAGGCCAATCGATACTGCTCCAAGCTATGAGTAATAAGTGCCTATGGGAAACAAAATCTGCTTTCCAATCCAAGACGCACTGCTTCTGATGCGGTTGTTGAAGACATTCTTATAACCTTCCCAGAAAATCACTGATACAGGCAAGCAGAGAGTTGCCTGTACCTCGTTTCACATTCCACGATGCCTTGCATAAAACATTGCGCTTAAGCAGTGCAACTCCGCTAGGAAATTAAACCTGCGTGAAACGATTCTAGCTAAAATCGAAGAAAAAACGAGACATTCCTGGTTAGAGGAAACTTTCCACATGTGTGGGAAGGAACACAAGCACAATTGTCGAATATGGAGTACGCAAGTGCCAACGTCTTTAATCCTGTGTGAATATATGATGTGCACTGATGAAACATTTTGCAGAGCCAACTGCCTGAACATATTACAGAAGTATGCGTTGCCGCAGCTTCCTCAAGGTGTAATTTGCAAGCAAAACGGTGTACCATGCCATTACGTGCATATGATGAGAATGTTTCTGGATCAAGAACTTCCCGGACACTGGATTGGGAGAGTGCTCATCTACATCCTGGGCATTATACCATTTCAGTTTTTCCAAGATTCAAGTGTATCAAACACCAATACGTGATATTTCCGATCTACACTGTTCTATTCGTGCAGCTATCAAGAATGCCACGTCTGTAATTCTGCCAAACACATGGATGGAGATCGAATAGAGATTGAACGCCTATCGCGCTCATATCGAGGTAAAGTAAAATAACAAATGTTTATGAAGTAAAAAAAAAAAAAAAAAGGTCTGAATTACTGTATATGTACAACAAAACTAAGGAAATGTTTTCATTACTTTTAGAATAATAAAATGTTATTTTGTTAAACGTTTAAGCCAGACATGCTGTACATTATTAAATATAACCACAAAATTATGCAATTTGCTTATTCCATGCCTACTGCAAGTTCTTATTCATTAAAATTTAATAAAATGAATAAAGAAGGCAGATGCGCAATGACAAAGGGATAATTAAGTTTCAGTTCTGAAGAAGAGGTAAAGGCACCAAAATAAACCATTTGCATTCATGCAGTATATTAATGTTACAAATTATGTTGCCTGGCTTGCAAAGACATTGAACTGGCGAGCCTATCGGAGAGACTTCAACGCTGGTATAAGCAAGAAACTTCTTACGAGCTTCTCAGTAATCGGGTGGATCAGGAGAAAAATACAATGGGTGACCTCACGATCGGACAGCTGATATTTGAATGTAGTCCGTGGCTAGTGGAATGCGATACGAACTCTGCGGCTACCTTTGTAGTGACGTGGCAACAGCCGACCAATATGGTAACACTATCAATATCTGACAAACTTATTTGTCTGTATACTAACTGAATATCAGATGCCAAAACTAGGTGAATGTAGTCAAATTGTCAGTACAAGACTATGGAAAATCATGATTCAACGGCAAAAAACAACGAAACCATTCTTTTGCTTTATCATTCTGCCCTTCTCTAATTTTTACAGGGGTAGATAAGTTTAAATGTCATTTCTATTTTCATTAATCAAATGTCCTGTTCCGCTCAATTTATAACGCTTATGCAATACGCAAAAATAAAGAAGTTAAGTCCTATCGTTCTGACTCTGTATTCAGTTCAATGCAGTTTAGTACTGGTTAACATGGGGACTTTTGCTGGTTTTATCCTTCCCTGCACTGCATTTTAGCTCCCATCTTAGTTCGCTTTTCTTAAAAACAGGAAATGCGAGAGCATGGGAATGTGGCAACCATCCAATTACGGATATCCCACATTGCAATTCAAATTTTGTATTCAAACCACAGCTAAGAACTTACGTCTTTAGCCTCTTTAATTTTGCTGAGTGAAGCCTGCCGTATCGAGGTTTACATTAGTTCACTTTAAGGAACGAATAACGTCAAAGACCAGTAGGACTATGCACTGTTTTCTATGCACAGGAAATACCCAAATGATTAAAATGCCTTTGAATGAACTGGTTGAATAAGGAGGTTTTGCGATAATTTTATTTCCTGTTTAATTTCAAATATCGTGGGCTGTGAAGACGTGAATAAAATATCCAATATATAATCGGGTACAGTATACATTATATATGAGAAGAGTCTGAAAAAAAAAAGAGGCCAGTACTAGTAGTATAATATTTATTGCCCCTATTTTTACACCACGTGTAGTTGGGTATTATTTGCATATACTTTCTTATGTCATCCTTTCCTATATTTCCCTCTAATGTGTGAACACTTCTATCAACCTCGGACAAAGCAAGCGGCGCACTGGTTCAAATCTAGTCACAGAAATGTTGTTTCTAAAGTAGAATATAGCTCTCCAGGATTTGCAGGTGAATTTCCTGCAAAGGTAAGCCCTGGCCTCAATATCCAGCCATAACATCTCTGGCAAGAGTCAGAATAAAAATCCAGAGCTTAGATTACTCTTTGCAGACAATTGTTTCAATAAATTGTTTGATACTATTTTTAATTTATTTAACGTTCCTTGGCTCGGTTATAGGCTGTTGGGGCAATCATTTATTATAGCGTAAATGAGCACAGTGTGTTTTAGTTAAAAAGTATCTCATAGTCCGTTTCCAGAGTAAGGGAGATTTTTGCAAAGAACTCTCGCAGGTGTCTTGTTCCTACCTTGAATAGAACTAAGAATTTGGGAACTAAATATACTTCGTAGTTGCAACACGAATGCTGCATACACTAGAACAAAAGCCCAGAACATTTTCCTTCCTAAATGGCTTGTGCTCTAAGTTATGTTCAAGTCATGTGAAATATCGCTTATGGTGATAAGGTATTTTTTTAACATTCCTAATGGAGAGCAGAAGAATGTTACTATTTCGTATATAAATAATGTAGCTTATTAATATAGATTATATATCACGATACGTAATACGCATTTCTTTCCTCCCCTCTCCTTTATTACCTCCTGTCAACTTGGCATTACTTTACTTTTACATCTAAGCAAGAGGTAGAAACGAATGCGTTAGGAAAATATCTGTAACATAAGATTATGCTATACTTTTGGTAGGCGTTAACCAAGAGTGAAAGTAAAGAAACAGTAAATCCAGGTTAAACTTACGTTTATCATCTAAGCTGATTAGCAACAGCTCAAATTTGTTCCATTACAAGAAAAACCAGCTATGTGCAACCGTTGTGTAGCAAAGCGTGAACATGCGCATGAAGCACTTTCAGCTCCTTTTCGATACGTGTTCAGCTATAGGTCTTTCCTTTTATTCTGTTTCACTAGAAATCATTTATAGTTGTTGCTTTGCAATAATATTTCTTGATAGCATGGAAGAAAACAATGCTGTGTTATTAAATATGATAAAATTATAAAAGTCGCTCTATCAACCTTTTCTATTTCACCTCAACAGTATTCTATTAAATCCAGAATTCTGGAAACCGATGTTCATTTTAAAAGTATTTGGACTTTCCCGATAATCTACCGCTTTTTAACCGCCAATGGCCGCGTGGATGACAAAAGCCATCTACTCGCAACAATGATGTATTTCTATAAGTCAGCCGCTAATTTTTATACTTTAGTAAAACTGTCTCTTTACTATTGCAATGATTTTGTTAGCTGTTTGTGTGATAATTAATATTTCTGGGTGCCTATTGTCAACATTGTTTTGAAAGCGGTGTTAATGTGAGGTACTGTAGCAAATTTATTGGTTTGTGGCTATTCCTTAGGTGCTAAGTGTCAAGCATTTAATAACCCAAAATCAGTGGTTGCAATGGCTTAAGGAAACAGAAGAGGAGGAAGATGAGTAAATAATAAAATACTGATCTTGAATACATTTTTGAGTCAGAACAAGAACATTCCAATGATGAGGATAGTGAAAATGCTGCAACTTCAGCAAACGATGGCAGGAGCAGAAATAAGATAAGTGGAAGATGCTGTAAGAACTTCAATAACTGGTTTGCCCAAAGTGTTTGTTTGACAAATCAACTGTGATTGTGTTTAGGCATCAAGTGCATTTATGTGATTAATTTAGATTCTTTCTGCCACCATGATGTTTGATTCATATATAAAGATACATGTTTTCACATGCTCTAATATGGATATAACCTTTTGTATGCAGAAGTTACATTCAGCTTTTTGTCGATTATAATTAGAAAATAATTATTCCAGCTGTTTAATAATTTCTAAAAGTAAAGCTTGCATATTATTTTTTTTATTCATTCTGCAAATGGCTATATTCAGTTTATTAGATATATTTATATCACATCCTTATATCACAGTATCTGTTTTCTCTCATTCTTCTACTTTAGTTCCTTTTGCAATGTATGTTTTAACGTGAAAAATGATAGAACAACGTTAACTTATGAGGTTTGCTATAATTTAAGTATAAAAATGTTCTATTATATTGTTCTAACCAGTCAAAGAAAATTTAAAATGTTACTACCTTGATACCACAAATGTGTTCTATCGTATTAATTTAATAAAATTTGGCATTATTACAATAGGTTTATTGTTGGCTTGAATGTCCAAAAACAATATATAGTTAAAATATCTGAATATAGTTGAGTCGTGCTGGATTACAATTATCATCAACGCGAGCATTCGTATTACAATAATGAGTGACCACTGCAGGATTGAAATACATAAATTTACTCTAAAATCTCAAAGATACACTTTAGTATTCCTTAGTTTAGCTCTTGAAGTTGAGGTTATGTATGTACTTTATGAACCAGACCATTCTATAAGATCAGAAAACCACGGGAGAAACGTTTAAAAATGATTAAGTTTAAAGGTGCAATTAATTACATAATGGTGAATGTGGAGGGAAAGAAAAAAGCATTTTACATGAAAAGAGAACTGCGAAAATGGCCGCATTTAAGCAACCAAAATTATACATATATACCAAACCAAAATGATATATATATATATCTTTACACAAATAATCAGAGATATAACGTTTCGCCGACAGTGCATTCACGTACTGTTGTGGATGCGTGCCACGTTTTCAGGAAACGTGTAATGTTGAAATGGCCAGTCACACACAATCCCGATTAAATATGCATAAATATGCCCAATGCACGTAATAACATCTACATTGTATAATGTCAGCGCCTTGCTTGTTTGTACTTAAGCAGTTTATTTGGCATTTAAACAGTTTGAAAGGGTGAGGGATGTAAATCTCCTTAGATTAACATCTTTAGTGCCTTCCTTCTTCTCCAATGCTTCAATAAGAGATGCGTCACTTTTCCTCGTGATAGGAAACTAACATTTTCTTGACAGAGAAGCTAAGACATCGGAGTTTGTACTTTAGAAATCTTATTTCTTCTCCGATTTCACGCCTTCTAAGAATTAGAAAGCTTGGGTTACATACAACGGTTATAATTAAAATATAAAAATTTGAACTCAAAAAACAAGAGATGCCTTCTTTATTGCAGAAAAATGTTTTACACTATTTAACTTTATTCTAGTTCAAAATAAAGTTTAAAATATAAAACATGAAAGAATCAACGCCAGGTATAGGTAGAAATAAAATTTTAAGAACAAAAGAAAGAAGAAAACAACAAACTGAGAGGGATTTTTTCTATTTCGAAAAGTACAATTTAGTTATACTATTAATTTAAAAAAATAGTAAAATGTATTTTCAACAATGATATACATGAGTTATTTAGCTAACGTGCAATAATACAAACAACGGATGTTATTTCTCTGCCTTTAAGCTGTATAATGTGATGAGTAGGGTTTTGTACTTTAAACAACTAGCTAAAAGCATTATGTATTATAATTTGTTTTCTGTAACCCCTATGGTTGGAACCTGTTTTTGCTCAATATTCTCCAACAGAAAGAATGGCTGGTAAATCCTTTGGCTATGAGGGTCATATAATATACGGCTGATCACAGTCTGAGTTGTGTCTCACGGAAGTATTTCTGAAAGATGTTCCCATTACCAGCCCATTAATCATCAGCAACTCCATAGCTTTATGGAATTCATAGTGAACTAACGAATGCACAAACTTATATGGAGACATGATGAAGGCTATATACTATACATTCTTTTATTGAATGCATTAGATGCAGTGTTTAAAAAACATGTACAAAGAATTAAGTTAGAAAGTGGGCCGAAAAATAACACCTCAAGAACAGAAACAGATGATCTTGGTCACTTCGTTGTGCTGTGCTGCAGACTTTAACTCCAAAGCTACAAATGTGTTTTGTTCACGGTCAAAAGGATTGAAAACAGAATGAGAAAATTTCTGAAACAACAAATAAAACTATTCCTCATCATAACCCCTGCTTTACTTTTTTAGTGCGACATCCTTGGTATGTTCTTTCACTTACCTTAAATAATTTATTCTGTCAAATGTATGAAGTTGAAGTACAGTAGTCGTTAATAAAGCTTACCTCCTGCAGTTCTCAAATTGTCTTATCACTTACGCGAGTGGTTACTGACAGTTCGTGATCTGTGTTTAGGTTGAAGCCCTGCGTGATTATGACTGCACCTCCGCCAGTGATAATTTTCTTACTTTTGACTGGTTATTAATATACTTAATATCGGGATATAGCTATAACGTTGATCCATACCGATGCTGTATTGAAGAGCATGAGATCGTTCATTTCCACTCATAAAATACTTAGTATCAAGCCCCCTTTCTATTCAAAAATTCTTTATATATATTTTTTTTCCGCACCGTAAACAAAGAAGCGGTTCTGTTCTTTATTTGAACATGTTCTATACTTTAAATGTTTTCTGTAAATTTTAGAGACACACAAAAAGGACTGGGGATTTGGACCTGCTGCTTACATTGACATTACTAACCAAACGAACCAGGGGGATAAACTGGGGCACCAACAGCACATACGAATTCTCCATACGACTGTAGGATTGCTTACCGTTGGCAATCAATGCAATGTCTGGAATAAGTTCCGAATCACTTCGGAAAAATGTATATAACTCTTATATTATTTTTAAGCATTTACACTTATATTTAATTTTGAAAGTAAAGTAAATAATTTTGATAAAATAAGTATTTGTAGCTCAAAAGTTCATAGAACACGTTTTTCTCTTTTACTTCTGGTATTCTATAAATCAATCCTTTTCAATATAGTTTCAAAATTACTCTACTGAAAACGTTAAATGATCACTATTATGAAAATTACAAATACTTTAATAACAGAATCTTCAAAGGTTAAAAATTATCATTACCATCAACACCGCTACAATGAGTAGGCAGTTAATATCTGTTCCGACATCACAAATTACTTCATCTCTTCCTTTGTGTGCTTTGGTCACTTCTGCCACTAGTTTATTACGTTGAACAATTTTACGCAATGTCATCCTTTGTACATGATAAACGATATTTTAGTTTATTTCCGTACACTTCTATAATATTTTATCTTTTAAGTTTAACGTAGTTAAATTAATTCCTCATTTCCTCATTTTTGTTTCATCCAAAAATTTTAGTATCTTTTTGTTCTCCTCAAGAATATCCAATCTAATCTCTGCTACTTATATTTTGATAGTATATCTTTTGGTCCTAATCAGATTTTCGCTTCCACAACTTTATAAAAGTTCATTTTAAACGTTCCTTCTATATTATTTTATAAAGTTCTATGTATTGTTCCACATATATTCTGAAAGTTGTAATAAAATTCCCTAAAATGTAATTTTCTTCTTTACTGCCTTAGTTTTAGACAAGATAATGCATTTAAAATGTGATATCTCTTCCAGTATTTAGTTATTCACTACAATTTTTAGTTGTGATCGTGTTCCACTTTTTATTGCAAAACACTCAGCTTCTGCTTATTGTTCATAAATTAAGGTAAATTTAGAAATGAGTTAAAATATATTTGCCTCTATTGTATCATACTTTTGCGATTTTGTAATAAGGTATTTGTAATTTTATTGGCTTGTCCTTTGATAGCAATTTAATTCCTCTGATAGCTCAATTGGCTAGAACACTGCGGACCGGAGTTCAAGCTCTGTGGAATGTCATTTATGTTGAACAAAGTCGGAATTTCTCTTGTTTTAATGGCTGAATGAAAACCAATGTAACTGTCGGCTGCAGTGCGCACTCCCCTTTCATCTCCTATTTCCCCTTAAGAGCTGGCGATTGGGCTTTTGGACATCGAAGTCCCCCATTGGACGAGAGCCAACCACTACCATAGAGCTGTCTGATTTCCTAAGTGATATCAGTTCATTGAGAATGCCTGTTGTGCATCTACGGACTGCTGACTGATGGAGCTGGTGATGACGCAGAGTTCATTCATCTTTTCATAGTCCAACTCAATCCCCATCCTCCTTGCTGCACTCCCATCTTATTTTACATATCCTATCCTATAAGAGAATCAGTTTCTAAACGTTGATATTTATTAAAATTACACTTTTTATCTCATGGTAAAATAGCAAATGCTACATATTTTTTAAACGACTGAAACAATAAACTTATCAAAATTATTTATTTTATCTGCACTTTCAATAAAATGCGAAAATAGTTTATTAATTTTAATTTTATTATTACCACCATCATCGTCGTCGTTCATACATGAATGTTGCATAATATTTGTATAAATATATAGTCATTTCCTTAATTGCATTTCGTGTGAAAGATTGGGAAATATCCTTTCCATCATAACACTGGGGATTTACAGGAAATGGAGGAAGAGAAATCTATCGAGTACACTGTGCCGGGAACCACTCTTCAGATGTCCACAATGTCCCAAGGCTTTCCAAGAGCGAGTGAACATATCCAGGAATGTTGATACATATTTATGACCCTGAATACAGTTGCCTTTCAAGGCTGGACTTCACGTGAAGGAAAGACAAGGTCGAACTGCTAGAGTTATAGTAATGACCCTTCCTGGGTTTGACACAACAGTGTATGAATGCTTATCTGCTGTACTTGCATCATTGGCGAGACTGAGGACTGATGCAGTTTCTGCAAAGCGTTACTTGGAGATCAAGAACTTAGGGTTGCATATTACTTACAAAGCAATCATCGAGGTTGTATTCTCTTTCAATACTGTGTTACAAGAATTTGACATTATATCTTTTCTTGATTTTAAATTAAATAAATATAAAGGAAGAAGACAGAAAAATTTTGTAAATTTACCGTTTTTAAATGCCCAAGAAATTATTCACACCCTAGTGAGCAGGCAGGTCATGCATTAAATTGTGATGGGTGCAAACTGTCGAAGAACGTTCTTATTGAGAGTAACGAAAGTTAATAAATTAAGGAATATGTATGCACCAAAGCAATGGATAAGAGAGAACATATGAATCAGAAACATACAAGGATAACAAAGACGAAACATATGTCATAAAATGACTTCTTCAAAGCAGAGAAGCAACGGACGATCAGTTTTTCTTGGGACAGGTCTTTAGACCTAAATGTATGTGTTGCAGAAGAAAAAAGTGTAACTTAAATGTTTAATATAAAAGTTTAAATGTGTGTTGCCTATTTTAGAAAAAAAAAATCAATAAGTAACATATAATTTAAAAACTATATCACTACAAATTAGACAGCAAAATCTGCGATAGCTGGTTTAAAAAATCTAAGCAGCATCTAAGCAAAAAATTTAAGTGTTTACAGCAGATATAAAAATTCAATTATTTGAGAGTATTCACAGAGCCCGGTAGGAAATATGTGACGCACGTTTCCAAATGAGTGCAGTGTAAATGATAAAATACTTAATTTAAGTTACAAAATCACTTTTTTTTTAAATTTGAGGAATATTATATTTTGAAATAGTTGTGTGAAATAAGAATATAAAGTTAACAGTTTTTGCAGCGATATTTCAATTTCAAATGACATCTTTTGATATAAGGATTTGGGCATACAGTAATGTTTTACTATGCAAATAAAACTAATAGCTGTAGATTTAAATTATTGGATACATGGAACAATAGCTCTATCTTTATAAACTTTCTAGCTTTATTAATTACTATCGTTTACTCGACAGCCCTGGGGGGACCTTGGCCTTTCTTAGAAGTCCTCTCCATTTTTCTCTACTCTTAGCTTGTTTTCAATTTTGTATTCCCATTATTTTAACATCTTTTTCTACACTGTCCCATTCCATTCTAGGTCTTCCACGTGTTCTTTTCCCTTCAGGTCTTGCTAGAAGTTCTTTTTATTTGCTCGTCTTTCTTCCATTCGTAAAAGAGGACCTGTTCATCTAAATCTGTTAATTTTTATGTATTTTACTATGTCAATTTCTTTGAATATTTTATAGAGTTCAAAAGTATAGCACTTCTCCATTTCTAACTTAAATAAAAGTATGTAATATTATGCATGCAGTGTGTATACTTAGTTTGTCTCTTACTTCTGTATTTTATATGGCTGTGTATATTGTACTATATATTTCGTTGGTGTTATTCGGCTGGTAAAGTGGAAAAGAGGCCCCATGACCTTAACTTCTGCCAAGGTAAATAAATGAATAAAAATAACTTTTAAGAATGCTGTACATAGGTTTCTTGTTTTGAACAAGAACCTTAAGCTTTTGTTGATACCGCTATCAACATTCGCATGTTCTTTTGTCGTAGATAGGTTATACAACATGTTCTGAATTATGCCAAGGTAAACAGTTTATGTACAATCGTTTTTCAGTTTACATTTTTTTCTTTTTGAGATGGTATATTTAATTCAATTATAATTAATCCAAATCCAATGAAAATAAACTGACAATTAAAAGAAAATGTCTCTAAAAGTTATATATTATTTCCAAAACAAATACTTTGTAATAAAATGTAGTTCGAAGAACTGTGAAACTGGCTATATTTTAGTGCCTGCTAAACGTTATGCAATTATTAAACATACCTACAATAGGTTTTAGTAATGTACACTTACCATCATTCCTACCTTGACAGAAAAGAAAGTCTGAGAATTTATTGAGAGTAAAGATCCAAAGTGAATCTCATAATTTTAACTACGGATGTGTATGTGGCTTTTTCATGTGCACGAGTATTGTACCGATATTTATTTTCAGCCTGACTGTACGTGGCTTCCTGTATCGTTGCACATCCGCTCTCATTGTGTTAAATCACAATAACATGAGATTCGTCTGAACTGGGCTACGTCTCTCCTGTTTGTATCCAACAAATGGATGTAAAATTCTCTGCATAGAGACCTTGTAGAACTGACCATTCCCTTCTTGTTTTATTGTGTCCGCATATATTTTTATAGCTTAATGGGGATGCTTTTACAGCTTATGAATCACCTGCCACTATAATTGCCCATTCGGAACAGCCAGCTGCTGTAAGAGCCAGGTTAATAAATATTGTTCAATTTTCAATCTTAATGTGCACAAGAGAACTGTAATTTGAAAGAATTTTGGAGAAACAGATATATGAAAGAAAGAAAAAAGAGCAATAATCTGTATTCAAAAAAAGGAAAATGAACGAATATTAATGTTACAGAGCTCGAAACTCTCTTTAGATCATTCAGAATTTACAACCGCAAAACCTTTAAACGAGTGATGCACTCGCAGTAACGGGGGTAATGATTAATTATAGGGTTCATTAATGTCAGCTTCTTCCTTCATGAAGATTTTACTTCATCGAGAGTGGGATAAATAAACTAATATTTCCGTATATTTCCGCACGTAAAATCGAAGATGTAGAAAGTAAAATGTTTAGGGTAAAAGTACAACTATCACTAAATAATGAATCTAATATACTTAAATCTTAAATTGCAAACTATTCAGCAATATAATATCGTGGTAACTTTGCCCTGATATTATCACTGTTTGTGGTTAACAGTATGCATTACTCTCCCCGATTTATCATCAACTTCGTTATCAAACTATAACAGAGAACTATCAGGTTTGTCATATTTGTTCTCAAAAACAGACCCAAAGTCATCGCGGTGGATTCAAATCACTTTTTTAAATATATTCTATTTATTAAATGTACAGAATAATTATATGGTTTAAACTTTCTCTGATTTTAAAGTGAGATTTAAAACTGCACATAATTATGCTTAAAATCCCAGAAGCAACCTGATACGGTTTTCAAACAAGCAAAACAAGAGGGTGAGAGGTCAAGATTTTCATTAATTAACAGTTGTCAGGAAAAATTATACCTAATATAAACGTACTTCTATAAATATTTCCTTTTTTTTTACGTGTGCTAGAGTATTAAATATTTTAATAAAACTAAATGACTTCTTCATTAAAGTAAGCGCATTATATTTTTACGCGCAAATGTGCGAAACAAAATGATATTACGTCTATTTTTTCTTTCAATCCAGGGATTAAGGAAAAGATCCATTTGGAGCTATTACTACTAGTAATTACTATAGAAGCTTGCTCTTTGTCGGGAATTAAAATTGTATTATTGTATTAATAAATTAATTTGTTGTCGTGCTATGTTTTTACCAAAGTTGGCAAATTATTCAACTTTTATTTCTACAAAAAGTGAACCTTACATTCCTAAACATGTGGTAAGCTACCTGTTTTTATTTTGGTTTATTTATGAATGTTCTTTAACATCTTAGTTTATTAACGTTCCATTTAATTCAAGCCGTGAAACGGCCGACAAATTTTGCTCTGATGCCTCTATTTTCAGGCTTAAGATTCTTTTACGTGCCATAATTCTACGACACGGGACCCACCTTTACTTCCCTTCCGAAGGAAGCCATACTTAGGATTTTTACGCCCGAAATAATCCACCGATGGGATAATGCCACCCTCGAGGAATCGCTTGCAACTACCTTTACAATTTTAAACATCCCCTATTCATCGTTGTTTTAGTATTTAATAGTTTCACTTCTGTATACGCAGTATTTGTAGGTTGTATAAGTTAAATTACTTCAATTATCTTGACCTTTGTTTAGTATGATTATATTAAACATAATACACGCTTGCAGGGAGTTATTTTCCAATAAATATACGTGCGACCAATGTTTATTCTAATCGCATGGTGTGCAGTGGTGTAACAAGTCTGCTGTTCATAGCACATCTTAACACTTTTCTTGTTACGGTCATGCACTGTAGCTAAGATATAGGTTTCCACTTCAGTGAACAACGAATGTTTATTTATGACACACTCCTCTGTCCTACAATTGCAGGTTACTTACAGTGCGAGATATATTATCTATTGCACAATACCACGCAAAAGCTCGAATAGAAATTATAGTGTTCTCATTGGATATGATTAGATATTGCACATAAGTAATTACAGATTTATTAAACATATTACTGCATTAATTCAAAAGTTATTTGACGTAACACAAGTATAATTTTCCAATGTTTGCTTTCTGAACGTAAAAAGAATGTGAACTGATTTCCAAAAACACTTGAAATTACTTATGAAGCGCTTTTAAATATGTTTGTTATCATAATAAAGGCGAAAAACCAATGTACGTCGTAGTAAGTACAGTGAGAGCAGTTTAAAAGTTCCGATACTTAGTTCAGCAGATCGGCGGTTAAACCCTCCGCTACCGCCGATATTTTCTTGCGTAGATTCGCGGCGTCCAAACGTTTCACCATTTTAAAACTTAGGTACAACATTGTAAATAGAGAATTTGCTATTCAATCTCCTTAGAGAGCAGTAAGTACTAGAAAGATTGCTTATTTCTGAGACACAATTACATCTTAGGAAATTATCACTGACCAGCAACAGTTTTAACCATCACTAATGAACCTAACTTCGTCTGGAATTATGTTTTAACTTCCTCCACTGTATGAAGGTCAGTCGGATATGTTCTATTTTCCCTTGATCCCTAAAGATAAAACCATAAGCTGTAAGATCTAGGGAACGAGCAGGCCATAAACCAAGGCTAATAATTCTAGCACCAAATATAAGGTGCATTCCCGTTATGAACAGATGATCAGTATTCGATTTTTTCCCCGGTCAGTCATAAAATTTGTTTCATTTAATTTCTTTATTTTAATGTTGTTTTTCGTGTTGGAACCGGGCTGATAGGAAATTTAGGTCAAAATGCCTGTCTGGTTTAGTCAGATAAGTCGGTTCTGGTGGTGTAGTGGTAACCATGCTTGCCTCCTACACCCAAGATCGCGGGTTCAATCCCGGCCATAATAGATAGATTTTTTCGGGCGTAAAAATCCTAAGTATGACTTACTTCGGAAGGGAAGTAAAGCCGTGGGTCCCATTTCGTAGATTTACGGCACGATAAACAACCTCAAACCTGAAAGAAGAGGCCTCTGAGCAAAATTTGTCGGCCGTTTAACGTATTGATTTGAATTGGGACACTGATGACCTGAGATGTTAAACAGTGTCTGTAAACAAACTAAATAAATCAATTAGTTAGATGACTTCCAGGCCAAATATAAGCTTTGAGATGAATATACGACGACATAGTAAATATCAATGCACAATCTACTCCACTATTTAATGAAAGCGCACTCTTGACTGCTCATCACAACTGCCCGACTCTAAATAAACCCTGCTTGCAACTGACACTGCATGGAAATCTCAACGCTGGTTGACCGATCTAAGTTGCGGGACTTTTAAACTGCTCTCTCTGTATCTGGTGAAGTACTTCCATTGTGCAGACTTAGGGCAAGATCGTGTGACGGAAAATGGCCACAACTGTGCTTAGTGAAAACGCAAATCATTGGTACAAATGTCAAGTCATGAGAAATGAGCTAAATCTTAAATCAAAATATTTGAATGATCCTGCTGAGTGTGAATAAACTTTGGGAGAAAATAGGAAAGTTAGATAATAAAAAGTTTCTATATAACATTTTTGTGTGCATAAGAATGAAACAGAAAATGTTCATGCATAATCCTAAAAGCAACTACTATCATTACATTTTTTGTTATATAAATGACAAATATACCTTACGAGCAAGTAGCATAACAGTTTTATTTACATCTCACATTTCCCTATAATACAAGTTATTCCATACAGGAAAAACAAACACAGAGAAAGGATTATGCAATAACTCCGCAATGTTCTTGGGTTTCAACAGTTTCTCTCACATAATCCATATCAATATCTATAATAGAGGCAAATTAAGTAATAAGAAAACCGGAAGCTGAACTGTGGTCTCATTCTTTAGAAAAATCTTAAAAACTTCAAACGCGCTGCAGTTTGTAGTTCTTCGGTTATGTCTAGACTCTTCAAGAAAAATGACGTCATTTACGTCTGATCCCGTTAGGTACCTTGAAACATTATCTATCGTAATTAACATGCGTAGCTTTGTTTAAAATACAATGGAAATTACAGGTATACCACTAAATAAGGTCGCAGTTTCGAATCCTGTTTGTGACCTATACAGTTTTTTTTTTTTTTTTTTTTTTTTTTTTTTTTGTCTGAAGCACAAATCACCAACATAACCCTCATAATGTGGATGCGGGTCGGGCGATTGTGATTAACTACAGGTTTGCAGTGAAAAGAATACTGACTCGAACCTTTACAAGTATGTCCATTAACTCTGTATTCACACATTATGTACAGAACCAAGTAGTTTACTTTAATGTTTTTCGTTTTCATGAAGATCATTTAATAAAAAAACCTAGTACATTAGTTACAAATTAGTAAAGAAAAAATACACAAGGAAATACTGAATTGTAGCAATTCTTGGAGAGAAGTTTGAAGAAGGAACGATTGCAGTAACTAAAATAGAATCAAGAAGCTCTCTATAAAAGCATAAGACCGTTCATATATATATATATATATATATATATATATATATATATATATATATATATATATATATATAGACAAAGCACTTAAAAATGGAAAACCGTTCTATTCTATTGAAATTAATAGATTTAAGTTCAAAACAATTTAATTTGCTGACTATCAGCTCATTTTTGAGGAAACAGAAGATGGTCTAGAGAGAAGTGTTAATAACTAACTGAAAGATATCATGGAGACATATAATTTAAAGATTTCAACAACCAAGACAAAATCAATGGCTTTTAAATGTAAATATAATGTAAGATGTAAGACAGTTATTAATTAAGAAATAATAAAACGAGTGTCTAGTTTTAATTATCTAGGTTTTAATGTATCATATAGTAAAAATGAAGATATGAACATAAAACTAAATAAATTAAGACAAACGAATGGAACAATAAGGTAAACATTAAAGAACAAGACGTCAAAAGAAACACAAATGAAATTCTATAAAGAAATGACATTGCCAATGGCAACGTATGGAAGTGAAAACCGGACTATGAAGGACAGGCAGGAAAAGAATAGAAACTGCAGAGATGACATTTTTAAGAGCAGTAGCTGAATTTACTGTCCTAGACAAACAAAGAAATAAAGAAATTAAAAACCGTTATATATATGAAAAAATTAATGAAAATAAAAATAATTAGTATCAGTGTATATTAAGAATGAAATAAGAATGGACACAAAGTTTACTTAATTATAAATCTAGAGGATATCGTCAAGTAGTGAGACCAAGAAAGAAGAAGAAAATTAAAATGGTCATCCATCAGCTATACATTTTGTCAATTAGTACCAAATTTATTTATGCTAATTCGATAAAAATCGTGACTTCGTTTTCTAAAGACGCTGAAGTCCCAAAGATACTGTAAGTGATATCAGTTTTTTCTTGGTTATAGAAGGCTATTTTGCAGGAAATTGTCCAGGTGTTTGAATAAGTGAAAGTCAGCAGGCGAAAAGCCCGGCGAATATAAAGTTTCATTCAGCTTCTGGAGTGTTCTTTGCGAGATGTGTAGCTGGACATTATCATGTGTTTTTCTTGCATTCACTGAAGCAGTTTATCAAGTTCTTCGAAGTATTTATTAGTTTTGTCGCAATGCAGAAGATTGTAATGTATTAAACCACCACCTACATGTCGACATAAATTTCCTCTGGTGTAATTTTAGCTTTTCGAAGTGTTTCGGAGCTTCCTCGAGATTCAACCACTGTGCTAATCGTTTGCGGTTGTCTTAAGGAACTCATTTTAATCACAGGTCATAATATCTCCAAAAAAAGGAATCTTTTTGTTACACAAAAACAATTAGAATAGATTTCAAACGTACGGAGTAATTAATGCTCGTTTGATTCATGTGCGATCCTTTATCAGACTTGTCCTATTTTGTGCAAATGATCACAAATAGTTGAAGGTGCAATACGCATTAATAGTTTTCGTACTGGGTACATTTTTATCTACGATTTTCTTTCAATACAGTACCTCTACAGTATATTTATCACTTTCCGAATAATGACAGAAGGAGCCTGTTCTTTATTTGATACTTCGTTCCTCCGGTGATGCTCCAACTATAAACTCGTCTACAATCTGCGAATGCCAATTTTTAAAAGGAGCTAGCGAAAAGAAACTGGTAATTTAGAACTCCACCGAGCTTCTTAGAACAGGTTTTGAAAACCTTTCATATGTGCGCAGAAGTAGATTTGCCGCAGAATCTATGGATTTAGTTTCTTTAACGGCATCCATGAAAAACAACAATTCTTACATTACACTACATCTTCCTATTCTTACAGCAGCGGCTTTGACTGAAACTGAATCAGTCTAAATTTTATCTGAATTCAGAGCACTTTTCGTGACGCATGTGCGTCCTTTTATTAGTCCATTTCAAGAGTCTCTGTAAATATTTCATCACAGAAGCTCAATGTAGATAAGAACTATAAAGTCACTACCGCCGTTAGAGAACCTGAATGTCTATGACGCTTTTTTTTTTTTTTTCATTTGAACAACTAAAGCAAGTTGAATTATCCATAACGATGAGCGTCTTTTAGGGCAACAATGTAATAATTAACAGCTTTAAAACAGAGAAAACTTAAATGTTACATTAAAATATTAAATCAACAAGTCAGAGCGTAACTGAAGTTGTATTCGCATACGGTTTGACGTATGTTGCAACCTTGGAACCACTCCAGTCTTAACGCAGAAGTAGTAAGAGTTCATTTGAACAACTGTGGTGTTCTTATAAAGTGCTTATACTGTAGAGTATTAAAAGGTGTTATCTAAGTTCACCTATAGTTTTCGCAATATCTCGAACTATACACATACTAATATAAAAATATTCATGTACATTGCGTATGCAAAAACAAATTCTTGTGTGGAAAGCATAAGACAGTTTTAACAGAATATCTAGGTGTAGCTGCTCCACAAATAGATACCGGCGAAAACTTTTAAACAAATTTAGATAAATCAGGTATATTATATCTATATTTGCTGGGGAGAAATTAGACTCAGTTGGAGTAATTGTCCACGCGGTGCCCTGATCTAACTTTATGCGATATTTACCTATGGGAAAACTTGAAAAATAAGGTGTATTAAACAAATCTCTAACTATTAGAAAAACTGAAAGAAAATAGCACGCATTGGCAATTTTATAGATGAAATCCTGATAAAAAACTTTCTTAAACCACACCAGAAATGTCTGGATACAGGTGGATATTTATAACATCTTTTGCCATAAGATATGTGCTTGTTTACATTGAATTTTACTGTAATGGAGAGAACTTGAATCAATGACGGTAATATTATATCCGATTCACCGGAAGTTGTCGCTGTGCAAGGCCAGTCCGCCATCCGCAGTGAAGTGGGCGACTTGACCGTGAAAGACCCATATAACAGATGATTGCTTTCTTTGTGGCTTTTAGAATTTTAGGGCTAGAGCTGCACAATTTCCAACAATTATATGAGAGAGCCGCACAGATATATTCAAGCGACCTATTTCTGATGAGCATATTTTGTGCAAATGTGAACGTTGCTGACTTTTATGAAGAAACTGTGTGAATAAGGCAGCTAACGGATAACTGACCTCGTACTCTGGTGCTCTCAAAATCTCAGAAATATAAAACTCTTTAGCTATATAGAAATATTCTAAAAAGAAAAAAAAATCACTAGCAATTGTATTAAGGTGAAATAGAAGGCAATACCTCTATATCTAAGCTTTTGAAATACTACGCTTCGTGGTCAAGCTTTAAAAATACCCAGAAGAGTGTCTCAGAAGTAACCTTCAGATAAAATGATTCATTTATATTTATTATTCCGAATATCCTCTAGAGGATATACTATCTACTCTGAACTTCAGAAGATTGAATTAATTATACCTGCTTTATGCATTTCCGAGAACTTCAGTAACACTTGCAAAAATGGATATTTAACTCACTGATGTTAACGTTAAACGATAGTTTAGTCTATGATCTAAAGTGAATATAAAACTAAAAGAAAGATTATGTCGTTAAGCACCTGTTCGTTAACACATGTATACAAACTGGGATATCCAATGTACAAAACTCACCTTAACTCGAAATAATTTCAATCTGTGCTTTCTTCCCAGTTGATTTAAACTTATATCCGCAGCAATTATATTATAGTTTTACAATTTACATTAAAACGTAATGGCCTTCTTAGCCTTGACCAATAACATTTAGGAGGGATTCAAACAACCAGTCATTGCATTTGCATTAATATACAGTTCTATATGTTGATGCATGTTTACGCGAGATTAAGCTTTATTGAATGAGCTTTTAATCTAAGGTAAGTATAAATTCTTACATAAGAAACACAATCTCTCATATTCTGCACGAAAATCTGAAAAAGTGTGCAATTTGGTGAATTTAAAAAGCATGAATGATATCTCCAGGCAGAGAAAATCTACATTAAAGATGGATTAGTTGTCAACAATCGGCATAAAAAGATAGGGCCGTTATTTCATATTGTTTTTGGTGCTCACAGAAAATAAAAACAATAAACGAAATGATTACATTACATCGCGTGAATTAATGTTCAAAACCTACACAATTAGTTTATACTAAGTAGAAAACAAAGTAGATACGTTAAGAAGATTAGCTTTATTTGTTTATTTTTTCCTTTTGTTTATCTTCTCTAAAAAAATTTGTTTCTATATTTTTGGTTATTAAGAAAATTATTATTATTATTATTATTATTATTAATAATAATAATAATAATAATTAGCATTGACAATTTATTATTATACCATGCGATCAGTTTTGTGTTTCCCCGGAGTGTTTTGCCAATGGGCGAGCGTGCCGTTCGTTAGCCGGTTATCGGGCGTTCTGGGTCTCGGTGATTAGTGGAACAAGTATGCTAACCCCTCCAGGGGGCGAAAAAACCGGCGGGGAAAGCATTACTTATCGCACTATATTTGAGAAATATAAAACTGATTTCCTTACTGTTTACTGCATTTTTTTTTTTATTTTTTTGTTCAAATGTGCTTAAATTTATTGGCGTGGCATTTTAAAGGTTATTAAAAGACGTTTAATATGAACCTAGTAGTGTTTAAAAAAAGGTACATTGTTCCGCAATAGGTAATCTTATTTGTATCTTATAGGCATACTTTAATAGGTACAAGTTGTATTTAATTCAAGAGGTTTTCACGTGTTTTTGGAAGCAAATGTTATTACGTAAATGTACTAGAAGCTAACAAGTGACATTTTCGTGACAAGAAAATGCGCATAATCCAGAAAAATAACAAATTAATAGTTGTTCTAAATGACTTTAGATTTCAATGTTTCTAAAGAGTAAGGCCCTTACCAAACACTATAGAAAATAGATTAAAAAGGAGCAGACATCATTAATCTACACAGAAATATATAAAGAACTGGAAGCCACCCTTGACGCATGTTCAATGTATTTTGTAAATAATATATAATATGTTGTTCTTTTAAAATAAAACGACAAAATTTTGGAAATGAAAACAAAGGGTGTGCTGATTCAAACTGTTTGAAGTATAATGAACATTATCTTAAGATAATTAAAAGTGTTTCTGTTTAATTTTCCACAGTGATTTGCTACAACTCGCTTAACTCAAAAAACCAATTGAAGTATATGACTTTTACAGTCTCTTCCAAAAAACATGAAAATATTAGGATTTTGTTTATATAAAAGAACGTTTTCTCAGCCCCTTAAGCTCAATGAGCTGTAGCTCCGAAACATTTTTTTTTTTTTTTCGAATTAGTCCTATGAACGATATATTTGAAGCGCTCTATTATAACTATGTATGCTGCGCAGCGAATGTCTTATAGAATATATATATATATATATATATATATATATATATGAGCTGAAATATTCCAGCAAACGCGTCTCGCGCTCTCTACACGTGGCAGGAACGAATCTCTGACGTCATCAGACAGACCCTTGACTACATGAGCTGACAGATGAAGCAACTTTAATGCATCAGTGTGAGGTTAGAATGTTCCTTGTTTAAGTATTATGTTGTTCATGTTAAACATGCGGACCACGAACGTTTTTACTGTTAAAACTCTGGAGGAATTAGTGTAAATAAAACAGTCGTCTAGACATACTCCAGATCTAAACTTAACATGGAAAGCTATAAGGAAAAAAGATACGTACCTATGTAAATGAATTCAACAGAAAGGTATACGAAAACAGTTGGATGTGTTGATGTGAAATTTGTATATAAATTTGCTTATAGTAAAGAGGATGTGGTAGATTTTAACATATTAATTAAAAATACGCAGGAACATCTCAATAATGTCTTGGCTCTCAGTGCTTTGGGTACATGAAGGTTTCATTTTCCGGCTTCGATATCTGGCGCAAAATACAATTTCTACAAAACAATTCAAACTTGAAGAGGCCTGGAGTTTTGCTTTTCTAATATTCTTAAATGTTTTCTAAGTTAAAACCAAACTCTCATTGTTTACACCTGGTTACAAATAACGATAGCAGGGATAGTGGCAATATTGCTAATAACCATACATTTAGATAATTAGACAACTTATTTCCGAAGGAGACTGCCGTTTGAAACACCTACACAGAAGTCAATTAGCCATGTTATTTATGGGTGTTAGGTAAGAACCAAGGTCGCTGCATCAGCAAAACCAGGTCTGCTTCAGCAATAAAATTGCTTGCAAATGAGAGGAAAATAAGATGAATACTTTTTCACTGCAAGAAACAACATTACATGGCACTCTATGAAGTGTTTTTATTGATGCCGTCTTGGACAGCCCTCACAGGAGTTTATAGTTCCAGACATCCTACTGGTTTATGACAATGTCCGTCTGTCCAGACAATGGCCGGTCGCATGTCGCTCTTTACCATAAGCGGAGCATTAGGGAAGCCAAAACTAAAAGCGCTTGCAATTCAAGCTATGGGTTAAGTATGCTTACCAGAATCACACTCTTGAAGTGCATTTAATGCAGTCCAGCATTTTTTAAATATGTCCCTAAGATAAATTACAATTTGGCGTCAAACTTCGATACATTATAAGAGTCCACAGTATTGTAATCCCTTAACTAATCAACTATTTATGATGGAATAACAACTTGGTACTCCAACTGCTGCTTCTGCCCTACAGAGGAGCGGTTTGTACTGCGGCCGCTAAATGGGTCTATTGAACATACCCCCTCGAGGGGATATCTCTGGGAGGAAGGGAAGGAATAGAGGATAAACCAGGACCCTAGGAATCCGAGGCGCTGCACGAGAAGGCGGCGTTCCCAACTTTTTTATAGATGATATGTCCCAGACGCCGTGGGCTAGAGAGAATAACTCCGGTCCCACTCGAGCCCCGAGGAGGCCCCCAGATAGAAATTGCCAGACAGTACGGGAACTTTTTCGAGAGCGCCAGTCATCGCCACAAAGCAACATCCTGCCTCGTCTGATGCTTCCGACACTGTAACTTTGATGCTGTGGGACTCGCCTAAGTGACGAGGGGAAACCTAAAAAGCCCAAGGACAGGATGGCCGTCCTAACAGGAATTGAATCCGGAACCTCCCAAATGTGAGTCCCAAGAGTAAGCGCCTGAGTTTCCCTGCTCTGTGATATCCAACTTACTAAAAAATAAATAAATAAATATAAATAAATTAAATTAAAAAATGAGCATATTTTTGTTTATGTAAAATCAGTTCAAATTCTGTTTTCCCTATGTTTCAGTTAAAAGTGACATGAAATGTATCTGCATATATAATATTACCGTTCTGAAAAGGAAACTATGTTATCCTTAGAGAGCGAGATAGATATAGATAAGTGCGCTCAAATATAGACTCTGCAATATATATAATTTAAAACTTTTATTTATACCATATTACTCCACCCATCAAATTTCTCACATTTAAAACAGTTATGTGCGATACAAAGTTGCGCTCTTTAATACGTGTATTTTTGTTCAAGAAAAAATGTTTTATTTAAAATCATACTATTTTATAATAAGTCGATATAAGCAATTTCATATAAAATCAAAAAATAGCAGGAATTATAAGAGATACGATAAGCCATAATTGATATTTTAAAGGGCAAGAACTATGGTGGCCAGAACTCTGAAGAGAAACTATACTGTGACAGCAAAGTATTTAGCAAAGGAGTCCGTCTTCACATAGGTATATTATATAAAAGTCCGTTCTTCAAGGCCGTATTTATGTAGTGCATAGCTAACGAAGAAGAATTTGAGCACCGAATAACAAATGAACGCACAACCATTCGCTGACAATGCCTCCCTCAAACTAACTTCAAGCCGTTACCTGCACATGAATCAACGACCTTAACGACTGGCTTCTACCAGTATGCAGCAAAGCCCTGTCGGCTCGTAACTGCAATAACCTCACTGTACACGTTCTTTTGTTTTTCTGAGCTGAGGGATATCGAGACTATTTTATAATAATGTAGGTTTTGATACAATTATAGTTAAAATAAAATGTTTTATCATTTCTATATATTAACTGAGAAAATTAAATGACTAGAATGAGTCTATCAAGTAAGGGCGGCCTTTTAATAAGGACCAGATCGGCCCGCTCTCCAAAAAAGAAAAACCATAATTTACCATTTTCTCTTCTCTCGGTCAACTTTTAAAACGAAAAATGCGTTAAAACAGCGATATACTACCGATCAGTTTTTAATTACATCTTACGCAATAAACGCGTTTCATCTTTATTGCAGTAGCGGTATCATGCGGGTTCTCCATTAGCGAGGGAAGCTCATGAGGCATTTGTCTTCCTCCAAGTTGGGTTAGCCTTTCTCCTGCTTATTTCTACGATCTCTTGGGCCAGTAGGAAGACTGCCCATGACCAGCGCTCGGTATTCTCTCTTTTCTAAGGAACCAGATGTTGATGGGTTATTGACACACGCATAAATTGTTTTCGCACACACTTGTTTGAAATTGGGTGACTTCCACTATGTTTGTCAGTAGAAAGTTGACTTTCACAGTGTTAACTGTTAAGTTACAAAAATGCGCATCTGTTTAGTGGCTTTAACTGTTCAGTTGGAAGTGAGACGCTTTGGATCTCATCAACCGAAAACTGAAAGCGCTTACTCAGCCAGACGGCACAAGTTTATGGTGCATGTGAAGTTTAAAACATATCTTTTCTATAGGAATGAGATTAGAAAAGAAATGGAAAGGGCTAATTTCGTTTCTGTACAGCCGGAGAAACGATCGAAATGACATGCATGTCACAATTTGTGATATTACGATACATTGAAGGGTGTAAATCGGTTGAAACATCCATAAAATTAATTGCTGTTTCTGAATTGACTGCAGAAGGCTTAAGGCGTATTCTAACAGTTGAATTAGAAGTGTTCCATATAAACCAGAAGTTTATAGCACTAATGTATGATGGCGTTGCAGTTATGAAAGAATGTCGGGTGTCATGTAATTATACCCCGGCTCACCTTCTACAGGGACCACGAGCCGCCACTTCTACTAACCTTGCACATTTGTTCAATATTTGTTTTTAAACTCCATAAAGCTGCTCAACAAATGTTTTCATAAAAAGATTGAAGTGAAAACTGACTCTCTCTCTCTCTCTCTCTGTGAATATTTTCAACTATACGGAATGACTCCCAATTCATTTGAATTTGCTTTTTTCCTAATGTTTCTTGAACTAAGCTCGATTTTAATAAATTTCTATTTAAATGCACATTCTAGAGAACCACAAGAACCTTGAGGACCGCATGTGGTCTGCGGATCATCATTTGAGAAACGCTTATTAAAAGTGTTTACTTTATATTGTTAGACCTTCAAAGGAGTGAGAGGTTTTAAACAAGAAGTAAGACATGTTCCCAAGGGCAATATCTAAAGGGGAGTAGGTATGCACAAAGTAGACGAGCCAAAACTGTCATCAAAGTCAAATAGCACTTGAAACAGTCAAAAGGCAGAAAGGTTTCATACACCAGCACTCTGAATCTATGTGTGGGAGATAACATTTTCTTATCGTTTCAATAGCGAAACATAGTAAGTTCACTCTTAACACAAAGCAATAAAGTGACGCAAACATTCAACCTTAGACTGATAAGATTCAAAATGGTCATTAAGACTACGCCGCTGGCTGCTAACAGTGACCAACATAAGAAAACAAAACGCATAGAGGACATGTCGAAATAAAACTACAGAATACGCCAAAAAAGAATGACATATAAATATAATGAAAGAAGTAAGGATAAATGAAAAAAGAGAACTTTTATGGATACAGAGAAAATATCAGTTCACTAATTTCACTAATTTAATTTCGGGTAGAAGTACCTTCTCAAAATACTTAGGTACACGATCTACACAGCTTTTCATACTTTGAAACCTTGCCGGTATGACTGATCTGCACTGCCAGGTTAAATCCCCCAAATTTCTTTCACTTTTGGTAAAAAAAAAAAAAAAAATCATACGGTGTAGATCGGGACTGTAGGCAGTTCGAATAACCAACTGGGCGCGTGACTCCTCCAGAAAATCATTTGTCCGTGCTGGAGCGTTCCTGGTGGACGAGAAAATCTCGAATACCCATCTTTCAAAGATTTTCCTAAAAACTTCTGACACAAAAACTGTGTATATTAATCGGCAGTAACGTATTTTTCTCCTCTAGAGGAATATGTTCGCTTTCCTGGAAGAAATTGGCCGCCTTTCGCCGGTCGTTGCTGCATGCATGCCTTCACTTTCGCAAGAGGTCCCTCATCCGGAAAGATCCAAAATGGTGACTGAAGTTTGCTTTCTGGGTTTTATTAGTAATTTAGCTTTTATCACTTGTTATATCTCTTGAAAGCTTGGAGATGTTTGTGCAGGATGCTTAGAGTTAATTCTATGTCCTGGTGTTATGCTCGTGGATCTGCACGAAGCCACCAACACAGTAAATAGCTCCACAGATTGTAATAACTTCGCCACGGGATGTCAATTCTCATAGTTTTAGCTCAGTCACATGTAAATATCCAAGAAACTGTCAATGTCTTTACAGACGATTTTATAACCGAGAAATCTGGAGAAGTTTTTTCGATACCTGCCTTTCTCTTTCCACCATCATTATGGGTGATCTTAGAGAAACCAGATATATAACTGAATTCTTCCATTCCATATTAATTTTCTCTTTTACCATAGTTATTCTAATCTTTTCTTATTCACCGACATTCTTCTGGATTTGCAAACGCAAGCTTACATAAAAATTTGTAGATCTACGTAATTTATTAATTAATATATCTAAACGTCAGAAAGTTCAATGACAAATTCTCGCTTACTGCAAAAGCGAGTACAATTATATTACAGTAAAGAAATAACCCGGTATGACTTTTACAAGAATACTTCATATGAAACCAAAACTTTTAAAAAAGAAAACAGTAAAATGTTATAATGCATGCTCAAGATAGGAATTACTTTATAATTCACTAGAAAACTAATAGTTTTAATAACACCTATGAAAATTTCAATTTTTATTTCATTTAAAAAGTACTACACTTTAAAAATTACAATTTAATATATGAAATTTGTAAATTAAAATATTGGAAAGTCAGCTGGGAAATCTTGGTAATTTGTATATGATGGAGCTTACATTATGAGAGTTGAAATCTCATGGCGGAGTAACACTATTCCGTGGGGAAGTTCGCATTGTCTCTTATAAGTTGTTAGGGTAATCCCTAGAGTAATGGGTGAAACTAATATTTAACCTTGCAGCTCGAGGAAACCTGAAGGAACTCCAGTCCTGAGCGGCAGCGGAGAAAGTCAAAGTAATGCTGATTGTCCAGCGCTATAAAATATTTTATATTGTATTATTCCCTAAAATTAAATTACAACATTAATATATTTTCCCTTCTTCTTCTCCTAGTTTTATGATCGTATAATTTTGCATTTTTTTAAGAATATATTTTTGTGTTATATTTTTTATTTAAACAATTTTTTCCAGTCAATTACTGAACGAATAGTGACACGAAGATCAGACAAAATTCCCAAAAATGACTCGAAGCACACATGCAGGTATTTACCTCTAGAACAGTTCTACTACGACTCTCAGTGAATACAAAAGGAAATTTCTAGACCTCATAGAATAATGGGAAGTTTAAAATGTTTGGTATAATGGTTTTACCTACAGTATCAACACTTATATTGCGACATGGAAGCAATTAACCAGTCAGTTGTTTTGCACACATTTTCTCTATTCTGCAGCACTGGTTGAGTATTATCTACCATAAATAATGAGTTTATAATGCGCAAACACTGCTCTGGCTAGCTCCAAAAGTACAAGATGAGAAAAACTACATCGAAGAAAACAAAGCAGCTAAGACGACAAAGAAGTAAAGTAAAGAACGAAAGAAAGATGAAGATCAAAAGCCCCGATGAATAAGTAAAACCGATATAGAAAAAAAATTGGTAGTTATATAGTAAGACAATCGAAAAGAAAGAGCATAGCGCATTCGGTAATAAAAAGAAACGATAAAGGCGGAAGAAAGTAGAAGAAGCAGCTAAGAAGAAAATAAAAGCAAACATTATAAAAGAAAATGTCAAATGAAAAAAAGAAAATGAGAGAAAGAATGGTAAGATGAAGCTAAAATAAAAGGAAAACAAAGATCAAAAAAAAAAAAAAGATCACAATAGTAAGAAAAGAGAAAGAGCTAATAATAAAAAATGGAGGTGAAGAAAAGAGGAAATAAGAGCAAAAAGAATGGAAAGAAAAATAGAAAGTAAAAGAAATAGAAAAAGAGAAAAAAAAACATACGAATAAGATGAAATGAAATAGCATTAAAAGAAGGAAGAACTATTAAAAAAGAAGTATGCACGTATTGAATTGAATAGAAGCAGGTCAAGAAAAGAAAGCTAGACAATATTTGTAATTAACAAATACGGAATTTAATTATTCATATGTTGATCTCTTTTGTAAAAGTTCCATTCAAGACTTTGCAACTTTTTGTTTTATATGTAATGATTTAATAGTTGATCAAAACCGCGTGCTATGGATATTCCCAATGGGTGGGGTGGCTCAGGTGGTAAAGTTTGGGACTGGCTTTCGGGAGTCCAATTTCACCTTGGGTTTTTTCTTGGTTTTAGTTCCTTGGGGGATTTTTCCACGAAATTGTTGCAGCGATCCTTCTGTAGGGCTTGAATTTTTTGGAGGAAAGCTCCGCTGGCTCTAATCAAAAACAATGTTAGGGCCCGTGTTTCATCGCCCTTGGATTATGGCCGCCCAGTGTCTCCCTCACCCTATCCTTTCCTCCCGGAGGTACCTACTTCAATTGGAGACACAGACACAAATATCCAGACCATGAGCACGGCTGAAGTATTGAAATCTCCTACTATGTCCCTACTAATCCAATGCAAGAACATTCTTTTAACATTTACAGCACCTTGCTTTTCTTTCTGATTCTGGTCTAACCGCCTAATCCTATCTTACGCCTGAGCGGATTTTTGTGCTTGTCCTTTGTATTCTATGTGGTTGTCAGGTGTCAGCTTGTATATACGTTCCTACATTTCGCAGAGACTTTATCAAGCCTTGCTCCTAATACCACATGATTGATGATAATCCAGCGGTGTGTTTTGGCTTAAGATGATATAGGTCTTCGCTCCGATTATGAGAAATATGTTATAAATCTCTGCGCATACGCAAATTCTATTCTACACATTAAAATATTTCAGTAAATCATAGCCTTCTCTCTGAAAACAACAAGCAACTTAAATGTTTGGAGCAGATTTAATTCAGCTTTCCAAACAGTGTATGTTAAAAGAAAGATTTATGATATAAATCCATAAAAGTGCTTATTTTATTGGTTTGGATTAAACAGTAGTATATCCTGAAATTCTGGACCGTTATGCCTTACTTCATTGGTTCTGTAACGCTTGTTTAAGCATTTGAGTTCCTTGGTTATTAACTTTTAATTCCCATAATTCAAAATTCAAAATTCAGCGTTTGCTCACACCGAATATGCTCTCCCTGCTTCGTGTGAGAGGCAGGCGAGTCAAAATAACTCAACATTGTTTTATGGAAAAGAATAACTTAAAAAAGAAAAATTCCTATATTTTATATAGTAGATATGTGGCATATTATAACAACAAATAAAAATGACACATTCGAAAGCATTATAAAGTTTAATTATGCTTTTACACAAATATTTCTGTTAAAATATAAAATAAATTCAATTCAATTTAATAACTGCCACTTGAAAACCTCTATAATAAAACACTACAAATGTTTTAAATATGTCAAATAAAAAGTCACCTCTCTGAGAACATAATTATATCTTGAAACATTTTGTTTTGGTAGCTTCACCGAAGTGTAATATCCGTTTATGTTTATGAATAGAACTTAATCTAGTACAAGGAGGAAAATGCAACGAACTAATAAAAATTACGCATAATAAAATTAAGACCAATTAATAAAATAATTGAACATGTGATACCAGAATAAACCACTTAATTAAATCAGATTTATAAGTTTGATCGGCCAGAAAGCATTTAAAACCGTGCATAGCGATTAAAGTTGATAATATTTGTTCAAATATAAACAATTTTTATAAATGGTAATTTATATTAAAATTAAGAAAATAAAACATTTAATTTTTTATTATTTTTAGCAATTTTAATTACAGAAAGTGCCCCATTAAACATTTTAGGAAGTGCAATAACTATGCAACATTTTCTAAAGATTTTAACGTTTGAATGTTTCATCACAAACAATCGTCAGGAGAAATATACGTTAAATCTGTTCGTTAAACTGTACATCTAGCATCTGTAACCTTTACTGCAAGGTCTATCCGAAACTTATAACCATCAAGGTATATGACTCAAGTCGGAGGCGAGAAATGCATATGGAGAATATTACTAACCCTAGTAGGAACTCGGTAACCTGGCTTTTCCCCCTTAATACTCACTTTGGGCTAAAATGGGAGCTCATTTAAAAAAAAAAAAAAAAAAAACAACAACAACAACAACAACAAAACAAAAAACCACACACGCGGATTATTAAGTCTCTTAATAAGATACCAAGTGTTATTATTGATACGTCCATAGCAGCGCGAGCTGGGCCAAGATCATGCCAATCGCCTATTGTAATAACCGACGATTCCGCGCTAATTTCTGCATGTGAGCAGTTAGAACAAACTATAGCGGTGTATAAGCATTCGCCGCTCGGCTAAGTTTGTGTGCTCTCTTGCTGCGTTAGGAGTTTTGCCTTCCTCTCGCAACTTCTGATTTTCCTTCCTTCTCTTGCTGCTAAGAAGGAGTATGGTTTATTACTCCTTTCCTTTATCGTTTTATTTATCAGCTCTCGTTTTAGGTATAAGTTGTTACATTTGGTCTCCGGGCTTTCCTTAATCGAAGCTATCGTCTGGCTGAGTGGAAAGTTACGCTGCACCGTTCTGCGACGATATTCTTCTACAAGACTTGCCCACAAAATTCTTATTCTTTGGTAATTTAATCATTTTCTTGATGACAGTAGCGACATAATTAATTATTTATTATATGTATAACTTTCTTTACATTTAACAATTTACACTCTTGCAGGAAGGTCTTTATTGTATGCTTTTAACCTGGACTGCTTTTGTTATGCTCCACATTGTTTTCCTAACAAATTCTTCCGCTGTGGTTTGGTTATATGCGACAGTTTTGTAGGAGAAATTTGCAGGTTAAATGCTCATATTTATTTTGAGTTGCTTATATCAGCTGTAATATATATAAAATTAAATTAATGCTTCATTCATTTTCAGTTTTGATTTAGAATATAAATGTACATATTTTAGAATAATGCAGATTTGATTCATACGTAAATCATTTATCTTGAAGATCAAGTTTAGGTAATATTACATTAAATGCCAAGTATTTTATCGGTAAATGTTATTGACATAATTATAATATTTAGAATTTGAATTTGTACGCTATAGTTTCTATGTAAAATCAGCCATACAAGAACCAACCACAGCATGGTTCCTTGTCCATTAAACTGATTGTCAACATGCAGTTATGACAAACCTCTGTCTTTGTATTATAAATTAGTTTGAGGTTAAGAGACCATTATAACTTAAGTTTTTGTGCTATTAGGGCGCCACTGTTATTACTTTACAGTATGTAGTGAAGTAAATGTTACTGTATTGCACTGTGTTAAAATGTTACATTAGAAGAGGGACACAAAGTTTATAGTAATGACCATACTGTAGAGTAAGTTAAAGTTAGAATCAAGACAGACGTTTGGCAGAATTACGGAAACAGAATTTAGTGAGTGAATGCAAATTTTATTAAATAATGTCAGAAATGTGTGACTGCAGATGAACACCATTTCGAATACCTACAACATATAGTGCGACTGGTGTGTCCTTGGCCCTGCGTGACTTGCATTCAGCAATCGCTAGGCACAATGTTGATGTCTTTATTCATTGTTGAATACTGCTTCAAGCCAGAAAAAACTGCCATTTTATGCCATTACATCATAAATTGTTCATATTCTGAAGCGTTTTAAAAAGTCTACTCCTATACAACAGCTGCCATGGCATTTTCAAGACATAAAAATCTGCCAACAGATGTTCAACTCCAAGGTTATTGGCTATGCATGCAAATGCATCTGCTAGGTTGTTCTTTATATACCTTCAATCAATTGTTTAGAAATGCCTGGCGAGTGAAGTACTTGGAAATCAAAGCACACATAATACATCCTTAGCAAAGTCCTACTCGAAGTAGACCCGGTACGTTGCCTATCTGCATCATTAGAACCTCATCTTAATGCGAGGGCTCTTCATTAAAGAAGATCATAATTTCTCGAGCTAAAAGTTAACGTTATCATATTTTGTTAGCTTAATGCGTACTGTACAAGTGGTACCAGTTTCTTGTCGTCACTTCCAGTTCCACCTATGAGAAGTGTGCAGTTTCGCCTACAGTAAAATGGAGGGAACATCTGACGAACATACTTTGAAGTTCTGCTTTCATTTCAACAAATATTCAGCTACGGCCTACGGAGAATTTGTTCTTCTCTAAAAAAGGGAGGTAATCAATTTCAAAGGAAGATTGAACCAGCGCTCCAGTTTGTGCTCCAAAGGAAGAAAACATTAACGCCGCTGCTGTCCATGTGAAAGGGGATCGTCGAATAACATTAAGAACACTTTCAGAAATTCTTAAACTTTTACTGGATGCACGAGGGTTCCAAGACTGCCAATTCCCGAACTAAAAACATTTGCGTGCAGGTTTGTAAGCAGTTGAAGACGATGCTACAGGAAAATGCGAAGTTGCTTCCAAAGGTAATCACTACTGATGAAATTTGACTACATCATTGCGATCCTGAGAGGAAACAACAAAGCTCTAGATAGAATATTATAGCATCAGCAACACCATAAGCAACAAAAATGGTTGCTTCTGCTGGAAATCTATAATCATTTCATTTTTCGATATTCAAGGAATGGTTTACCAGCATATCATACCTGCGCACACAACTGTACAAAGGGCAATGCTATCAAGACATCTTGAAAACAAGAATATCAAACGCAAAACCTGCATCACGATAACGTTGTTGTTGAGTATCTAACAAAAACCAACATAAAACATGCCCCTCGCCCTCCCTAAAGTCCAGATTTAGCCCCGCGTGACTTTTTCTTCTTTTTCCCAAATTGAAGATGTAAATTCTGTAGATCTGTACACCTGCCAAAAATGATTTCCAGCATGTATTTGAAGATTGGCAGAAACGCTGGAACAGATGCATTGCATCCAACGGGGACTACTTAGAGAAATATCGTCAGATAATTAGTAAAAGTACATTGTGATCATTATTTGTTGAACAGTCCTCGTAAGAATGAAATTTCGCTTTTATTCCAGAGGTTGCTAAGAAAATATCTGTGCGTAATCGCTTTAATTCTACAGCTTCGGGCCATGTGTATAAATATGTAATTTCTTCATATGTAAAACTACAACTTTTGAGTTACACCCTCATATGTATGATATTTATTTCACTCTCTTTTATTATTGTCTTTGTCCTTTGCCTTTTTCAGTATTCATGCCTGAGAAATTTCCTTACTATTATTTATAGGTATTGCTTTTACATTATCTTATATTTAACACCACTGCAGATATTGTTTATTTATATCTTATTTAAAATTGAAACACCCTTTTTAGCTATTTCTTTATTTCTAAAGTAGCTATACATTTATTAAAATGTTTTAGGCATTTTTTTTCCTCGTGAGCTAATAACTATACTACAGCTTCTTCAAAGTCCATATATCGATTTTTAAAATGACTTGCTAATCCCCATTTCTCATATTTACCTAAATATCTTCTTGTCCATCATTTGTTGTGCTATTAGTCTTGATTTATTTTATAAAGGTTCTGCCATACTGATTTCATTTTTCTTTAAAGTTTCTAATATATCACTTCAGAAGAAATATTTATCTATGACCTCTTATATGGCAGACACTAATAAAATATTTTCCCTAATATAACAAAATTGACAAAGAAACCAGAGTTAGGTTATTGCTTCACGTATCTAGGTAAAACAGAAAGTAAAGTATTTTACTCCTTATAAGAATATTATAGTAATAAAAATAAATATATTTCTATTTCACCAAAGCGCTATACACGGTGATAATCATATTATTAGAGAAAAACCTATAACTTGCAAAATAATTAACATACCAACAAATATGAAAACGATTAAATTAAGAAAAGTATTCTATGCCACCAATACAGTCAAATTAAGATTTTAAAGGTTGAAGCGATGGTATCACTCGACTTTCAAAGGTGAGCAACTTATTACGTAAGATTTGACGTAGGAGTTAATCGTGAACAACTTAGGGTCATGGGTTTGTGGTTTGCTGCAGCAATATATGCACGTTCATTTTGTGGTAAAGTTTCTTTTGTCTGACTGGAAATCATAAAAAAGTAAATGGATTAAAATAAGTAAATTCTAAATTGAAAACCGGAACTAGAATAAAATTGAAAATGCTCTAATTAGAGAATACAACAAATAGAATAGATAAATTAAAAACACAGCAGAAGAGGAGGAAAATGTAGAACAAATATAACTTACGAGTAAAAGGAGTAATACCATAGAACATATAGTAAAACACGGTCGGGTGTTAAACGCTATTAAAAAACAGATTACAGGGGGAAAGGCAGTACAGCATAATCACAAACGTGAAAATAAAATAACAGTAGAGAAATTTATTTCGAAACAAAGGAATGAAAGTAGATGCATACGGTGTCTCTTTGTCAACAGTTGTTTTTAAACCCGTATGCATATTCAAGAGACGGTCGCGACAGTAAAAAGTGTGTGTTACTCTCTCGGACGTTACATAGTTAGTTGCAGGCTCATAATAAAGTGATCTGTTTACCGCAGTAGAACGCTAATACGAGTATCTTGCTACACCTTTAAGTCATGTCAAAATTAATAAACATTGAAATCTACTGGTTTCTGAAAGATTTGCTTGTGAATTAAAACAACGAAACTTTAAAAAAATGCTTCACCTCACTTTCACGTAAATAAACTGGCATTTAGACAGCATTTAGTTTTTAAGTGCAAAATTCAGTTATGTTTTCAGAGAATTGTGTAAATAGCCATCCCCCCATGTTCACAAGAGTAATTTTCATTTACAATCATTTTTGCATCCAATTTATCTCACAGCTTCATCTCCAAGTTCTGAAAGGCTCGAGAAATAAAGCGCATCAAATCAAATAATTCAGTAATGTAAAATCTATAAACAGCAGGCATATCCGCATACAAAAGTTTACATTACGCTATAGCATCGATTCACATATTTTACTGTTTAATATACACTGCATCAATTTTCCCCCAATGCCTGTCCTGCTCTGGAGCGTGGACATGCACCCTCGGTGTGGCGGTATTCCACCTGTCTTCAGAGGCGAGCCGCTTGTAGAGCGGAACAATGTCAATTCAGCAGAAATGCTACATTCACTTAAGATATTTATAAACACAAAAACTAAATTTTCTGCATTAATTTTTGCCAAAAGAGCATATTATTAATATTCATCCCACAATAAATTATTTAAAAAATCGAGTGCTGTACTAGAGGATGAAGATGATATGATCACAGTGCGCCAAGGGGATTCTTAAACCTATTGAGACTTAACTAGGCCATAGACATCTATTTAGAAATGTAAAAATCCGGAGATAGAACTCGCGAAGTAGCACCAGGAACACTGATCACTAGACCATAGGGCTGGTCAGTTGCATTGTAAATGTTTAAAATATGTATATTAATCTTTTATCTGTACGATACGCTTAACATTTTCCCCCAGAAGTACTTACGAGGGCTGTTCAATAAATAATGATCATAATTTTTACAGGCGTTGTGAGAGGTGTACAAGTTGAGACATGTTCAGTTTCGCCTACAACAAAATGGAGGAGATATACGACGATCAATTCTGAAATACTGTTTTCGTCGCAACATTTCTTCAATTGAGAACTATGAAATGTTACAGAAGACTTATGGAGAGTTTCATCTTCCTTACAGCACAGCTTGAAGATGGTTTAAAATGCTTAAAGAGTGGAGGCAATCAATTTCAGCGCAAGGTAGACCGGACCTTCCAGTTTGTGCTCAATTGTCATTATGAGAGAGGACCGTCGAATAACTTTTAAGAAATTGTAAAACTTTCACTGGGTGCCACCTACGCGTTGGTAATTGAAAAGTTGCACATGAGAAGTGCTTGTGCACGGTGGGTTTCAAGACTGCTAATTACCGAACAAAAGGTCGTTCGCGTGCAGGCTTGCATACAGTTTAAGATGATGTTACAGGAAGAAACGGTGTCTCTTTCAAAGATAATCACTTTAGACCAAACATGGCTTGAGAAACTAATAACCCTCCCATTTTTTCAGTATTCAAGGAATGGTTTACCATATTGGGCAATGCTACAGAGATGTCCTAAAAACTCTGCAAGACTACCACACACTTGCAAAAATGCTGCACGGCCGTACATCGTCAATGTTGTTGTGTCCCTCGCTCTCCCTATAGTACAGATTTAGCCCCGTGTAAGTTTTTTTTTCCATATTGAAGAAATTTTTCATCACCGAAATTAGTGGTAAAGACTGTGGAGGCGGTTCTGAAGAACTTGTCCAAAATGGTTTCCAGCATGTCTTCTTTGAAGACTGTCAGAACCGCTGGGACGGTGCAATGCGTCCAACGGGGACTACTTTGAGAGATATCATCAATATTATGAGGATGAGTATATGTATGTTGTCAAAAAATTAAAAGTATGACCATTCGTTATTGAACAGCCCTCATATTTGTTTGGGTTAAATGCATGTTTCTATATCGTTTAGGAAAATAGATATTAAGTCTATCATAAAAAATTAAGAAACCTTTCACGCGTTTAAAAGTAAAACATAACACAGGTATCTATATACACTGAATGAACAATTTCTAGGAAAAAATTGTTCATTGAGCTTTACCAAGTTAGTAAAATGACTGCATTTATGAAAATAAAATCTGTTTAATTAAAATTCTGGTAGTGTTTGTGATATAATTTATAATTTCTGTGCAAATTTATTATATATTATATTTACAGCTCTCAAAAATTCAAGAGAGTGTGAGTAAGGTATGATTAGTTTGCAAATATTTTGAATCTCTCAGTTCATAACGAATAAGGCAACGATGTTATATATGATTTATTACGTTTAATTTCCAAGCCAAAAAAGCTACGTCTATTGATCGTGTGAGTGCAAAAGAACTATAAGGTCCATTATTGAGACAATATGATTTTATTTTTAGTTCCACCGCTTTCAAGAAAGCTGGTGCTTGTGCGTCAGCCCTTTGACGCCAAGAAATGAAACGGGAACAGGGGGATCACTATAAGAAAGGAATTTTATCTCAGATGTCAATCTCTACCTCAGTTCTAGACAGGTAGAATATCCTCCAAGACCACCATAAGCGCCTCGGTCCTTTCGTTCAGCGGACAACAGAATAAAAGAGTAAGATTCTCAGTGTGAAAGAGAGAACGATTCTTAGTAAAGTAAATTATTCTGTCGGAGTAAAACCGAAGTCTTCTTTCTTCCTTATAGTGAATATGTTTATTTAATAATAAACATAACTATGGCGTGTATATACAGGATGAGTAATCCATAAGTCGGGCGCCATAGGGCATAGGACTGAGTTATATTACCTATATATTATACAACTTCATTATTAGTCCAAATAACGAAATGTGAAAGAGGGAGCGTTTTATTTTATTTGTTTGATGCGCTTGAAAACAGACATGAAAGACATCTGGCATGTACAATGACAAGCTGAAAAATGTACCCCTGCATCTTCAGTGCCCCGTCATTTCTTCTTTAAACCACCACCGGTGGCCGAGGTCGTTACGGCTCGGACTTATGAGTGGGAGGTCTGGGATTCGAATCCCGCCAGGACCGTTCTCCTTGACTGAGGTTTATGTCAGGTTTTAGTTTTACGAAACTAAATGCTTAATAATTCACAATTTAATTACATAGATTTCTCTATATCTGTTACCCCGAAAGTTATACTTATATTTTAAAAATATGAATTCCAACATGCGTACAACGTTGTTTCATTGTTTGGGAAATTACATACAAGCAAAGAGATCCAAAATAAATGTTTTGAGATTAGGTGTAAGCTGGTGACCTAAATTTTAGTTTAGCAATACCATATCCTCCATTTTGATAAGCATTACCTTAGGCAAAATGATTTTAAGAAAATTCAAATTGTATAAGCCTTTGATTTATATATTTATCTACATTTCATCTATACCATAAATACATGCACAATTTGGCCTCTAAAACATTTCGTACTTAAAAAAATCCTTCAGAATAAAGAATCTGTCCTTCTATTTATTTAAATAAAATTAATAACTAAATTTCCTCTGGAAAGGTTACCAGGTTTTACTCCATCATCATAAAGAAAGTGGTGTGTGAATATTTCGGTCGACTGCATGCACATGTCAAAGTTTCTCTTTATGTCTGGAGCATCGTTTCATTTAGATAGACATGTTAATCTCATTTATCGTAGGGTTTGGACTGGTAAATCTAAAAAAAAGATATCACTAAACTTGGGTTAGATAGCTTCAAAGTCAATTTGGTTGGGAATGCCACAAAACAGAGCATATATGATAAACGAAACCTGTTATTTAAATATGCTTACAAGATTCCTGCAGCCACTGGCATATTATAACACGATGGTGCTCCATGTAATCGTAAACTAGGGAATCACTTTCCCTAAGATGAACAGGCCAAGTTGGAAGTCCACCATGGGTAAAAAGATCACCAGATCTGAGGCCCAGAACTTTTAGTATGGGAATATTTCAAAGTCAGAGAGCACAAGTCATGCAATTGCTCAAACATATTCAATGATTGTGTTCGTCGGTTACACATGAAAATTGTAAACGGACATTTATAATGGTTAGTAAAGTTTTTAATCTTGTGTCGTTTAATTATTGAAATAGGGGCTAACAATGTATTATTATTATTATTATTATTATTATTATTATTATTATTATTATTATTATTATTATTGGGTATCTTTGAAGTGTTTGAAAAGGCGTAAAATACTGCATAACTAATTGTTGAAAACTTTTCGTTAGCGTCAACTGCCAAAGTCTTTCCAGACGCGACGCCAATTAGTTCGGAAACGCTTAGCATCTGATGTTACCTGAAATCCACCTTTTCAGGTTAACTGAAGAAACCTTACCCAGGCAATGGATAGCGACCGGGTCCGGTAATTGACCAGTAGATGTGGTACCATCTCATTCATGGAAATTAATCCAATCAAATGAAATATAAAATCAAAACCAATTAAAACCATTTGAGCTACAAAAGCTATTGTTTATCAGTTTACTTTCATTCAACGCTCCAACTTGAATAAATGAATGTAGTATTTCGTTTTCGTGCACAGAGATGCCGCCAATTTTCTGGGGGAGGTATTTTTAAGGTTTCTTCCCACCAAACTAAGGTTTCCTTTCAAACGAATGTGCTAAAAATATTTCACGGTGATTGCCTTTAAAACTCTCAAAGGTTTAGTTTCAGAATTTCTTCTGCTCCTGATCTAATTTACAAGAATACGACGAAAAAAAAATTAAATTGAAAAAAAAAGTTAATGATGATAAGTGTACATCCTGCTCGCAGTACAATAAATGAAATGATAAAAATGACACTTCCTGACTAAATATAGAATTCAGCTCCCAGAGAGCTTCTGTATTGCTCACTGCAGTCGAACATATCAAAGGTTTTAAATGCCTCTACAGAGAAAAGTCCATAAGATTAAATTTAGAGAGCACAATCATTCTGGTTGAAATATGGGTAAAGATGAACCAGTCTTGACCTTTATGCTTTATGAATATCCCAAAATTATATATCCTAATTTTCTTCTCTGCATATGAGAAGTGTACTCGTAAAGGTTCGTACAATGAGATTATTTGAGCTATGGGCCGACAGGGCGCAGCTACGTAGAAAGGAGAAACCCCCTGTCAAGGCCGTAAAATGCGTGTGCAGATAGCAGCTAGTAGTTAGGTTTTGTCAGCAAGTGTAACTCTGTACTTTCATTCTGTGTAAATTATGTGCTAACTGTTTTTCGTTAGTTTTATCACTACATAAATGTCTTGAAGAACGGTTTTTATGTATGATACATGTGTGAAAATGGATTCTTGCAGAGAAGTGGTAAGACAACATGAAGGAAAAATCGTAGCAATCATGTTCTAGATAGAGAAACTGCTCGCCAACTTGTTAAAAAGTTACAAGGAGCTCTCAATGATAAGAATCGTCGTTTCTTACGGCAGAAAAGTTATATATTTCCTACGCAGATGCCAGCAAACCTCAAATAACTTCACTGTACATATCAATGAAGGTAGACAGCCATTTAAATTTTGCCATAGGTATTTCTATAGTTGCCGACATTGGTCTAGATATAATTCATTTCGTATTTAAAAGAATGAGATTATCTTTCAGTGGCTTCAAGAGGTCGTATACTTGGAGATCGTAAAGCTGGCACTTAAAAGTTTCCTTTGTCATATAATATTTCTATAGCGGTTTCCTTGATAAATGTAATGCTTCCAACTGTCGAGTTCTTTCAAACCCTATGAACTGAACATTTCAGTCTGAAAATATTATTGCAATGAAATAGAGGTATTTTAAATTTAAATATTATGTATAATAAGAAGTTTATAGCGAGTATTTACATAAATTATTGTGAGATTATTTTTGGGTTATATTTACGTAGCCCATATTATTTTACTGGCAGTATTGAAATCAAAATGTCCATAATGAAGCTATTTAAGGAAGAATAAATGCCACATACACTATTTTTCTTTCAAAGAAAAAGTGGATAGTATACTTCATTAAAGAAAAATAAGGCATAATAGTGGACATTAGATTTCTTTACGCATAAATATAGAATGTACAATTAATTTTGTTACTGAATCAGAACGAACTAGAAGCGAATTGAAAGAAACTTCCTAAAGTATGTTGTAAAGTGAAGGAAATAACAAGTAAAAGCATAATGAATCGTGTCAATTCAATTTACAGAAAACTTGATGGCAGCCACAAAAAAGTTTAGTGAAACACCCAAGATTGAGTTCAAGTTTTCAAACACCGGCTTAAATTAGTTATGCTCTTGTTTGTAAAATCCAAATTACTTCCAAATGCAATACACACATCTAAATAAATACATCAACATTTAAAAAAGTGAGGCTGTCTTGTGGCTAATTATAATGCTAAGTTACTTAATAACTGGAGCAAGGCAGTAAAGCATTTCACGGAACTAGAAAGACAATACTTCATGGCCCATGCAATGCCTTCTCTGGTCTAGCTAACCTTTGCGATTTAAATCACATATTATTCACGCTGCCGCGACTAGAAATGCCAATTCCCTGTGATTTCCGAAGAGAACATAAAAATTATACTACTAAACAAAAAGAATGCACCGTTATCATTTTTAATTATTAATTACATCAACTCATAACGCTTGCATTCCCCTCATGGTAAAATAAAGCGCCATTGAGAAGAGAAGAGCATTGAACTTATTAAAGATCATAGAAATATTGAATTAATTACCTGCATATATTTAGACATACTTATTACTTATATGTATTAACAGAGACCGAATAATTACTAGAACCAAAGAAAACCTATGAAAGTTCTTGATTTTTGATCTATGAGAAATCTCGGAGTAACTTCTAAGTTATTTACAAAATAAGCTCAGTGCCTCCATCAACGGCTAACATCTGCATATGTGACAAATGCAAAGACAAAAGATGGGGATGATTGGTGATACAACTGTCAAACGGTTTCTCACACAAGCTCTTCTAAAGTTAACCAGATGAAACACACATAATTTATTATAAGCTACACTTTTGGGTATGAAAGTATTGTTTAATAGCGGTCAAGCACCCACTGTTTAAAAAAAAAACACATTAGAAAACCATTAGGAATTATTTTTAAACTTTGTGCTTTTAACTTTATAGACTCGCAAATATTTTGTATTATCCAAGATCACCAGGCATGCTCTCAGCAGCTGTCAAGTATATAAATACACATACTGCCAAATTCGCACATTTTCAAAGTGTTTCGTTTGCACGAAGCACTTAACAATTCCGAGATAATATACTAAATGCAGAAAGTAAAAATGTTTAATAAGTCTTGCAGGCACAAACTATTAACTGCACATACGCGTTTCTTAATTACTTGTCTCAATTAGAAAACCAATTTTACCTCTCCTAACCTCAAAAGCAAAATCAATCGCTCTCTGGTAAGTGTAAACACAAATACTTTTAAACCCCATGTTAGCAATGGACACCAGTCATTAACACAGTACCTTGAAGGCTGGAGAACGAAACAGCTGTGATTAATAATATCGAAGGAAACAGAGACAAAAGAACCCAACTGACCTGCATAATATTCTCCAAAAGCATCCGAAACAGCTTCCGTTGGCTACCTCTCCGGAATAGGATACCGTCATGATAAACTCACCTCACTACACAAATTTCTATTCACGACTGACTGAGTGGGCAAGCTTGCTCTCGGTAAAAGGTAAGTTGAAGACATAACCGTGCGCCAAGTGGGACGCGACACTAGCGCACCACGTGGTCAATTCCTATAACTTCGCCGAAGAGAGTCTTTTACCTTGCGCTCCGACCTTGTCCATATGAACTCTCAACGCAACACACATACACCACATAATATTTTCGGCAGAGGGCAATGAATTGGTTTGTCGGGCTTTGTTATCGGAGCATTAGTACCTTGACCTTCGAACGGGAATATCCCGCTTTTCTGCTAGTATCATATCCGCCAAGGGTGTGTACAACTGTAATTTCTAAAGATAACCCCTGCACCAAGTCTTCTGGTGTAATTGTAAACTATTCGGGTAACAAGGCGTTACCGGATACATATCTTGGAAAATGGTGTTTCATTGTAATATGACAAAACGGTCATACGATCATTATTGTCTGTTACAAGCTCAGTGATGAAAATTATAACTGTAAACATTTAGTTATTTTTAAATGCAATGTCATATGGATTACAAAATACTCGTTTTAATATTTATGTTGGCATTTGTTATTACTGAGTAATTGAAGCAAAGATAATTTTTGCAAGAAGTAAAGTTTGCGTATTAATCTAAACAAATCAAAAAGTGTGTTATTTTTCAAAAGGGCAACAAGTTAAGGAAATATGAGGAATGATGTTGGCAAGGAAGAGGAATTGAGGTGGTCAACAAATTTGATTACTTAGAAGTAAGATTAAGTAGTGAGGGTGGATGGAATGATCAAAAGAAGGCGATACTAGTTAATGGGAAGCTTTCTCTAAAGATATTAGGGCATGTTTAGATAAAATACAGGGATTAAAGTAAATTGGTTGGAGAGAGTATATGAGGCAGTGGCGGAGGCTAAAATGCTCTATGGAGTAGGTTTGGGTTTGGAGGAAGGGTACGCTAATGTGAATATAATGCATAACAAACTTCTGCAAACAAATACTGCGCTTACTAACACCAAATGGCGTTGCTCAAGTAGAATTAGGCAGAATAGGTAGTAAAGGGAAAATTATGGAGAGAGTATTGAATTACTGGTTAAGAATTGGTAATTCAGATGAACATGGTGTTTTATATCATTGTTTGGCAGGTTAGCAAAGACTTAATCAAGATTCTACTTGGATTAACAACGTAAAGAAAATTAAAAAAAAAAAATGGGTTTGGGGATTTATGGAGAGCTGTGGAAGCATTAGGAAGGGGTATCTGGAAAGAAATGAGATAAGAATCGAAGACATTGAAAGGCAAGAAATATTTGCTAGTTTTAATTTCTAAACACCATTGAGCGATATATATAAAGCAGTAAGAAAAGGCTTTGCTTGGGCGAAAAGACGGTTTATGAATTGAAGGGTTTAAGAGCAAGGCGGAAGCTGGATAAATGTCCATTGTGTAGTCAGAAAGACAATAATTGACATATAATATTAGAATGTGAGGAAACTAAGTTTCTTAGAGAGGAGCTGGGAATGCAGAGATGGCCCAATCAACCAAAAGAAAGTACAAGGAAATAGATGTCGAATGTTAAATGAAGAAAAGTCGTGGTGGAAATTGGCATTTATTTAGGTAAGGTGAGAGCAGAATGATTGAAAAAAATTAGTGAGCAAGACAAAGAAGAAAATTTAGAGGGCAGGGAGGGAGTAGATATACAAGTAAATAATAGGCAGGGCCCTATAACTCGGTAACTGCAGTGATTGTGCATATCGGGCCCAAGGAACTATAGTTGGGTAGTGAAATACAGTAAATTATAATTTGCTAAATATATGGTTTATTAAATATTGTTGGATCTAGTGCCTTCTGGGTTTACCATTCCTTTTGTTCTATTTTAATTGTATTTTATGTTAATTTTGTTATAAATATTTTGTCTGTAGATGTAGTCTGTAGGGGTACATTTGTAATAAATTTCAGTAGGAAACTGTTGATGAGCCGAAGACCATGGTTCGGGAATTAGTTAAATAAGTAAAATTAAAGTAAAATGTATTGAAGAGTATGGTTTCTTAAGTGATGCAAATTAGGAAGTTATGAAATTAGCTAAAAAGGGGGGAGGGAAAACGCAAATTTAATTGTAATGCTATTTGTTTAAATAAATAAATGAACGAATTCATTCATTGATATTACTGAAAATATATGCATTAACGGTATGTTTTATTCCCACAGTACTTATTCATTCCCTATATGATAATTTTTAATAAATCTGTTATCTTTATTGTAGTTTTTTATACGTAAAACATTTCTAAAGTTTACGCATAGAATTTTAATTACATTTCTGCATATTTAAAACGCTCAACACCATTATTCCTTTCTTTTTTATATTAAAGATAAATCTACACTGGCTTTCCAACAGCCTTCAGTACCGAATGGAACTTTCTGAAATGTTGCACATATTTTTAAAGATTTACGCTATTATTTACATATAAATTGCTCTTAATTGCTCGGGAATCACTTTTCTTAGCTTTATTAGAATTACCAGCACTTTTTGCATATTTAATAATTACTTGCATGCTTTTGGTAAAATTCTCATTCTGCGGAACTCGTTTTGTTATTAAAAATGTGAAAAATAAATTTCTAATAAAATGATCCTAAAGGCAAGGCTTACCTGCGCCGAGGTGAAATTCGCACACGAAAACCTAAGGAGATAGGAGTAGCAGCATCTGTTATACCCACATGTTTATTTAAATTGCAAACCTTAAATGTCATAAAAAAAAGCAAATTAACATAGTTCAGCTTATGGCTTCATGCCAGCTGCCATAAGATTTCCGGAACATGTGCATTTATGGGGGAGGCAAACTTTTTGGAAAAAAATAAAACACTTCTAGTTGAATTGCTCCGTCTTGTTACGCTTGAGATGGACTGTACTTTAAAAGAATGAACTAGAAAATTAGAGCTTGATACAAGTAGCTAGGCTACATGCTACGAAGACAAAAAGAAGAAAAGGAGAAAGTAAAAAATAAAAAAAAAAAATAATAAACGTATCTATAATATAAAAAATTTTAAAAAAATGCAGAAATAAATAAGATATGCTTGGCAGTTTTTGATACCGCAAGAAAAGGTAAAAAATAATGTTCTATGCCATTCCGTAAAATACCATTTTGGTACGAAAGTAACACAAAATAAATGGAAAGACCAAACGTGGCATCCAAACAGTATATAAATTTTAACAAAAGTATAAAAGGTGCTGTGATGTGGACAAGAAAACCTGCAGTCTCATAAGCAAAAGAGTATATAAAGAAAAAGGAAAGAGAAAGAAAACACATAGTTCTCTCTCTCCAATTAAAGTTGGAATTTTAGTTTTCTATAAATTATTGTTTTCGCTGCAGCTCATTTTAAACAGGTAACGCAGAAATATTATAAGCATTTCAAGGAAGTAAAGCAAGTTTTAAGTATACTTTTAAGGATTTAAGATTAAAACATTCAGCTCCGTTCTTCAATTACATTCTTAACTGGAAAGCTACTTTAAAATTTTAGTTAGTTTCACCAAACCTTGTTAAAATTATAAAACCAGGTAGAAAAATACTTGACATGGTAGATAATTCTGTGTTTCACCAAGCTCCTTATGGCTATGGGGAAACAAAACAGAGAAAATTTTCAATTCTGTGTTTAAAATATAATCTAAAATAATTATGAATGGTAATTTATAATGTAGGAATAGTTTCAAAGAAATGGAAAACAAAACCTTTTATGAAATATATTGGATAAGTAAAGAAATGGGCGAGACATGAGAAGCAGGGTGTAATATAGGAAAAAGATGTCAAATAAAAGTTCTCCATTGTTGTACACCACCTATTTCCCCCCCCCCCAAATTGTAGTCAATTGCAAAACTCTCAGTTATTCCCATTCAGCACTTTTGACATATACTGGAAGTTTCCAAAAAGTCATAAATGGCACTACTGACTATCTAAAGCTACTTTTCTTTACATATAAGTAAATTATCAGATGTTATTGTATCCTTACAGAATTTAATGCTCTAACTAATCAATCTTTTTGTCTCCATTATTTTTTTCCTTTAAAATTGACATGAAGTAATACCAACCCTTTAGTATTCTGTTTTACATCTTAATTGTTATTATATGCACAAGCAAACTTCCCCTATGAAACCTCCTTTATTTCAAAGTTACTCCATTGATACAATTTTTTTAGTTATATTAATAAACTTCGATAGTTTATTAACAAGCACTGCCGAAAAAGTTCTATCACATCCACTTATATGTGATGTCATTTCGGTTGCCATGAGCACACTATGTAGACAATAGCATTTCAGTTTTTAAATTATGTCTGTATGAAAAATTGCAGCTACTAACTCTCAGTGAAAATGCTTCACATAATTAATGATGGAACATATACATCACTTTTGCACTTGTTAGAGTGTATTTAACGCAGTTTGATGCAAATTGTCATAAACGTGTTAGCCAACTCCGATTATATAATAACCTACAAGCAATACACTAAAAACTGCTGTATTACTAATACGATCCCTACTCAATTAAATATATTATTATATTTTCCATAACAAATTTAATTTAGTACGGATCATCTTAGTAATACACCCGATTTTAATGTTCTACTTGTTAATTATTATTTAATGCGTATTTAACTTTTCAAAAATGATTATATAATGACAATGTAGATGATGTGAAAAATGAAGAACAGGAAGAAAGGATAGTATATTCAGTAACAATAGAAGACATGCAAAATGTTATCAAAAGAATGAAAAATTAGAAAAGCCCCACGAACAGACAACATTACAGTGGAAATAATATAGAGGGTTGATATTACAACTACCCTTATTACATTTATTGAACATGTGTTGGAGAATGAAGAAAATTGCCAAAGAATGGGAGATAGCTCAAACTCTCTCAACATTTAAAAAGGTACAAGGAAACGAACGCAAAAACTATAGAGACAACAAGTTTATTAAATGTAATGCATAAAATGCATGCAAGGATAACTACCTTCAGATTAAACATTTTATGTAATGTAAAATTAGTGAGGAACAAAGTGGATTTAGGACTGGCAGAACATGTATGGATAATGTTTTATAGTAAAATAAATCATAGAAAAATGAAGAGAATTAACTTGAAACATATATGACTTGGTTGACGTAGAAAAAGCCTTTAATAAAGTAGACCGCTCATTATTATGGAAAATATTATATCAAAACAGAATATCCTATACTTCTAATAAAAGACATAAAAAGCTTATATATAAATGCAAAAATGATAACAGATGTAAATGGGAAGTCAACAGAAGAAATGAAAATAATTGTGGTCTAAAATAAGGATTTAGTCTCTCTCCAAAATGAGTTAATAAATATATGGATGGAATTCTTAAAGAACGGAAAAAGATTGTACACAAAGAAATAGAATTATGATACAGAAGATCAGTAAATATTTACAGATGATATAGTATTAATAAACTACTAAACGCAGTATACCAACTAAATAAAATAAATAAAGAACACAATAGGATAATTTCAAAGACTAAAAACAAAAGTAACAGAGTTCCGAGGTAAATGCCCAATAAGAATAACAATTGTGATAGAAAAAAAATATTAAAACAAGTATCACACTTTCAGAATTTAGATTGTGATGTCACATATGAAGAATATCAAGATGTTAATATAAAAATGCCAAAGTTCCAAGCTGTGTGTGGAACAATTAGACACACTTTGAAAACCAATGTGAGAAAAGACACACAATTAAGATTTTACACAATTAAGATTCTGCCTTACCAGTTATTTTTATGTAAGTGAGGCCTAGGGCTTTAAAAAGAAGAAGAAGAAGAAGAGAATAAAATTCAAGCAGCAGAAATGCTTTTTACGATCTGTCAGAGGTTGCACAAAGAAGATCACACAAGAAAAGAATTAGAAAGGAGACCAGCATTACAACAATTAGAGAATTATAGACAAGAATGCGTAAAATGTTTAAAAATAATGAAAGATTATAATAAAAAAAATATGTTGACATACAACTCGAAAGGAAGATCAATTGGAAGATCCCCCCCCCCCCAAATGGTAAAAACAAAACTGTGAAATCGGAACAGGTAGGATCTAATTCGTGATGGAAGAAGAAGAAGAAGACTAAATTAGATGTATTATTAATATAAATAGGAATTCTTAATGTAGTTTTTATAAAGGTATGTCCTACCTTCTGTTTATACCTTCCCTTCATTCTAACGGACACATTGTGTGTGATAAAACCTAGTGCATCTGACCACAGGAAGCTGCAGAGAAGCATTTGGTAATTGACCACGAATGCTAATGTTTATCATCACCACAGGCAAAACTATTTCTGTTGATGGCATTTAAAGGCTATCAAAGAAAAATCTGCATAGCATGAATAATAAAATACTCAACTATATTGTGAAATATGGTTGCAACACACGAACAAGTTGAGGTATGATTTGACGCCTAATTGCAGCAGACAGATGAACGACGAAGTAGAATTAAAAGAAGAAAAAGAGTAGGAAGAAGAGAAAAGAAAATTTTAATGAGAAGATTAAAGAAATTAAAAGGCACAATAAATAATAAAGAGAGAAATAAAGCAGGAGTAAGTGATAAAAAACAAGGAAAAAACAAAGAAAAGGATAGAAACAGAATAATGAGAAGAAGGAAGAACAAAAAATAGAGCTGGAAGGAAAAAGAAAGTCACATAAAAGCAAAAAACTTCATAATTATTAGAATAAGAATGAGGGGAGGGCAATAATGGAAAGTAAAAGAGAAAGTTAAGGTAAAAAGAAGATTAATAAAACACAGAACAAAAAGATAAGGGTGGTGAAAATTGTGAAAATTAGCAAAGTGTAGAGACGAGATTGAAGGGAAGAGAAAGGCGTTGGCAAAGGGAGAAGAAATAAAAGACGAGAACGGAGAGAAAGAAGAGACCAAATATGCATAGGGTGGGAGAGGAGGGGAAACGATGTACCTTGCGATCAGTGTTTTTTTTTTCCCCCTATGAGCGAGACCCCAATTCATTTGGAGGTGGTAGCAAATCTGCTAGCTTACTTGTTTGCCTTGCTGATTACCGCAGTCGTAGCACAGCTGCTTCCGAGTGTATGTTGTGTTTTTCGTTTCTTAATTCCACAGTATACACAAATTATGCCTTATGCCTCGTTTGTTTACAACGCACAGCGTGTCTTTATGTACAGTTCATACGTGTTAACTCACTGGTGAACGAATCATAGAACCAATTTTTTTGAGCATACAGTTCATTCTGTTACTTACGTGAATACCATACTAACCTCCTTTTTCAGAGAATTAAGCGGCAGGGAGCGTGATCATGCATTTTTTCAACAGGACTTTTCCACGTTCACACTGCGAATAATTCCATGACAGCAATTCACAATGTATTTCTGCAAGACAGAGTTATTAGTAGGAACTTGGGCCTCCCCAATCCCCCGATTTAACAGCCTCCAATTAGTATCTATGTGGTAAATTAAAAAAAGGTCATGCATAAGAGGAACTCGCACAAGAACTCAAAGATAATATTCAGCAAATTGTACAGATTTCTCAAAATGATCTAAAGCGAGTGATGAGATGCCAAAAATGTAAGGAGAATGAAGGCGGGCAGCTTCAATGCCTCATTTGATAATTTAGTAATTAATGAGCCTCTTACATTGGTTTGTATTGCGTTGTATGGTTGCTTTGTTTTATTGTCTTTAACATCCCACTAAACACCGAGACCAGGCTGGTGGGCTAACCGGCTAGCGAGCGGCGCGTTCACCCATAAGCAAAAAACTCCGGAGGAAAACAAAACTGATCGCACTGCAAAATAGGAAGTACTGGTGAAGAGAAAAGAAAAGAACCGCCAGACAACTATAATTGTTAGATAATGAAATTAATTAAAAATTCAGGCGAAATATATTTTCACTTCAAATAAAGAAAGAAAATTTTCCAAAAAGAAAAGGATGGGGAAAACAATTTTTTAAAAAAGTATTTGTATCTATTACAACATAATTTATTTCCATGCACTTTGTACATTATTATGTGAGTGGATGTTAGTGTCTCTGTGTATAACAATATTTATACAGTCACCAATTTCATTGCAGTGGATTTCTTAATGGGAAATCGAAAACTGCCGAAAACAATACTTGAATGTCGTGAATGTAAAAACAAATCTAGAACTTTCTAAATATTGAGTCGTTAGAAGATAATTGTAATTACATATTCACTTTAGTTTGAGAAACAATTAACACCTGTTTCCTATTCGAGGCTTCAGCTGATTGGACAGGTGTGCATGTTTGCGTTATGTTAAAATATTCATACCGCATTTCTTTCCGAGTACAACCAATATACAATTACTTCAATTTAATATAATACTTCAATTTATTACGCTCTTCAAAAGCCCAAGCAGTTAAAACCAGGAGCGGCAACTTAAAGAACCATGTCTTTCGAAGTCACAGCACAAAGAGTAGAAGAAAGTTAAGGGCCCAAGTCGATAAAACAAGAATAAAGAGCAACGAGCTTGTGTGCCACCTGCACGCAGTCTAAAGAAAGGTTGAGTTTGAAAGGATCAAAGCGCCGAAAGCGACTAATGTATGACAATCAGTCAAGTAAAACGTCAGAAAGGGATGCTTCTAATACGTAAACGTTCCTAAACTGAATTCCTTGGCTTTGTATGCTACAGTAGCCGCATAATTTAGTGCGTGCCGGCATGTTCAACGAAGCGCAGTTCACAGAATACACTGCATTAGTCAAGCCTTCCTAACAACTGAGTAACTAAATGCATTCAACACCGCAAGGGAAAGCTGTGCTCTCTAGATTACCTTTCCTAACACTCTGTATCGGGGAGGCAAGAACTTCTTTTTATTCTTCTAACAATAATAATAAATATTGTCTTATTAAGAGCTTGCGGGATCGTAACTTGTAATGCAGAAAATGAGAGCTTACTTCTCTTCCTATCGCCAGCACCAGCGGCCCGGTTAATCGAAGCCTCCAGCATGCATTCTGTCTTATGGTAACCATTGCCGCTGAGCTAGATTTCCCCCACGCAGTGCAGTGGACATGGATAAAACTAGTGCTGATTTAAAGCATTCCAATGGGGATATCCCGAGTTCTTCGCTGGAGATTTCTTCGTCAACAGTAAGTGAAACTGAACAACACGAAGTTTTCAAAACACGACAAGTAATCCAATTCCAGTGTTATATCTTCAGAAAGGTAATTTTAAAACACTTGCATTCTAGATTTTATTTAGGAACAACATAAGTATTTATGTAAAAGGAAAACTTATTTTATTGACCATATTTACTGTTAAACGCAAGAAAAGCCTTAAAAACATGTCAATAGGTTTAGTTTGGCATGCTCATTCTACAAGTCATTTGAGAGTTCTATTTTGTACAAGAAACTATTGAAAGAGATCTTCAATTTTTCAGAATACTCAATGAATATCACAAGGATGAAAATTAGACATAATAATTAAATGCAGAAGAACCGGGAGGCAATGAAAAGTTTAATCGATAGGTTCGCACCTTCCATTTTGGGGTATGATTTAATATTTCTTTGAGAGAAAGTAGGACTAAAAAAAATAACGCTAGCATAATTGGAAAATGAATATTTCCATACATTTTAGTTATGGGCCCTACGTGCGGCGAGTAATTTGCAAGCGTTTTCAAAAATCCTGCACAGAATATAAACCAACTGTTTCAAATGTTCCCTAAGAAAGAGCACAATATTATGAGAAGAGCCAGGAAGGTCAGGCATTTATTTTTGTTAAATTAGATAGGCAAAAAGACACTTAAAATCCTAAAAATGGGTAATAATAGAATTAAAATAGTAATTTACTGAAAGTGAAAACATAAACTAATATCACTCATTATTAATCAAAATATGTATTTAAGGCACTTTACAATTTCTTTATAACATAATTAAAGTATTTAAGCTTACTTTTATTTGTTACACGCAACAAGATATTTTTCTAGGTATCAACTGTTACGGTCAGCCGCTTGTCAGAGAGAACATTTTTCATCGTAGAAAAAGAGCGCTCTATTTTCGTTGAAGTAATTGGAGCATATTTAAAACAAGTTATTTAGGAAGGACTCATACAGTTACAACAGAAGATTCACCTTCCAGGACATGGTGGAAATGATCAAGAAAAAGTAAAGTATTCTGTTGAACATGGCGAATGAACGAAAGATGTGCAGTGGTTTCTAGTGGGGTTCATTTTCTATTAATGTCTTTACATGGGGAATCAGGTTAGTATCTCTCTTACTTACGTACTGAACAAGTTGTAGATACAGTTTATTGCACAGCTGTACCGACCTCATCTTTCTCGTTTGCAATTGATTATTACATTTATGCAGCTGAGTCTCCCTATCACAATTTTCCTTGAGCTGTCTCGTGCAGGTCCATTACAAGGCCATTCACCAGGACTATTCAAAACTACAGTACTTTCCTTATCTTCTCCATTTCCTGGTATTCGCATGTCCGAGGTAACCGTACGATCCTTGCTCTAATGAAGGATCTGCTATTTAAAGAGCTTAAGTTAATGGGTTGAGCAGAAAGTTTTTGATTGCTGGAAAAGAAATGTATAACAAGATTCTCAATAAATATGTTTGTGAAGTAAACGTGCAATTTAATTTTTGCAACTTTTTCATCTCGATATATTGACATTCCTTATGTGCTTTTTAAAATGCATAAATAATCGCAGGAAAAAATCATAACAATCCAAAACCGACAAAAATGTTTTAAACCTTAAAATAGTCAACAGAAGCAAAAATAGATAGGAAAAAAGGGGCAAAATAAAAACATTGTTAAAAATCAGGTGCTCTCATTTAAAAAGACAGTTTAAAAATATTTTTCATACTATTAGCACTATTACCACTATTTTACATTGTTTTATATGTATATTAAATGCTGTCTTATGTTTGATGTTTGCATTTAACTTTTTTTCGACGTATAGGTCTAACATTTAAATTAAAATTTTAGGACCCTTTTATGGATTATAAATATGAATATCATTAAGAAAGACTGCTTTGACACATAAAGAATTCCTTCTTATATTACTTCTTGAAGTGTCTATAGGCTTTTCACAAAAAAGCGAACAAAGTTTTTTTAAAAATAAGATTGGCCTTTGCTTGGAGAAAGTTCTGGGGACTCAACTTCAACCTACAAGATAAAAAACCCCAGCTTGAGGTATTGGAACGCATACGTTCCCGGTGCTCATGTGCGGTTGCCAGACATGGTGCCTAACAAACCATGAACACAGCTCAAGTGTGCCAGAGAAAAATGGAGATGAAGGTGCTAGGTGTCTCATTTCGTGACAGAGTGTGCAACATAGACTTAAGGAAACGGACAGGCCTGAAAGACTTGAAGAATGAAATTCACTCTCTCAAATGAAAATAGGGTTGTCACGTCTGTAGGCTTCAGGAGAGCTCGTAGCCATCCATATGTGACCGCATGCCATGCGCTTTCATTGGAAGCGGAAGAAGAAATAAGCAATATGTAGTCATGTTCTTCAAGACCATACCAGCAGCCATTGGTGAAGAATAACATGAAATTGGACCATCTGGAGAGAAAATAAGTACTTAAGACAGGTATAGATGAGCAGAACTTAATATATGATTTATGGTGTATAGACGTTAAGATCAAGCTGAGTGTACATGTAAATAACGTATAGTTCTAAATCAGGGTGCTATAGAGCTTACACTTGAACTGCCTCACCAAGTGAGTACATTCATGTTATCTCCTTTGTCTTTAACGTAATTGGTAAGAATTTTACTATCATTCATCACTTGGAATGGTTTGTGAAAGCACCTATGTTAACTAAATTAAAAACTGGTTTACAGTATGGGAGAAATGAAGTAATTATTCTTTCTTTAAACTTTCAGCTGAGTATTCTGTGTCTTGCGAGTCTACTTTCATTCATTCTGTACTGCTGCTTTGCTTCTTGGCCTCTTAGGATAATGTAATCATCAGATACTTCAGATATTTTTACATGGCCCATGTATAATTTCTGCACTTGTTGAGTGTTGAATTCCTACGTGATGTAGCATCTTTGGTCTGTCTATGCAATAGCTTAATTGGTCCCTATTTCCAATGTTTTAAGCCAACAAATGCATATTTGACATCTTGTTCCATGCTATGATACTGAACGATTTGTTCACATTTGCATTTTTCCAATCATGAACTTTGTAAGGTCAAGGAATGTATGCCTCATGGGAAGAAGTTATTTCACTTATGAAATACTCCGTGGTTTTACAGGATCTCTCACGCACAAGTTAGGCTACTGAAACCACTAATTTTGTACTAATTCAAGGTTCTCATAACTACAGGTACAATTACAATTACAAATTCTTCAGGAGGTGTTGGAAATGTCCTTCTCCTGCAATCACGTAACTGGCATCTTTTTAGGAAAGTTTCTTCCACGCGCATCAGCCTAGCTTCCGAAATAGAATTAATTTCCTTGCTGATATTGTCTTTCAGTTCTCCTAATGGTGTGGGGATCTCACTTATATACTTTATTTTTTAAGTTTGCCCATAACAAAAACCATATGATATGAGATTTGTGGACTATGTAGGCCATAACCCCCTCTTAAATTACCCCATCTTCAAAAATTTTCTGAACGAAATTTAATAATTGCAACTGTAAACGCTGGAAATATCCCGACCAACAGCCAAAATCGGCCAGTTGTTCAAAGAATGAGGTGAGTGTACTATTTCTATAACGTTTTGAATTTACGGATTTGCAAACAATGTTGCTCTTTATATTCTTTACGCATTAATCACGCAAATATTCCAATTTTCTTGTGATGCAAAGGGACTTGCTGCGCTAAATTGGGTTTCTCTGAGATCCAATGCCAGTTATTTTGCGTTGAAACATCGAACCATGCTTCATCAGAGACGATTATTAAATTTGAATCCATTACCCATTATTAACATTCCTCAAAATCCAGTTACAGAAATGTATAACACTCTGGTTATCACGTGGTAAATTGTGCACAACAGTGATCTTTTATAGTTTAAATTTTAAGAGTTTGATAGTTCGCCAGGCTGAGCTCATTAAAATTGCAATTTGCTATACAAGCCATCACGAGTTTATTGAGGGGAATGTTGTAATCGTTCTCCAATACATCTACTTTTTCCTCAGTAAGCACGCACCGCTTTACCTTCGCCTCTTATCGGAAATCGAACCCGTTTTCCTAAATTTATTTAAAAGTTTTCGCACGGCATTTCTACTTGGAGGACACACTCTTGGAGATTCTGTTAAAAATCGCCGTCTAACTTCCCTCAAGATAATGTAATCACAAAGGTTTTTTTTTTTTTTTTTTGGAGCAGTGTTTAACGCCCGTTTTTACTCTGAGGCACCGCAGGCGGTGGACACTGATCATACATGAGATGAAATGATATGTTGGGAAAGGGTATATATGATACAATATAATAATAATAATAATAATAATAATAATAATAATAAATGTAATAATAATAAAAGTAGAAAAGGATAAAACACTTAGATAAAGTCACACTTGAAATTGCTATATTTCGAACTCGTTGAGTTCTTCAATGGCAAGAAGCCTAGACAAGTCATTTTTGCCATAGAAGAACTCAACGAGTTGGAAATATAGCAATTTCAAGTGTGACTTTATCTAAGTGTTTTATCCTTTTCTACTTTTATTATTACTGTTAATTTGTTGCATTGTTAATACTGTTACTTTATTTTTACTTTATATATATACACATATATAGAAAGCGTTCCAGGTCTAAGTTTCGGGTACCTCCCGGGCATTTGCCATTTATGAGGACTGAGGAAAACCTGGAAAAAAACCCAGTCAGGGAGGACGGTCCTGGTGGGATTCGAACCGAATGGTTGATGTAATGTATACTTATCTCGTGGTATTATTATAACAAAAACAAAAACCTTATAATACGTGAACACTCAAATCACTTCCAAATTTGTCACAAGCTTCGGTAAGACTGAGGAACGAACAAAAGTAAGCCAAGGTCGCAAGGTGCACGGAGTTGCAAGTCGAACCACCACTCTGCCGTGGCACGCAGATGGCCCATTCGTACGTGAAAGACGCCATAGTTTAACATATATATTATTAGAAATATTTTGGAGTTTGCATCTTAGTAGCTATAATACTTCACAGTTGAAATAGCAAAATGTGCTATTTCAGCTATTCAGGGAAACAGCTCAACCCTCTAAATAAATGTAATTTTAAGGCCTTTAAATGCTATTATACAAAGTTAATATCAATGGTATAAATTAAGGTACAAACTTTTTTTTTTATTTTTACCACAAATGATCTACCTACTGATTATGACATTTTTCAGAAAAGAATAGATATTAAAACAGTTCTGTAAGAACTAGCAAGTGACAACATATTTCTAAATATAAGGAATCCAAAGTAGTATAAAATATTACATTGTAATTACGAATGGAGCTGTCATTGGAAACGAAACGCTTTCATATCAGTAAAGTTACTTTCAGTAATGCACGAAAGAAGGAACCAAGCATCACACTTTGATAAAGCGAAACAATTTGTCATTTTCTGTTATAATTAAAAATATCAGTAGCAAAAATAACAGAACGTTTACTGCATGCCATTTTTATGCCACTAAAGTTTCTCCAAAATGGGTAAGTGGAACATAATATAGTTTCTATGGAATAAGGTGTAACTATATCAGTGAAAATAATTATAGAAAAAGTATTTAAAAATAAGAAGTGAGAATTAAGGGAGCAGATTCTGGCTGCTAATAGGCATCTACCAAGAAAAGATAAACCATATTCTTAGAATGTCCCGTACTTGTTAAACTTTGATTAATAAGCAAGAAAAGAAACATTGAATTTAAAAAATGAATCTATAGTAAGCTTCCAAAATGTAACATAACGTAAATGAAATATTCTTGTGAAGCCTACACATGGAACAATATTACTTTTAAATTTAAAACAATGACATTTACTATATTTTCGTGCGAAAAATTCAAGTAGGTCTACTTAGTAACGGATACCTTGTTTATTTTAATTACAACTGCCTCCCACTGGAGAGAGCTTAACAAATTAGTATTTTAGCAAAAACAGTTTTCTATAATACATAAATTATACATATACTTTTGAAACAGCAAATAATACAGAAAATGTTTATAAAACGTGTATTTTTTTTAAAAAAATAACAATTTAAGCAATGGTTTGTTTAAATTAGGCCTGCCTCTTTAAAAACAATAGTAACTATATATTCTCTAAGAGGTGTAGGTAATTAACATTTCCTGGAAAACAACTCAAGAATTTACATAACCAGACCGTATACAGCTAACATGGAAGATATCTCAAAATGAAATGATGATGATCATATAATAAAATACCTACTAAATTTTATTCAAAACCTGACGGATAGCACTGATATAGCTATTTAAACTTAATATATTTAATGCAGAATATTTCTATATGAAATTTTAATTCGTTTCACTAAAATGGTTGACTCTACTGTAAAAACGCTGACTATTTAAAGAATCTCGATAATATGTAGTTTATAATCATTATAAGACATGTTATAGCACTGAGAATAGTCACAAATTCTGCTAACTTAACAAGTGGCCGATTGGGGTGACTCAGGCAGTAACATATGGGCTCAAAACACTTGGGGTCGGCCATCTTGACCTTGGTTTTCTCACAGTTTCTACTATTTTATTCCGTTGATTCTGTTACAGGAAAAAAGTGCCAAGACAAGATGAGCGGTGGTTTGGGAGTTAGAAATGTTTTCTGCCTCTGCGGCCCTTCTGAGAGAATCGAACTTGGGAGGTCATCCGCCGGCCCCGGGGTGTCTCTGGGTATATTTTAGGAATTACGTCAACGTCAATGCCTTACCGCCCCTGGATCCTCTCCCCAGTTTCTCCGTCATACCTCCCTTCCTCTTGGAGTTACCCCTATTGGAGGTAGGCACAAATGGTCATCTTGAGTAAGGTTAAAGTAAGTAATATCCTCGTTTGTTGCTAACAATCCAATCCACTTAAACTCTTGAAAACTAACTTAAAGTCTGGTAGATTTAGAGAATAATGCAAATGAGTAATACATACTACTTAATATGAGCTAGATATATTTAATTATTGACTTATCGGGTTTAAAATTAGCTATTATTTTCGTTAGCTGGGCGGTCTCAACGGCCAGCAGGTTTCTAAAAGACGTTGGTTGATTAATGACCACCTGCAACCATCAAACGCCTTGATGTGAGTTTCGCCGCACAGCACAAAACTTCGCATGTTGCACAAGGGCGAATATCATTCAATGTTTCCACCGCAGTGTAAACCTGTTACCCTGAGATTGCATTTTTTGTGCTGAAATAGGCTTTATAAGAACGCTGCTTCATCTTCGGTGCACAAGCGACGAAGTCCTTTACGGCGAATATAGAGATACTTAATAGCCTTTGGCATCTCTGCTTAGCAAAAATGGTTACTGCTTTTCTATCTATATATAATACGCGTGGAAGGGTGCCAACTAATGAAAAATTGTTTGTAACTTTTTCTTAGTTTTACTTTTTAAAAGTGTTCTATTGCGTTAAAAAATGGTATATAATTTCTTGCATTTATTGGAGACTTTAATTTTGGCACAAAATATCGCAATTATAATTTTTTAGCATTAATAAACTATAATAGAATAATCTGCATATTGTCACGTATAAGACAATAGTTTATGTATGGAAAAGTATTTTTAGATATGCAAACACGCGTTCGCAAATATTAGATATAAACTTCTGTATCTGCATGGACCCGTTGCCACTTTTAAATGAACTGAGTGTGCTAGGACAGAAGGCTGCCTCCAACCCCTTCTATACTCCAGTAGTTAGTAACCTGATTGCATGCTTGTATAGCAATCTGCCGGTGTCTATTCATATCACATTAACTTTCTGAAAATCTGCAGCTCACAATGAAAAATTTTAAATATTGCCCAATGCGATTAAACAATTAGAAAAGCCTGGTTTGCAGATATCCAAAGAAATAAATATAAAAGAAAATGTGTCTAACATATAATTATAAAACACTCCCAGGACCAAGTACAGAGGAGTTGAAAGAGAATTTTCATAACAATCTTTAAAAAACGGGTTATGGAATGATATATAATATTACGAAAATGAGCGAAACAAATAGTATATTAAAAAAAATTCGGCATATTTTTCACTCGCACCTCTAACATTTTGTGACTTTGAAAGAAATCTTTTGACCATAATAAACGTGTGACTTAATTTAAAAGTGGATTATATGCTAGTGTAATATACGCCATAATGGTAGTTTAGTTTTTAAGACACTTTTCTAAACTAAGCTTAGTACACATTACTGAACAAGAGTATCAATGGATAACGAGTTTGAATGAATCAATCCAGGCATGTGTTTCTCTTGATTGGACTGTGTTTACATATCAGTTCAATTGTCACGCTGCTGTAATAGCACACTAAACTTACTAGGAAACGAACAACCAACCACTCTTAATAGTAGTGATCGGAAACATCATAACTTAACATCAAGTTAAAACACACATCAAATACACGCTACAAGCCACCACCCGACAGACACAAGTGATTAGCGAGAAGTGTAGGGGGAGAGGGTAATTTGTATTTAGTGACCTACTGTATCCGCCACCTGTTGCTTAAAGTTCATCAACACAATAAATAAATGTGTATTTCTTCAATAAATTGGTAAATAAGTATTAAATCTAATAATTAAAGAATCAAAATAATAATAATAATAATCATCATCATAATCATAATAATCATAATCATAATAATAATAACACCCAGAATATGAAATTCTCCATATCAGTAGAATACGTGAATATCATACCTATATGTACAACATTTTCTTTTATTCATTTCCCCCCCTCCTCTTTCTCCAGTTTTCAACTTTTCAGAACTGACCTGTCTTATCTTTACAGGAATTTACCTATCAGCTCCACATTCTTGACTGCCAGCAGAGCTCAGAATGCCCCTTGCCCTTGAGAGAATCAGTAAAATAACGGCAGCTCCAAGCCTTTGTGCTGCTACAGTTAGCCAGGATGTGTGATCATCCACATAAAAGACAAATTCTCAATCCACGTTCATTAAAGATCCCGATGAGTCTGGCCCATCGCTCCATCCCACACCCGGATTTTAACCCCGCTTGTACTTTCAGCGAGATCTCCATATATTGCGCCTTGTACTTCAGGCAATGTCTCGCCTCCCTCCATACCTTTCTCCTGTTTCCGCTATACAAATATTGCCCAACCCTATGATATTCAATTCCTTTCTTACTTTGAAGGCCCATGCCTTATTTCCTCGCAATCGAATCTGAGCTTGGAAGCAGATTGTTCCAATTAAATATTAATCTCCCAGAATAATTCTCAACCAATATTTCACCACTCTGGTTTTACATTCTATTGTCTGATTGAAATTAGGAGTTTGCCTATTAGGGTGAAGAACGATGGAAATCACAAACTATGCCTAAAACAGCCTTGGAGGTTTAATAGAGACCTAAAGAGCTGTGGAAGAAGATAAATAAGTAGTACTCAACCACCATCCAGAAACTAAGTTGAAATATGCTAAAGTGGCAAGAGGAACGGATGAAGCAACTATCTATAATTATTTATTTATCTAATACAGAAGGAATTTGTCTGAGTGCTGAATGAGGAAAACTTATCATTTTTATACATCTGCGCAGTGCCCATAACATTTAGAAGGGCAAATTTATTAATTAAGGGGATATATATTTGCATTTATTTAATCTACAAGAGTAGATAGTACTCCTGAAGGTGACTTATGCAATGTTCAATTGATAGTAAGAGAAACATGCACTTATTTGGACTATATTTGCTCATGAAGGTTTTAAGTTCTAATTTCTAATGTAGCATAGTGAATGAGTAATACAGGTAACCATACAATGTCAACATTTTCACATGAAACTATTTTAGAATTTTGGTTTATATATTTCAAATATTCCCAGAAAATATTTGTATCCGAAAAGTTTGTCGGGGTTGTTCAGAAGCATATCAGTTTAAATTACCATTATTCTCGCGAATTACCCTCATTCGGGGTATATAACAGCAGCTGAGTTAAACCAGGTAAATATAGGCCACTGTTTTTGCTCAAGGTCTTTTTGATGAAATGACGAGAATGTGACGCAATTTGACAGCTCCAAGTCGTAAATTACTATGTTACATATTGCACGACATCTGAAACAGTACTATTTATTGTAATCTAAATGCATCTTCAGCTTATAAAATATATCGTAGAACAATAAACACATCTTCTCTAAAAGAAGTTTAGTGCAGAAAAAATTAGACTCCCGTGGTTACTGTGAGTTCCAATTATTCAAGACCAGAGAATTAAACAATAAATTTTCATGCTGGTGCTCCTGCTCGTTAATTTACACTTTATTTAGTTCCAGCTCATTGCGCCAATACTATTGCGTCAATGACGAATGCCGCACGCCTGACTTATATTAAACTATTCCTGCAAAAACTGAAGCCATAAATTATTATTCTATAGCGGTGATTACAGAAAAAAGGAAAGAAAGGAAACAGAGTGAAGAAAAAAAAACAGAAGTCATATTGCTTATGCCAATGATCTTCTTTGGTACATATTCCTCAACGACTCAGCAGTTTTCTAGTCTTTCAGTAATGCATTGTTTATTGTTTAACTGTGAGATCTCATCCCTACCGCTTAGAAGCAATGTCCGTTCTCTATAAATTCATGTAAAGTCGTTTGCTAGTTACTGTTAATTATGCGGTAAGAATCTCTCATTGCAGCACCATAGCTGAAGAAAACCTCTACACTTCCAGTTGTGCGACAGCTGAGACACGCCCAGAATACTCGTCACCACATTTAGCACCATTAACAAGTGCTCTAGAATTGTACAAGCTAATTAATATATATAGCTGCCCATACATGGCATATGTGTCCTGGGAAAATGCCACTGCAATGGCCGGTACTCCCGTTACGTGTTTTTTTCCTACTCCCCTTGACAATAAAGGCATCCGTAATCTTAGGAACGCCCAAGAACAGGTAACTCACGCCACATGAGACGGAGATGCATGCATAATACATGCTTGTGATAGTATAATTGATCTGGTGGTAATAAGGCTTTAAAAGAGACAGAGAAGGGGGGAGGGAAGGTTTATTGTTTTCCTTATGCAGAGCACCCATAAAAATGCCATAGTGAACAAATGAGAAACCATAGGTACAATAGAAAAAAATTTTCCCGAAGACGAACGATTTTAACAAATGAAATATTGGATGAAATAGGAGCTAGTCGAAAGCATGCCAGAAAAAGCACTAGCTAAATTAGTACAAGCGTTCTCCATCTTCTGCAAAAAATGCAACAAAGTTACTAATGTTAAAATCATACAGATATGCATATGTTCATACTTTGCAACAAGTTGATCGATTGAAAGAGTGCATTATTGCAATGATATGATATGATTTTGAAGGACCGAATTGGAACTTTCCAAACATTTGTTCTTCATATACCATATTGTAATTTAATTGAGAAAATGCTTTACTAAATTTAATCAGACGCAGATTAGAAACTACTTAGAGTGAAAAACGCAGCTGTTTTTACACAGTTCTCCACCCTTTTGGATAATGTTGCAATTATGCATGGAACATGGATCCATTGTTGTAGTCCAGAAACAAAAGAAAACACTTTCGTTTTCTACCTTTTCCTCAGCTAAAAGAAATTTTGCTTAAAAATTGGAATTAAAGTCCTAACATTAACATTTTTAAGGGCAAAAGTCAAATAATTATAATAGCAATTTAAAACTAGCGTTGATCATAATATGAGAAATCCTCAGAAATTCTTTATTTTCTTAGGGCATAATGCATATATTGAGAAAGACTAACTTGTTTTCTATATTAGCCTTGCTACCCTTCAAATTTGAAACCTGTATTCTTCTGTGCAAATTTTAAAAAGTTTATGTTAATGTAGTGATTATTCGGTAAATAGGAACCATGTGTTCACATATCAACTTTTCTTAAGTTACATACCGAAAGTTTTGAGCTTGTTTTAAATAATTTTAGGTGTACTTTTCGGTTATTGAATTTCAAAACTTGCCACTTTAAACAGGTGGACCTTCTCCACATTACGTCGGTCTTGATGGTGTAATGGTAATTATACTTGCCTCCTAAACTCAAGATTGAGGCTTCGATCCCGATGGATTTTTTTCGGGCGTAAAAATCCTAAGTATGGCGTCCTTTGGAAAGGAAGTAAAGCAGTGGGTCCCGTCAATAAATTCTCTATATTACCATCTTTCCCAAAGACCGTTGATTAAAATACTGCCAATTATCATGGATTTTATAGAAGTTTGTTTATGATTTTATGGTTATTGATAATATTACTTATAGCTTTTTGTTGTTTGAATATGATTTAATTTTATATATTTCTGAAGGCAGATTTATTGCTACATTGTTTTTAACAACTAATCGTGTTATGAATATGTTTGCTCCTCTTTCCTAACGAACAACATCATAACCTATATGTGCTAGTATTGTTTACCTGCCCAGTAGTTTCCAGAAGGTAAGGAACCTGGCGTTGGCCACTTCCTGGCTATACGTGACGGTCATGTTGCACTCACTGGTGAGCCTGCCCGACAATAACGCACTCCAAACAGGGGGGGACGGAAGCGCTGCAGGTGGTCGAAATCAGAAACACAAATTTCCGACCTTGCTTCACGCAATGAGAAAACAATGAGGATGCCTTTTTATTACTACTGTTATTGCTTCACGTCGTCAAGTAAGCATAATGGTGTCGTTCATTTTATTTCTGGCAGACCACACCATTGCAGCGAGATGGATAAAATGACGCAGGTAGACTCTAAGATAACAATAGGCCATAGGAAAGGTAGGTCCCCCTTAGTCCATGACACGAGAAGGAGGCAGCATTGTGCCAGTCGAAGATATGGGATTTAGTAATTAATTCCTAATTTCATCCTTCCTTATAGCTGTTAATATTTATAGAAGGACATTTTGTTGTAATAATCTCTTACATTTTTCCTATATTAGTGACGTTTCTAAAACAAGAACAATTAAATTAATATCTTTTAACAAAATTTAGAAAATATGAAAAAGTTATATTAATTGTCTGAATAAACCTTGGGAAATCTTAAATTTTCAGCTAATCAACCTATACTTGCATAAGTAGAATATTCGTCGCAACCATGACTGCAGTTTTCCAAATTCTATTGTGTATAGATCTATGCTATATCAAATTAATATAATTTACCAAAATAATTTAGTAATATTCTTGTCGCAATCTCATGGATTATTCACAACAAAATTGTTGTAACATTCCATTTGGTCAATTTTACATTGCTATCTAATGTTCTATACTATAAGCACAACACTTGATGGCATATGATGGTCATTCAATCATTACGCGTAGTGGCTTTGCTAAACTAAGTGGGTGTGTGCGGACGGGAACCTACATCAGAGCAAGTTTCAATGACCGATTGTGAAGTTTTTGAGAAGCTGATACCTGCTCTATATTCGGGACAAAATATTTTTTTTAAAAAACGTGAACTCTTTAGAGATATTTTCCTATTTTGACTGCATAACAATTTGCTTTTATGTATAGAGAAACCACTTGCAATACCTTTCTGTGACAATTTAAGTATAAACAAACACTAAAATTAATACATTCTTTTCTAAACTCTTATCATAATGCAGCACATAGATCTTTTCTTTTCTTTTTTAATATAATATTCGTCTTGAAAATGCATTACATCACCCTCTTTGCTTAGCTTGTATTTAGTTTAACGCATCGTAGAAACCAAAAACTGTCTCAAACAGACATATTCAAAATTTTAAGTCATTTTAATTATAATATTCTCCTAATTGTTTTTATTTTCCATGAACGTAAAATAGAAATGCAGCCCTTACAATTATTACAGGTATTTCACCATAGCTTACAACATAGCTAGGCAAAGTTTACGTTTGATTGGACGCAGCCTGTAGCGTGCTTCAGCTTCCTATATCCTATATCACTAATCTAATCTAATCTAATCTAATCACTAATTATTATTTTTATTACTAAGTAATAAAAGTAAGTAGTTTCGCAAAATGAAAGTTCGTATTTAAAGACGTGTAGGACTACAAGCTCATTTATATCATTATTCGTTCATTTCATTTCATTCGTAGGTTTAAGGACTCTGATGCATCATAGCCATCCTTTTTAACATCATCTCAACCACTGGAACACGTAGCGGCACCTCAGAAGTCCGCTATAGTATCGCTATGATGGGAAGAATGCTGCATATATATTTCTGTATTATGAATACCACATTCTAAATAAAATGTCTTTGAACAGAATAACGTACTACTTTAGAATAATCCATTTTCCAGCAGTTTTATGAGGTCATTAAACCTTATAAAACAAAACAAAAAATGTTTGTGCCGATAGCCCATTTCCTTCACATAGTAAAAGGAAGATTAATGCTTGGTTTTGCAGTAATGCCAATGTAAGCAAAAATATTTCCTTGTTCTTACTTGTGTTATCCACCAATTCTTCAAAGGTGTTTAATATAAATGCAACCTCCTTTTAACTATGGTATTGCATGCTCTTTAATTATCTATTTTATATCAAATCTTCAACTATTTCTGTTCAAAAATGATGACGTTCCTTCTTTTTGAGTTGACTCTTCATGTGAAAGTTTGTGTATAAATTGGCAAGGTGTGATTTTATGTAGACGAACTGACTTGGTGTAATTTACATTGCTGTCGAAGTGTCAACAGAGAGTAAATGCAAAGAAGATATGAGCAATACCACTTTTCAAATGACTTCTATCACAAGCTATATAAAACTAAATATTGCTATGAACCTGGTCCAGAAGATGAATGTGTTTAATCTGTAAACAGAGAACCGATTCTGTTGCAAGTCTGGGTACATTCCTTCTTTCAAATTGTGCAAATTTCTAGTTTCATTCTATAATCCATATTAGAAATAACTATGCAGCCATTAAAGTAATTTATTGTTAAGAGAAATATTTTGTAAGAACATTTCAAATAGAAATTGAGACGATTTTTCTGCATAAGGAAGATAATCCTGATATAAGAATTTTTTCCGCATATTTCGCCGTGTGTATAGGTTCAAGAAAAGCAAGAAAGATTTCTGCAATGCGTATAAATGCAGGAAAACATTTTGACACGCGTAAATTCTCCGACAGTAATTCATGTTGCCAGAAGATGTGTGGAAATAATTTAATTAAATACACAATACGGATGCGCATGTTCGAGATGCTTATCTGTGTAATTCGTGATATGCAAATTCTCCTACTTAAAAGTGAGGACGGAATCTCTCGTCCATTAGCGTATTTATATAATGTGACACTATAATAAACAAACTATAAATAATAGCGGCATGAAAATAAAAACAAGAATAAAGTTAGTATATAACAAACAATATATTACTATCATAACAAACAATTTTTTTCATTTTTGAAAGGGCATAAATAAAATGCATTATGAAACCACAGTGTAAGTACAAAAATAAAACTTTAATTCAAAGAAATATTATATTTGAAATGAGATGTCTTCATCCACGTTGTAATTTTGTGCAATCACTTTAGCCTATCATTTCTGAATAAAATGTTCTTGAGCGTAAGTAATGAGAGAATTCCTCGTGTATTCGTGAATTTAAATAATGGAAGATTATAATAAACAAACTATAAATATTATCAGCATGAAAATAAACATAAGAATAATGATGTCAGTGCATAAAACAATGTGCTATTACACAATACATTCGCTTTTTTCAATTTTAAGAAGGCATAAATAAAATGAACATAAGGCTGGGTAGACAGTACACAGTATTGTATATGCAAGTTATGGAAAAAATATGCTAAAATTTTGGCATAAATTACTTAGGAGTTGTAACTGTTCCGTGCTCGTGATATTTGTTTGGGACGGATTTCTGTGTTACCATTTACTATAAAATTTACTCAAGCCAGCAGTTGTAACATTTGAAAAAGTTTCGAATGTTTGTAGCTGTCAATATGGAGAGACGTGTTGTAAATATAATAAGCCCTAGAATTAACCGGAAAAGGCGACTTAAAGACAAGAAAGAAGAGAATAACTTAATAAAATTTAAGGGCACTTTTTCAATGCAATTTATTACGCATAATTATTTTAAATACTCAAAGCAATGAACACAAAAAATAGTGTATTTAAAATTAATTTGACATGAACTAAATGTACAAGATAAACAATAGAAGTAAACTGGGAAAGATTAAAATCAAAAGATTTAAACAAAGGCCCTCACGAGCACTTATAAGAAAATGTGACCCACTTGACTATAGGTTGTATTAAACCTTGAACACAACAATAATAAACAACGGGGCTACGAGGGATTTGCCTTCATACTTCAAAAAACAAATAATCCAACAAATATGAAAGATATATCTTTGCAATAAATTCCAAAAGCAAGAACATTCTCAAACAATGTCCTGTAAATCACCTGAAAGAAAACAATATTAAAACGTACTAAAAATAAGCCGTGGTTTACAAAATCCAAAAAATAAAATAATTAATAACTTACTTTACAACTGAAATACCTGGGTCACTGGCGCTACCCAGTTAAGAGGATTTTTGAAATTTCTAATTGTGACATCGAAAGACTAGCTCCACACCATAGCGTCTTGATTGCGTATGCTGACGAAAAATACTACGATGTCTCTAGTCGATATGCAAGAAGGCTTGAGTGTTAACTAACAGAGAGGCGTATTAGCCAATGACCGACCGCTTCCACCTCTCCCACATCACGCTTCAAGAAGGTACTAAAAAGAAAAAATAACGTCAAGCGTTAATTATTGATTTGAGTTGACTTGTTAATGTAAAAACGTCATAAAGTTATAGTATGTTATTGACTTTATTTAAAAACAAAATGAGTTTAATATATTTCGCGCTATAGGAAACTTCCTTATCGAATGAACCTCGACGGTCACTGGCCCAATAGCAAATGTTTGATTTTGGTCTACGCTAAAACATCTGAGGCAATTTATTGCTTTCTTTCTAAGTTCCTCTAATACTGATGCAATCTGATCTAGTTCGCGCATCCATGTAATTGAATTGAGAACCGATAGGCAATCTATACAGCTGGAAATATTTATTTTTGAAAACTAAGCTGAATACAATATGATGCTTCTGAAACAAACAACCTTCAAGAGACTTTCTGTACTCGCTCCATTGATATATTGGACCCAATTTTCAGAGTAGTTATAGTCGAAGAAATTTTCAGCAAAAAGTTGGGAATTGTCTCTCACTATAGTCAATCTATGATGTCAAAAGTATAAAGTGTAGTTTTATGAACTGCTTTTCTTTCTTTTACTCCTTTGTTATTTCCAAATACTACTTCTGAATTAACCGTAAAACAGAGGACTATGATTTATAACCCATGAGCAATCCAAGTACCCGCTGAAAGGACTTATGAGTCAGTCAAAAGCAGATAACAGTGTGATTCACACTGCTCAACTCACCTTATAATTTTATGTTTTTCCACACTAACGGCTTCATTCATAAAGAGCCGAATGAACCATTTTCATGGTCGTTATGAGATATAGAAATTTCTCTTAAAAGCCTAAGAGTGAGTTTCGAAAATATTCAAACACAATTCTTTATTTCTTGAATAAAATATCGTCTACCATCAATTTTCATTCTTTTCACATATTCAGTATTTTTTTTTTTTTTTTTTTTTTTTTTTGTCAATTCAATGATAAATTTTTAGCTTCCAAATATATACAAACAATTTCTCATTCATTCATTTGTTCATTCATTCATTCCTTTCTCGACTTCCTATAATATACCTTCTGTAACCATTAACAGCTGATTTGACTGATGTATTCTCTAATACCTCAAAGTACATCGAGAAAGAGAAATAAAAAGTTGCAAAAAATCAGAATTCCTTGACTTGACTGAAGTTGTGCTAAAATGGTTACGGAAGCCTCTGACTTGCAATGTGGCATGCAATTTAATTGTCAAACTTTACGGGAAGGGTTAGAATTACTTGGTATTCCACATTGGGGGTTGTAGTGCTATGCCAGCTCCTATCATTAACAAAAATTAACAATATTAAAAATCCGTAAGGGACAAATATGTACAAATTTGTTTGAATTTAAAAAGTTTAATGTATTTTATTATTAGCAAATTTTATCAATTAAATAATACTATGATTTCTTCAAAACTGGAAAAGTATAATGTAACTAATTACAAAGGCCAACAATGGACAAATTGTCTGAAACGTCAAAGCATATTTTGTTATGTCGATTTCAGTAAAAGTAATTAATAAATTATATCCCTTAACCTTTTTGTTAATTAACATATTCTAATTTATTGATACATATATATTGTATATTGCTTTTAGTTCCGATTTCTTTATTCAGTGCGACTTATACAGAAACTTTGAATAATATTAACGAAGCAATAATGCAATTGCACCAATTGAAAACAGCTATACTTTGGGGTATCGTGTTGTAAGTTACCTAATTCGGGTTATTCAGTTGCGTGGCTGCGTATTGAAAGAAACCAGTTAACAGAGCCTTATAATGCATGTGCAGGTAGCAGCTCGTAGTTAGTTTGAGGGAATCTGTGTCAATGAGCGTGATCGTATGTTACTCAGTACTTGCATTGGGTTAAATTGTGTGCTAATTGTCCTACGTTAGTTATACCTTCGGTCATAATTGTCAAGTGGTAACCATACTTGCCTCGTAGACTCAAGATCACGGGTTCAATCCCGGCTAGGATCCAGGGATTTTTTTTCGGGCGTGAAAATCCTAATTATGGCTTCTTTTGGAAGTAAAGTAACGCCATGGGTCCCGTGTCGTACGTTTACGGCACGAAAAAGACCTCAAGCCTGAAAGAAGGGGCCTCTGAGCAAAATTTATCGAATTGAATGGGACACTGATGATCTGAGATATTAAAGAGCGTCCGTAAATAAACCAAATCAATGTTAATTATGCAGCTACGTTTTTTTTTTTTTTTTGAGTAGTGTTTAACGCCCGTTTTTACTACTGAGGCACCACAGGCGGTGGACACTAATGATACATGAAATGAAATGATAAATTGGGAAAGGATATTTTTTTGGGAAGGGAGCGTTTCAGGCCTAAGTTTAGGTACCTCCCCGGCATTTGCCAGTTATGAAGACTGAGGAAAACCTGGAAAAAAACCCAGTCAGGGAGGACGGTCCTGGCGGGATTCGAACCGCAGACCTCCCGCTCACGAGTATGCAGCTACGTAAATATAGTCTTGAAGCATGGAGTTTTATGTACAATACATATGTTAGAAAGGATTCTTACAAAGAGTGGTAACAAAATATGCTGGAAATCGTTTTCCAAGCAGAAAAATCGTTTCCCGTCTTCTAAAAAAAATTACGAGAGAGAGGATTTCTCACTGACTAGAAACGTTTTCCGAAAAGCCGTCTTCTTGCGTAAGGAAAGTTAAGTGAAATATAGGACTTTCCTCAACACTGCCGCTGAGGAGCATTATTTTCAAACATCTCTTATTATACAGATTAGTGCTCATTATTATCAGTTTTAAATACAGCCTAATATTATGATTTCATAAAATTATAAATAATAAAATAAAAATACTAACTGTACGCGCGGCGGTTCTTTTCCCCTTTTCCCGGTTGCGGTAGCTGAACTTCTCCAATAAGTTACAGTGCTTAGGCGGCACGTAATTAAAATAATCTCAAGTATTTTAATGGCAATTATTACAGGAGAATTTTGGTATACCACAAAATATTCAATTCTAGATTCTAACTTCCATTGAGTGACATCCTGGAAACCAAATTTTATTCTCATGCTAGTCACAATTCAATGAAAGAATTGTGATTGACTGTTTCTTATTCCAATGTGAAGTTCTAAACACTGCCATGTCTGCAAAAGTTTATTTATTATTTATTTAATTTATTATAGTGAGTGGTTTGTCTGCGTCACAGGATCCACGGCTTAAATTCTCTTCAGGTGGGCTTACTTCTGCATTTTTACATTTTGAAAAATCCATTGACCTCAACCGGGTTTTAAAATGTAACCAACAAGGTCAAGAGGAAAGTGCGTTATTCCTTGACTCCAGAATTTTAGTAAAGGTAATAATAAAAGTAATAATAATAATAATAATAATAATAATAATAATAATAATAATAATAACATTAATTCATAGGTAAATAAGAGTTTACAAAAATTCTAACGAATTTTGTGTGAAAGAAATTGAGTTATATTGAGAAATAAGTAAAAAAAAATTGAACGTAGATACAGCCGTACTCACAGATACCAAAGTAGATTAAAAAAGGAGCAATTATTATTATTATTATTATTATTATTATTATTACTATTACTATTATTATATAGTGTAGCACATGAAGAAAATATGTGATATAGGAAGTAGTTACTTAATAGCATTGTAACTTAAAAAATAGAATACTTATGTATTTAGTTTTTTTTTTAGCGACAGAATAATCTATGTGAGAAAAAGATAACAAAAGAATAATTGTCAATGCTGGGCTATACTTTTCTGAGAATGAATGAATAGAATAGTGTTTAACGCCCGTTTTTGCTGCAGAGGCACCACAGGATTGATTGATTTATTTAAGGACGCTCTTTAACAGCTCAGGTCATCAGCGTCCCATTCAACTCAGGGCGTGAAACGGCCGACAAATTTTGCTCAGAGGCCTCTCTTTCAGGCTTGAGGTTCTTTTTCGTGCCGCAAATGTACGACACGGGACCCACGGCTTTACTTCCCTTCCGAAGGAAGCCATACTTAGGATTTTTACGCCCGAAAAAATCCATCGGTCCTGGCCGGGTTCGAACCCGTGTTTTGGGTATAGGAGGCAAGTATGGTAACCACTACACCACCAGGACCGACTAGGCACCACAGGCGATGGACACTGATGATACATGAAATGAAATGAATATTGGGAAAGTATTTTATTTTTAAGGAAGGAATCGTTCAAGGCCTAAGAAAGAAGGGGGGGAAAAAACAGTAATGTCCCTATTACATTTCTATCTTGCGATTGATGTTTGTGGTTATTATCTGTGTGGAACTTGGTTTGTAACCCGTCTCGGAGAATCTGTGAAGTATTTTGACCGAAGATGTAAGGGAAAGCGGCAAGGGGTGCTTTTACAAGCAGAATCTCCTCTCATCAAGCGCGTCCCCAGGAAAGCCTCCATCTTTATACGACTAATTGTTGCTATATTTTAAAATACTATTACATTATTGTAGAGGATTGGATTCTTTGGGGCCGTATTTTGGTACTTCAGACCTGCTCATGGCTGGCCGTTTGTGCTTACGCCCCAATGGGGAATACCGCCGGGAGGAAAGGATGAGGTGAGGGGTTCATAGGCCGGTGACTGCGCTGATACAGACAGAACGCCCGCCGCCTTTGGAGACCTACCCTGCCTCAAGGAGTTCGAAGCCCCCAGAAGTTTCGCTTACATAGCAACGTCGAGGCAGAAACGTTTACAAATCGCAGGCTACCATCATATTGCAGCTCACCCTCCCATGGCATGCGTGACCCAGTAACAGAACCAAAGGTATGAAACAATATGAACTAATAGCGGAAATTTGTAGAAATAAAGATCCGATCTGCATCCGTCTAAGCTACCTGGGGAAATCATTAAAAAATCCAAAGTTCAGGATGGCCTGACCCAAGGGTTGTGAATCCGAGATCACCCAAATACCGCCTGAGCCACCCCGCTCGATCATGATTATAATAAAACAGCAACTCAATCATTTAATATTTCAGTATCAAACAATATTACATTTAAAGTAACAATGTTTTCCTGCAAACACTCCAGCAGCGATTCTCAGTCAATTTCTTAGCAGTAAGCAGTAAGCTAACTGGCTGACATGAAGTTTCGTATGAATTCGTGAAGTAATAGCTTTATAATGTATTGTGTTAAGTGCATGTAAAGAAAGCGAACATTACATTCTAAGCCTTTGCCTCCTAACCTTAGAAAAGAAAATGGAAATTTAAAAACAGGTAGGCAAAGTATTAATTTTAGTCAAACTATGATTTCAAAACATGAGAAATATACAATACTTTCTGTAGATAGACTTCTCCAAACTTCAATCAGGGTTATCAGTATGAAACCAGAGGAATGGGTTTGTTTTAAGTAGGTCCTTAATACGATGTTTTCATTAAACTCTGTATTTATACATTTCTCTCTCTTTGTTGTGCATATTTAGCAACCCATGTATGCTTGTTAATTCCAGTTATTAAGATTCTAGAAGTCTGCGATGTACATTCAAGAGTAGATAGTAGTAGTAAAATGTGCACCTTAGGTTCGCCGCTATGTAATGTGCAGCTTCAATACAGGAGATAGAAACATTTGCAATAATTGAAATTACTCTTTTAAATTAAACTACAAAGCGCATGTGAAATATTACATGTCTACAAGTTATAATACATTAATATTTCGGAAAGGATGTTCTTATGCAAACTATGTATTCTTATTAAAGTAAATAATTTTAAAAATACAATTTAAATAGGACGTTTTAATGTGGAATATAACAAATCATTCCACAAGGTCTCCAGATAAAAAGTGTTGTCCACACCAGTTAATTCAATAACAAAGAATTTAAATGGAAATATCCATTTATATAGTCATGGTACTTAAATTCCAGATATGAAATGTTTTCGATTCTCTTTAATCAATTCAATTAAAATTGAATGTTTAATTAATATATGGATATTAATTAAATGATTTCTCTGATAATAAATATGCTATACCAAAGATAGAAAAGTATTTAAATAAGCTGCCCAAATATTATGGAACATAATACAAAAATATGCATTAGGCACCAATTTGAATATAAATATTTAAAATTTTGGTATTTCATGGAAAGCATACATAGAGGATAATCATTACAATATCCAATTTAATCATTGAAGCGATTAAATAGTTTAAAAAACTTAAACTACAATACATCTTACTTCTTTAATGAATTAAAAAATAGGTTATGCACATTCTAACAAGTTGTCGAAATATTGTTTAATAAACAATATGTAAGAAGAGATACTAAATTATATATTATATAAGTATGTATGATAAATTCACACCTAGGTATGAAACAGAAACAGCCTAGAAGATTTTGTTAAGAAAATTGGATGTACATTGAGATTGAAAAAAATCATCGTAACTATAAGAGAAGAATTTGAAAACTTCAATACAGGAATAAAGGTTGCAGAAAGAAAGAAAAAAAAGACCATCTGGCATGCACGTTTAGAAGAAATGGGTCAATATTGTGCCTAGATTTGGGAGCATGGACAAGCAATTTCTAATTCCTAATGATCCTTTGTTACATCTTGATAGTGGTGACTATTCTATTTGTAAGCTATCTTCAAGAAACTACAATTTATAATAGTTAACTTCCACTGTCATAATGTTCTACTCATTTGAAATTTTAACCATTCAGTTTTAGAACTATACGAGGAATTTTCTAAAAGTTCTCGGCCTGACTCAGAGATGTCTTGAAGATGGCAAATTTTCTATGATAGTTGTTAAGTATTATTTTCAGATGGCGCGCTGTAAACTTTCAGATGTGTAACTGTAGTCACTTGTTTGTGACGATCGTGTAAACAAACTAGTGTTATTATTTTATGCAAAATGGATAAAACGAAATACCAACTGTGATAAAGTGTTTCGTTTTGAAGGGTTTAACTGCAACAAAAATGCAAAAAGAATATGTTTCACATTAAAGGATTCTTCCGCTTCGTTTTCGAAATTAAAAAGTGCTGCTGAATTTAAGCAATATTGTACATCCATCAAGATGATGAGCGTCCCAAAACTGCTACGACCGACGAGATTGTGACAAAAATTCACAATGGCACACCCAGTGATCGCCGGTTGAAGATATGCGGGTTGACACTGCAAAGGCCTCGACAGGCCGTGTCCATTACATTTTACACGAAGTTTTGAGTATGAGAAAGTTTCCGTTTGGTGTTTGCAGCATACGTTAACAATGGACCAAAAACGCATTCGAATGAACAATTTTCAAGAGTGTTTAGACTTGTTTAAATGCAGTTCCAGTAAGTTTATCCAACGTTTCATAACAGTAAGTAAAACATAGATTCATTACTACATGCCTGAGACGAAGGAGCAGTCCAAGCAATGAGTGGCAATAGGTGAAAGTGCCTCAAAGAAAGCAAAAACTGCATCTGCAGGAAAAGCCGTGGCTACGATTTTCTGGGATTCTCGTGGTGTTGTGCTCGTAGACTATCCCCAGAAGAACAGAACTATCACAGGGGATATTACGCTTCACTACTGAAGGATGCTATTCTGGCTAAACGTTCACACCTTGCGTAAAAGAAAGTTCGCTTTCATCACGATAATGCGCCTTTACACACGTCTGGGATTGTTGCTACTAAACTGCATGACCTTCGCTTTCAAGTCATGTAGTTGATTCGCCGTATTCGTCTTATTTGGCTCCCAGCAATTGTTTTTTGCTTCCAAACCTGAAGAAATGACTGGGTGGATGAAAATTCACATAAAATGGTGAGGATGAAGCTGAGAGAGACGCAATTTTTCAAAGTTGAGCAAATCTTATTTTACTGAGGGTATTAAGAAGATGGAAAGTCATTTGACTAAATATATTGATTTCCAGGGTGACTTTGTTAAAAAAAAATGGCATTTCTTATAAATCTTAGCTTTTCTTGATCGGGCCGAGAAATTTTAGAATGGCCTTAGTATAGTTGTACTATAACTCAAATAGTATATAAGAAAGTTTTTTGTAATTTTTCTTTCTTATACAAATATATATATATATATTAATTCCCGTGTTTCGTTTATTCGGTTGTTATTAACTTTGTCGTCTAATTATTTATATTTCAAAACGTTTTACCAATTCTTTAAGTTCGTAAATTAGAACTTAATGTCCCTAGTCTAGTAAAAATCAGTTAATTCCGATAGTGATGGTAATCATTGAAGTTTATGGAATATAATTCTTCCTCTCATTTCATAAAATTACTTCTAAACTGTTTTGATTTAAGTTGAGACAACTTTTATAACAGAGCCTGGAGAATTTTTGCCTTATATTTACATTTTAACCCTCCAGCGGCTGCGTTGTTAACAATAGTTAATTTCCATTTATAATTTTCTTTTCCATTGTTGTGAATAACGATGAGCTTTTCAGTAGTTTTTTTACACTTTAGTTAAAAGCATGCCTTAACTCATACTAGGATATTGTTAGGGTGGCCGAGATCGTTAAGGCGGTGACTCGTGAGCGGGAGGTCTGGGGTTCGATTCCCCCCAGGACCGTCCTCCCTAATTGAGTTTTTTCCCAGATTTTCCTCAGTCCTCATAAATGGCAAATGCTGGGAAGGTACCCTAAATTTAGGCCTAGAACGATTTCTTCCTTAAAAAATAAATCCTTTCCTAGTTTATCATTTCATCTCATGTATCATCAGTGTCACTGCCTGTGGTGCCTCAGAAGTTAAAAAGGGCGTTAAACACTATTAAAATTTGTCAGTGCTCATGTGATTTTAATTAGTCTTGATCTGGATCATTATTGTCACCCGCAACTACTCGAGTCATTGTTTTGAAGCTGTGTTGTGTGTGGGACTGGCAGTTTGTGACTACATCTTTGGTACATGTTTCGAGCATCTAAATGTTCTGATAATGAAGATGTTACAGATACAGTAAACGATTTCTACTGTAGGAAAGGTGGCATTTTTTTTTTTTTTTGATTGATTTATTTATGGACGCTCTTTAACATCTCAGGTCATCAGCGTCCCATTCAACTCAGGGCGTGAAACGGCCGACAAATTTTGCTCAGAGGCCTCTCTTTCAGGCTTGAGGTTCTTTTTCGTGCCGTAAATGTACGACACGGGACCCACGGCTTTACTTCCCTTCCGAAGGAAGCCATACTTAGGATTTTTACGCCCGAAAAAATCCATCGATCTTGGCCGGGTTCGAACCCGCGTTTTGGGCGTAGGAGGCGGAAAGGTGGCATTAAGTGAAATAAATTAAAACTAATAACAGCAGTATCCGGGCCCGTATTCTTACGTATGTTGCTCCAGGGCCTAGAAATACTGAAGTTAATACAACATTCGAATGTCTAACTTGTGATGATGATGATAATGTGAAACTGTTAACTTTTGTTTCATATGCATATATTATATCTAAATAAGCAGAAATGTTTTACACACACTAATGAGAACATAAACGTTTGTTTACAGGATTGACACTTCTTTGTATCGATTGTAATAATTAGAAAATAATAGTTTCATCAATATAATAATTCCTAAAAGTAAAGAATGCATATGTTTATATTTATTAATTTTAAAATGGATACATTCACTTTCTTAGACAGTAAATTTATATCACATTCTCAATGAAACAGGGGTTACACAATCTGTTTGCTCTCATTCTATCAACTGAAAAAAGCTGGTTTAATTCCATTTGTAATGTATGTTTTTATGTTAAAAATGATTGAAGTACATTTATTCGCGTGATTGGTTATAATTTAAAAGCTGATGTTCTAACCAGTCAAAGCACATTTTAAATATCACTTAATGTTACAAGTGTAATTTTGCTTCGTGCAAAAATGTAGTATTTTATGCTATTAATTCAATAAAATTATCTCAAATTAGCATATTCATTGTTATACCAAGTTTGTTGGTGGTTTAAATGACCAATAATGTGTAGAAAAAAACACTTTAATTGTCATCTACGCGAGCATTCGTGTTATAAATAATAATAATAATAATAATAATAATAATAATAATAACTAGTATAAATACGATTATGAAAAATTATGAAACACCAATTATTATTAAAAAAGTTGCTACCTTTAGTTAGAAGAAACCGTAAGCTATTAGTAGTTATTTATTTGAGGAGTGTATTTAGTTAGCCATTATTCCATATACAGAGTGTCCATACAGAAATTCTCTAAATTTGAGGATGTTTTAATTATAGTAAAGTATTCTTTTTACCAGGTCTGACTTGTCCATTGGGACAACATGAGTTGAAATTGCTGTCTAATAGGCTGTGTTGAGTTGTCCGTTCGCGCGAAAATGGCTTCAGTTCAGGAGAAGGCACAAGTTGTGTTATGGTACTCACAGTTCAAATCCAGACATAGACAGCTTTTGAGCTCTGGGAACGTATTGCAACGGCATGGAGGAGGCAGGCGTGTCTCCGAAGAACAAGCACCAAGCGTTCCAACGAAGTCAGCGCAAGTCAATCGTCAGGCCTGCACTTTCCCCTGACTGGGGCTACGTGAAGGACAGGGTGTATATGCCACTTAAGTGCGGGAGTTTCGAGACCCTCGTACCCGTAATGTAGAAGCTACTGGTACCATCACTTCGGACATGGATGGAAATTGAGTGTAGGGCCATTCTTAGGGCCATCACAGGAACTCACGTGGAAGTAGTGTGATTGTTTTTGTCCCCATTTATTGTTGAAACTTTATATCTGATACAACATATATTCGTGAGTAAACTTCTTATATTTATTGTTTTGATATAGAAAGCAAACACAATTAGAGAATGTTGATATATACATATTTATAAAGGCAGCCTATTGTAAACATTTTTGCTCTAAATTCTGCAAAAATTAGATTCTTTTACTTAATCTAATTTTATAATGCTTCCATTATACAACTTAGTCGCAGTTAGCATCTATAGCTATACACAGTAAATAAATAAATAAATAAATAAAACATTACTATATATACTAAATAAATACACAAAAATAAGTTAAAGTATACAAATGGTATTAAAGACGAAACACTTATTACACATACTTAAATAAAGAACAATACTCTATGCTTTTATAGCATAAAATATTAATTAAATAGTTTAAATCCAATATATATATATATACAATCGGAAGTTTTGTTGCAACTTCTGATTATCACTAAGTTTTTTAAAATGTTTTATGTATTCGTATATGAAAAACACAGTGCTTAAAACCAGACTCTTTTGTCACTTAAGGAATGAATGTTGGACAAGTTTTTTCGATGTTTATAACATAAACAATATCAGCCTTACTTTGGAGATTTATTTCTGATGATTTCTGTAAGGACACACATGTTGATACAATAAAGTCAGCTGTTAGTGAGTTATTTTTAGATATTTTAAACTTGTCTCCAAAAGTATTAAAATGCACTATGTAGACACCTGTAAATTTCCTTAGTTTACAAAGATTTTGCAAAATATTGCAAATTATGCAACATATATCGACATTGTTCGCTGACTTAGGCAAAAAAAATATAATACCTTTGCCATTATTGCAAAATATCTTGAGAAACGGCAAAATATAAATTTTTGATTAAGTGCAAATTTATAAGTATGCCTCCCATTTTGAACAGTATATCTAGCACAGGAAATGGCTTCTGGGAAAAAAATTTCGCATTTATGTACAAAATAGCGTGTGAGAAATTGCATATTACAAAGGTAAATAACGCTTCATTAATAACCCATGTTTTGTTCAGTAAGAATTAAAGGAATCTGCAATAAACATGCCGCTTTAATAAATGTGTTTTAACAGTACTACACGTGACATTACTCATCATTATACATTACGGCCTTGAGCATTACAAAACCGTCGTGATACACGTGAATCTGCAGACAAACAACACAGTGCTTTATTTTCTCACGCAACACGTGAGCAGTACTTGTTTATGGATCTAGAGGGGTGTTTTAATAAGTGCGTGGTCTTGAAATACGAAGAAGATTCTTAGAATATTCACGAATGAAGATGGTGAGGAGTGGAAGGGGGAGGAGGGGGAGGAAAAATAGAAGGAGGACAGGAAATGATGAAGAGAATTAAAAGCTTAAAAGGAATTCCGGTTTCAGATGGACATTCTTCATAAAAACCGTGAAACTTGATCTAAGGTCCATCATTTGAGTTTCCTGTGGTATTTCTCAGCAGTGGAATATGAGCGTATTATTGAGGAAAAGTTCCGAAAGCTGCAATGAAGGGAAATGATTCTCAAAGCTACTGCCTCGGGGGGGGGGGGGGGAAGAATCAACATATTTTAAAAAAATATGAGTATAATGAAACATTTATACTAAATACTTTTATCAACTATATTTATTAACTCTAGAGGCATCTTAAAACCACAATACAGACAACAATAGTTAAAATAATGTCAATTATTTCATCATTTTTACCATTTAAAGAAAAATATGCATTTTTGCACAATGGTGTAATATTATTTCATATTGATTATTTTGAATATATTGGAAAAATATTCTAATAGAAAAAATGGAAGAGTTTGAATCCTCTAGATAGTTATCTTTAGTAATGGTAACTAACAGTTTGTTATTTTTAGGTCTGGTACAGTAAGTAATGATTTTTCATACGAGTAAGGTGTTTACGGAACAGGCATTAGTCGAATCCGGAATTTCGAAAAGAATAAGTACGAGACGTAAACAATATGTTTTTGATAGTTCGTACAAAAACTAGTTCTATCACAAGAGACTCGAACTAGAAACTGCATTTTTAAAGCTCAGTATTACACAAAATGTTTAACAATTCTTTATTATCAATTTTGGTTTAATGTGAAATATAATAATTATTATTCTATTTAAGAAGATACAAATGATATACGAACTCGTATTTTAAAATGTTCACCTCCCTCACGGCGGTTTCAAAATAAGGCCGTGATGTAAACAATGATATTACACCAAATTTGTTTCTAAGATTTATTGCTATAAATAGCCATTCTAGTAACCCTGTAACCAAGTCAGATTGGAAGAAAAACAATAACAACAGCTTCTCATTGTGCATGTTCAAGTGCATACTATAACTTTTTTCAGCGTGAGAAACAGCAATTTAGAATATAATATCAATATTGAAGAAATTTAATGATAAAAGACAAATAAAAATTTAACTTGTTATTTTATCCTTCAATATGTATAAGTTTAATCCTATAATTACCCGGCTGCGATATGTTAACATATTTAGCGAATTAACGATTCTTCCATGCTCCTTCGATTGAGGAATGAACAAACAATTTCTTTGAAAAAAAGGAACGGTTCTGAAAGACTAGAACAAATTTAAATATAAGTACTAAACTCATTTATAAAAATCAAGGGCTGTAAAAATAATGTGCGATCCATCTGTATCTCATAGCATACCCACTGAAGCCTTACTTGAAATAAATTTAATGCAAAGATAGTTCATAGTATGATATAATTTTGTAATGTTATGATGTTATATACAATAAAGCTTTTTATTGGCATAATTTCTCGCGCTAAAACTTAACTTTACAATATTTTGTTAGCTTAATGGATAGTATCACGTGTTACTAGTTACATTGTTGTCATTTCCGGTTCCCACCTGAGATGTGTGCAAATCGATATATGTTTAATTCCGCCTACAGAAAAAATGGAGGTGATATGCTGTTCTGAAATTCTGGTTCAGTCTACATAAATCTTCAGTTTGGACCTAAGCAAAGCTACAGGATGCCTAGAAAATTTCTTCTTGCTCGAAGATGGTTTAAAATATTTAAAGAGAGGAGACAGTCAATTTCAAAGGAAGGTGGACCCGGGAAGTTTGTGCTCTAATATATAACACCGCTGCTGTCACTGTGTGAATGAATCATCGAATAACTTAAGAAAACTTAGTAAGTTGCACATGAGACGTGTTTGTGCACTGCAGGTTTGCATGCGGTTGAAAATGATGTTGCAGGAAGATGCGGAGTTTCTTTCAAACGCAATCAATGTTGATGAAACCTGAGAGGTAACAACAAAGCTCTGTATGGAAATATGCATTATCACCAATACCAAGGAAAGCAAAAGGGGTTGCTTCTGCTATAGTTGTTGCTGCATATCTCATAAAAATTATTGTGACGTGCCCCATGTGATGTTTTCCTTTTCCCCAAACTCCTGGGAGTCTTTGAAAACTGGCAGAAATGCCGAGACAGATGCATTGCATCCAACAGGGACTACTTTGAGAAAGGTCATCAATATTAAGAGGATGAGTAGAGGTAAGTTGTCAAAAAAAAAAAAAAAAAAAAAAAAAAAGAGAATCATTGAACACCCCTTGTATGTTAAGTTGGTAAATTTTTTTGCATTGGTAAAGAGACTTTGCGGAACACATACTGTATTGTTCACTTTTCTGTATGCATACAGAAAAGTCAAACTTCCTGATCAATAGCCAATAACTTAAAACAGTACTTTCTCTATAGATGAACGAAAAAGGCTCATGAAAATAACGTTATATATGTTATAAGGGAAGTAAGTAGTAGTTACCCCACAAAGCGATAATGTGCAATACTGGTCATTTCTGATATCACACGAATTGCATATAACTTTTTTTCCACTTTAATAAAAAATAAATGTTTCTTTTATTTTATGTTCACTTTATATGACTTAATATTTGTGAATAAGTCGAGTTTTAGTATTCTATTGCATGTTGTTATGCGATTATTGAGCAAAAACATCTAAAATTGCTTACACATAGAAAATTGTGACAGAATTGTAAATTTTCGTGTTATTATTTTAATTTTGTTCCATGTGAAGTAGAAGAAACAGTGAGTGCTTTATATGAATTGTTACTAAAGGAGAATTCGAAAGATATGTGAAAATAGGTACAATTATTTAAGAAAGTGTGTAATAGTTTACATTGTTTGTTACGAAAACACTTTCTTACAAACTTCCTGCCGTCAATAGCAACCAACATTATTAAAATCTATTTACTTCCCTAGAAACCACATCATAATACTATACTTACAATAGTGGGAGTGCGGAAAAAAATGTATGCTTCTCTGAACTCAGGGTCAAAAGAACTGACAACTTTTCACAACACGGTTACCTGTTTTTCCGTGGTTTAGTGTTCTTTGGAACATCGAAACAAGAGATGCTTTGCTAAAGCTTTAGGTCCCCAGAAAAATCATTGTCCGTAAGGTGGTTAAAGTAGCAGACTGGTTGGATTGTTTAGAGCGCAGTAATTTGGTACTTCAGCCTTGTTTACGGCGTTTAAGCTTACGTTCCCAATCGGGGCATCTCTGGGAGGAAGGGAGGAGTTGAGGGCGACACAACCACCAGGATTCACAGGGGCGACTGTATAGATTTCGAAATAGTCCCCAACGTGTTTCCAGATAGTACACTCCCCCTAAAAGTTCGATTTCTAAGAAAATCCGCTTCCAGAAGTCTGCAAAGCGCAAGTCATTATCACGCCGCATCAGCCCACCTCACCTGACTTTTTCGACCCCGTAGCAGAACCTAGGGAATAAAATGATACAAAGTAAGAGAACAGAAAATAAAGTGGAAGTAAAGACCTATCTCAGCACTTGCCTAGGCTACCACTGAAAACACGAGAGATCCATAGGTTGGAATGGCTGGCCCCAAGCGGTTTGAGCCCGTGAGCCTCCGAATGCGTATCCCAAACGTTAGCGCTCAAGCTTAAAGCAGTAGATAGAATTGAAGGAAAATTCGTTCATGTGTATTAGACAGATCCTTGTAGAGTTGAAAGTCCTTCAAATCTAGTCTCAAAAGGCAAAAGCAGATCGTATAAATGCGAGGATGACAGTGTGGCTACTACTAAATAGAATGAACAGGAGCATCGCAAGTAGCATAATAATGTGACAGGCTTATGACTTGACAGGATGCGACTTTAAAGGGGGCTATTAAACACAGCAGTCTCTATCCCATCTTTCTGATTGTGGGGACTACAGAAATAGTTAGTATCAAAACCACAACGTAAGCTAGAATTTATATTTTTACTGAAAACATATTGTATATAAAACCGATAGTAGTAGTAGTAGTAGTAGTAGTAATAATAATAATAATAATAATAATAATAATAATAATAATAATAATAATAATAAGCACTGACCTGTATTATAAGAGATGTTGAAAATGAAAATGACGCAATATAGTTTGTCACATTCAGGCAGTCCGTAATTCAAATAATCTTACTGTATAAGTTGTAATTGTATAAAGAAAATGACTGAAAATAAGAACTTGGCAAGTCCTATCACATTACAAATTCCTAACTCTACGCTCTTTGCAGTATTAAACTATTGGCGACACAAATCTTGCACGTATGACACATTTCATATTTAGAATATTAAAATCTGCAAAACAGTCTTACCTTAGGTATCGTTTTTATAAAATTACACCTAATGCAATAAGGTTAATTGAATTACGGGCTGCCTGAGCGCGACAAACTACATTGTGTCATTTTCATTTTCAACATTTCTTATAATACAGATCAGTGCTTATTATTATCAATTTTAAATACAATATCATTTTGTCCTTTCAGTAAAAATATAAATTCTAAAATAAAAATATTAACTTATGTTATGGTTCTATTTTCTGTAACCCCACAATCACAAAAATGGGATAGAGAACTGCTATGTTTAATGGCCCCCTTTAAAGTCGCATTCTGTGAATTTCGTTGTCAAATCATATGCCAGGAGCAAACAGTCCTATCCAGAGTAAATAAAACCTTGTGACGCATCAATTGCCGGGACAGACACTTGAAAAGAAAATTACAGAGAATGGAGTTAAAGCAAATTAAACTCTTCAACTAAAACTATTGTATGCATTTGTATACTAGCAAGTCAAATAACAATTTAACATTGTATTATAAGGGGCCATATGCAGCAGACAGAAATACAAAACAGCACTGGTATTATGAGGATTAAAATAGGCACCGTTCAGTTGCAACACTGAGATATATTAATTGAATATCTTTGATAAATAAGATGCATGCAAATGTCCTGGTACTTGTGCGCATCACTAAGAATCGTACTGTTCAAATAGTTCTGCACACATTAATTAACATGAACAATAAGAAATTTGATAAATATAATTTTATCCTAATTCTATTTTATTTATTTTTTCCCACACTGCAGTTCGGTTAAATAAGGATTTTTGTCTAAAATATCAATTAAAATATCTATAACATCTCCATATGTTTCCCAAACTCTTTTATTATGAGTGTATTACATTCAAACTCACACAAAAGTTATTTCATTTTCTCAGGGTCATATTTATCTCCTTCAGCATTCACTTCCTTTACATCTAGTAATACTTTTTACTCTATCCTCTTCGCATTCCTTTTAATAAAACCAGTACTATTTACCTCCCCTATACATTCTTCCGACTACAGGGAGGATATAAAGGTTTTGATTCATTTTGATGAAATGATGGGTTGTCATATCATAAATGAAATGTATAATTCTTGTAGATTATGGCATGTACCTATACATATGCACATATACTGGGTTATCAATTTGATTTGGACTTTATAGCAGGGCATTTTAAATGAATGACGTAACTATTGCGGAACGAGATTTTATCACAAATAATATCACAAGAGGGTCTGAGATTGCCGATTGAGATAGCCGATCACTACATTCGTGAATTTATTTGGAAAGCTCAGACCCTCTAGTGATATTTATTAGGACTAGTTCACAAATAAAACCAGAATTTAAATATAATGCCCCTAAACTTGGCTAACAAACTTGAAATAAATCTATATTTGTATTATGAATACTTAATTTTTTCAAACCATCTTGCTTCATCCATTGTCAGTAATGCCAATAGAGAAGAGCCAAATATGGGGATTAGGACTATTACATGAATACCTTGCCATCGCCTGCTAGCAAAGTGATCAGTGATATGTCTCAGGTGTATAGAGTTGGCTGTACTGACTAGAAGACAAATACACTTCGCTTGATAAAAGAGATTTTATAAAAGTCTAAGATAATTTCACAGCGATATCGGGCTGTGATTACTCAAAATTCAATACTTTGTTTCATTTCATTGGTCGATTTTTATGATGACGTCACATAAGTGAAATATCCAGTATAATAAGCAGATGTAATAACTGATCTAGTTCTACGAATTCGTTATTGAGGGCCGGAATGCCCTCCCCTGGAAAGAGAGAGGGAAAGAAAATGACTGCTGCCACTTTATAGTTATGTCAGTTTGTTTTTAATACATGGTCTGTTGCACAATATCGTACTTTCGAAACCGATACCCATCAAAGCAAGGTGCGCTGACTAGCAATTATTCTTCCGTTCAAACTAAATCGTGGTAAAATCCGATTAATTCAGATATGTTTTAACTTAATCTACTGGCAGCGGCTCATGGCAAAGAATTGTTTACAGTATTTGAATGCAGCCTAAAAGACGTTTGTGAATATTTCGCCTGAAATCGTTGTACACGCCTCTGAAATACGATACTTCGGGTTCTAATAGCTCTTACTTTCAATTTCTGCACTTGGAATTTGATAAACGCCAAGCAAAAGAGTCTAAGGGAATCAAATCCGGTAAACGTATTGACCATATTCGTCATGAGCTTCTACCTGTTCATCTGTAAGAAAAAGTGTGGTTGAGATATTGTAAAATGAGGGGGGGGGGGGTAGATCCATCTTTTTGAAAGAAAATAAAATCTAACGCCATAGAGGGACAATAGCCACTTGTCCCTCTATAAACAACATTTGGTAATGATGCTCTAAATAAAAACAAAAATTAATATATATATATATATATATATATATATATATGTTTTCAGAAATGTTTTGCACCGTGTTTTGAAATGGATGGTGGCAGTGTTGAATGAATGATGTTTAACGCCCGTTTTTGCTACAGAGGCACCACAGGAGACGGGCAGTGATGATACATGAGATGAAATGATATAATGGGAAAGGATTTATTTTTAAGGAATGAATCGTTCCAGGCCTAAGTTTAGGGTACCTCCGTCATTTGCCATTTATGAGAACTGAGGAAAACCTGGAAAAAACCTCAGTCAGGGAGGACGTTGCTGGAGATGATTCGAACCCATACCTCCCGCTCAAGAGTTCGTGCCTTAACGACCTCGGCCAGGTGGCAGTGTTGAAATAGGATGAAAAGTTACATGTAAGTACATACCATACCTTCTTGCTATTTATGACGTGTCATTATATCATTAATATGAATCGAAATTTAATGTCTGATCTACATAATACCAGCTTTAAAGTTGACTATAATGAGAAGGAGGGAGTAATCAGAATCTTATGTTATTTATTCGTGGAAAAGCTATATCTGGTCTGCCAAGTACTAACTTCCGCTACGTCTTATCAATAGTAGCAGGATTTATTCACTTATGTCCTTTATTCACCTCGATCTGTAATCTCCTTTTTATAACTATCTTTTTTCTATCATTCAATATTATCTGCATTTTCCTTAAGTTAACTTTTCCTGTATCCTCTTGATTTTATTTATCAACAATGATGATCCTTGGCTTTTTACTCATAACCTACGCATAACCTGAGAATATATTCATATCCTTTCTAATTTTGTATGCGCTACGTAATTCAGCAAATAAACCAACAGTTTCTGACAAAGTGTTTTGTTCTTAACATCTACAGAAGCCTCGCAAATCGTTTTCAGTTTGTTAATTTCCAGTTTGAACTAAAGAGAATCCGCAGGTTCTCTGTACTGACTATATACACTTTAATAATAGAATTATATACTGTAATTGAACTAAATTGAATTGATAGGGAACGCGGAAGTGTTTAAATATCTGGTAAGAACATTCTTTCCCCATTTCATGCTGATATTCCTGAAGTTGAGAATACAGTAACTTTTCGGATATCGTATATATAAAATTAAAGATCTGAAGCTTTCTTGGCACTAATTGATCATTATAACTCCACGGTTAGCCGGGTGAGCTCATCAGACTCGTTTTCGGCTATCTCTACTCTGTTCTCTACTAGTAGTCTGAGAGAGGCCATCGGAGTAAAATAAATAAATAAAATAAAAAATAATTTGATGCAGGCTTGTTACTTAAGTGAAGAATGGCCATAACTTGGACCTTGACCTGACTATTATCCTTTGAAGCTATAATCAACCCTGTATGTGCGTACATGTTCCAACTGCTCTCAATTATTCCGCTTTATGAAGATCCATTTCCATAAACTTGCAGTTCTGTTGTTAAGAGAAACATTTTCGTCAAATTCAAAGATATATTAAAAATGGCCAGTTTTACTTTTTGACGGCGATCTAGAGGTAACACTCTCGCCTTTGGAAAGGTTCAAATCTTCCCGAGATAGATCGACTTTTCTAGACGCACGAATCTCCAGTGCAAGTTCTCCGGGAGTGGGTCTCGTATCATAGATATGCAGCATGTTAAACAATGAAAATAAGAAGTCTCTGGGTAAAACGTCTATCATTTCGCGTTCATAATACGTTATTATTGCAAGATATGGCATTTGAGACGATGGACCGACCACCAGTTTCCTCTGACATCTGTAGCTACTAAATGAAATGAAATTAGAATTGTTCATATTGTCCGCTGAGGCCCATAATAGACTTTATTGAGTTGATTATGATATTAATTTAATTTTCTTTATTCTTATTACGATATGTTCAAACTCATATTGAGGAATGTTTGAACAGGGTTTCATGTATATTTTGAGTCACATCTGAAATATTTGCAAGTTATTTATTATTGGTAACCAGATGAGCATTTAACGCTTTCGTACTGTTTGCACTAATGTTCCCCAATTTTAGTCTTATAAGCTAAACGGTTTGTAAGGAACAATGAAAACACTGAACGTTTTATAAATCCCTCAATATTAGTTAATATTTCTAACATCTCTGATTGTACTGTTACAAAATTTAGACCTATTACTTTCGGTATTAGTCCAAGTTTGCAGGGTAGTTCTTTGTATTGAAATATAAACTTTGAAATTCAATAAAGATTAATTAGATTGGATAACAGATAGCTCTTCGTCAGACAGTTAAAAACTGTATTACAGCAGTTCTCTTTATAACTGTACGTATTCATTTGGTGTCCCAACTAGGCCTTTACAGAGTTCAAAAATCTATAGGATACCGACTGACATTGAAATCGAAGTAATCGCCAAACCCAGAAGCAGCAGAGGCAGAAATAAAGATATTGAGTATGACTCATCATCAAGTACAATGTTGTCAAGGTTAGATGTGATTGGAAGCGGTCCACAGCAGTCGACCGGTCACTCACTGTCGCTAGAACTACAAGAACACCAGACCTACTGGAACCAACCGAGGTGTTCAGGAAGGCCAAGTGCTGGTTGAGTCGCCAGCTACAGCCGACCTTTCTACTTTCTTTCAAATGAGTCAGCTCATTGGTAAAACTGTCAATCTTCATGCAACGCAAAGATTCCATCCCATTGTGAAGCAGCTTCTCTATTTGTGGTACAAACAAGACACGTAGAATACAGAAGTTCATTCAGTTTGTAAACAGAAAAAACATTTTTCTGCCTTAATGCTATTTTTCTGAGGAGAAGGTAGGAAGAGTTTGGGGTTACGTCACCCTTACCTAACACATCTTGGAATTCAGAGATTGCCGTAGTTCCTGCCCACACGATGCAGTAACTTCTGAATTGTACAATCTAAGGCCTTCAGTCTAACCGCAAAACGTAACACAGAAGTAACTTCTCTTTTCCTACTGTCATTAATCTTGTAGTCATGCAACCGTGAGCATTTTCTTTTTATTTTATAAAGACTAAGTTGATCAACTTAAGATAGACTGGCGTTAAAAAGAACAAATATGCCTTATTGGGACATTGACGAAACATGGACAATACAAAATTGAACTTAATATGACGGGATATTAATCCAATCTCTACGCTTCTACACAGGTTAGATTATTAATTCTACGTATGGAAATGAAAACAACAATTTAGATTATGTTGAATCACAATGTAATTCATAATATTAACAATATTATAATTATTTACCGGGATAAAAAGTTATACATTTTATTATTATTATTATTATTATTATTATTATTATTATTATTGAGACAGTTTAAGTAACAATATGAATACTAAAATTAAGGTTTAATGGCATACCTAGATTGAGTAATAACCGGGACTAGAATTTATTTATACATATTTGTTTAATCATTAGTAGCAATTAAATTTTTGTCACGTACTTACAAAAAATATTTTGAGCGATTAAAAAGATATTTCATTCTCCAGGTTTGCTCATTTTTTCTAGATACATAACATATTTTCACATATTTGAGAAAAACTTACATGTATTGTTTCCTCCCCTGTAAGGAGAAACACAACCTAAGTCCACTTTTGGTGAAATTTGAGATTTTGGTGCCAATGGATTGTGGGTATCTAGTACTATATTCCAACACATTCATAGAGGAAAAAATCACATGTAGTCCATAAAAAATCAGCATAGAAAAAACAGTGTTCACGAGAAAAAAGTGATTCTTCTGTAAAATACCTACAATGAGACCATAGCAAGAAAGTGAACTGAGGATGTTGCAACAATGTTATTTGACTTTTGTTTCCATCAACTGCACCCATCAATTCGAAATATTATAAGTATGAACTTTCCTGCACTATTACAAGTTGATTCATATTAATCTTTTCATGACAATTACCTACAATATTTTGTGAATTGCGAGAGTGTCATTGTTGCTATTCACAAAATACACGTAGTAAAATCTCGCAATTCACAAAATACACGTAATAAAAATATAAAAATAAAATGAATACGATGGTTTAACGCTTCCAATTGATCTTCTGTTAAAAACAACACAAAATTAAGAGTTGTACAAATTAACTGACTTGAGATTATTGATTCAATAGAAGCCAGTGAGATAAATAAATTAAAAATTAAGTTTATAATCGTAAAATTAAATTTAGAGTTAGAAAAAAGATGTAAATGAAAGTAGTGACAGAAAGCAGAATGTCTTTTTGGGAGATTTGAACGCACGAGGAGAACAGAAGAGTACTAAATAAGGCAATGTTTCTTCAATAATCTGCCATTGGAGGCGGTTCTGAACCTACCTAGGCTACTTTGGTGTGCAGCAATATTGTAACTCTCCAGCAGCTAATATCACATCAAACACTGCAAATGCCTAATTATCCAAATTCCCTTTCTTGGAGCAAATTCGCGGTAATCATAGAGTGTGGTGGAACAAGGACTCTTATATAGAGACAATGTAAGTACTTGAGACTCAAGGTCTATCCAGTCCGCTCTAGAAAATAAACGATTCTGCAAAAGAGTTTGTTTATATGTGTGCGTGCCCTATTGCTAGATCTTACTAAATGCGCAGACGACAATTTGTGAAGACAGTTATAGTTTTCGTAAAATAAATAGTGTTCATGTTCATGTTGGACGAAATGTATCTACAGTGAAACGAATATGCCAGGGATCAAGGTAGAACAAACATACAGACGTGAAGGTACCGACGGCCTAGTTAAACAACCGAGCAGATCAGAAGAAGATATCATTTGCGCATAACTATTATGAACATGTACAAAGTGTAGCAGTTTTAATGGCCAACAGTGTACTTCTTCTGTTACACAGTGTTGCGCGATTCCGATGCGATGAATGTGTTTACCCAGTAAGCCGTGACTTGTAATGAGATGGGAAATAGCAACTGCTTCACTTTTTGGGCTGTCGGGTGTTGTCAAACGTTGTTCCTTTCGATACCACAAAGCAGTAAATAGTTTAGCGTCTCATAGTGGTATCATTAATATTTTTACTTGGAAATTCTCATGAACTGATTCTACTGCTGTTTAACAGAAAGCCTATTTTGTAACTAAGAGAGTGGGACTTCTTAAGTTCCCCAGTAACATTCTGCACGGTTCAGGCAGTAACGCTTGGGATTCACACTCGAGAAGTCCCGAGTTCAAATCTCTTGGAACCAGCCTTCCTTTATTGCATGTTTTCGTAGTTTCCCTTGATCGCTTAGACTAATGCTGGGATGGACTTTCACTTTCATAAATTTTATGTTCTCCCATTTCATCTCATTTCATGCCATTGGTTCTATCATAGGGTCAAAAGTGTCAGACTGGTGCGGTCTGACAGTGACATATGCTTGGGAAGGTTTCTGCCTCGGCTTCTGGTATGAAAGTGACTCTTCTGAGGGGCTTGACCTCCTGTTGCCGGCATCGGAGTTTCTATCTGCAAACAGATAGAAACCTTACAGACACGGCCTTACAGACCTCGTGCCTCCCGGTGTCCTCTTCAATTCATTTCGTTCTCCCGGAGGGCCCCCACAGATGGTGTAAGCTCCAAAGGCAGCCCTTGAGCAAGACTGAAGTATCGAAATTTTTCATCCCTAACATCCAATCCAATACAACATTCTGCACACTGTTTATCAAAGACATATAGGCTATCCTTATAAAACTTTAAAGGAAAGAATGACAACATTTTCTATTGTGCATTACTGTTACTATAAAATATTTTAGAAACACTTCTAAAGGAGTAAATATTGAAAGTATATCTATATCAGCTTATAATTTGCAAAAAAAAAAAAAAAAAAAAAAAGTTCCACTTCATGACAGCCGATTATTAAATGACTTCTTCAGTATGGTGAGAGATCTGCATTGTGTAGAGGTTAATCAGGAACCTTCGGCAGAAACAATGAAGAATATTAGTCATTTTATCCATATGGATAAATTATTAATTAAATATAGGATGTCCCATAATGAACACAATATAATAATAATAATAATAATAATAATAATAATAATAAAATACATCCTTTATTTGAAAAGTACTAATATTATTAAGTAAATACAAAGTACAAATACTACTATCAAACATGAAACGAAGCATCAGGCAAATGTCCTCCACGGCCTCTTCACTCTGATGGCAAAATTTTCAACCACTTTAGAGCAAATTTCCGGCTGAATTACATCCATGGCATGTCTAATTTCTGCCTTGGGTTGGGGGATGGTTCGTGTTTATCCACATAAACACAAGATTTTACATACCCCTTCAAAAAATAGTAACATGGTATCAAACTACGTAATCTCGTTAGTCAGTTTTGATCCCCGTTGCAAGAGATGAAAAGGCACGGAATCTTTCTCTCGATGGCTGGTCGTCACATTTTGTTAGAATCACATGTATTCAACATTCAGTTGTTGCCATAAAAAACTATGTTATTGCCATAACGAACACGATTCACTGTCACTGCATAACATACACAGTATTTAAAATGCACTTTCAGTATCTGGACATGTTCATATTTTGTGTATCACCCCATTTTAGTTAATAAAGATACACAAAATGAGAATCGTTAATCGAAATACAGTCTGTTATACTTTAGATTCGGCGACCTAACAAACCGACAGAGGTGCTCAATTTAAAAAGTGTGTTTATTATGGGAAAGCCTATATAGTGTTTTTTTTTATTTAAGACGGTTTATATTATACTTGATAAAATTTTATACACTCAAACACCTAAGATTTTATTCATGGTGGTCACAGTCACTCATTTTAACTGTCATCATTCAGATGTTCTTGCCATAACCAGATTTTAGCTACGAAAGATTTTAATTTTGTAGTGTTTTGCTTAAACATGTTACATTATTAGACCCACTATCTTAATATTTCTTCATTAGCAGTCTGTACCTTTTGATTCCTTTTTTCAGTGTGGCCTTTAAATGCTCTTCCTGCTTTGGCATGTGAGATAACGATGTAAAAATTCTCTCCATTATTTCTGTGTTCTCAAGCATTTCTTTCTTTATTTCAACCATGGTTCTTGATATATCTAGTAGCACGCTGAATGGTTTTTCATTGTCTACATTGCTTCCAGGAAGCTTTACTGTTGATGTCTTATTTCTCACGAATGTGTTAATTTGTATTTGCATTTTTCCAGTTTCTTGAGTTCTTTTAAATGAATGCATTATTTGTATGGCCTTAAAATAATGAATTATTGAGTGCTAACAGGCTGAAACAGGTTGATAAGTAATTTGGATCAAACCTCTTTCCATCTAATAGCTTCTTAGACAATTCGATGTTGGATCGTTTGCAGTATAGATGCTCTCACCGATTTCTTAATGGATTCGAATAAAATTATAAATGAATTAAAATGTTTATTAACTACAATTGGATTCATAGTCGCATTTCTTGCATTCTTTCTAATAGAAATTGTTTTTATCGCAAGTAATATCACAAGAGGGTCTGAGATTGGAAAACTCAGATCCTCGAGTGATATTTATTAGTACTATTGCACGAATAAAAATATGAATTTAAATATAATTGCCCTAAACCAATGCCAATAAAGAAGAGTAAAATACGGGTTTGGGACTATGTCATGAATAGAATAAGAATAAAAGTAATACATATTTGAAATGCGCGCACAGAATATTAACAATTGCATAAAATATTATGCTTACTAATGAATACCTTATTCAGAAACCGTGATATGAAATAGACGAAAGTCGGGTGTTATACTCGCTATCAGTCGATTTGCTAATACCCACTGAGAAAAACAAAACAGATATAACATTTTAAATGTTAAAGAACGTGTTTATTAAACTCTATGATTGCTTAGGCAAATATTGCTACATACTTTAAAAAATTATTTTAGACTGTTTGGATGAATACGCAAAAACAATTACTTGAGTGAATACACATTAAGTTAGTTAAATATACAATTTCTGAAGACACTGAAAAATAGTCAGTAATAATAATCAGTGTCCATTGCCTTTGATGCCTCAATAGTAAATATTGGGGTTAAATGCTATTAAAAAAATTAGCTACTTTGACCACAAGACAAATTAATGCACTTCGCGTGATATAAGGGATTTGATAAAGCTTCCACAGCGATATCGAACTGTGATTGCTCAAATTTTTTTTTTTTTTTTTTCATTTCATTGGTCGATTTTATAATGACGTCAGATAAGTGAAATAGGCTCAGTAAGTACTTTAGATGTTTAGTTAAAATCATTAGGTGGCTACTAAAATTCAAATGTGGCGCTTACACCAGCCCCATGATGTCATCGTTTCCATGATTCGCTGATGGAAGATTAGAGCTGCTGTGTGCACATTTGTATATCAAAGGTCGAATGTGCAAGTATATTTCTTTTGTTTATTGCCCTCTATATATCGCCCAGTGTTTCTTTTCAATAATTCCGGAACTGTTAATTTATAATAAAAAGAAATAGAGGATAATATAAAATAAATATTCTGAAAGTACTCATACCGGAACATGAGACTCTTTCGTCCTCTTGGACTACTTCCGCTGGCCTGTTGTCTATGATATCAATTAGCTCATGCAAGCTCACTTTCGTTCTGAGAATATTCTATTTCTGCTGGCGTCTGAACGACAAGAAACAGAGCACCAAATGGTAATCCTAAATATTACCCAGAGTAGATGCAGTCTCTAAAGAAACGAAACCCTTAAGTTTTGTCCCTACACATTTAATTGATCATTACAATCTGTGTGATATTGACATAAGGACTACCCGTTACAAGAATTATATTCCCTTTTCGAGTACGGTGTAATTTATAAACTGTGGTCTTATACTAATTTTTAAATGTCCATCGCTTCGAAATTTAAAGAAATAACTCTAAGGAACTCCAATGTTACAGTAGGCCACCATGAGCATGATCAGGCTCGTGAAATTGTAAATAATGTTACTTTTCAGCTTTGTCAAATATTTTATAACAAAGTAATGAAAGAGGGCAGGAATGCTTTAGAGTTTTCGACATTTAAAACTAAATGGAGCGAACGCTCAACAATACACTTAAAGAAAGAGAAAGTTTAGAATATGGAAAAGAACACCTCAAACTCCAACAAAGAAAATTAAAGTTCAAATGAAAGAAGTGTAACTCATGTGATTAGTTACTCACTTTCTCCCCAACGTTCACCAGCTCCATTACTAGTTAGAGTAACGCTGGTTATCACTGTGTGCAACAGTTAGTTCCTCACTAAACACCTTGCAGGAACACTCTCCAGATTATGAAAGTACAGCGTATTTCCGTCTATCTAGTAACACTACATCAACTTCTTTCCTCTCCACCACCCTGCTACTCTTTGAGACTCGCAATCTGCAGGTCCTGGATTCAAATCCCTGAGGTCCGCCATTCTAACCTTGGGTTTGTTCGTTAGTCGCTTAGACGAATACTGGGATGGATTGATGCGGTGTTACGTTGGCTTACACTTTAAAAATGTTTCTGCCCAGGTGTATTGTACGGAAGCACGCTTCTGAGGGGCTGGAACTCCTTGGAGGGAAGACTCCGCCAGTGTTGCGCTTATGGAAACATCGTTAGGGATCCCGTCTGTGTCCAAGCCTCACCATTCCTAGAACCTGGCCGCCCGGTGCCTGTTCCTCTCAGAGGTGCCCTCAAATGTCCAATCCTTAAGCAAGGTTAAGGTCCAGAAATATCCTCCGATTCTAGCAATTCTACTCAATTCAATTCAATACCGCTAGTCACAATTTGTTAAATAAATTCAATCCGTTTAGATTCATATTGAAAGCTCCACTTTGTGTATTTCTTTAATTTAAGATACTATCTTAACAAAAGCTAGTGATTACATAAAAGCTACCTGAGACAAATTCAGATAGCTCGGTTCTGCATATGTTTCGATTTTATTGTCGGTCGACACTTCCAATATTAACAAAGAAGGTACAAAGTAAGTCAATGAGTGCTGTATTCACATCAACGATTAAAGTTAGTATTTCTAAGGTGTACTGGTGGCGATAGGTACTTAACTACATATCCTGTGTACAAAAGTTTTATTTTTGCTTCTTTGCATTATCTCTGTATTGTACTTAGTGCGGTACACTTTTATTTTTGCGAAGTGTTGTTGGGAATTTCCGCTAACAAGCATTACATCATGAGTGAAGAAGTGCTTTCCTTGTGTCTTGCTATTCAGTGACCTTGAATTTTAAATTGCATATTCAGAAGTGGTCCTGGGACAGATCCCTAAAATCAGCTCTGTGTTTACCTAATTATCGGGAGCTAACGGTAATATTTAATATCTAAATGCATGCTCATACTAATGTAGTTCTTTAAACAAAAGGCACTGAAACTAGTAACTTCATTTTGTTAATACTTAGTGCTATAAAAATGCTGATGCGGTTTATTCACGGACGCTCTTTAACATCTCAGGTCATCAGCATCCCATTCAATTCAGGGCGATAAATTTTGCTCAGAGGCTTCTTCTTTCAGACTTGAGATTCTTTTGGTGCCGTAAATCTACGATACGGGACCCACGGCTTTATTATCTTTCCGAAGGAAGCCATACTTAGGATTTTTACGCCCTAAAAATCCATCGACCCTAGCCGGGATTGAAGTGCTACAAAGATCCAGTGTTGCCACTTTTAGTTTAATATGGAATGTGATAATTATTAATCTATTGAAGCAGATACAAGTTATATAATTTATATACATCTTATATATTTTTTTAATTTTAAATTCCCCATGAGTCATAGTGAATTTAATAGTACATAAATTTGTTTAAAATCTGATTTCTAAATTTATTAGCACAGGTAGTCAAGTTGGTAACACTGGAACCATGTCAGACAAAAATAAAATCAGCAACAACTGATTTCATCACTGCATTTGCTCAGTTGCATATTACACTTTCTTTCAGCACGATAAAATCACAATTTATTATAACATATAAGAAAAATACACTATTAATAAAAATAAAATCTTTAATACGTAATTTCCCCCGAAATATGAATTTAAAAATCACTAATTTCCACCACTGCGATATTACAGACTTATACAGAGATTTAAGTAACGTTTCTTTCATTCTCCTCCTAGTGAGAATTACACGAACTATAGAGTTTAGAGGAAGTCCCACTGCCTAACTTCAATTACACAAAACTTCCAAGTTTACCAAAACTACACTCCTGCGGAAAGTTGAATAACCATCGTTGTGCTTGAGTACCATCTAGTAACATTACGAAACAAAACAGGATCGACAAAAGAGCGTTAAAACCCACCAACGGGCAAATACAGGTTTGGAATCACCGCTCACGTGCTAGCAAGGTTCGACCTAGGTCATGTCTTCCTGGACTAGCCCACAAATTAATGAAATAAGGAATGGGTTTCATTAACATAATATAATCGAAAAAGCTGGTTTTTAACCTTGAGATAAAGTCAACTTTTCTGAAACGTGAAATAATTTTATGCTACAAGGTTATGCAGGAAGAGGCAATAAAACTTTTGGTTGAAGATGTTGCGTAGGCTTGGATAATTACAAAATAAAAACATTTTTTCTTTAATTTAGGTTGCAAACGCTAGTAACTGCTGTTGGAACTTTGGTGAATACTAGTAAAAAGCTTATTTTACTTTACCATTTTTTACTTCCGTCGCCTTTCGCTTTGACGTGATAGAAATTGCGTTTTCTTACCAGCCGCAGCAGGAAAAATCATCCGGGATAAACGAGCCAAGAGAAAAAGGAGTGCCCAGATCTGAGAGAAAATCGCCACTTTTAACTATCTTGTCGCATGTTTCTTAAGTTTCCTCTACGATACTTATTATTTACAAAATTTCATTTAACTGAGATTTACATTACAATACAAAACATTAAAATAACCAGAAACTTGTTGGATATATAGTTTTGTCTTTACTCCATTGTTTAGGCAAGTGCTAGAGCTCTCGTGCATATAATTGTACATTTCAGTGATGTTTTAATTATATCTTTGTAAAACCATATTTTGGTTATTTTAGATAAGATTACATTACATTATATTACATCAGAAGAACTGTGGAAGAACAAAAATAAAGTAGCCTGTTACTCACAATGCGCACAGAAAAACAATAGACCGGTTCAAACACTGAACAGGCAAATCTATCGGACGCATTTTCTCAGAATGGACACTTTTTTCTTGGGTGCTATATTCCCCTATTCTTCCTAGCTACTCAGAATTCTGGGGTCCCTTGGTGTGGGAAGACTGAATTCCTTTCAATGACATGTTGGCTACTCAGTTTTAATGAACTCACCAGCGCAAAAAATCTTTAAGCTGCAGAGTCGACATTTTGCTCGCAACTAACGCTGCTGCACCTTTATATGCTCTAGAGTATTGCTGGAGTGATGATATTTAAAAATATAGAATATATTCTTTTACTTATCATATAGCTCATTAACATACAATATATAGTTCAGGAAATATAGCTGTTCAACATTTAGTATATCTTTTTGAACCACCCTTTATAAAAAGTACGATTCCAAAAGTACCAGTATCAGTCTCAGTTCAATATGTTTCAGTAACTCTCCCCCTCCCTCTCTCTGGAAAAAATCTGAGCTTCAAAACGTAAACAATTGGCATGAGACCAAAGATTATTAGTAAGACCATCAAGACACCATGTAACCCGAAGATTGCATTAAAATGTAGTTTATTTTACAGAATTTTCATGTAAGGGAAAGTCTATATTTGAATTAACAACATATATACAGGCCGTTAATTCAAAATATATGCACACACACAAATATATATAAAACAATAACTATAAAAGCAGAAAAGAATAAAAGATTTCATTTGTCTTCTTGCCATAGAAGAACTCAAGTAGTTCGAAATATAGCGATTACAAATCTGTAACTTTTTCTTAGTGTATTATCCTTTTCTGCTTTTCCAGTTATTGTTATTTAAGTTATATTGTTAATAGTGTTGCATTATTTTTCATTTATATTATATATATTCATCTCTAATATATTTAAAATCTGTTCTTCAGTATTTTCTTTCAGAATTTGTACAATAATTTACACGTTTCCATATTACTTGCTAAAAACAATCTGGAAATGCCAACTTTTCATATGATTTTTCTCTGGCTAGATGCGAAGAACAACAGCTAATATTTTACCTTTCAAAACGTATTCTCTCATATTTCTGTAGCTATTTTGAACTAATAATACTGAAATATTAATGAGAAGTTCTTCATTCATACGAAAACATGTTTCTTTAAATGTTGCTTCTTTCATTTAAAAGATTTAAATCGCCACTGTTTTCCATTTGAATACATGCAGTCAGTACTTTGTAGTCTTTAATTAGTACTTATTCAGGCTTGAGTATGCTAAAGTATATGGTTGCTGTAGTTTGAATTATAGTACTCTTAAGCTAATATAAACAGCAACAGATAGCTCTACTAACAAGTTCAAGAGTGTAATGGCTCTGCAAAATTTGTGGCATACTGGGAGTAAATGTTCCATTTTTTATCATAATCGCCAAGATCCAGGAATGTCTTTGGTAAAGGTGTAATATTTTCCTTTACATCACTTTAAGCTAATCGAAATGCGCATAGAAATAAAAAAGAAATTTGGTAAATGAAACGGAGTATTGACGCGGAGAATTAAATCTACCAAAATATTCCAAAGGCTTTCAATACCGTCCAGAGATCTAATTCCACAAAATTAAAATAATTTTAAAAAAGTATTACTTTATTATTGCATTTCTATATTATCAGGAACTAAACTGAAAGTACTGTAAAAGTTTTGCATTTCGTGTCAGTTAGGATAGGAGAAAAACGCAGGTAACAAATACATATATTTATTTATTTGCTTATTTCTTCTATATGTATAGGTATCTTCAATGTTCTATTCTAATAGGTAAATTTTTCATGACCATGAAAGTACTAAATTAATAATGAGGAACAGCATTTGTTATTTGCTTTTACGTTGAAGAAATACTGCAGAAAGTGCTGTTTGCTGACCAAAGCCTTGCTGGATCCTTGCGGGTTGCTAACAATTTAATGACGATGTCAGGGGTGAAATGTATGTACTAACCTGTCGATCATAGTTTTCATCACACACTACGGAAGTTAATGAAATAATTAATTAGGTCCCAAAGGCAAATGATGCAGAAGTTAGTGTGTAAACGAAATGAGGCATGCAGAATTGGTAACAATTTTCTCTAATGACCAACTGACGGACTTTATAGGAACTTGGAACAGGTTAATTAAAAAGCAGGATAGCAAAAATACATTAAACAGTCTGAGATAAGCGCTAAGCTATGGCTAACTAAAAATGAAAAATGGGGCGCCAGCAACGCTATTGTCTTTGCTGAGATTTAATGCGCATAAATGGACTATTTTTGATACTTTTGTTGTATGAGATGCGCTACAATGTATGCGAGAAGCTATTTGTTGTATGTTTATAAATCGTGCACTCGTTAACAGCATTTAAATAATCTGATCTGTTTATTGAGGGTCACATCATCGCCTAGAAGGTTCTCAGCTTATTCAGGTTTACAGTTAGAAGGAGAAAGAGTCGCGTGTTTACTAGAACTGAGTCTTTGGGTTTCGTTTAAAGTTTAACGGAAGGATAAAGACTGAGTACTAAGAGCAGAATTAAAGATTTTATTGCAATTGTCTCACCGACACAAACCATGTGAACACGCGAGTCCTTTGTAAAGTAATTTTTGTGGCTAAATGCTAGAATATCTAATACCTCACATTGAGCTACTAAGGGTCGGAAGAAGAGATGAGAATGCAGATATTTTAAGCTCTTTCCCAACAGTTTGCTCACTGAACGATATATATCATCATGGCGTTCTAAGTTAACATCGGCATATTAAAGAGTATTTGTTCCAGTTATGCAGGCGTTAACCTTTAGATAATAGAATGGTGCGATAATACCTGTTTTAAAATTTAGACCAACCGATCACATTTCATTTTACGTGCGTTTTGAAAAACTTACATAAAGTCGATTAATCTGATCACTGAAACTGTATGAGGGGCGGAATATTTTAGTGGGAATACACCTAAAGCTTTTTTTTTTCCAGCGTTAATACATTAAAGAAGTGATTGAAAATGTTTACTAACTTATTTTTTAAAAATACAGGCTTTCATTATTTAGAGACACGACTAAGTTTACATTGTTTTTACTTTATAGTTGTTCTGAACACTAATCTTAATAGAATAATGACAAATACTGTATCGCGTTTTCACGCATTTTTGTTTGTAGTACTCTTTAGAGGAGTGAAATCATGCCTAAGAACAACTTGATAGACAATGGTCATAGCAGTTTATATAAGATATAAATTGTTTGAGAAAAAAATATAATTAGAAAGTCAAAGATTTCACCATTTATTTAAATACTTCCTAAATTAATATGAGTACAGCAATTTTATGCTTTATTACAACTGAATTCCATACAATGTCTTTAAATGTTTATGGCATTTCAAGTCTCAAAATGCAATTTAATTTACTAAGTCAGTCTTTCCTTAGACTTCTAGCTACATTTTAACAGAACGTATGAAGCACAATAACTGCAGTAATGATAAATGATAATGCATCCATAAACTATTATGGAAATTCGAATTATTATTTAGCTCACTTAGTATGTGTGGACATTGTCGCATATGAATTCGGTTTGTTATAATATGCCAATAAATATTCTCAGGTTAAAAAGCACAAAATAAACTCACCTTAACTGGTGAGAGTAGATAGATGCTATTGAAAACATTAAATCATTAGGTACCATGAGTGTATTTTGCCTCTACTGCTGGCGCCCCTGAGAAAAGTACCTATGCATATATTTTTTCCTAAAGAGCTCTATCATTCATAAAGACTTTCAATGGACTAAAAGGAACCCTTTTCACCTGTTTCAGATATTCACGGCTACAGAAAGCCAAATAATAAGTGCTTATGGATCGCTGCCCCCTTATTAATGTGTTGTATTACTTATATTTTAAAAGGCACACAGGATTTAAATAAAGCGATCAAAGCCAACAAGAAATAAAGTTTCTAAGGCGCTGGAAATCTGACATGTTCTTTTAAGACCGTAAATTTAAGTTTCAAAAACCTCTAGCAGGGCCCTATTTTACAAAAAATAAGATGTAATACATACAAGTCCTAAAGTATGGTCTTGTAACTTTCTGTTCCACGAAAGAAGTGCAAATTTTGTAAAATATTAGTAAAAAGTTGCAAGTGCCTCATATAAGAGCAAAATGTAGGAACAGATATTTGTCATACGCCACCATACCTTGAATGTCCATTCCTTAAAGACTTTAATATACAGAGCGATTATTGTCTTTTCTGCTAAATGGGTTTTGGATTTTTTTCTCAGATATAATAACTATAATCTAACTTTATTATGCATTTATCGATATTCAAGCGTGATAATTCATTTTGATACGTTCACATGCAGCTACATTCAGTCGTCGAGAGATGACAAAAGAATCGAGATTCCGGATTGCTCTAGGACATTTATTTTATTATTTATTTAATCGTTTACATTGCTTAACAATCACGTTTTCATTATAAGCAAAAATGTGGGAAAATTGAAATTATTTTAACAGAGAATGAAGAATGAAAAGAAATTATTTTCGTGGCATGTATTAAGAACCTTAAAAATACATTAACTAAGATGCTGGTTTGAAATATGTCCATACTCCGAACTGTATTAGAAAATGTTCATATTTAACATCCCAAGAATGATCCACTCGTTACTACGGGAACAGTCTAGCACTAGTTCCATCAACTCTTCTCCCTAAACACTACAAAAGTATCCTACAACTCATCCAACCGTGCGGTAACACCCATGCACGGGTAAGGACGCAGCAATGTTACACAGACTGACATCAATTCTGTCTGATCTGAAATATGCATTTGAACAGTCATAAGCCATACTTTAATTGCACTTAGCGTAGCTTTATCACTATTGTACACAAATACTAATTTATTCTTTCTACTCATCATTATCATCACTTTCGCTAATACTTAGCACAATTAGGTCAAATGACTCCCAAAAGCATTAAAAAGATAACACATTTTGTGCTATTATTCGAAGTTATCAATATTCGTACACTTGAAATTAATATAAATTACCAGTGCCCGACTAATACTAATACTCTTGTGGAACAAAACAATAAAAATCCACTCGTACATTTACAAATGTGTAGTTTTAAAGTACAAGTTTAGTACTAACCTTTATGCAACAGAATTTTACTAGTAACTAGAAATTACAATGTGTTATTTGTAATGTATTAGACCATATTTGTGTGGAACAGGGGACCTCGAGTGGAATTTTAGTCTTGTATTTCAATCCCCCTGTTTGTATGACGAAAATCCTTAAAGGCTGAAATACCCGCCTTTAAAGCACACTTTCTTAGCAAAGAGAAGGAAAGTGAAATGATTTGTATTCAGCTCTGAAGATGGTAGCACAAGCGGAAGAATGGTCCATCGAGACTTCCACCAGATGGCAGAAGCACGCACAGTAGTCTAGCTTCGGTAAGCCAATTTACAATGTTCAATCTTGCAGCCTGTCTGTTATTTAATTCCTAACTGAGTACTCTAAAGTTTATTTCCCGAACACAAGTACTGCTGCTCTCTATGTGGCTTTGTTGCCCTAGTTCACGGTCTTCAGGAGTTTGGATAACATTTTCTTAGAGTAATTTTTACTCGTTTTATCAGCATCATCATCAGCATCAATTTTATCAGCATCATTACGCTTCTTAAAACACAGAGGATTATCGATTTATTTACAACATAATAGAAGCAAATAAAATATTTACATCAGTTTAAACTGTAAAAAGAAATTTCCAGCTGCTATCCAGGATATACGATTTTGAAAGCATTTCTCCTGCCTAAAGACGAGCAAAACTATTTTATTATACATTAGAAACGTTTTATATAAACTATTCCCTAAAAATCTTACTCTGCGTTGATTGTCAAGTTTAAAATCACATTGACTGAGATATGCTTTATCTCACGTCCTTTTTTTAGAGCAAATAGTAAGCGAACAATAACTGCTCAAGAACGCATAGCGTAAGTGAGAAGATGCAGAAGAAATCTATTTTCAGAATGGTATTTAATATCAGTTTTAATTACTGTGGCATCACAGACGGTAAAACTCAGTTACATTACTGGAGAGTTGCCAATGACGATAATATCAAAAAATAAAAACGAAAATAATGCGTATTTACCGCTGTTCTCTGTGCAGCAAGAGCTAATGGGACTATTTTTGATGTGTAGTTTTCCTTAAAAATAAGGTGACAGAAATTCAAAGTACAAACCTTTATTTTCCCTTGCTTTTTCCACTCTTATTCTGTTCTTTTTCAAAAGTTTATTTATTCTAAAAATTGTTTGTCATTTTTTTTTTTTCATTTTAAAATAATTTTCTTTGTAAGGAAGAGTCAATTATCTCAATTTCTGACATCTTTTCTAAACAATAGAGACATTTTGATATATTTAATTAAAATGTCATATAAAGAAATTAAATTTTTAAAAATTTAAAGCATGCAATGGTCATCGTTGGGATATAAAATAAGATAGATATTACCAACAAAGCTTCATAATATATTTAGACGAAATAATGAGATTATGAGTTGTCTATAAGTGTTGTCCGGGTTAGATTCCTGATTGGGTTAGTTCCTAACTGAGATTCTTCCAGGAGAGTTCGCTCAGTTCTTCTGGTTTATGTCTGGGAAACTTAAGCCACCAAGTTCCCTGGATTCGTTTCACCTAGTTATCATCTATCATTCTTTAACTGACACAATAGATCTTCAGTCCGCGGTGCCTGATCATTAAAAAAAATAATTTTTTATAATGAACCGGGAAATATAATAGTAAAAACAAATTCTTTGGTAGACTTAGCATCCAGACAGAAAAAGAAGTTAAGTTTAATGAATGACTTATAAGTTAACGATAGTAACAAATGTGTTAGACGAAATTTACAAAAAAGACCAACGTTATGAATGTTAAAGATGTTTACTTCGCTCGATACAAAATACCTATAGAAGATGAAGAAATAGAGAATAAGAACGAAGCCAAAATTTTAATGTAGTAATGTTCACATACAGAAAGAATGTGACAAAAATCACTATTTTACCTGGTCTAAATTTCATACTACATTTTCAAACAGTTCAATATTTAGGGTTAATCCTAGATTTATGGTTGACTTGGAATGCTCACAGGCTTAACTTAATTAAAATGTTAAGAAACATTGTTCATTTCTAATTCAAGGCATTTCTAGTACGTCTGTATATCAAGATGGTGATACACTTCTCAATTCTTAGATTATTTTGAATTAATTCATGCAGCTGATAACTAGCATTTACGTAGAATATAGACCACAATATATAGCTTACAACTGACCGATGATGCACCTCGATTTATCAGCAACGTGCGTTTCAAGCGCCTGAATTTACTATATTCATCAAGTTAATTCCTTTTAAACTATATGCCTGCACTAATGCATAAATACAATATACCTGCATACGACCTTATAAATGTACATTTAAATATCTAGAAGACTTCCATTGGAAGACACCGACAACACATGTTTTATAAAAATTATAATGAAACATAGGTTACAATTAAGTTTTAATGTAAAAATACTGTAGAACGTTGCTAAAATATTACTTCTTTTGATGCGATTTTTATTGTTGAAATGAAACTGTTTTAGATAAAAGAGCAAAGACTTCAATAATGAACTGTTACTAAAGTAGGGAGGCATCCACGATTACATAATTATACGTTGTGACTAAGATACATGCATACCATTCGATCAGTTTTATTTTCTCCCGGGGTGTTTTGCTTAAGGGCGGTTACCCGGCAGCTGGACTTCGTTGATTAGCGGGAGGGTTACACAATAAAACAAACCAATCTTACAACAATACACAAATCAATTTAAGCTCATTACTTACCAAATTATCAAATGATGTATTGAAACTGCCCCCCTTCATTCTCCATACATTTTTGGCATCTCTTTAGGAAATTATTCATCACTCGCTGTTGTTCATTTTGAGAAATTTGTACAGTTTCCTGGCGAATATTATCTTTGAGTTATTGTTTGGTGTGCGAGTTCATCTTGTATCCGGCATTTTTTAATTTACTCCACAGATAGTCGCAGCTGTTAAATTTAGCAACCTTTTGCATAGACCCATATAAAATTCCCACTTGTCGTGCAGTGCAAGATTACGAAGAGATTTTCTGCGGACTTTCTAAACGATTACCAGTGTCATGTAATCTTTCTTCAGCGAGAACCCTATGCTGCTTATTTGGTTTCTTAGGCTGAACACTTCCAGTTTCCTGAAATTTATTATACAGACTGTTTTACGATCTGCAACTTCTACACCCGGGAGTCTTACTTGAAACAGTCTTTGAGCTTCACGAGCTGATTGAGCTAACAGTAGAGCTGTGTCGTTGCAAAACTAGGATATATAATTCACTCTATGTATATTGTCGAATTAAGAAACGAACAACTCAACACGCACCCGGGAACAGCTGCACTGCTACGCGATAGTCAGCAAGATCAAGAAGTAAGTAAGCAGGCTCGCTGCACCTTCCACAGAGCGGAAAACGAGTGGGAGCTCACTCATAGGAAAAATACCGCGCATAGGGGGAAAGTATCGCTGATCGCACTGTATATCTTTGTTCATTCACCAGTTACCAGTAATTAACGTTGCTTCATATATACATATATAAAATATATCACAAAAATTTATTGTATTTTATTTGTTGTAGATCTAATTAGAATGTAAGTTTAAGTTTTGTATTTATTGCGTCATTTAAAACACATTGTATCCAAAGAAATTCTTAGACAATCATATTACACATTCATTTTTCTATAGCATAAAATTTTATGGTTTCATTGGGACAGTAGTGCTAATGTAGACAAAATCCTTATTTTACAATACAATAATTAAGCAATGCGAATTACTAGTAGTTCTTTGTATAGTGCTCATTCCCGCCACTTTTTGTCTAAATGAAAATATTGAGTTATTAATCGGTTTTTATACTTGCTGGGTTTTACGAAAGCAAAATTTAATATCTTAAAAACTCAGGATCAATCTCACTTATTTCACTAACAACAATAATTTCTTAGTTACGTATTACATAAAAAGTGAAAAGTAATCAGTGATTATTATTTATGTAGTTATGTATAATAGACTCCTACAAGAAATCCATTCCGTAACTTTAAATAAATTTAATCTAGTATTAAAACTGCTTAAAGCCATCTTATTCTATAATATTAATAAGTTTTTAGTATAATTGTTAAGATATTGGTTTAAAGTTTTTCTCTCTTTCTTTTCCTTTATTATTATATTACTTGCTTTTTGTGTATAACTACAAGTAACAGCTGTTTTTGTTTATTGACAAAAATAAATAAATTTATTTATTTATTTGAATATCTAATTACCAGGTTCCGGATTATAAACTGTTTAAAAATGACAGTAAATTGCTACAAAAGACCTAAAAATAAAAATAAAATGGTCCAAACATTTTAACAATAATACTAATTATTCACATAATTTATGCCTTATAATGAATTGCAAACAATTTTCATAAACAAAATTTTGTGCTAAAATGTAATATCGTTTATAATTTAATAATAACTTAAAAATACACTGGTTATTGATTTCTAATTAACATTTCAATTTATTTTTCATTCTTTTTATAGGCAAAATGACGTAACAAATATCTGCACATATGCATATAAGTAAGCAAGCGGTTGCCGCGCCGCGTTAAATTCGACAGCAAAGGATAGCAGTACGTTATTGATTGATGGCGTTATGGGATGATAACCCTGGACTGCTGTTCGCCACTTAAAAATGAAGTGACGCGGGTTGCATACCTCTAATTTGACTAAGCGTTCAAGCTAAGTAGGTGATGTACTAGTCGAAAACATCTGGAAAGAAAAAAGTACGCATTCTTATCTCATTCTGTATTATACCGATGACGGCGACCGTGTGCACGTTCTCAAAGATAAAGGAACATTGGTTATCGGCTAACACATTCCTGAAAAACTCCTTCCAACATACACAGATGTGAAGAAAGGTTACTTGATGTGCACTAAATCACTGAATTTCTTCTATGTCAGGTACTATTTCCCCCTTCAACAACTGGGTGGTGGACCATAAAATGTTATAGCCTGAATTCTTGTGAAGAACGGGTAGATAATCTTTTCGAGAGCTACTTTTTCTCTCAGATCCACAATGAGTTGGACTTCTAATAATTTAGTATATATACTTATATAAAGTTTCAATCATATTCAATAAGCGTAACTTGAACTAGCCCGGCGCACTAAACAACTGACATAAGAATTATATTGGTTAAAGCACTGTAATTATATTGTAGTATATTGTTCGAAAATTGTTTGGGATATACCTACTTTCGACTCCGCTGCTCGTTTCGCTTCACGCAAGCATCGATTTTTCCTTATCAACAGCTATACTAGAGATAAAAAAATAAGCTATACAGTTAACTGAAACACATAGTATATATTTTAACAGTTTATGCAGCGATTACCCAGTGGTGTTTCGCAACCTATGGGTCCCGACCGGGCCCGTGAGTTCTGACGGAGCTTTTGGTGGGTCGCGATGTCCTCTTTGTCGGTCTTGGTGTTGTAGTGGTAACCATACTTGCCTTCTAAACCCAAGGTCGCGGGTTCAAACCCGGTCAGGATCGATGGATTTTTTCGGGCGTAAAAATCCTGAGTATGACTTCCTTCGGGAGGGAAGTAAAGCCGTGTCGTACATTTACGGCACAAAAAAGAACCTCAAGCCTGAAAGAAGAGACCTCTGAGCAAAATTTGTCGGCAGTTTCACGCCCTGAATTAAATGGGACGCTGATGACCTGAGATGTTAAAGAGCATCCATAAATAAATCAAATCAACATCGATGTCTTCCGATGAAGCAAGGGGCCCTAAAGATTTTTTCTGTAGTATGGAATAATTGTCATATAAATCTAGTTACATTGTTTTACTTTCTTTTTAATTGTATTTTCTTACTCTTGTTATATGATTTTTAATAACTACCTTAATTCAATAATGACCATGTTAACTTATTAGGCACTAACTGATCGTTTCTTCCACTCACGCGTCACATGCCTTATTGACCTTACTTTGCATAAACGACTCTCGTCGAGAGGAAACGCAACAACAATGCTGTCTGGAACTGAAACATGTGCATTTAAAAAAGATAGCCACTGTCTACTTATTTTATTAAATTTGTGGCTACGGATCATTAATTGAAACTCATAGCTAAATTCTTTGCCTCGTTTGAGAATTACTAGCATTTTATATAAACTTATTAACGTAATAAAACAAAAAATAAAGATTTTGCCATTATTAATGCCTAGTCCTTAGTCAGCAATCGTTCTATATTGAGTGAATTTCCCTTAAGTGTATTTTAGCTTAAATCAACGAATAAACTACAGATGCAGTAAAATACAAATGGTATAAATGTCAAAAATAAAATTGAAAAAAAATTGAGCATTAATGAGATTTTAAAAGGATAAATATGTTTTGTTCAAAGTAGGGTCACGGAATTCAAAGGATTTGGAACCAGCATATTTGGCTAAAGCAGGAAAACTTTCTGTAGATTGGAACTCATCTTTCCTGTTGCTAGGGATATAGGGTGAAAAAGAAGCAGAACAAGTTTATTATAATGTCTAACGATGATGAAATGACCTTTCTTTACCTTTTGATTTTTGTGACCCCTATTCTCATCTTTTGTTTAACCTTGCACTTGAATATGTAATAAAGAAATTATCAGTGAATGTAAAGTTTACAATATACTATAACTTCGTACAAATTATGGCATACGCAGATGACATAAATATAGTGAGAAGATCAATGAATGCTATTGCGGAGATATACACAGAATTGGAAGAGAAAGAAAAGGAGTTAGGGCTTATAATAAATAAAGAGAAAACCAAAGATAGTATACCAAACAGAAATACTAAGAGTAGAAGAGAAAATGCCCTAATCAATGATGAATACCATCTGGAAATAGATAACAGCTTTAAATATTTGGAAACGATTAATAATAATAATAATAATAATAATAATGATGATGATGATGACGACGATGATGATGATGATGATGATGATGATGATGATGGTGATGATGAAAGTAAAGAAATTAATGCCAGAATAGTAACAGCTAACAAGGCTTAATTTTCTCTTCCAAACACATTTAAGAACAAAATAATGTTCCCGAAGACGAAAATTACAATATACAAAACACTGATTAAGCCAGTCCTAATAAACGGCAGTGAGACATGAGCAATGATTCAAGCCATAGAGGAAAAACTACTAATGTTTGGAAGGAAAATACTAGGAAGAATTCACGAACCGATTATGGAAGGTGGAATATGACGAATCATATACAATAAAGAATTATGTTACATATATAAAATAATCAACATAGTACAAGATATTACATCTAAGTAGAGCAGAACATATTCAAAGAGTGAAGGACAAACGGGACCTAAAGATAATATTAGATACTGTTCAAAACAAGATCTAAAGGCAGACCAAAATTGATGGGAGGAATCAGTAAGAAGAGATGCCCAACAGATTCTCGAGATCCGGAAAGCTGAAGACAGAGAGGAACGGAGGCAAAGATTAAGGAACGCTAAGGCCCAAATGGGGCTGTAAATGCTATGCAGCAGCAGCAGCAGCAGCAGCAGCAGCAGCAGCAGCAAGTAGTTCCCATCTCTGTTCTCTCAATAATGACATAAAAGTTTTCAAAGAAACAGCAAATTCAATTGCATTTGTCCTGTCAGTCGATATTTTTGCATTGAAATTACATTTTACTCAGATATAATAAAAATATCGATATCATTAGTAAATGAGTATTTTGAATGTTTGGATAGGTATCAAAGTTACTCATACCACTCTGCACTTCACCACTTCATACCTTCGTGAAAAAGGATTTTTCTATTTTATTTTAGTAAGTACAGAAATAGACAATGCATGATCAAATTACTACTCACGTCAACAGCAATTGAACCCAACACACACCAGAAATCGCAGCCTCAACCATCACATTAATCTGAGAGTACAAAATATTTTAAAAATTAATTCAGCATTTGCTAGTTAGAGTAATTTTGTTTTAATAGCCTATATCTTTATTAGAGCGCAATAATTGAACTTAAGGGTACTGTGAGGTTTAATATTCTTCAAGTTGGGTTCCGGACCACTGTGTTACATTGTCATATCTCAACCACTGTTACATAACACATCCACGCCTTGCATGAACAATGAAGAAATAAAAAACTTAAATTATCAAGATAATTCCTCTTCAATAAACCCCCGACACTGAACGGATCATTAATATAAATTAAATATCATCTCTAAAATTACTAAAAATATTGTAAAATTTTCTTTTGCCACTCCAATTAATATTAATCTTTCGCCATAAGACAATTTCTTAATATGTTTACATACTTTAGTTAACCGTTTCAAATAAGTACTTAATGCCACCTTCTGTCGTTTATAATATTAGCAAGTAACAAAAGAAAAACTCTTTCATAGAAACCCATCATTCCATCATTCCTTTCTTATTTCTAATCATCTGTTGTTTACTTGCAGGATCTTACAGGGTCATTGTTAAAGCAATGATAAATGTACAAAATAGATTGCAGAGGACAAATGATGCTAAAAACTTTGAGGTAGGAACTTTGGCACGAGACAGACACTGTTGAATGTAAAACAGGCGGCCTTAACCTGAACATGTCATAACGATTTATTGCTGTTACGTTCAGGATTTCCTCTGTCTGACCTCTACACACAGTTCCTCATTGCCGCCGTAGAGGGCCATTAACACGCACCTTATTGCCACCGTGAGAGAACACACTTGGCATTGGAGTGCTTCTAGAGGGGGATAAATATGGACATTTGTCACTCCATAGCTGTTTGAAGCAACTTCTTGAGTACTGTGAATTTAAAGGGCTGTATAAGCATCACAACTCCATTCATTAGAGTGATAGTGGGTCTTGTTTTTTTAAGGTAACGATCATGCCCAGAGGAGAGGTATATATTTAACCAAAGAGACATAGCCGATATACAGGGTGTCCGGAACGAAACCTACCAATAAGAAAGTTTTTGTAACTGAGGAACTAATAAAGTTATTCAAACGCCGTTTGCTGCAAAGGACAGAGGAACTTACAAAGCGATTCTTCACGTGTACAGCATAATGGGGGAGGGAAGCCTTCATCTTTTTGAAAAAAAGATATTCATCGGGTATTTGAGGAATGGAATAATTCTACAGCATGACGAAATAAACTTTTTCACTGATTGTGTTTTCATCGAAAAAAAATAGGTCGATCACTTGCACCATGAGACTGCCTCTTTTAATTACTTACTGTAAGGTAAATTTTCGGAACTCCATACCTGATATGTATTTTGATTACACTAGAAACGTAAAAAGTGCTCTCATCGGAAATAGACGAGCAATCAGAGCGAAAATCTAAGCAGATTAGCTTGATAATGAAGTTAATAACAATAGTGATAATATAATATTTCTGAATGGAGTGTGGTGAGCTTTCGTGTAAATTTATGGAGTAATTGCTTTATTTCGTTTTGTGTTAATAGAATGAAAAGAAACTTAAAACTGTACAAAATTTACATTCTAAGTCTTGTTCTTTGACATCTTTGGAAGAGGAAATTGAAGTTGAAAAACTGCGTAGACCAACTGCAAGGATAAATTGAATTCAAACTATAATTTCAAAACGTAGGAAGTATACAATGCTTATGTACAGACAGACTTCATCCTGCAGATTCCAAACTTTAATCAAGGATCATTGACAAGTTTGCTGCCATGAAAATTATGTTTTGTTAAATAGGTGCATCACTACGACGTTTTTATTAAATTCTTGCTCTCTCTCTCTCTCTCTCTCTCTCTCTTTCTTTTTTATGTATGTTGAGTAACGCATGTATTAATTCCAGATTTCAGTGGATGTTATACATGAGATGAAATTATAAGTTGAAAGGATGTTGTTTTAATAGCGGGAGAAAGCGTTCCAGGGCTGAGTTTTAGAGTGCCTTCCGGGCATTTGTCATTTATTAGGAAAATCTGGAAAAAACCTCAGTGTGAAAATAAAAACGTCAGTTGGTGTACTTTAGGCAAAAAAACTTTAATAATAAAATAAATATGAGTGTTTTCATTTATGCATTTCTTATACATATTTTGATACTTCTATTACAATAAATAATATTACAGCTTCGTAAAGTGTCAAAAGACAATTGAATGGTATAAGACCATAGAGACGGAATATCACGTTTATTGTGCCTTTAAGCTGTGCACAATTGTAAATAAAGCGGTCATTCATCGCCATTTTATTTGCTGGTACTTGTTGCAGAATTTGACATCGAACCGTGATATAGTAAGGTCACTTACAACTTGTTTTGAGTATCCGTACAATTAACAGACAATGTATTCCGAGCTATGTAATCACATCAATATTTCGATTTAGTTCATAAATCGAAATGAACAGTATAGTGTCCAATGTGGCTCGCTTTCCTTCCTATCATGTAACGTTCTCAACCGCTTTTCAACCACCCTTATCAAAACCTTTTGTGGTTTTCATCAGTTTAGGGAAGCAGTCCAACTAAATTGAACTGTCAGCTGAGTTGCAATCTCGCGGGGGGGGGGGGTGAGTCTTAGGCTCAAAGAAAAATAATCTGTCATTTTTATTTTGCATTTGCTGCAGTAGTTGTATCAAAAAATGTCAAGATAAAGTATATTGAATTGTTGCTACACTGTTATAAACCAGTTGTACTATAATTGCGGTCTACCACTCTTATAGGACTCTCATAATATTATTATACAGCTTTTAAACAATTACCAGAGGTGACATAGTATATTCTAAACTATGCTCATTTTAGTGACACGTCAGAAATAATGATATCATTATTAGCCGATAAAAGCAAATAATGCTTATGGTTTATATCAATATAGATGATAAAAATTCAGCCACAAACAATTAGCGGAGGTAAGTTGCATACACTTTGTGAGGAAAATTTTCAAGCTCGCAAGAAAAGAAGGAAGGGCAAAAAAAAAAAAAAAAAAAGAAAGAAAGAAAGGGGGGAAGCAAAATGTGTACAGGAAGAGCTACGAAATATTTTTAAATTACATGTCCACATAAAACTTAAATAATCCAGCCACTTAGACATAAAGATGGTAAATTTGCGCTTCAATTCAATCATTCCTTCCGAACATTTACTGAGCCTCTTTTCCCCTATGGTAAATAAATTGTGTATTTCTACCCGTGGAAATCTTCTTAGCCTTGTACAACATTCCTCTATTTTAAATTTGATCACTCTACTATTATTTTTGATCCTTTAATTTATTAAGTATTTTAAACATTCATTTTATTGATTCCAGCACTATTTTTACTCCTGGTACACCTTCACCTTCATTATTGAACTGGATATGAAGCCTGAGGGCATATGGCAGAAATTTTGCGGATACCGGCCACTCCAGTAATCATTATGGAAAAAAGTATAAGAAGACATGATAAGATCCACAATGTGTTACGGATGTGAGACATAGGGGTTGCGGTAAAGTGGAACTATTAGATAAAATTTAGAAAAGTTTCTTAAAAAAGCTCCTCGGATTGGGGAGAGGTAGAGCGATTTATCGCGAATAAATTACGCGTTCCAGATACAATTCTTTATAAAACTCTGGCTGTAAAAAATTGGTTACGAATGTTGAAGAGAGAGCAACTTCATTGAGGGTAATTTGCTACTTCCATCAAGCAAGACACTGGCACCATGGTTACTGGGTAGAAGGATTAAAAAGGGAATGAGAAAGAATTGGAATGGGATGGGTATGGAAGAGGGGGGAAAGGAACAGCAATAATGTAAGGAGGAAAGTTAGATCAGAGGTAAGGTAATTGGCATCACAGGCAGGGTATAGAAGGAGCATGCAGAGAAAAAAACATTATTGGAACTTAGTAATGAACTAAAAATTAACTTAGGGAAGGAATTATATATACATAGTTTGACTTTTCAGGATAGATCAAGTATAGCTTGGCTTAAACTTGCGGCTTGGTAGGCACAAAAATTTACCAACTAAACAGACTATTGAGTTTGCCCTATTTGTGAAAACTGGAAGATTGGCATATTCCCGAAATACATAACACTGGCGGGAGAACCTTAAAGCCAAGTTTACATACTCGAATAGGGACAGGTTAGCAAGTTGGCAGGAAGAAAATTGATCAAGCGTGGATGTGTTTCTATGCAAAGTGAGCTTAATTAGAAGTTGTGTGTATAAACGATGTATAATTGTAATGTAAAGACATATGAAAGAGAGAGAAAACGTGGGTGTTTTCATGTTAATATATTTATTTGTGGTTAATACCTACGTCAATGATTCCTTTTTATATACGTATATATGTTATCGTACAGTTGTATTGTCCGCCAGTATTATATAGTAGCTTGTATGGTTTCTAGATTCATGCGATGAATATTGTGTAAATTTAATGAATATAGTTTGTCTAATAAACACCTTTATCATATCTATCTATCTATCTATCTATCTATCTATCTATCTATCTATCTATCTATCTATCTATCTATCTATCTATCTATCTATCTATCTATCTATCTATCTATCTATCTATCTATCTATCTATCTATCTATCTATCTATCTATCTATCTATCTATCTATCTATCTATCTATCTATCTATCCATCCATCCATCCATCCATCCATCCATCCATCCATCCATCCATCCTTCCATCCATCAATCGATCCATCCATCCATCCACCCATCCATCTATCCGTCCATCCGTCCGTCCGTCCGTCCATCCACCCACCCATCCATCCATCCATCCATCCATCCATCCATCTATAGCTTTAAAACTCTTTTATTTCTGTTAATTATATTTTCTAACGCTACTCATGTGTTTTTTATAAGAATTATTTGACTAAATATTATATAAGAGACACAAGCTTCACTTGTCAATTCGATTCGTGTTAAGTATCTTTCATGTTGATTTTCTTAGAAATCCCGATAATTTTACATTTCTGTGTGTATGTTATTTCTCATGTCTCCATGACTCACACATAGCCCTTCGCATGCAAATTTATATTACATGACACTAGTCTCATTGGAAAGACTTGTGCAGTTAGTCCTTCCCATAAAATAATAATCATAATGAACTACACGCACATCCTGCGTACCTTATTATCATCGTGGGAACTTTCAAGCAAGTTTAGCAATCTTAGATGGGAAATGCTTTTTTTTTTTTTTTTTTGCATCAGAGTCAGATCTGTATAAAAAGAGTTTTCGCGAATGCTTCTCTTTATGCGCATTATTATGGAAGTTTGCATTCTTGTCTCAATAAATGCAGGTTATTACACGACACCGTTACCATTTTCCAATATTTCCTTTTTCCTTACCTATTCTGCTTCAGGCCATGGAAAGGCTGATTTCAAGCAATAAAGAACTTCATTAAAACCATCGCATTTTTTTCGCAGCAATGTTTCAAATTTTCATACAGATATCGAGTTATGATTCAAAATTCTTTTATAATCAGAATACGAATAAATAATACCATCAATTAATTTAATTGCTTAAATATATACATGAATTAAATTGCTTCTTATTATCACTTGAAATAATTCTATCAATATTAAATAGTTAATGCAAATTTCTTTTCAAGTTAAATACTTTTTAGTATATTAATACATTTATCATTTTCAAAAAAATATTTTTTATTTAATTCTCCTCAATTGGCTGTAATTTCTTAACTTAAAACCGTTGCTTTTAAATTAAAGACAAAAATTATTAAGTGATAAAAATTTTGTATGTACAGCCCTAAGGAAGAAGAAATCTAAGCTGAGTTAATAGCCAATGACAATGCCTGTCATTATTATTCCAACATTTGCCAATAATGCTTTCAAATTCCTGATGAGCAGTCACACCACTATGTGCAAAAAAAAATTTTTTTTTTGAATTATTTATTTATGGACGCTCTTTAACAGCTCAGGTCATCAGCTTCCCATTCTATTCAGGGCGTGAAACGGCCGACAAATTTTGCTCAGAGGCCTCTCTTTCAGGCTTGAGGTTCTTTTTCTCGCCGTAAATGTACGACACGGGACCCACTGCTTTACTTCCCTTCCGAATGAAGCCATACTTAGGATTTTTACGCCCCGAAAAAATCCATCGGTCCTGACATTATGTGCAGTAGCTACACAAACTGAAACCTGATTTTTCCATTTACTCCTTTGTCAACTCAGAAAGCATGTGTACTGTTTACATATTTCTCCAAAAGTGAGGACGCTATCTTTGTCATCCCGCTACTTTGGCTCAATGTGAGGATGATAGCATCAACATTCATCTGCAGCTATGCCAACCAACTCAGAGTAGCGAGTTTTATTAGCTGCATAGGAATAAAAACAAAACCTACAATATATCATTCTTGTACTTAATAAACTAAAGGTTTCGTCTTATGGCTTGTGATCATACGATTTTTTTATTGGAAATAGTTCTTTTCTTGCTATCCCCTATGAATATTAGTTAACTAAACAACAATTATACGTATATTTTGGATTATCAGACTCTTCGGTGAATCTCATTTTCCAATACACTGAAGAAAAAAAAAGATTTGTATTTATTAATTATTTGTATATTTCTTTTAAATGTTCCCTAGCCAATTAAAACAAAACATGGCACTTAAACTACACCAAAAAAATAGAGATAAAGTTTTTACATGCTTTATATAAAATAAAATATCAGCAAGTGCTAATACTTAGTTTCTTTTTAATCAAATATTTCAAAAGTTGTCTTTTTTTCTGTAAGATACAATTTGCTGTAGAACTTCATCTAGATATCTGCTATACATGTTATTAAATCTTCCGGCTACATAATATTCACGCTATGTAATTCGTTTTTTCCTTCCTCTCTTCTCTACTTTCTTTTCATCTTTATATGACACCATTTCCTTGGAATTTTCTCCAACATAGTTATTACCCACTCATTGGTTGGAACATGTAGCGGCAATCGTTATTGTTGGTTTTTTCTGATTGCCTTCCAATCTTGTTATTGAGGTGTTTGTTAATTGGTCGCGGGCTGCCTAGTGGGGAACACCTTTCGACTTCTGGCTTGGATAAAGGTATTTTTAATCGCGATTAAAGCTCTTTTTAAATATTGAGGCATCACATACGGTAAACACTATAAATACACAAGATTAAATTATAAATTGAAAAAGGAATTTTTATTTGGCCTTAAGTTTATAACTTCTCCCCGGTATTTGTAATTTATGGGGACTGAGGAGAATCTATAAAAAATCTAAGTAATGGGTTGGTCCATGCAGGAATGGACCCTAGTCTACCCGTACTTCGGCCTTCCATGTCGATGATTTGGCATGAACCGCCATTCTGTGCCTTGGGTTGATTCAATGGATATCATTTCCTTGGTATCCTTAGCTCTAAAAGTCTTTTTTTTGGGGGGGGGCAGCATTCAACTCTTAATTCTTCTCTCAAATGGGATAAATCGTAGAATTGCTTTGTTAGATTGTTTTAATTAAAACATTTTAAGAAAGTGAATGAGGATTTCTTTCTCTTATAGTTAGAATTGTGGAATTTCCACTGGTGCATTATTGTGAATTTGGGTATTGTTTTGAAGAAAATCAAACAAAGAAATCTTCTTTTTCATGTTGGACAGCAACACAATGTCTTTGACACACTTTAAGATATGTAATTACCATAACCACCACCACTAGTTTCTTTTATTCATGTATAAACTTATTGATCAAATATTTATAGTTCTGTTTTAAAGTGTTACATTTAAAATGCATGGTTAGAAGTATTCCAATTGCTTATTGTAATTATTATTTCAATAAGAATTTACTCGTTCTTATTCTTAAACTTAAAATTTTATTCTTGAAGGAGTACATTTATTAAATGTTAACTAATTGAAGCTTGTTAAATAAATTGACAAATATTATGTTAAAAGTTTCTTCTCTTCCCGTAATATTCGGTACAAATATCTTTCCATGACCAACCAATTCCTGGGAGGTATTACATTAGTACGTTCTCTAAAAGTTACAGACATTTGTACTATAAATCACTAGCTGCTAAGACGTCGCAGCAACCCAGATGATTAACATCGAATCACAACGACTATTTCAGTTAAGGTTTGCAAAGGCACAAATCCGGAACTTGCCCAGGATGCATTTGAAGGCCAACGCACTGAACAGCCGGTTTAAACAGAGCTGTGTATTATTATCCCTGAGGCCATACGTTCGAAATCCGCCTTGTATTGCTATCTGATCATTGTATTGCTCCAAGCAAAAAATCGACCGATGCCCTTCTCTTAGATAGCTAACGAAGTGTGCATTTCATTAGCATCTTTCTTCTTTCTTTCCACGATTAATGTTAATCTTGGTCCCCATTTCTTTGAGTGTGTAACATTTAATTGCAGAATTTCCTTTTATCTTCTTGTTCTGCTATTGCTACTGGTGTTGTTGCCAGCTCACTACTACTAGATTTTCCATTTCTTCTTTCCATCTTCATCTTCATTATCTTTATCAGCTATTTCTTTAAGAATTAAGCTATTAGGCCTCTTCAAAGGTAATATGGTGCCCCCGCCCTTTTTTTAGGATGGCCTACAACTCCGTCCCCCTTTGCGAAAGTATATACAGAATGAAACAAAAAGATATGTCAAAACTTTGGGGAAACATTCTTTTCATATAGAGGGAGCAAATATGTTATATGAACATGGGTCTGGAAAAGTTTCATTTCCTTGTTAGAGCCTTTTGTTTACAATTCCGTTTACACGCTGTGATATGCAACCTAGAATGCCAGCATAGCTGTCCTGTGGCAATAACCCCACGACAGAACAGTTCCTTAATATGTACAGTAGGTAAACATTCGCTTTTACCTCTGGTTAAATGTGGTGGGAGTGTTGTGACTATTCTTAGTTTCTAGGTCCATTGTTGTTGTGATCGTTCTGTACCACGTAGTCCATTGGTTATATTATTCACTTCACTGCTTGACAAAGTAGCGAGCACGTAGTGTCAGTTCTGTGTGTTTACGGACCTCGTTCCAGGTATAGTAAAATGAGGTGTTCAAAATGTGGGTTGGCAGATACTCGTATGATATATGGATTAGTCAAAGGTGTAGAGACGCTTCGTGCTCTAGGCTGCCAGACAATACGAGATACTCCAGGGATACATCAGCGCATCAGGGAGTCATGCGACGGCGGTTGATGGATGTACCTGATTATCGGAAGACATTTTAACATTTCATATGATTTTCTGTTTCCCATAGCTCTCTTGTTGAATATGCTGCTATGTGCTACAGGTGTGGAAAATGGACTGTAACAAAGAAATAAAGCAATTCCGTGCCCATGTTCATATTACATTTTTATCCTGTATATGTTTATCAAAGTTTTGACATAACTTTTTGTTACATCGTGTATATTTACTTTCAAGTACATGCCTTTAAACACTGCAGAGCTAACATAATGAGTTATAAATCGTTATAAATTATTTTATGAAATAATAGTACACAATTTGTTCAACTCTAGAGATGTTATCACTGTTATAATAATACACATTGATTATCCTTTTCTCTCTCGCCTTGTTAATACCTTAGACTTTTTGCAAATAATATACCAAAGCATTTATACTACAATATAAATATTATTTAGTTTTCCTTTAACGTATGAATGTAGAATGAATAACAAGATTACTTTTAACTGTATTTCTAGCAGAAGACTGTGCTATCCTATTGTAAAATACCTGTAACTTGTACATTGAAATAAAAAATTGTATACTGGATGAGTCATACAAGTATGGGGCATTCACGCGGCTTACAGAGGCGTTTAGCAAGCCAGGTGAGCCATTTACGAGTCAATTAACAAGTTATAAAAGTTCTCCGTCTTGACCATAGGTGACCATACAATTGACAAGACGACAGTTTTTACGTTGGTGCATATATAGTAACCTTTCGTTTGGAATATCAATTCATTATTTAAAATGTTTATTCAATACAGGTTTCAAAAGCAGATATGTTGTGGATATTCCATACTTTATCCATTTGGATAAAGTACCATGCGATGATAAAGTTCTTAGCAAAAGATGGTTTAACACCAAAGGAAATGGATACCAAATTAATAAAAGTTCATGCAGACTCCTCTCCATTTTCAACGATTAAAAATGTATCTGCTGAATTCAAACATGGCCTTACGAAGTTTGAAGTTGAAGTACGTTCAAAAAGAACAGCGGCAGAATTCTTGACCAAACATATTAATATAGGGTTAGGTAAACGGCGAGATAGTGCGTGTAATTGATGAAGTTGTAGACATTTCAAAGTAATGCAGAGGTTATATTTTACATGAAACAGTGCGCATATTGGATATCGTACCAGCTAACAGCAAACAAAAACGCATGAAATTGTCTCAATCAGATTTTAATCGTCTTAACAGCAACAGAAATGATTTTGTGCATTGACTGTTTACTATAGATCAATAGTAAAACCAAATCAGCGGTCAAAATAATGCACAGAAGCCAGTTGTTCAGAGTCAAAGTTGACAAAGTCTGTTCTATCTGCAGGAAAGGTTATGTCATCATCTTTTGGACGCTAAACAAATTTTACCAACCCATTATTACCGGAAAGATAAAGCCATAACTAGAGAGTACTATTCCAATCTTTTAAACCAGCTAGATGCAAACAATTCTGCAGATTTTTATATCAAGATAATGTATCTGCTCATAAAAAAAGTTTTAGCGATTAAAAAAGGTTAAAGATATCAAGCATGAAATATTGGAGCATTCACCCTAATCCTCAGATTTGATTTTCATAAGCTCCAAAAACACAAACTCTTCTACGCTGTACAGCGGTTTTCATTGAATCAAAAAGTGATTGCAGCTGTAGAGGAGTATTTTTCCTTCAGAGATAGGAATAAATGCATTGGCCTTAAGAGGGATTATGTTGAAAAATAAAACTAATATTGTTAGGTCGAGAACTTCTCAGATTTCCCTCGAAAAAGAATTGGTTCGTCAAATTCAAGCAAAATTTCGACAGAGGTTCCTTAATTTTAAAGCTACAAGGATTAATCCATAAATTTTGGGAGACGAGAAATATTTCAATAAGAAGTGAAGAATACATTCAAACATTCCTTGATTAAGTAATTATTAGAGAACACACTTTTGTTGGTGTGGGTTCATTTATTCATACAGCAAGAACGATCCGAGACTGCTGGAGTTGCTGGTGTGGTAGAGATGCAGTCTCTAGCGACAGCAGGGTGAGCCGAAGGCCGAAGATAGTGTGACTTCCACAGATATAGCTAAATAATAAATCTTTCAACGCATGATAGCTCGGTCTGATACAGCGTCATGCTATACTTGTGAATTCTCACGTACTAGTGTTTTTTTTTTTTTTTTTTTTTTTCGGAGCTAAAGGAGATTTGCCACGACTCCAATGATTTACTCCTTAACATAGTATCACGCACACAATGGGCTATAAATTGATATTTACGAATTTCTTTCACTGTTGTAATCAAAAGAAATTTGCCACCATTACAGTGATTACCCGCCTCTATCAATTTATATTTAGGCGTAGGCCGCCAGACCGTAGCGAACAGCAGCAAACCACTGGTCCACCGTTTCTACGTTTTATCCGAGGTTAGCGTTAAGGTTATGAGTATATATGAATCAAATGCGAATTTCGATAAGACAACGGGTGGTATCCCCTATTAATTTACAGTTACGAAATGGATCAAACCAGTTGATTCACCGGTTTCTAGGATTTAATCGAGGTTAGCGTTAAAGTTAGTATATGTGTGTTTATATCAATTAATTGCGAATTCCAATAAGACAACGCAATTTTGTAATAAGGAACAATATATTGCAACCGAAAGTTACAAGCGGCCACGCAAACAGTCCGCTATCTCCCGTTCGGAACACCAGCAGCTCCAGCAGTCTCAGACCTTTCTTGCTGATGTACCGAAACGACCTTACCGCTTATCGCCATTTTGTTAAACACTGCTGTTACTACCATCTGGTGGTAACTGATATCACTACAGTTGATGCAAAGCAAAACTTTGACAGTTGGTCTAACCGTTACTGCAACAATAAAAATGGTATGGTTTTCTAAAAAAATTCACGAACCCCCGACAATAATTTAGAATAACCCTGTATATTCTTGATTAAAATGTGCATGGTGCCACTTAAAAAAAAGCGTAGTCCTATTCAGTATCTCCTACATTAATGGAGATACAAAAAGTATACCCCGACAAAAACTCCCCCGTGATGTTAAAAACTTTTGTTTGAAACATTTTTTCATTTGACGCATTAGAAAATAAGTTATTTTGGTTGCGTAAGATAAATGGGACACCCTCTATATTATATAAAGTTAATACATAGACATTGTAATACCAAATAAACCACATATCATTTATTCTTGAAAAAGGAGTAGAAGGATAAATTGCCATTAACTTCCAATTCGCTTTCCAATAAACAATCAGAGTTCAAAGATACCTATGTGTGAGGCAATGATACATGCAAACGCCCCCTTATTAAATCATACGATCGTTACTTTAAAGATTTTTTTTAAAAAGTGTGTGGGAAAAAATCTGCTATTAGATTCAACCCTGCTTCAAAAGTATTTACCTATTAGTTATAAACAAGTGGTCAGTAGTATATGACAAAGTGCAGCAGATAACAAAATTTGGTTTTCTACAGATAAGACTACGAATGTGAAAGGCAGACACATGAGAAACGCGATAAGAGGAATTTTCTCGTCCTATAACTAGAGTAAGAAATTGTTATTACCCAAAGAAGTATTGAAAAAAGGTTCAGTATCGTTTTACTAAATCAGTGTCTATGTTAAGGATCATTAATGTTAAGCATAAAAATGTGCTCCTTTTTGCGATGATGCCATTGCTTACATGTAGAGTCCTGCGTTTGAACACCGAGAAGCTCCAAGCAATTCGCAAGTGTAACTGTGCGTGCGGTATTGCTTAGAGGTACAGTATAAACAGGCAGTGAATGGCAGTGTTGAAAATCGATGCTCTACTGTTTAAACAAGCCTGCAGCCGCGGAAACGGCTTTCCTGTAGCTTCAACCGTTTTGATAAGTTCTTTTTTTTCAAAGGAATATTCTATGAATGATGAACACTTAACATGTATCCAAAGTGACCAGACACAGTCTTATTTATATAATAAAAGAAATCAAAAATATTAAGAAGGATAGCTAGAAATTATTAATTTAACCTATTTGCCATAAAGTGCTCAGGATATACGATCATTCTATGACGATGTGTTCTCTTACATTTCAAATGTGAAGAGAACGCTCTTCTTCAAGAATATTGATATGCCAAGGAGTAGCTAGCTTTACCTCCACAGCCCGTGATTACTAAACCGAGATTCTGTGTTTTGCTATGCTAAGTACTACAAAAAAAGTGTTAAAATAAACAACTTCTGGGTGCAGGAGGCTGTGACAACCGAGGAAACGAATCAGGAAAGAAAATGAGTTATCATACCTAGAATCGTCTCTCGTTATAAGGAATGTGAAATCTTCACTAGATGGGCTTTATATGGTACGATTAAAACCTGAGAAATAGCTTGAGGCTAATTTATTTGAAGAAAATTAATCTGAGTTCTTTGAATGGTCAATTTGTTATGGTAAGTTGCTAGAGGAGGTTGATATTGATCACTTTAACTAGACACTGTAATATCAAAAAAACATCTGTATACGTGTGACATCCGTAATGAATAGCCAACAGAAGATCGACCTCGATCCATAAAACTCCTCATAAAACTCGATATAATTTACATGACTCTCCAGGTTCCGAGCTAGAGATATGTAACTTAGAGTTTCTGTAAGATTTAATGAGCAATTTTATTTTTGCTAACTAGCCTCGTAACACTGTGCCACTGCCGCTACTTCATTGCGTATTTAATTATTAGACGCACTGTATAACATTCCAACGTGTGCAGGGACCCAGTATTAGGATGAAGGGTATAGAGGTTTGGGGCTGGCCAGTTGAGTAAGGAAAGAATTATAATTAACTTGCTCTGACAAGAAAGGAACGTGATCATTGGCCAACTGAGCCAGCAAACGGAATATGAAGTGGTGGGGATAGATGGCGGGTAAACTTTTCCTGCTTGCGACTCGATAGCAAGTAAATCCATTAGCTGTATCAATTAAATACACATACAGCCGGTAATACCGTTTACAAAAGGCACCACTATGAGGTAATGTTTCATCGCATTATTTTATTTATTTATTTCTAAATATTTTTAATTTATTATTAATTTTTGTGCTTTATAATTTATAATATTTTTTAATTAATTCCACGTAGTACTTCGTGATGTTTTCTTCTGCTAAAGGCTGCTGGTAAACTAATTTCGGATGAGCCAAATCGGACGTTCGAAGACCTTTCTTCTTTAAACTATTTGATAGTATATTTGCTCGTGGTATCTGATGTTCCAAGACTAGTCAGTTAAAACAGTGCTTTCACTCTCTTCAAAATTTTGCTGAACAGGAATTTTAGGAAAACCCCAACTTCCATTCGTTTAGTATTTCGTTCACCTTACGAAGTGTGTATTCTTGTAAAGAACATTCATCTCTCCACGAATTCTTAATATTGTTTCCGTTTTAACGCCTATGTTAACTCTGAAGTATCGGGCGGTGGACACTAATGAGTTGATAATACATGAGATGAAATGATAAATTGGATTTTTTTTTTTTTTTTTTTTTTTTTTAAGGGAAGGAAAGGTTCCAAGTCTAAGTTTAGGGTCCTCCCCGGCATTTGCATTCCTGGCGGGAATCGAACTTCAGATTTTCCGCTCAAAATGTCTTAATGACCTCAGCCACAATGGCGTATCTTCTCCATGTTTTGCCAAACAACGTAATAGCAAAATAAATATTCTTTACATCTCTGTGGCCCAATTATCCTTCACCCCGCACCAACCTGCCCCCTCCGTCTTCGGTCTGCTGACTCTGTTGACTTGCCTAAATGTCCAGGTGGGAATTCTTTCCTGGGCTCAACTGGCCAACACCGGTTTTAAGAAAGCAGACATCTCAGCGACAAAGTATCGGCACGGTAGAGAGGAGGGAACCCCTATCAAGATCGCTCGCACGTCCCCCACCACTAACCAATCATCAGGTACCCCTACCCATTACAAGCACTCAGCAAATTATATCTTGTTGAATGATCGCGTACCGAACTCCAAAAATGGAGTGGCAGATGCGGATGATTTTCCGTTTCATGGCAAGCAATAAATTGCTCAAACCGTGTAACAAAATAATAAACGCTCATCTCAGGGCCACCTGTGTTTACATGGTGACCCCGGAGAAGTCCTTGTGCGCACATACACGCAATTATTGTATGTTGCCGACAAACTAATGAGAACTAGAATCTGACAATGACCTACATATGCTTCTTGCAACAAACAGCCCATCCCAAACATATGCACATCTCTTATTAGCATGCCATAAGACGACCGGTGAAAACGTTCTACCTTTGGCATCGCTTTTCTTTTGTTCATAAGTTAATAGCATTGAAAATAATGCACACTCTTCTTCACAACTTCCTTCGCTGCTTGTGGGCAATAGGACGTTTGTCATATAATCATCTAATTACAAAGTACAAATACTAACGCCAACAATCACATTGCCTCCTCATTTATGATCAAATCCCAGATGAGCAATTTCGAAAAAAAAAAAAAAAAAAAAAAACCCATAAGCGATTACTTACTCACCTTCACACTGAAGCACTATACAGGGTGTAACAAAACATGTGGGGAAGAAAGCTGCGAGAAATTGATAGAGGATTTAGCAAAGAAAAAGGAAAGAAATGTAAGACCGAAGAGGTGTTGGTATAAGAATGGTCACGTCCTCCTGTAAGGTCAAAAAGAGGTATTAAGATTTCGATCTGCTAGAAATAATGTAATAGCTCATGGGATTCAAGTCATTTCATTTCTGCAATTCATGAATAGGAACATGAATAGGGCTAGAAATAAACCTATTCTCCTCTATCCTTTTGTTAACAAATAACTCAAACTTCTTTCATGGATTTTTGTTATCAAGTATTTGATTTTTTCATCCTTCCCTTTAGGAATGCTGTAAAACTGGTTTGTAAAAAATTTGCTGTTTCTAATTAAGTAAGAGGTTAATAAAATAAGTGCAATGTTACAATTGAGAGTAAAATGAAGCAATTTATTCAAGATAATTCTTCTACTACTGATGGTAATTACCAACGGCCAATTTAGCTTAGTTTCTAAGTTACAGCCATTTTGTGGTGTATTGATAAACAAGCCATATGCACTTTTCTTCTGTATTTAATTTGTTAGTTTTTTGCATAATGTCTTTCACAATAACGTTAAATTAACAGCTTATGTGACTTTTTTCTTTGCAGAAAATTCTAACTTCTACATAAAGTGCTCAAAATGGCCGCCCTGAGCTCTAATACAGGCACTAAGCGCCACATCATCGATAGCCTTACTGTTCCTTGTTCCAGGTGTCTGCCGCAACTTCTGATATCATTCTTCAAATTACTGGCGAAACATTTCCATTTTATGAATAGATCTTTAATACACAAGACCTTTAAATGATCCTACATGTAAAAATCCAATAAATTAAGGTTAGAAAAACAAACAGATCAGGATGTTGCTCCTCCACAACCAATCAACATTTAGGGGGGAATCGCTGATTTAAAATTCCTCTAGCAGCAAAAGCAAAATGAGACGATTACAGTCTACATTTGCAAGTACACTTTTTTTCTGCATACAAACGCATTACTTTTTCCAATTAAATACGTCTTGCAAAAAATATATAATATATAATGTATATTCGTATTTACTGATATAACTGAACATAATGATATTTAATTTTTACCTCCAAAATTACTTTCGGTATGCTTCTCAAATGATTTGTGCTACTTTTAGTAAACTGAAAAATCAACGAATTCAGTAACCACCGACATGATGACCAGTCCTAAAGGCATAGTCTGGGGTTCGATTTCAGCCAGGACGGTTCTCCCTAACGGTCCAGCCAGGATGGTCCTCATAAATGGCAAATGCCGGGGAGGTACCCTAAACTTAGGACTGGAACGATTCCTTCCTTAAAAATAAATCCTTTCCCAATATATCATTTCATCTCATGTATCATCAGTGTCCATCGGTGATGCCTCTGTAGCAAAACGTACTTAGGGCGTTAACCACCATTCATTCATTCATTCATTCATTCATTCATTCGAGATCCGAGAATAATCCTATATGGAGCCAAAATATAGTATTGAGTATTCATTTGCTCTGACCTCATCCTCATTTCTGGAATATACAGCAAGTTTAGAATGGAGGTATGTCCAGTGGCTACAGAGCTGTTTCTTCATGTACACCAAGCGATAAGCAGTAAACCTAGTCTCCGCTAGTAAATAGATATCCATGGGAGGGAGGCTCAGCTCTGCTCTCCAATGCAATGATTGGGGTACTTCTGAAGGCCTCGGTAACACAGAGACAAGCTAATCTCTGCAGCTTGATGAGTTTACCTACTCTAGTGATTTTTAAGGTTGTCCACCACGAAACATGGCGCCTAGCCAATGGTTAATACAAGGTTTGAGCCCAGGGGGATCCAATAGTGCATCTTGTGGTTACAAGAATATTATTAATGTGACTATTATAGGTCAGTTCGACACCTAATTGTTTAACAAACTCAAAATATTCCAGGTTGAACTACCTAGTTTATGATTTTTAAGCCTTTTAAATTCTCTTGCTAGAAAATGAAACAAATGTTTTGTTGGGATTAATGGATAAACCCTCCTGCATACACCAGCTGTGAATTTTCCCCATCTCATTGTTCATCGTGTATAAGACTGTATTGAGAAATTTACCAAAAATAATCAGTGCTATGTCATGTGCATAGTCTTGTATGTAATACCTTTCCCGGTTCGTGTATTGGAGTAAGCTGTACGCCACGAGACTCCAAAGAAGGGGGGGGGGAGGAAGGAAATACCCTTTGTGGGAGCCCCTCGTGGCAACGCTTCCTTTCGTTTCCCCAAGAAGACTAGCAGTAATACTTCTGCTCCTAAGCATGGAGTTTATCCACCTCCAGAGGGTATCATTAATTACATATTTCTAAGTAGCCAAAATCATAGACTCATTAGAAGTGTTGTCAAAAGCGTCCTATATTTCTAGGAACTCCCCTAAGGCTATTTCTCTCCTAGCCCTAGAGTCTTCCATTCCGCTAACAAGACAGCGTTACGCCGTTATGCAAGACTTGGATGCCTGGTAGGCATGTTGATTTCGATAGAGAGGAGTGTCGAACAACACTCTCCTTTTGATATGTTTTTCAGTCAGTGTTTCCACAGTCTTTAGAAGGAACGATGCAAGAATGATTGGCCCATAAGCCTTAGTTTCGGTGTAATTATTACGACCACGCTTAGGAATAAACACTACCCTCGTAGCTCTCTAGGCCTTAGGAATATAACTAAAGGCTATACTGTCCCTAAAGAGGTTACAGATAAGGATATAAAACGAGCCAGGTTCTATCTGCAACAGAGCAGGAAAGATACTATCTCCGCCTATCGAGTTGAAGGGGTCAATTTTATTATTTACCCATTTGACACTTTGAATTGTAATAACTTGACGTTAAAGTAAATCCTATAAATCGTGGCTTTATGCTTTCTGAAGTGTTGATTTTTAATATAAACGAATAATTCCTGGTAATAAACAAAAGCAACATATATACTCCTTTGTTTTGTGTCACCAGCGGTATTTTCAGGCACAACCTGCTACTTTTATGCTACATGGTTCTCTGGAAACAACAACAACAAAAAGCAAACAAAGAAAACTGTTCTATTACTCATTTAGTTTCATCTGAGTGTCACTCCTTTAGCAACAAAATTTTCTCTGTAAGGGTTCAATTAATGAAATACGGTAAGAACGTATCAATATGTAAATGTAATCTTTCTGACTAACCAAGAAATCAATGATGAAAGTTACTTTGAGTAACGATTAGTCTATCGGTCCTGGTGGTGTAGCGGAAACCATACTTGCCTCCTAAACCTTAGATCATGGGTTCAATCCCGACCAGGATCGATATATTTTATAGGGCGTAAAATCTTAAGTATGGCTTCCTTCGGAAGGGAAGTAAAGCCGTGGGTCCCATGTGGTACATTTGCAGCACGAAAAAGAACGTCATCCTAAAAAAGAGGCCTCTGAGCAAAATGTGTCGGCCGTTTCATGCCCTGAATTAAATGGGATACTGATCTGAGATTTTAAAGAGCGTCCATAAATAAAATAATAAAAAAAATTGTTGCGATTAGCAACAATGTTTTCAGCAATAAAAACGGTGAAAGGAAGAATTAATACACTGAAAATATATCGAAATATCCAAGTAGGTAGAGAGGGGAATGTTGCAGGGGAGAGTATCTTTTTCCCCTTCTTCTCTCTTCAATCTCTATTTTTATTTTTATTATTAGTATCATCATCATCATCATCATCATCATCATGAAACCGGAATGAAAAGAGTGTAATGCACTGAAATGAAGTTCTGCTAAGATTTGGTTTTCCGATTTGAAATTTTTATACAATTTTCTACATTTCTACGACATCAGAGGCTTTTACACTGATTTTTATAACCTAGATTACATATATCGAACATGGATCCACTTAAAGCTTTGAAGTAAACGTTTATTTAGTCATTATTGTTGGTAAAATGTAATAGTAGTGACTATACTTTCATTTTCCACCAATTTTATTTCTTTGAATTACTCAAAAGTGGAAATACAAATAATTCATATATTAAATTTAGATTCATTTACTCTCTGACTTCAATATCCTGGTTATTACTACTCCATTTGGCATCTTCAGATTGAGATCTATTCAGGAATGAAGAGGGGTAGACTCAATAGGAGTTTATATGCTAAGATCGATTTTTTCCCCTTACATTAGATATTTAAGTTTTGCACACCCATCAGAATTATTTCATTTTAGTCAAACAATTCAAGTAAATTCATCAATTTTTATGAGCGTCTGTGAGTGGGTATGTTGTTTTATAAGAACAGCGCATATTTATTCGTGCCAACTTCGAACTTTGTCCCCCAAAAAGCTGTTACAAAAATCTGATGCAAGATTTTTTTTTGTAAATATTCTAACACAAACTTACTTTGAGGAGGAAGAAATGAACCAGGATAATTTTGATCTTTTAATGGTTGCTTGGTTTCTGTGTCATAATAATATATTAATTTTTGTCAGTGATTGTAAAATGATCCAAAAGGATAAGACATTTCTCTCCAAAAAGGTAGCAAAGCAACTGGCCACTCTTGAGTGTTTTTAATCAGCATTCAGAAAATACAAACCCGTTAAGTAAATAATTTTATCATACCCAAATACGGAACTATACGTGAGAAATGTTTAAAATTTCGAATTACGTCTTAAGAGCAACAAATTACGCCGTTCTTAAACTGGCAGTGCAGTTTTTATGGCTGTTTGAGAATAAGGTTGTCATATTTTTTATATCAAAAAAGGAAATGTTTCATTTTCTGGTAGTAATGTAAAATTAACTTTGATGCTAAAAATGCTGAGGTACGATATTGTTAAATAAGTTACTAGTTATTATTTAGTTTAACAGATCACACGGTATTCTTATTAAACGTCTCTTTATTATTGGTCAGATTCAAAACTGAGATTATTTTGTAGGTGCTTCGTGGTTTTTCCATATGTACCACGTGATTTTAAAGACCTTAAATGTGCTACTTGGGACAATATCAATTAATAAAGTGTAGGAAAAGTACCGAACTCGTGTATACGGATATGTTTAATATCGATATCTCTTGAATATCGATGACCTATCGTTAAAAACAACAAACTCTTTATTGTTTACATTTTTATCTGTAAGAATTGTCCCCCTTGCACTCTTAGAATAGATTATTTTAAGCTAGTAAGATGATAAACTAAAGAGTAAAATGGTTAATATATAAACTGATGGGCTTCATGGTCAGAAAGAAAATGCGTTAAAAAGTGCATGTGTTACTGTTTTTGTGAATTCCACTGTACTTGTTTGTAGATGTCAGATGTTCATGTACGGAAAGTTCCTCATGCGCTGCCATTGTCTCCACAAGGTCACAATAAAAAGGAGATGTGAATGGACCGTCATATGTTTGATGTTAGATAAAACAAGAATCGTCTCTTTTTACAAGTATGCTCACCAACTGTAGCAATTACCCTGGAAATTCCGTCTGTGCTGAAACAAAGAACTGAAATCTAAGAGGAGCAATAGATTCTGCCCTAAGGCCTTCACACTCAAATAACCTGCTGATCTTGTAAGAATATTCTCTATCTTTTAGAAAGCATCAATATTATAGAATAACTTGAACACGTTGATAGAGCTGGTGCTTGTAAAATTACAAAAATATTTTTCTTCCGAACCTCAATGTTTACGCATCGTTATTATAAGAAATATAAATATGTACAGGTGGATTTCAAATTCTAAATGCTTGAGAAACAATATTTTATATCGAAGTTGCTCTCCTCCAGAAAAACCCTCCATTCTCAGTTGTTTTACATACGCAAGGAGCACAAATACTACTTTTAGACTTTGGTTATAATGGCGATTTTTCCTTCGCAGAACCGCTTCACGAATAACGACCCGGTCGGTTCAAGATGGAACGCGATGAACGGGGGTCATCAAAGTCCGGAGCTATGATTGTTCCGTAAGTTATTTCTAACACTTAAACACTTAAAAGGTACATTTGCTTGCTATTATAAAGGAAGAATATGCTTTATACTTTTCTGGCATTCGCTAATGAAATTAACCGTATGTTCTGTAATTCCCTCTTAGAAATGGGGGGGGGGGATCTTAACGAATGTTATTTTTTAATTCATCTAATGTGTGTGGATTTGTACACTTTTACCTCTATACAAAAATATAAAAATTACGCCCCAGATACAAAAATTGCAGGGCGTTAAATCTAGACTAGAGTTATCAGATGTTATTGATGAGCTTGCAAATAAGAAAACGTAACGTAATGATTGACAGTTACTTAAGTTTGATACTTTGTGTACATTTCCTTATATTTATAATTTTGAAATAAATACTGTAATCTGTTTACTGTATAAATTATTTTATTGATTGTGCTTTGTCAATTACATGATCCTGTCATAAAAGCATACTAATAATCTTCCATGGAATGAGTAAGGATTTTGATTGTTGATTTGTTTTACTTGCGGACCTCTTTGACATCTCAGGCCATCAGCCTCCCATTCAATGCAAGACGTGAAACGGCCGGTAATTTTACTCGGAGATCTCGTTCAGACTTGAGGTTATTTTTTTTTCCGTAAATCTACGACAGGAGATCCACGGCTTTGCTTCCTTTCCGAAGGAAGCCATACTTAGAATTTTTACATCCACCGAAAAATTCCATCGACCCTGGCCGGGATTGAATCCGCGATCTTGATTCTAAGAGGCAAGTACGGTTATCATTAGAACGCCAGACCGACTGGGTTAAGCTGTGAATGTATTCGTGATCTGCATTGTTTGGGGGGTGAATTACATCTAGCATAACCCAGAACCAGCCCTAAATATCAGTAAAAAATACTAAAGAGTGTATTGTGATGGCAATCTTGAAAAAATAGAAATAAAAAAAATGTATCCTGTCCATCTTCCCACTTCCCCTCCCGCCTTTCATAAGAAAATGTGTATTTTCTATTTCCTTTTTAAAAGTTAAGAATAAAGGAAGAAAATAAGGGTGTAAAACAATATAAAAGAAGAGAAAGGTGTTTTCCTACCTCTTACATGTATTACATTCTTTCTTGTTTATTTTTTATTTTTATAGTTTGTTCTCCTTTTGTTTTCCATTTCCTTCCTCTTCCAAAGAAAAAGCGTCTCGCGCGATTAGTCGAACTCTCCAATATATGTTTTATCGATACTGTTATCTGTTACAAAACAAATGAATTGCATTCATTATTAGAAAATAATATGCGAAAGCCTTTTGTGTGTTTCAACGCACATTTCTGCAGGTTATTAATGATGCGTCTGTCTATACGTCTCTACGATGTATTAATTTAAGTAAGGATATTAGGTAGATATTTTGTATACTGAATTTATTGTATATTTTTTATAAATATTATGAAATCCTTGGAAGATTGCTACTGGGATAACCGAATGGAATGTTGTGCACGTAATTTGCGTAACCCTACACTCATTTTCTGCTGTTGATGACCTGATCCTGAATTGCCAATGTGTGTCCTTAGTTTAAACGAAAGGTTACATACATCGGCGTTCGTTTGTTAGCGAGCCTATCTGTCAAATGGCAGCATACCGTGCAGGCTCATGCAGGAAATAACAGCAGAGCGAGAACCGCACAAAGATTAGTCATTTGGAAAGCGAAACTGATGGCTGAGATCTTAGACGTTAGGACTTGGCGACTTGCCCTAGATTACGTATAAAAAAATAAGAAGTAAAAAGAAGAAGAGCATTACTGTAAGAGACCTCCTCTCCAAGGATGAAGTAAGAACGCGGACCGACCCACTTTGCCAGTTGAACACACCACAACGTGCACACATGTGAAAGTAAAGCAGGGAGTGAGGGAGCGAACTGAACCATGTGGTGGAAGATAGCGAGTGTCACTCTACACACTCTGATGCTCGTGCTGGCTGACTACAGCAACAATGGTGAGTGCCATCTTGTGTCTCTTCTCAACTCCAGTTGCATTGCACTGCGCTGTAAATACTTGGACAACTAAATGGTAAGTGGCTACATCGCAGATTATTTATTGACAATATGTCATCGTTTCAGTGCATACGTTACCATACGGGTTCCCTCGCAAATTTGTATGACGACGATTGCAGTCATAAATGCTTTTCATTCTTTCTTTGGAAGCGAATAAGGTTCGGAAATGATCCTCCTAGAGGAAGATAGGAAAATGTAACATCAACAAAGAAAACAAAAAGGGGAAGAAAATACTTGTAAAATTAATGTTTACTTTTTTCACTTTTTACTTTCTCTGCTTAAAAATAATGTTACTTTTCCTTGAATCACAAAGCAGAACAGAGAATTTTCTTCTTTCATTTTTCGTGAATATTTTTCTTTAATATCAGCATCACAATCACCTTAAATGTTACAAAATATTTCATTTCAATATTTATCACTCTGAATAATTACCAATGCTTCATAAATTTAATTTAAACAAAAAGAAACACGTAAACTTATATATTGAGGAGGAATTTTAAAAGCAATGTTGATTAAATTTGTAGTTTTACTCCCACTTTTAGATTTCAAATGCCGCTCCTTCTCCGTCTTTTGATGCAACTTTAATTCTTATTATAACATTTGTTTTTTCTTTGTGGTTGTCTTTCTAACTAACAGTTATTATTTGAATTTAGCAAAATAATATTATAAAAATACTGAGCATTTAATGTAATAGTTGCGTTTTGTTTCAAAAGGGTGTGTACCTAAAAAGAAAGAACAAAATGCAAGCTGATTAAGTGTTTCGAAATAGGCATTATTACTCAAAATAAATTGTTTTTACATCCTACAACTAGCTGGTTAATTTTTGATTCCATCAAGCAAATAACAGCCTAAAGTTAAAACCAATGTCGGTTAAATGTTTCACCTCCTCAACCTCAACCATTTGAAATTTCAAAGTGCAAGTAGTTGGAATTGCGGGAATGAACCTAAAATGTAATGAACACTCGCTTTAAATTTCCCCTTTAATGTGTTTTAATTGCGTTTATGTTAAATAGGAACTTGTTTTAACTTGCGAATTTTGAAATTAAAACATTTTATGTTTTACTAATTTGTTTCCAGCAGAAGTATTTAAATATGATGGTAAATATTTATATATTAATATGACCTAAGTAGGACTGATATAAAACCCTAATCAGATGCTTTTGACTCAATCTTAGAACATGTTGAATGGCAGACTGGTGAAGTTTCATGTGATTTCGCGAAATAGTTTCTTTATTTCATTTTGTGTTAAATGATGTAATGAAAATGAACACTATACAAAACTTGACATTCTAAACCGTTTTCTTTACAACCACTGGAAGAGAAAATTGAAGTAATTAGAGCATAGGAAGTATATAATGCTTTATGTAACAAGCTAAGAAAGTTTAAAATAAAAGTATTAACTTTGATAATTCACATCGTTACATAATTCAAACTAGCAAAGCATTTGCAAGGCCGTAGAGGGTTCAAAGCCTGTCAGATAAAGCGTTATAAAAAGTACTGCTGAAACTCGCCTCGCTTGGACAACATTTAAAACGGATTTATCAGTCATCTCAGGCTGTTCCCAAATGCTGTTTGTGCAGGTTTTCTGGACTCATAGAGAAAGAAAAGTAGCAAGCTGCCGGACCTCGACCTTAAGGTCAATAACGCCGAGCTTTATAGGAGCGGAACTGTAGCCACTAGCACCCAAGCTTTGATATGCTTCAGTTTCAAACTTTGAAACCTAAAAATTGCTATCGAAGTTATTTTCACTGATATTTCTGGACTTTCACAACGAACAGATGTCTATAGAGCAAACAATATAAGTATTAAATATGTAATCACTGGACAAAAAAGTAAAAGAAGGTAAAATAATAGAAAGGGGACTCAACATCTCTATCCTTAACGAAACGACTTCTTTGCCACTCAGATAAAACTGCTGAAACAGCTATGGGTTTCATTAGATATTATTTCGTACATGCTTTTCTATAAAATGTTATCCTTATGTGATTTATGTTTTTGTTATTCCATTAACACAATATTATTCTTAAAACATCGAATTCTCGCTCAGATATCCGGCAATCGTTTATCTAATATGCGGCAATTTATTTTAGGGTTCATTTAACAGAAATAGAAAAGGACTGACTTATTGTATACTAAAATTGCCTTAAAAAGCAGTAACGATCTACGCGTAATTTATATCAGATCATCCAATTATGTGATGACCGGTAGCTATATCGACCGATAAGTCATTGCTCGCGGCCAATCAGACTATACTAGGGTAGTAGTGGGCGTGCAGCACAAGAATCGATGATAGAAACACTACAGTCGTAGTCTAATAAATTCTAATGCACTTAAAAAGTTATGCACCCTTCCATGTCACGCAAGCAGATGCTGGAAATGTCTTTCTCTATTTTTCATACATTTCTGTAATTTGCTTATGAAATTATCTATTCTTTATGACATTAAATTTTTTCTTTTGGTTCATCTAAAGTGTGTATATACTATTTTAACTTATTAATCGCATTACGACATGGAACTCGTTCACCTGGGAATTTCTAATCAAATAATCTCCTAACAGCACGACCGGACTGTATAAACAACCTCGTCCCATTCCGCCGAGTTCCGAGCTTCTAATGTTATCCCTTTCTTCGTAACATTATACGATATACCTGTAAATTCTCCAGCGTTATTACTATTATCTTCATACATCAAAGATTGAACATTTCCTGTTTTTCTTATTATTAAGACTTTCTTAATTAATAAATAAATAACGAATAAATGAGTAAATAATTTACTTTCACTTCCGTATCCGGTCTGTTAGCACTAAACTTGTACTGCAAGAGGTTCCAGAGATGTGACGTTTGTTTTCCCGAGTAAACATAAACACACTTCACTCCTCATGTATTTCATACCAACGTAACATAAATAAACATCTGACTGAAGATAATCTTATTTCCAGGAAAAGAGGCCATCAAGGCTTGTCCCGTGCTATTCTAACATACCAAAAAGTAAATGTTTAATCACTCGTTGTGGAATAGAATAAATAAATATTGTTATTCCGTAATCTTAGCGATATTTATACTAGAATTAGACAGGTGTTGTTTCTTTCACTTTTCAAACACACTGATTGAGAGGCGAGAGACCCAGGGACAATGTAAGTTCGATAAACACCGCTACCTGTCCCGACTAGTGTAGGCCGGCTAGCCTTGAACGATGACTTATTTGTCAATATAGTCTTCCGCCATAGCGTCAGTCATCAGATAACTGGATGATCCAATTTATAGCACATTTTAACCTTAATTTTATATGATTATAATTTACGTATTTGAGGAAATGGATAAAGTTTGGAAGCTCGATGAATATGGATTATTTTAGATAAGTTAGAAGAGTACAATTGTGAGAAACAAAGCAAGGCTATCTAAGTAAATATGACGAAATTGCAGCAGCCGCAACATGGAATTAGAACAGAAACAACTCTATGTGTTTATTTCATTGGAAAGGAGGAATTATAGTTTCAAACGTTAGTTGCCATTCTTTAGATAAAGAGAAAAATTAGTTAAAAAGTCTAGTCTAGCAATATAACAGCAAAAAAAAGTAAACTTCGCCTCTATCCATGCCCATAGAACAAACTTTACGTTCCAAAACTGCGAAACGAGACTCAAACATATCAGCATATAATAAAATACTTTTAACTCTTAATCTTTGAATATGGTCTAAAATAAAATAAAACTCAAATTGCCTTTAAACTTGTTTCACAAAGCTTTGAATATCAAAAGACCATAGAAGGAATCTCCACTGCAGGTTTTCTATAAGCATGGAAAAGAATTAATTTTAAATTGTAGAATTTATTTATTTAATATGTCAGAGTATATGTTTATATTTAAGCTTATGATGTATTTGTCATAGTTTGCAGATATAGATACCATTGGCATTACTAGCTACTATGTGCTGGAATTGTTAGATTTTAGTTAGAAAATAAAGTTAAATCTTTCCCAAGCTGTGTGTTAAGTTGCAAATGTCGTGATGAAACTGTAAAGTAATTATTTTTGTATTTTCTAGAGATTTAGTGCAAATAAATACTGCAACTTTTGCGTCGTGTATTTCAGTGCTTTGTTGCTAGTTATAAGTTGTTGCGTTCATATCCTAATGACAAGACAGAGAAGAAGGTCTTTGTTCATTATTGTGCCCAGGTTGTTGCATAAGATACAGCATGGACTGATATATGTAAATAGATAGTTTGTGTTGGTGAACAGCTAAAATATCGTGACTTGCATGAACTCTGAAGAAAGCCATAGTTTCTGCACGTGAGAAGTCTGGCATTCGATTCTCGTTGTGGAATATATTTTTTTTCTTTTGCCTTCCCCGGCAATCAGTAGTGATCGATTTTAATTTTCTATTTAATAGAACGTTCCAGTTCGCTGTGCATTTTCTTTTTCTTTTTTTATATTATTTATTTATTTATTGTGTCTTTTATTTATGTACTTATTTAGTTATTTCCATATCATGAAACTCTTAAAGATTTAATTAAATCTGTTCTATTTGGTTTACATTTTATTTTGGTTTTTATTTTCCACAGAGGCTATTGAAAATTTTGTTAACATACAATTTGCATTTGACAATGGTGTACGAAAATATTTTTATTGATATATATATATAGATGTATTAGATGAAAATGTTTCTTTGTTATATTCTAATAAAATTGCATACAGTATGTTCAAAAATGTCACTTAAAATAACAGTGTTTATAAATATACCGCATCCATAAAATGCAGTATGTTTCTAAGCAATAATTAGAGACATTTGAAATAATGTATAATATCGTCAAATTAGAAAACCATAGCTCCGAAAAATCGAATCGAAGCTATTCATTGACATCAATTCAGGGATGTCTTTAATAAGTTCCTTTAAATGCATGCGAGGGTGATCTGAAAAATGCTCGATTTCGATCATAGGTGGGTGGCCATGCAAATGAGAAGAATTTCATTTGTTGAATGAATGCTTTATTTCTACATATTAACTTTTACAATTGGTATAACTGATCCTGGAGTGCTTGTTATTTTAGGATCTTATTAATTAACACCCTGTTCTACTTTCTTTCAACTACATATTTTATACTCATTCCACCATTTCTTCGGTTCCTATATTATCTACGTAGATATATTCTCCCTTAACTTTAATCACTTTCTTACCCCCATTTATCTCTTACCTTCCCTTTATAATTGCCAACTTTTCTCAAAAACTCCTTATTGCTAATTCTAAAAATATTTAATATTAAAATTGCTATCTGTAAATTGTTCAATATTTCTTCTCTCCATTTCTTTAGTTTCTGAACATTCAGCTATACAATGTAAACCCTTTTCTATTTCTCCACATAGTGGACAATTTTTTTCACTTTAAAACCACTTAACCCTTACACTTGCTCTACCCCAAGCAAAGCCCTCCCTGCTCCTTTTGTTACAAACATCTACATATTTTTTGCGCAACCATTTTTTTTTTAAATTTTCTGTAGTCATGGAACTCTTGTAAACCAGACCTATTCCTTGCTTTCAATATCATCTGTTTTTTCTTTTAATTTATTCCATAATCCCTATCTATTGATTATCTGTTTTTCATCCAAACAGCCTATTCCAAGCTCTTGGACTATTCTCTTTATTTGAGCTAATCAACTTCTTTCCTCTTTTACTTTCTCTTGTGTCCGTAAGCCTTTAACTATGTTTCCTTCTTCCCTGGGTTCTATCTTAATATTTCAGTATACGTTTAACTGGCATACCTTTCCTGCCAGCTCTTCCCAATTCAGCTAATGTATCCTCGGTAATCCAACATCGTTTTACAAAATACTCTGTGAATATACTCTCATCCTTTCTCAGTGTCCCAAATTTCAACCGCATATATCAACCTTAGCTGAACAGATTCTCTCGAGCCATGCTACATTCATATTTTGTATATTCTTTAAACAGAATCTTTTAACATTAATAGTTAGTTTTCCCTTTCCTACTAGATATTCTGTCTTAAGCATTCATTTAAAATGTCAAATATTTGTTTATTTAGCACAGCTTTGTAAAGTAGACGTGATGTGAGTATTCCATAAAATGAATAAAATTGAGTATCGTGTAAAAGTGGTTTAACGCCCAAATCCAAATTAAACACATAAAAGTTTATAGGGAATCTTCTTGATTTCCGACGATAAATATGCGCTGATGAATTCAAACCGGCCGCCAACCTTTAAGATGACCGATGTGAAGGAAGTCCAAAAAAGTGCAGAATTCAATGCTCAAATTGAAGTATATGAAGTTTCTGAGACTTTTGGAATGTCAAAGAACAGCTGGACTATATTCTACATAACCGGTATGAAAAAGCACATCGCTATATGGGCGCCGCGCTTTCTAACAGCAGCTCAAATGCATTCGTATGAAAATAGCGTTTTAACGTCAAAGAACTGAATCCTGCGCGTTGACTTATAACACGGATCCACCATCACCAGCAGAATGAAACAACAGTGAAAACTCTGTTCAGCGTCAAAGAAAAGGTCGGTTCCATTTGCAGTGAAGGTTATGGCGTCAGAATTTTGGGATGCTAAAGGAATTTTGTTGATTAACTTCAGAAAGGCAAAACCATATCTAAGAATAAACCAACAATATGAATTTTTTCGGGAGAACAGATCCATTTTCCAGAAGAAAAAAAAACACATTTTTCAAGGATAATGCACCTGCTCAAAAAAGTGTTTTAGCGAGGGAAAATTGAGAGATTTGAAGAATGAGCTGTTGGAGCACCCACCCTACTCCCTAGATTTGGTTTCTTCTTGACTTTCATCTGTTTTCAAAGCTGGTCAGCAAGAGGTGAGTGCAGGTGTAGAGGAGTATTTTGAAGAACTTCCGAAAAGCCACTTCAAAGATGGAACAATGGCATTGGAATATCACTGGGATAAATGTATTGGCCTTAAGGACGATATTGAAAGTTCAAATTAAAAATTCGTTCTTTCATTGCTAGGTCGAGAACTTTCAGACCGCTCTGATGATATAACATCAAACAGCGGTAGCGTCACATGCATTTGTGTTTTGTTTTGTTTTTGTTTTTTCAGCTCCATTTCGGATCCGCGATTCCATGATCCGCGATTCCATGATCCGCGACCCCTATAGTCTCGCGTTACACTCTTAATTAACTACTGTCATAAAAATAATTGGATTTCATGAAAGATAAAGCAGGTTAATATATTTAATTCTGCTTGCTACTTAAATTAAATAGCTTAGGTAAAATATATTTACCAGTAGAAACAAGAACCATTTGCTTAATTTAATATGAAGGGAAAATGCAGAATTGTGAATAATAATAATTAGATTCTTATATTGTGTGCTTTGACATATCTATCACATCATATTATTTTTAACGTCCTTTTATATATTGACAAGTCATGGCAGAATTTAAAAGGCATTGAAAAGAAGAATATATGGTTTGCGTGACTTAGCTCTCATTACTATTAAAATTGCATTTTGTACTAGAACTTTCTTTGCTAGATTTAAAATCGGTTAGCGAATTCCGAAGGAATGTGGGTTTTGCGGTTGTACCCATGAAAATATTTTTGAAAAATGTATTCAAATCTCCATCGATTGTACTTAATAGGCACCAAACATTATGATTTGAAAATATTTTTGAAAAATGTATTCAAATCTCCATCGATTGTACTTAATAGGCACCAAACATTATGATTTGAAAATATTTTTGAAAAATGTATTCAAATCTCCATCGATTGTACTTAATAGGTACCAAACATTATGATTTGAAAATATTTTTGAAAAATGTATTCAAATCTCCATCGATTGTACTTAATAGGCACCAAACATTATGATGAAATAAAAATGGCATATAGCCGCATTTTTTTTTCTGAACAATTCAGCATATGCCATTAAAATAAAATAATTACACATTCTTAAAAATCAGCGAAATCAGACTATTATGTAGGAGAGGGGGTTAAACTGAAACCCAAAATTTAAAAATATCTCTAGCGGTACCATAATTTGTTTCTGCGCAACGAAACTCTGTTAATACCATTTAAATAAAATAAGAAAAACAGTTCCTGAAAATCAGGAAAATCGGGTCATTAGGGGTGGGGGTATATCTGAAAACCGAAATTTGAAAAGTGCTTTAGCTGCACCAATTTCTCAGCTCTAGCGCTCTGCAATAACCTTCACAAATTCAACTTGCAATTCACGCAGCACTTGCGTGGCGGACTTTTTATGTTTAGGCCCAATGTGACTAAACCCACTGGCCTGCTGGAACCATTTGATAACTTGGATGAACAATAGCGTTTATTATTTATTTTTTACAGCGGATCAAATATAATGAAAATGTTTTAACTGCAATTTATAATTGCCCATGGCCTCTATGCCATTTTGAGTGCAACATGCCGGCAGCATTCTTCTTTTTTTTTTTTTTTTTTTTTGAGTAGTGTTTAACGCCCGTTTTCACTACTGAGGCACCACAGGCGGTGGACACTGATGATATATGAGATGAAATGATAAATTGGGAAAGTATATTTTTTTTAAGGAAGGAAGCGTTCCAGGCCTAAGTTTAGTACCTCCCCGGCATTTGCCAGTTATGAAGACTGAGGAAAACCTGGAAAAAAAACCCAGTCAGGGAGGACGGTCCTGGCGGGATTCGAACCGCAGACCTTCCGCTCACGAGTCCGTGCCTTAAAGACCTCGGCCACCCGTGGCGGTAGCATTCTTCTGAAATTTTTTACCTATAAACTGCATTGTATTGGATAAATTAATTCAAAAGAGTTTATTTCAAAAGTGTACAAAATATTTCAGTTGGCAAAGCTAAGAAACTTCAAAAGCAGTGTTTACCATCATAAAAATAAAACTTATTTACTCACAATGACGATTTAATATGTCTACCATTTTTCTTCGGTTTAGTTTACATGTATTTTAAAATCATGATGTCTCTTAAACAGCCGTCACTCATTTGCTATTTCAGGTGAGTTATCTATATTTTGTTTTATCGTTAAGTGTGCATTGAAATTTCAAGTTTTCTTCAAAAGCACAAAGACTCAGGCTCTAAATCAATGCTATACGTTTCGCGGTGCAAAATGAACGAAGTTGTTCTGGAAATACGGAGAGAAGCTCATAAGACTCGTTTGTTTTGTAAAGAAAATATGAATGTCGCTAAAAGAGTAGTTAAAAAGACTTACTAGTACCAACTTACGCCACTGTTTTGAAAAAATGTCACTTTAAAGAGCAGCCACACTGTACTGTTAATTTCGGTTGCCTATCTTTATAACTTGGTAAGAATAATTAAAATATCGAATACTTAGTGAATTCCAATCTTTAGGTATAAATAGAGTTTCAGATTACAAATATATGACTTATTGGTGCAACTTGAGTGCGCCCAATTCTTGCTGAAAGTATATAAGACTCTCTCTACAGTGAGATTTTGACAATTTGAAAAACAAGTTATTTCAGGAACAAAGGTGGCCAACTGTATATTTTACCAGGTGCAATAAAAACACGGAGTAGTGAAAGGAAGAGAAGGTAAGTCTGGACGAGAACTGGTTCAAGTCGATCGAGTGGCTAGAGGTTAAAAGTTAACTGCAAAACCTGCTTGGTAGAAAAAAATGTAACATTACACAAAACTTCCTGAGTAAGCCTTGCTCATGAGAAGTGACGCTCTATTTTTTTAAAGCGATTTGTGAAAGTGAGTGTAGCACCATTAATAGTAACACGATATGGTCGGCTATAACACCCCATTTATGTTCAGCATGCATCATTAACTACGTACACTTAACCGTTTCGCAATATGTAGGCGTAAACAGCAGTAGAAGGTTCTTCATTTGTAGGCGTATTTCACATCTCCAGCAAAAAGTTATTTTAATACGAACCGTTTAAAAATAAATGTCTGTATAACTTCATCTACTTAAAGTAGATTCTTTAGAGCATGCAGGCAATGATAACAGTGCTCACTTAATAAGTAAAAAAAGATAATTAATACATGCATTACCTCCATAATAGTCACTTCAGCCTCTGGCACTCTTTCGTGGGAATTATCTTATACAAAGTATGTCACCTATATGGGTTTTTGTTAATTATTAATATTAAGTTATAGCAAATCAGAGCAAATGTTTTAAATACTTGTATTCCTTCTCCCAAATTATTATTGTTGTTGTGGTTATTATTATTATTATTATTATTATTATAAGAACAACTTTTGACACCGCATTTTTTAACTTTTAAAAATATGTAGTAATGCTTTATCTTCACGTTAAACTATTTATTGAATAATAATAATTCTAATAAATTTCCGAAACTGACTCAAATACAATGTTTTTTTTTAAATTTCGTCATTCTAAATAATTACTTGTATAAATTTAATTTGAACGAAAAAACATGTCGACTTAAAAGTTAGAGTGAAGTTTGAAATTTTATATATAAGATTCCGTCTCCTCATCCTCAACTACCTTCATTGTATGGCACTCCTATTGTTTGACACTTAAATTTTAAAGAGCTTTAAATTGTTCTCATATGTTTTGTGTTCTATCGTTGATTATTGCTGTTTGAATTTGGGCAGAATAATATTGTAAAAACAATTGAGTATTTAATATAATGGTGGTGTTTTAGTAATAAATTGTTTCAAAATGGTGTATACCCTACACAGAATGTAGGCAGAATTGTAAAGAATTCCGAAAAAGTTAATAAATTAATAGGCAGTTGAATTATTTTTGAAATATATGCAGTGGTCTTTTGTATATTTCAAAGTGCGGGTGACTGGGGGGTTAGTTGGATGAAATCTGAAATAGAGAGCCCTCATTTGGACGCGTGGCCGACTTAACGGGGATTTGCTTGGCACCGGGAAGCACGCTGTTTGCCGGGAGTCGATGTTCATAGCTCCTTAAATTCAAGTCATAGATTTCTACATAACGCCAAATACCAGTTATTTGGTTATCCAATGGTATTTCACGTAAAATATTTGGTTTTTCTGCACTCCAGTATTATATTATATTACTACTACTACTACTACTACTACTACTACTACTACTACTACTACTACTACTACTACTACTACTACTGCTGCTGCTGCTGCTGCTGCTGCTGCTGCTGCTACTACTACTACTGCTGCTGCTACTACTGCTGCTGCTACTACTGCTGCTGCTACTACTACTACTACTACTACTACTACTACTACTACTACTACTACTACTAATAATAATAATAATAATAATAATAATAATAATAATAATAATAAATAAGTGTATTGCGATATCTTGGGCGTTAAATAAGTGTGTCGTTAGTTACTTGTAACTGTAGACTAGTTGTTCGTGAAACAGGACCCTGTATTTGAAGCAAAAAGCGATAGATCTTGCTAGGCTTAACGCAGAAGACTGTAAAACTTATTGCTGAAAAATAATGTTTAACAATACAGAAGATTATATTGCCATTTTCCGTAAGAACTACTCTTCAAATGTGTTTAAAAAGGTAACCAATTATAAAAAAAAAAGGTTGTCAAATCTACTTCAAATTGAGCAAAACGACATCTAAACTGTTGTATTCATCACAAAGAATCATCAAGGAAACAAGGAAAATAATGGGTTCTTTTCTATCCTGTGTGTATGAGCAAAACAACTATAAATTATATTTGTTGCATTCGTTCTCTATTAAATTATTTTCTCTAGATTTTTAAATTGGAAAATAAGAGCGAGAAGAAAAAGATAAATTATGCTTCTTGCAGCCCATGAATTGCAATTAGATTGTGAAACAGTTGAATTAACTTTGAAAGTGACAACCAAAAATAATTTTAATTTTATACAAGCTACTAAATTTTAATTTTGTTGGAACTCTTAATATAACCATGTTATTTGCAAATAGAAAAAAATCTCTATTTGGTATTTCCATCCATGCTACCGAGCGACCGCCACGGGTGGCCGAGATCGTTAAGGCGCACACTCGTGAGCGGGAGGTCTGGTTCGAATACCACCAGGACCGTCCTTCTTGACTGAGGTTTTTTCCAGGTTTTCTCCAGTCTTCATAATTGGCAAATGCCGGGGAAGTACCATAAACTTAGACCTGGAACGTTTCCTTCCTTAAAAAAAAATCCTTTCCGAATATATCATTTCATCTCATGTATCGTCAGTGTCTAAAGTCTGTAGTGTCTCTGTAGTAAAAATGGGCGTTAAACACTGTTACAAAATTGCTACCGAATCATGAATTTTTTTCAAAGAAGATAGACAACTTTTGTATTTGCATATTAATTTCCTTTCGAACAAAATTACCTTATGCCTTGTTAGACTACATTACTACTTTAAGTTGTGGATATAATAGCTTTGTTCGTCTCCCATCAATTGCTCTTGGTGCGTCTATTTAATTATTACCTACTAGATTTCTAATGTGTGTTTTCGGTTATTTTGTGTTACTATTGATGTGAAAATAACACATACAATTACTTAATTCATTCCATTCTTCAGTTCATGAAGAAAACGAATATTTTAACCACCAGTAATGTACCACACTTAATCCCCTTCACTTTAACATAGGTACATATAAAATAAAGCGAGAAACTGTTTTTATACCTACCTATATACCTTCCTTCCTACACAGCTTAAAATGTGCTAATGAATACAAATATCTACTTACTCGTCGTTATTATATATATAATAAAAGTAGAATAGGATAAACACTTAGATAAAGTCACACTTGAAATTGCTATATTTCAAGTGTGACTTTATCTAAGTGTTTATCCTATTCTGCTTTTAGTATTACTGTTAATTTGTTACATTGTTAATAGCGTTACTTTATTTTTATTTTTATTTTATATATATATATATATATATATATATATATATATATAGGGTTATTTAAGGATGCTCTTTAACATCTCAGGACATCAGCCTTCCATTCATTTCAGGGAGTAAAACGGCCGATAAATTTTACTCAGAAGTCTCTTCTTTCGGGCTTGAGGTTCTTTATCGTGCCGGCACGGACCCAGGCTTTACTTCCCTTCCGAAGGAAGCCATACCTAGGATTTTTACGCCAGAAAAAAATCCATCTACTCTGGCCGGGATTGAACCCGCAATCTTGGGTCAAATTAAATAAATGGTACCAAGTAAAATGTATTAAAAAACTTCGACTTTCTAGACTGGCCTCTTTAGACAAATGAGTGGTAATTTATACATCTCATCTCACAACCTGGGGAGCTATTTATGCACTTGAAAAATATAAACAAGCCCTCTGAGAGGCCTCTTCCTCACTATAACGCACTCCAGCCGCACTCCACTTGTCAACATAAAAGTGCATGTTGCTACACAAAAAACCTTTTCCACCTACCTAACGTCAATTTCAAAGCCGAATGCGTTTGTTTGTAATATTCTATGGAAAATGAAATTTGTTGCACGTAGTTGGGGGTAATTTATGTAACAGTTTTCAGTTACTTTTATAATATCTCGAGGTCATGGTAATGAAATAAGCTATAATTTCAAAAGCATTATCAGTTTATGGTTAACATCGATAATAACAACATATACAATATCTCTAAGAGCTGTTGTTGATTTGATTTATTTACTGACGCTCTTTAACATCTCAGGTCATCAGCGTCCCATTCAATTCAGGGCGTAAAACGGCCGACAAATTTTGCTCAAAGGCCTCTTTTTTCAGGCTTGAGGTTCTTTATCGTGCCGTAAATGTACGACACGGGACCCACAGCTTTACTTCCCTTCCGAAGGAAGCCATACTTACGATTTTTACGCCCGAAAAAATCCATCGATTCTGGCCAGGTTTGAACCCCCGATCTTGGGTTTAGAAGGCAAGTATGGTTACCACTACACCACCAGGACCGACACCTCTAAGGGAAAGAGCAAGTTAACACACATGCCTTCTGCATTTAATATTGTTCCCGAATTAATTATTTTCATTTAATGAGATACTGCGGAACAGTCGCCAGTTCAATTATAACTGACAAATGCCAATATTTCCAACTTTGATTTTTTTTTGTAATGGTGGATGATTTACATATCAATAAATCTCCGTGATTTATTCTCTCAGTTTTTGTAAAGATAATTGAAACCTAGTCTAAATTTACCTTCCAGAAAATTCCCGATTATCAGTTTAGAACAGATATGCATAAAAAGTGTCCTTTCTTGAGAATATTCCTTGCACCAACATCACTCTTCCGGTTAGAATACTTATTACAATACAGATGAAATTTTCATGCAACACTGTTATGCTCTTCTCTAATAGAGGGTGCGTGTCCAAAGTTCCACAGCTTGAAGGTTGTTTACTTGCGAAACTGGCAGGACTGGGCGGGTAGGGAAAGCTTCCCTATTGAGGACAGCAAAAATTAATAGTTTTATGATAGTTGCTTCACCACTACTAACTACGTCACTATGACGGAAGTTTAAAAAGAGATGCATTGTTTTTATACATATCTAAAACTGAATCCAGCCACCAGGGATTGAAACAAGTTATGGAAAGTACAATCTATTTGCTATTAATTTCATTAAACAACTTTTTTTTTTAGAAATTGTAAGCACTTTCCTATGAATATAATTACGTAACAATGTTTAATTTTACTTTTGAGTATATTTTTCAAACCGTTTTTCATAGAATGTTGGATATAGTTAGAGATTTCAACCAATAATATCGCAGTGTTTCTGCGAAGGGATGCGCAGTGTTTTTTGCAAAAGACAGTCAGACGTTATCTATGAGAAAATACGAGTACTCGACATCTCCATAATAAGATATAGCAATGTCTGCATCGTTTGTCGCTTACTGAGGAATAAATTCATCATACAAATAACTTAAATCCTAAATATATTTGTAAATCGCTTGGAGAGGATTCATATCACAGTTTTACTAAGCTGTCATCAAAAGGTAAATGTGTAATATCCTTGGAAAAAAAATCCTGGACCATTAGTAAGAAAGGAATGTCATATATAGTGATAAAGATGAACTGTGATATAGTTGTAGATGTGTAAGTTTGAAACTTTACTTCATGTATTAGGATTCTGTCTTAAAGCAGAATTCATGAATATTAAAATTCAGATTCCAGACGCTCGAAACCTGTGTATATCCTGTATCACTCTATGGGTGCCAGACATGGTCACTAACAGAAAAACAAAAGAACAAAATTTAAATATGCCAAAGAAAATGCAAAGCAAAAATAATTTTGAAGGGCAAAATACCTATAGTAGTAATAAATCAGTTATCTCAGGCAACAGACATCGCACAAATAGCTACCAGAAGCAAATGGCAATGGAGCTGCCATGTCGCAAGAATGCAGGACAATAGGTGGATTTACAAGATCTCCATGTGGGATCTTCGGACACAAGGACACAAGGCAGACCCAGAAGAAGATGGACAGACCTGTTCAAGGAACATGCAGGTCCAGATTGCTCAAGAATAGCAAGAGGAAGAGAAAAATGAGAAGCAACTAGTGCAGTGAGAAATGGATTAACCGAAGAACAAATCAGTCAGTGTCTTACACAGCATATGAACAAATAGCGTGGAATAGCTCACCACGTCAGAAAAAACGTAGCTAGATGTCTTTGCCCTTTAAGGGATATTAGGCTATTTTTATTTTTATCGTGAATATTAGTTGTCATAGTATAGTACGAGGGCTGACAAATAAGAAACTGGAGAAAAAAATACACACACACACACACATTTTACTTACGAAGTACACTAAGTAACGTCAAGATTGATTACCGGCTTGGGTAGATAATTGTGGATCGCTACTTTTTGACCAATTGACAGGGCGCTAGCCGTGATTTTTTAAAAAGATATTTAAAAATCGAACCTTAAGAATGCCCACTCATGTGCCTGGTCATTTATTCAGTCTGTTATGTCATAAATTAGGATTTGAAAACGAAATATGCAAATTATTTTAATATTACTATTTAAAAGAAAACATTTAAAGAAAGTTAATAAAAAACGTGGTATGGCCCATTCTTACATTATAGTTGATTCATCTGCACAAATACTGGAGGGTGACAAATGCATTGAGCATATGCATCACAGAAACTAAAGCCAAACCAAAGATTTTACGGCTACCGGTCTTAGTTTTGGTGAACTTATAAAGTTTGGAGTTTTGTAGCATAGATTTTGTTCCTTATCTTATGGACCTAGCGAAAGTATAAGAGAGTTCAGCATGCATCGTTTTCTATCAAGGGTATACATGATGTTACTTTCCTCCTACACTCTTGGCAGTAAGGTAACGCCGCAGTTTTATTAGAAATGGAGAAAGGAGATGATGAACAGGGAATTCCAGCTCGTAAATCATAATCTTCCATTGCGGAACTGTGGTGTTCTGTAGTTCAGCATCCTCCTTATTACACATTACTCTTCTTCAATACCATAAGGCTGAGTAAAAAAGTAACCGTACCAAAATTCAGAATTAATGTAGCAAAGTATTGCACTATACTTATAATTAACGGCTATCTATTTCCTTCTACTGGAGGAAGAAGCGCGCGCGCATCTTGGCAGCGACCATAACAAGATGGCAACTCCCTTGGAAATATGTACGAACGATAAATAAGTATCCGTTTGGGGGGATAGTGAGGGCGAGAAACTAATAAATATTCATCGGAAAATGAAGAGGCAATTTGGTGATTCCTGTCAGTCACTTCAGCAGGTCTGTGAGTAGCTCAGAAGGTTTAAAAGTGGAGTGTCAATTGTGAGTGATGCAGCTTGCTCTGGTCGACTGCATTCTGCGATTACGCCAGACACTATCGCTGCAGCAGTACAAGTAATACGAGACAACCGGCGGGTGACAGGGGGTGGCTGTAGAATTTAAGATCAGTCATGGCTTTGTGCACCACATGTTGCAGTACCGCGAAGTGTTCTCTATGTGGGTACCAAAACCTCTCATCCCTGAACTGAAAGAACGTCGTATGGATGGGTATCATGAAGTCGAAGGAGATGAATTCCTTAAGCGCATAGTCACTAGTGATGAATGCTGGGTCTACTGCTTCCAGCCAGAGACCATGCCAGCCATCAAAGAGTGGCGGCATTCATCATCGTTCAAATGTTCCGTACAGCAGTTTCAGCCTGTGAACTGATGCTCACGCTCTTCTGGGACTCTAAAGGTCCAATCATGGAACATTACATGTCCAGAGGATGCAATGTTAACAGCGAGTCATATTGTGATCAGCTTGAGAACCATTTCAAACCCTCAATCAAGTTGAAACTTCAAGGTTTGCTCACAACTGATGTACTCTTACAGCATGATAATGCAAGACCTCACACAGCTCATGTAACGACGCAAAAAACTGCAGATCTTCATGGCACCTATCGTGTCTTTGGACCCCTAAAGAGGTACTAGGCGGCAAGAAGTTTCGCACTGATGATGAGATGAAAGACGTGGTGCATGTATGATTACGCATTCAGTAACAAGAGTTTTTTTCGTGGAATTTAGGCATTAGTGAAACGCTACAACAACTGCATTCAACATGGTACATACATTGTTAAAAAATGAAGTGTTTTTAATTCCACTGTATATATTTTATAAAAAAAATATTAATACCACGTTTTGACTAGTCTCGTAAAACTTTTTCTCTAATACTTTCTTTTTTTATGATAAAAATATAAATAGCTATAATGAAATTAACCTATAATTTATGTCTTTAATTCATATGCAGTGCTTTTCAATTATAATACTAATTTATAAATACTAATTTTTATGTATTTTATCGATAATTACTCAAAAAGTTTGAAAATTCTGCACATGTTGCAACAACGACGTAAAAACTGTTAGTTGGAACCTATAACCTACTATATTTACAATGTTTCTAACAACAATTTAAAGTTAAAATTTCGTTAATACACAATTTATGTTAATTTTCTTCATGATCAATATAAAATGGTTTTATTATCTTATGGAATTCCAACATTATCAAAGTAGCAGATATTTCGTACTTATTTAAAAAAATGATGCAGTACAATAATTTGAAAGTAAAAAGTGTTAACTAATTCTGAAACACAGTAAAATTCCTCGTATTTGGCATACAAATAACGAGCAATGCCAAAACAACGACAGTTTTCAGTAAGAAAAGAAAGAAAGAGGGGGAAAATATCTCAGTTTAGAACACGCGGTCATTTTCGTAAAATTCTAATAACGTCATTAATGCAGCATATGAACGCGATATGAAAAAACAATAGCGAGTGTAGTAACGCCAACACAGCGCGGTTTCACATTTCATAGCATGTATTACATATCACAGTAGCGAGTGTGATAGTATACCGCCGCATCTGTGCTAAAGTGAGTTAACCCGCTGCTGCACGATGGATTTCACGAAGTGCAAACAAAATCTTCTAATGCTTAAACAGAAGTTGGAGCTGCTGCATAAAGATTGGAAAAGGGTGTTAGTAGGACAAAGTTAATGGAAGAATCATCGCGAGCTACAGTTTCATCATCTTCATAGTTGTAATCAACTTCGATGTTGGCTACTCTGATCTCGATGTCATATGGACACCAACTAACATCGTCATCAGGTAACTAAGACAAAGTTAAATTACTTTTTATTATAAATTGACCTATGAATGGCCCGAAAATACTCTATTTAAAACTTTCATTTAAAAAAAATATGAATAACGTTCAATTTCTACATGAAAAAAAAATGTTCCTGGAGTATGTCTTTACATAACCTATGAAATAGTTTCCGGATATGAGAGATTTTATTGTAGTTCATAGTTGAATTTATTTTCTACAAAATTATATTGTATCAGCTTTTATCAATTGTTAATTATTTTACTTTCAAAGCAAAACTACAATTATTAATATTTCTGAATGCTTCAACATATAAAACCTTAATAATTGTTATATTTCAATTTTTTAATATCACATCCTTTTATTTTCTGTTACTATTGAGTTTTCTTTCAGTGATTCAGGGCAAAGTTCATAGCAAGTAGCCTCAGCGATTACCAAAAGTTAATCATTGTAGTTTCAAAGCAAAACTACAAGTATTAATATTAATATATTATATGTGCTATAACATATAAGACATTAAAAATTAAAATAAGATAATTATTATTAATATGACATCCTCTTATCTTCTGGTGTATGTCGAGCTTTGTTTCAGTGATTCAAGGCAAAGTTTAGAGCAAGTGTCCTCAGCAATTTGTGCAATAGAAAGGCAACAACTCATTGATATAATAACATTAATTTAATGAAATTATTTTAATACACATCCTAACAAAAGTATAAAATATAATAACGCGCAAAATACAACATGGCCTAAATCTAACTCTATGTTATATTCAAATATTCAGATTTTATGAGTAAAATGCAACATAACAGTAATCAGGAAAATAACTTTCTTTAGTTTGCTCCAGTGCGCATGTTATTTCATCAAAAAATACACAATGAGATTTGACATAAATTAAATATCCATACTAAAATATTTCATATCGCAGTCAGAAAGGCTTAATTCGAGTACACGATTATGGTTCTAACCATACCCTGAACGGCCATACTGCGAACTCTTATCTCCAGGAGTCCCAGCTATGACTTCAATTTTCCTCGTATGCTTTGGTTAGACATTCCAGGGAATACATGCACTTTTAAGAAAATGCTAAAATAAATGTGTTTCATAAATTTACATTCGCTGCTGAGGACTTATATCTCTTATCTCTTTAATTTGTTGTAAAACATGTTTTCTATTCTTGCAAGTGATAAGTATTTCACTAGTTAATTCATTTTGAAATGCGTAAATTAATAATTTCTGAGTAACTCTGTATTATGCAAATTATATGAAATACAAATATTCAGTTATAACGGAGCAGATCAGAGTATATCTGTTTTCAAATATTGTATTAAACACAGAATCAATTAAAAACGTTCCTCAAAGTTCAACTATAGCTCAAAATATTATTCAGTCTTGCCCGTAAGTATTACTTCAAATTTTATCAGATTAAAGAATGACTTCTCCCTTCTCCAAAAAATAATAATCTTTTCTTGGCTCACTTTTTTGAGAACCAAAACAATATATATTATGTGACCTTTATTATGATAGTGCAATAACGATGATATATGTAAACTACAAAGCCAATGTTTCTCTTTCAGCAAAGTACGGTTGGAAGAGTTGATTAATAAAGAAATAAATTAAATGAGATTTCAAGAACAGGCACGCCTTGCTTGGATATACTAAGATAGAAACTATTAATTAAAATGGAACGAAAAATAAAAGGAAGTTAAAATAGTGCAAGTTAAGATAAACAAACAAAAACAGATAAATAAAATAAGCAAAAGTAAGTCAATATAAGTCAGCAAAAGTCGAATAGAATAAAGTACACAGACATTGGATTACAAATATAAGTACCAGCACCAGAAAACTATTGACCAGATAAACGAATATAGACAAACATAACAAATAAAGTAAACGGAAGAGAAAAAATAAATAGCAGATAGTGCAAATAATCCAAGATTGACAAAAATATAAACATTGAAAAGGCAAGAAATAAAATTAAAAAGGGAAAAAGAGCGGTAAGAACAGGAATTAGATATAAACATGCAAAAATAAATTAATAAACTAAGAGAAACATAGAAATAGCAAGTATGCGTACAGCCCAGGCAAACAAATAGGTGCAAACTTAAACAAAAATTTAAAAATACATTTTAATAAACCAGAAGAAATATATTCTTATAATAAAAATCAAAAAGCATAGGTCGAAAATCTACGATAAAATTATACAGCAGAATATAAATAAATAAAATAAAAAAAGAAAAAAACACTAAAAAAAAAAAAAAAACCAAAGCCAGAAACCTCAGAGAGCATTGAATAAGGCAAAAGAAAATTGTCCCAAAAACAAATGAATATAATAAAATAAAGGTAGAAAGAAGCCCAAAGCAGGCAAACACAATCTGAATAAGTGAGAATAGGTATACTTGACGCAAAGTGAACTATGAACTAAAACAAAATAAACGGACGAGAGAAATTGAGAATAATACTCCAAGAAACTAAACAAATACAAGGTAAAGCAAAATGAATAGGAGGAATAAAACGAACTAAAACTAATAGCAGGCAAATATAGCATGGATGAGCTAAATTATGGAAAAATAAAAAGTATATACGTGCATGTGCAATAAAACCGAGAAAATCTAAGAAATAAATAAATTCACAAAAGTATTTAAACAAACCACGAAATAAAAGTAAGGTATAGAAAGAAATAGGCAAGTATAACATGAATAAGCTAAGGCAAACAAAATATAACTCAAAATAAACGATGAAGTAAAATAAGGATATCACAGAAATATGCAATTATAGCCCGAATAACAAAGACAAGTGAATAAACAATAAATGAATACAAGGAGGTAAATAAACAAAAATGAATACAAAATGTAAGCAAAATATATCAGAAAAATCAAACAAACACTAAAATGCTACTATGACTGGCTTCAACTAAAAATAGACAAATATAAAGACAGAAAAGGTTTGTGTACAATACAAATAAAAGTTTCCTTTAGAAGTCAAGAATAAACAAACACTTAAGCAGAACCTTCTTGCGAGCAGAAAAAGCTGTTGTTTGTACATTCTTTTACAACAATTCAGAATTATCACCAAATAGAAAATAAAACAATAAAGAGAAAAATAAGAATTTTGCTTAATAGTCATACAAAAAATGATAACCAATTGGAGCAGGAATTGGGTGCTCGGGGGATGTAGTTGATTGCTGAGCTGATCGTGGTTTCGATGTCTCGGCCGGGCTGCTCACTGATGACGTGGTTTGCTCCAATCTTGTTGAGTTTTATCTCAGGGTCCACTGGAGTGTTTCGGGATCAGTATAGATCCACGGGAACGAGAAATGTGTTGCCCAAAAATACACAAGGTTGACTTGTTTAAAATATTTTATTCCCATGTAAAGTACTTCCTAACCGTTCGCCGCTGACTTCGCTACTCTCTTAGACTGGCTTCCTGAGTGAATATCTGGATGTCTAAATGTCCCTCTGAATCTATGAATGTGTGAGTGTAAATCTGTGAATTTATTTCTACTGAATGTCTAAATGTGAATCTATGAATGTCCGACTTCTACGAATGTGAAATGCGCCTCTGAATGCGTCTCTACCGAATGCGTGAATCCCTCTCTGACTTCTGTACTCTAGTTTTTCTACTACATTGCCACGCCTTTCGCTAAATTAAATTCCCTCGTAGTTGATCTATTTTCGTGTTGTACTTTCATCATTGGTTATCCTAAAAATATTTATTTATATCTAAGTTCTCCTGATTCGTTAACTTTTATCCGAAGACCATTGGCTAGAATTATTCTTTCCCCCCTGATCTAACGTCTTCCCACGAACTTGAATTTTCCCAGAACAAGCTGTCATAAATTTCGGCCCTTTCCTTACATTCTGATTTCTATTGAAAATATTTTGCCTTGCTTAGTTTGTAGATTCCTAAATGTTCCCGGAGATAACGCACGTGTTTTCGGCTTTCCTGTAATAAAACATTTTCGTCTCCGTTCTGACATTTTCATTTTCTCTTAAAATATTTTTAAGTCTGACTTTGTTAAATACTGTCCCGTTTCGGCCACATGTTTCTCTTATTGTCAACTCCTAAGTATTTCCTGGGTAGAAGGTTCGTGACCTAACAAAAGATAGTTTACCCTTTCTTCAGCCTTGTCTAAGGAGCGGTCAGAGAGTGGAGAGGCGTCAGGTATACATTCTCTTTCTAACATGTTTTACACAAAATGTATACAAAACCCTTTTGTAAGTTACAAGTTACAAATTATTTTTGTTCTACCTATCTTTAAATGATTTTCTTATACATATACATAACAATTATTCTTCTCAAATATAATGCCTTTATAAATATCACTCTGCAGCCTTTTAATTAAATTAATAAAGGCAGCCTTATTTCCGGCTTCACAATTGAAGTCTCTGGCAAGCTTTGGAAGGAAATATCCATTTGTTTAAGTGATGTTTCGTTGAACATTATAAGCCATATATCTACAAGAATGCGATATGGTAAACGATTAAATATGCTCAATTGGATTTAGATCTGAGAAACAAAGTGACTTTGAATTCGAAAGTGTTCCAGGCCAGGTGTTTCGTTCACTTGGACCACGGCCTTACAGCCTGGAAGACTGAGTTATCATATTTAGATATATCTTTGAAATGTCCCTGGCAAACTCTTCAGCACAGCTTTAACCTGTTAATGATCCATTGAAAAAGAAAACAGTTCTCCCTGTCCAAGTGCAACGTCTCCACCTTAAAAAGAATCTGCTTCCTGAGTATATTGTCACAACATGCAATCAAATTATTGATTATCTGGCATCGATTGCAAATAATAAAATAATAATAAGATTTGTTATCACTATTTCACTAAACAGTCAAGGTTTTGTTTAAATAATTATGTAACTATTCTGATCTGATTCACTGCCAGATCCTCTGGTTACCAATACGTCTCTTGAAAACGAGAAAGCGCTCTAGAAATTTCACTCTGGCACATACCCATCTAATCTATTATGTCGACCTGACGTACGTACATCGGGCTGTTGTAATCTAATTGTTATTTCAACCTAATCAGCTTAAAAGATAGTGTATCTAGCTGTTCAATTAAAGAGTATTCGTGCAGCAGTCTTGTTCTTAAAACGCTTTAAAATTAGATCAAAACTTAGGAGTGTGGAATATAACATAATCATGTACAAATAACAAATTGAATTATTTTAGGCAAAATTTAATTATCTTAATAACAATTCATATCCTATTAAGCGAAATATTTCATTTTTCACTTTCATTTTGCAATATCATTATTTTTAACGGTTTAATTTAACATTTCGGTAGCAAACGCGAAGGGTGCTTGTAAAAGATGCAAACTCAAAAGGTGGTAGCACTAGATTGTTTTCAACGTTACCTTGGACACGTGGTGACGGTTGAGGAATGATGTTCATGGTTATAAACAGTTACAAAGCTTAGTTTGTGTCTGAGATACATTTTCCTGCTTGTAAACAGCTTTCAAAATTGAGAAGCACATATTTCATGTATTAATAAAACATTGTTTTATTAATACAAGAAACTTAAACGATACTCGACAAACATTACAAACTTAGAATGATGTATAAATAGTTTGATGAGTTTAGATGTGGCAGAACGAGTACATTCCCAGATGTCCTGTTGAGGTAACAACTCCCGAAATTATTTTTTAAAAATTGCATGACATGGTGCTGCGCGATCGGAGATTGAAGATACTGAAGCTGTAAACATTTCTGGAGATCGGATATCAATAAGGTGAGTTGCGCAGCTTTTGGATCTGTTTAAACGAAAACAGTGGGTTGTAACTGCAGAAAGCACTCTGATAAAGGCAAAAGCACTCTCCTCAGATGACGACTGTGTTTTGGGATTGTCCCGGCATAATTTTAATTGATTTTCAGGGGGAAAAAAGGCAAAATCATAATCCGTTAATATTACACTATGGTAATGGAGCAATTAAACGACGCAATCAAGAAGAATAATTCTCATTTGGCGAACTAAAGGTCCTGTTTCGTCACAATAATGTTCTAGGGCATAAGTTTGCGATTGTGGCCTCAAAAGTATTTTACTAAGACAGGAAATTCTTCCTTGTTTTCCTACTCTCCAAATTTGGCTTCCTCGGACTACTTCCTGTTCCTCAATAGAAAAGACATTCGCATCAAATAAAGAGGCTGTCGCCGAAACTAATGCATAGTTTGCAGAGCTGAGGAAATCAATTTTATGAATGAAATAAACAAATTAGAAAATCGCTGGAATAAGTGTACAGATTTTAAAGCAGATTATGTTGACAAATAAATTTATTTTTGCATTTTATTTTCGCATTGATTTGTGGAACAGCCCTTGTAGGTTAATAATCAAGTTTCTTCATTGGTATGACCGAACACCCGAAACAAAACAATTTAACGTAACAGCAGCACCAGTATTGTAGTTCTGGGTTTGTAAATTCTACTTTACTACTAATTCATTTTTTTATGCTTTCAACCAGCATAGATAATACCATTGTTATCCAAAATAATAATTATGAATTAGTAAAGGATAGGGTTTTACTTTATTTATACCTTTTAAAATACTCCAAAATTCAAAATAAAACCGGAAAAAAATTACACTATATGCTATTCCAAAGTACCCTCCTTATTTAGTGATTCGTCAAAGTATTTGTACACTTACGGAAGGAAAAAAAAAAGCACAGGAGCCGTTAAATTGTTGACGCATCTTGTGTGTTCTAATCTAACTCGATTTTTTTTGTTTTGTTTTATCAGGGCAAAAAATAAGTGATGTTCTTTATGGAATGTTGTTAATTTTATTTTCACCTATTGTTTGATAGTTTTTGAACAGACACATCTTTCTTATTCTGTTTGAGCTTCTTATAACTCTTCCATTCCTTTAGAAACAGGCTAAATAATTCGGAGATAGAAAGCATCGCTGTCTCAGTAAGATGCTTTGATGGTATAATGTTTGGTTACAAAAGCTGTGAGAATACTCGTTGATACGAGGAAGTCTGTAAAAGACTAAATCTTACAGATATTTTGCAAAAAGGAAATCTTTGGCATCTTTTCAAATGCATTACAACTACCTATGACAAGAGATCATATTCTTTGATAAAAGATGTCTGCAAAACACAAGTATAACGGCAGAAACAATCCTCAATATTTGATCCAGAATAAATAGTCTAGGGGAAACGCATGGCCGTGTGTTTTGATTTCGGTGTGACAGTGGATATCTCCGAGCATCTGAGTGGTCCTCAATACTTGGTTAATATGGTCAATATGGTCCTATATTTTGGAGAAGGTGGTTCGCTGCACACATACAAGTAGCTTCGTTTAAACTAACGTCGAAATTCCATGAATGCCTTAAAAACCGATTTAATCATATGGTAAGCATATGGATAAAAGTACAACATAGTGAGTTAGCAACTATATATATATATATATATATATATATATATATATATATATATCGTCGGTGATCTAGTAATTCAAATGAACTGTGGGGACACGTTGCAGGTGCATCCATATACATGATGAGAAAAAACATGCCCAAAAAGGTATGCGTAAAAGCGGGCTTGCCACTAAGTACTTTGAGAATGGTAACAAATGACCTCAAGACTCTTTAGTATGGCGCTAAAGGCAGCCATATAGATCAATGACGTAGCTACGTTGCGACGTGAAGTGTGTTCAAAACCAGTCAAACGTAATCCAATGTAATTGGCTGAGGCTTAGTCATAAGCAGGCTGCACCTCAATCTAATTACAAATCGTCTACTGTTACTCAGGTTACAAATCTTCGTGGAAGTGATAAGGCTTTTGAGGACTACAGTAGGCAAATTTTATGAACGGCTATTATATTGCAACTTTAATTAATGAAATTAGTATTATCATTTACTCTATGGGCTGCATTATTGTCTGAAAAGTTCGATATGCCTAATCATTTCCTCGTGAAGTGTTAGCTAACATTCATCAGGCATATGGCGCATCTGATGATCATACTTAGCGGCCCATTTTGATCATTGACATATTACGGCATATGATCTACTGAAGTAATGTTCTTTATTTGATAAAATAAATGTTGTTTAAAGTGAGTTATTATTTTGTTTTCAGTCCTCTCGACCAACCATAAACACTTTTGTACTGTGAAGTTCATGCCTGCAGCAGCAACACAAACCATCCAAGATCTTTTGTTCCTATTTCTTGAGGTGCCTAATTTTTACTCATAAATTCTCTGGGTGAGATTTGTAAAAATTTGGCAGTGAATCAAATCAGAACTGTTACATAATTATTTAAGCAAGACCATGAATATTTTCTACATATGTTCTCATAATTTTTTGACACTCTATATAAATCTTAAGTCCGAACAGAGATGTTTTTTCTTGTTGAGTAGTTTTTCACGCTTGTACTTGTTCTCGTTAAATCATTCGTTTCTGAGGTTAAGGAGGAGGACTTTTTAATTGTTACCAAGTCATTGAGTATTATTAAACAATTTCACGAAACTTTATCTTTTATTTTATAACAAAATTATATAATATATATTAAGTTAATTAATAAATAAGTGACATAAAGTGAAATTAAGCTCTTTCCTATATCTGTCATATTCATTTTTACATATAAAGTGATAAAAGAGTATAAGGGTGTGAAGTTAATGTTAGATTCAAAGAAATACAAGTGTTAAAGGTTGTTAAGGGTATTTGCTAATATCCAAAACACGAGGTCTTTTTGTGTTTTGTTTTTATTGCATAATGTGGTATTTATCACACAAGTAAAGCGATTAAATGTAATGTAAAGGCTTCCTATTTAGACAGTAGTACTGGTTTTCCGATTCATGTGTATAAGTGCAAAAACGATTATAGATATAATGAGATTCCTTTGTATAACGGCCAAATTTTTTGTGGGCAACTGTACCTTCATTCACTTTAGCACTTCCTCTATTGCGTTATATTTCTCAACACTTCCTTTCTGAAATATCTGCCGTATATGTGCAGGAAATGCTATCACCGTTCAGGGGCATGTACGGGGCGAACCGTTTAGCAAGTGTTACACAGTGCCTCGAAAAGGAAGCTTGAGCCATTTGCGGTTTAGCCATACTAATCCTCAAATAAACTCATTATATTCAACGTCTGCATTTACGAATATAGTTGAATATTTTTTCCACTAGTGTATTAGTTTTTCTTTTCAGATGCTTTCATTTCGCTCGTTTTTATATAAAATCTAGCTTGACTTATCAAAAACGTTTTTAATGCTATTTAAGAGAAGTAAATAGTCCCATTCTACATACGTAGCTCACCTATAACATTAAAATCTCAAAATTTTCTATATTTTTTTTCTTAGTTTTAAAAATAACTAGTGATGCTTAATTAATTTAATACCCCATGGGTAGTTTGTTTAACATAACATTGATGTCCATTAGAGAGAAGTCAGGCATTCATTCAATTTTGATCTTTTACTTTTTCTGATGCAAAACTAAACAGTCCTTGTTTTGTTTCTTAAGATTGTGTAATATTGTTTATGTTATTTGTTTACATAGTTATTATTGCAGTCACCATTATAGTTTTATTGTCAGTGTTTCTTAAATGTAAAATACTCTGAGTTATTATAAGTTCTTAGAGAGCTGGAAAAAAAAGGAGTAATGTATGTTTAAATATTTACTCTATATGATATATCATGCAGTTCTAATCACATTTACGTAAACACTGACACTTATGAGTCAGTGTTTGCTTTCTGCAAGCATCTACTTAAGTTAGACACATACCTGAACACTTCCATTAGCAGGCAAAGTGTTAAAATAAAACTAGATTTTTATTTCATGTAACACCCTTTCTGTTAAGTAAGCTATGCCTGTCCGCTCCATCCTTATGTAAATGTTATATGAATCAATTTATGTGATATATGTAATACTAAACACTCTTATTACTTCACTTACAAGAGTGTTTAGTACGACATATATCACATGAATTGATTTATATGACTTGGCTTCACTGTGTTAGTTCCATATATATTTTTTAAAATACTTTCTTTTTTAAAAGATATGTTTTAAATGTTTATATGTCCCATAATGTCTCTTAACTGTGTTGACAATATTAAATGGATGGGCCAGCATATGTCTATAGGCTCCAGAATTTTAACTACAGTCTTCTAACATTTTTTGCACTTAAGTTTCTCATGGAACACATACATATGTCTCTGATAACAAAAAAATATTTTTATTCAGGTAATCAGGTAATCAGCAATAAAGTATTAATTCTGCAGTGTATGTGAAGAGCTTTACTTCCAAGTCAATCAGAATCATTTTTGTATACTCCAGAAATGCTACCCAAAAAGTACAAATCTTCAGAATAGACACAAGTAAAAATATTTTCAAATGACAAAACCCTTTTATTAATTTTATTTTTTAAATTTATTTAATTTATTAATTTATTAATTTTTATTTTTTTATTATTTTTTTAACAGTTAAATGTTTACTCTGCAGTAGTATATGAAGGGGGACTAAGCATAGACATTTTTGTACAATTTCACCTTCATTAGATCAATATCATACATGCAGAAAATTCAGATTTATTGGCAATATTAGAAGATTCATCAGTCATTAATAAAGAACTTTCCTTTCGGTACAGTTTTGGATTAAGTTTATCCGAAAAAAATAATAATTGGTGAAATAATTATTTTCCAATCTCATTGTGATGTCAGAAAAGTAAATAAAAATTTAATTTTTATCACTGTGAAAAATACAAATATACAGACCTATAATACTTCCTTTTTGTCAGGGGGGGAGTAACTGACTAAGAGTAACAGATAATACCTTCCCGGGTACCTCTGAAAGAAACTATGGCTATTTTAATATTGTATGCAAGTCTTTTCATCTCTTTTTTGAACTCGTTTTGCTTCTGTGATAATTATGTATTATACCCTTGTCAAAGAGGTTATGTCAACAACTTCAACAGTTTCAACAGCTAGATAATGTTATAGAAATGAAAAAAAAATCAAAACTATCACAGGACAAGAATCACAAGAATATTAACAGGAAATGATGGAGATTTTGGATAATTTTTAGTGATCTCAAAATTAAAACCTATATCTAGATGGAAAAGAGTTTAAACAATAAAAAATGCATGAAAATACAAATTAAAAAATTGGTCATAATGAAATTAATGAATATATTAAAACACTTAGTTAAAAACAATATCAATATTGAATGAAAAACATAAACAAATTTATATGAAAGGCTGGTAAAGAAGCCACAGAAAATGAGAAATGGTGTATAGAAATAAACAATTAAGAATTTGGACTAATAATTTGAGGAGATTGATTACTCAGAAAAAATGTTTATTTAGCTTCTTAAATTAAATGAACAAATTGAAAAGAAAATAGAGATTACATTAATTAAAAGAGAAACTAGAAAAATTAATAGTGAAAATTGGTAGAAATATATTTTGTAAGATAATAATAATAATAATAATAATAATAATAATAATAATAATAATAATAATAATAATAATAATAATAAAGCATATAAGACAATTAAAGATTTAAAAGACAGGATCAGATAATATAATCATGAAATTAATTAAAAGATTACATTTTCCATTCATGATACAGAATTTGAGGATAAATTAATCTGTGCTGGAAAATAGGAACAAGCCAGATGAATGAATACAAGCCATTGTTAAACCTACATTTTAACAAAGGCTGCAAAGTAGTCTGTAAAGTTATAGAGATATTGGTCTGTTTAACTACTTTGTTATTAATTGATAAATAATCATGTAATTTGCACATTAATATGTGATAGTATGACTAGGGTTGTTGATTGCTTTGGTTGGTTGGCGATAAAAACCAAATTTTTATTTCATATGATTTTTTGCAGTATCTTTGTACTTTAGGCATTTTATTCCTTTAAACGTGAATTTAAATTGCGAATTAATGAGAAGTTTTAAAATAATGTGAAATGTGTTTGTTTAAATGAAATACAACAATTATATGATGTACAATTAGCAAAAATTATCTCTCCGAATTTTTCTCTCACATATTATTTGATCAGTTTTCAACATTATATCAGCTTCCATAGCATGGAGTGATCATATGCTAATGATGTCTCAGTGTAGACACCCGACCGCGAAGCGAAGCAAGCAGCCATTTTAGTTCAATGGAAGTGTATGATTGATTCTGGTGATTGCAAGTGAATGAGGAGGGAAAAAGAAAAATACATGCGGAGGCATACCTAGTGCTAGTTGTGCCTTTAGTAATAGACTTAGACAATGTTACATCTCTTTAGTTGGAGAATTGAAGAAAGCAGTAATAAAATTTTATATCAAAGGACAAAGCTTGTGTCTCACCCCTCCCCCCCAATTAACGGTATGAATGGAAACTGTATTTTCAACATTCTTATCAAAACCTTTGGTACCACACAAAAAAAAGGGACACATTTTGCAGCTTCAATCGTTCTTGCAAATTTTGCTAAAGCCATTCTAGGGACCTTGCAGACTTTTAGCACTGAAGGATAAGTTATTGTTGTGACTGGTTAGGTAATACCCATAACGAAGTTTGTTTGCACTCTACACGGAATTATAGAAAATGTAAATAGTGTTCAGTGTTAGGCACATAAAGTCATAAAATTTTAGTGTCTTTGAGGATGGGCACCTTAAATACTGTTATTGTTAAGGTTAAAATTTCTTTTTGAAACATCAGGAAGAGAGAAAAACAAAAATTACCTTTTTTTGAGGGATAAATATGAAAATTCAGATAATCATTATCTTTCCAATGACAATATGCATAAGATGTTCCAAGTTTGCATGCTCTCTAGCAACTCGATGTAGCTGAATTTTTCAAATCACTTTACGATGACAATGCTGGGGTTAAAAGCATCCATCATAAAAATTCAGACAATTAAATTGGAAGCAGTGTTTGTTGGTGAAACTTGTACCCATATAATGGATTTGATCACATCCTTAGAAGGATCATATTATCCAACAATTTATATTCTAACAAGAAAACTGAAAGACATTGAAGTAAAATTGAAGCTGTTTAAGTGATGCAGTTTTTAATATATAAATATTAAGAAATTTTGCATTCCCACTATAATTGAAGACATCAATATAGACAAATTTTATACATGCTTCAAGAACTGTTTTAGTGAACTACAAACATTTAAAATTCTGGATGAACATTGTGGAACCTATAGGAGCACTGTTTGATTTGCACAATGTTTCAAAAACCAACTCTGTGGTGGAGTTGGTCACCAAATTGAAGAATGGACCATTTCTAAAGAAGGTACAGTCAGAAGTTTATAAAATTTGCTAGAGGGTCACACAATTTTCCTGGGTGAGGCCAAGGAGCAGTTTAAATGAGACTATACTGCAGTAGACATAATAGGATTTGTAAATGGAATATGCAGTGGCTATCATTAGATAAATTGGATAAATTTGCTTTCCTTGCTCAAATGCAGACTTTCAATGGTCCTTTTCTAAGTACAGTTTGGTAATCAACAATAGTAGGAGGAGGTTAACAGTAGTAAATATGAAAATACAATGGTACTCTATAATTTAAAACATATTGGAAATATAATGTACTTGCATACTACTAATAACTTAGCCCTTAGGCTGTTTGGAATGTTCCAAATAATAATAAATAGATTTGAGAAGGAGTATAAAATATGTGCAAATTACCAAAAATTGAAGAAAATTTACCCAGCACACAGTATAAAATCAAAGTTTAATTATGCATTATGGGATATTTAGAGGAATTTTTCATTTTTATGGATATGTCAATTCTCTTATGTTAGGTACAGAAACAGCGCAGATCACAGGATGCTACATCCGACTTGAAGGTCTGGAGGGCTATCTTGATTCTCCTAACTATCCCGACAGCTATCCTCCAGGTTTTAACTGCTGCTATGATATTGCTCGACCATCCCTTCAGTACTGCGGGATCAAATTCTATGGTATGTATGCACTACCGATATTTGAGCTTATGCTATGATACATTTGATAACATATCAAAAGAGAATGGAACTAACTAAGGAAAGGAATATATAGAGTTGTTAATTGGAACTTGTACAGTGAAGCTATCATATAATTAAGATGATACATGATTCAGTCGAACTACACACTCTTATTGGCTCCACTTACTTGTTAACATGTAGTACATGTTTCACAAGCCCTTGCCTTGCATCCTCAGCTTATGTTTCTCTTTGTTTTTCCAAAATAAACTCTTTTGCATCCTGCATAACTTATATGAACATTTAAAAGAACATTTCAGGAACATAGAATGTAAACAAATGTAGAAATCAGTAGTTACATCTCATTCCTGAACAGAAAAACATGATATAGTGAATAAAAATTATTAAAATCAGTACAAGGACCTACAGAATTAGCAACATGGATGAAAATCTACATTTACAAATACAGAATCAAATTAATGAACTTCGACACTTCATGAAAACTTAAACTTTTAAGTTCATCACACCTTCACCAGAGCAGAATACACATCCCCATAGCATAACAAATTATGCAGCAGTCGACAGGTACTTGAGGTTGAAAGTAAGGGCTCACGAAACATGTACTACATATAAACAAGTAAGTGGAGTCAATAAGAGTGTGTAGTTCAACTTAATTATACAGTGATTTTAATTGAAAGCTATACAATGTTTTTTTGTTTGTTTCTTTCTTCTCTTGGTCAAGGTTTTCTTTAAAAATGTTTATGTTTTGTGAATTTATAGAATGGTAAGTATATACATGTCTAAATCATAGTACATATTTATTGTTCCCACAATGCACCGAAACAATTTACAGTATATTATTATTAAAAAAGAAATATCATTAAATTATTCATTGTTTTACATTTATGACTTTATAAATATGATTTTTGTGTCATTATAAATGGAACTATTGTTCCATTACAAGAATAATACAAGCAATTCATCAAAGTGTTCAATAATGCTGATTTCAAAGTATGCAGCAGTCAAAATTCAGGTTATTGTTGATGATATTATTATTATTGTTGTTGTTGTTGTTATTATTATATGTTAGTCATAACATGGATGAGATATGACTTATTCCTTTCCTTATATTAAGTTCATTTATTAGGTTTATTGAAGTTGTTTGTGAACATCTAAAAAGTGGAAAATAATCTTAGTTCACTTTCATTGATCTAACGATTGTAAGCAAAAGGTTATTAGATTGTTTTGTTTAGTTTGTTTTTGAATTATTTAATTGTTTTAAAACCATAAAGAAAGTTTCTTATTCACTTGGCCAAAAATCTTGCAATTATGATTTACTTAAAATATTTGTCTAAAGTTTCAAATTGTTACTATGCATATTTCGATCAAGATTCATTGAACTTTTCACTGAAACTTTCCGTTATCTATTTCTTTATTCTTAAGAAGATGATGGAAATCTGCAGAAAGAAAAGTTTCTTCATAACTTCCCATAAATTCAACTCTTGATCTCTATATGTCACAAAATTCATAAAATTTTTATGCACTGTAAAAGAATCAGCTGAACTATCAACACAACAAAAAAGCTGGTGTGCTCACTTTAATATCTAACACTAGCATTTAACTTTATTAAAATCTAAATCAAATTTAGCTATTGGTAAATTTTCCATTTTAATTAAGAACATATTTTCGCCACAATAAACATTATGAGCAGCAGAGCATATTGATAGCTGCTGAGCAAGAGTAGAATTGATTTTTTAGAATTTGTGAAATAATATAACAGACCATTTCTGACCCTGATAGCATATACTCAAAGATAATTAATAAATGTATACCAAAACAAACAGTACTGAGATTATCTATATTTAATTAAACTGTACTTAAGAAGCTGTAGACAATGGATGCCACTATATCCAATAAGAATGGCCTTATAGGATAAACCAAATATTATTTATTTCTTTATTAGATTGAATGTTTAGAGATATAGTAGATTTAGTGTTTCTTACAACAAAGGCAATACTTTATATTTAAGTATTATTTCCATTTATGTGGACTTGGACAAGCAATTGGCTCAATTTTGAAACTCTTTCCAGTGGCTTTTGACATTGGGTGCTGCAAACAGCGTATTGAGCCCATAGTTTGTAGAAGACATAATTGACATCACTACATTGATACAGGTACCTCATTATATTCAATCTTGGTAGTCTACTGATGACTATACTTGCCTTGTAGAACCAAGGTCGCTGGTTTAACTCAGCCATGGTCACTGGAGTTTTTAAGACAAAAATCCTAACAATAAGTATTGCTTCTTTCAGAAGGGAATTAGAGCTGTTGTAGTTTTACAGCATGTAAACGAACTTCAAGCCTGAAAGAAGTGGCCTCTGAGCAAAATTTATCAGCTGATTTATTTCCTGATTGAGTGGAATGCTAATGACCAAAGATGTTAAAGAGGATTTTTAAATAAAAGTAGCAGTAGCGGTAGTAAAAATCTCATTATGTACCTGCAAGTGTTTTGTCATACAAAATACAGAGCAAGTTATAGTTAGTAACAAAGATGGAGCCACCAGCCACAGAGTCATAAATACACTTATTACATTGTTCCAGGAACAAGTTAGGGAAAACATAATTTCCCAAGGAATTAATTTTTTCTTGTGCATTGCATTCACCTTATAACAACTGATGTGTATAATGGGGTTCCATCTTTAAGGAGAATCCACCACCAGTAATTGTGAAACTATGGAAAAAGATAGCTTTCTTTCACTAACTGTAACAAACTCCATTTGCAAATATATGTAAGAAAGATGTGAATGTTGTATGTATATAAAATAATGGAAATCGTTTGGAGCATGTGTTTATTAAAAAGTTTCAATAAAATTTTGTTTTTTTACAAAAGTATTTTTATGCTCAGTTTATTAAAACTTACTTAATTGCAGTTTTTTGGTTAATACTGAATTTAGTTATAAATCTTGTCTGTTCATGTAGTGCTGTACCTCTCCACTACTGAGCATGATGCAAACAGGAATGCATATACTTTAACTATGTTTCCTATAGCATGTATACCATTTTGCCTTATACAAGACATTGGAAATCTTATTCTCCCTAACTAAAATGTCATTGTATCTAGAAAACATATTCTAATGTACACAAATAAGTTCAAACATCACAATGTTTTTTGATTTCATTGTTAATATTTCCTTCACATTCAGGGAATCTTACCTGTTGTCCTAATTTCAAAAGTAATTTTGTTATGAACTTCCAAGATTAGTATCAATTTTCTTTTTTCCTGTATTAAAAATTGTATGGCTCTGCTCATGGGTTTTCTTTTTCTTTTTTTTTTTGGTGTGTTTTTAAAGTTTGCCTTTCACAACTGATATTTATAATTTGTGCAAAATATGACTTTCAATACTGGAAGGAGGCAATTATATAGCAAAATTCTTAATAAATTCTGCACACAACAAGCTGATTCTTTTAAAATAAATTTATATATAAAACTGCATTGCCCTGGTTAGCTATCTAATCATCATGATGATGCTGCTGTAAGTTTGTTCAGAGAACAAGCTCAGAAAGCATTGCTAAAGGATATGACGCAGAAGAGTAGTGGAATTTAAGTAATGGTGCCACCAACTGCACTATGCCTAAGTTAAAATGTAGAAAACTACATGAATGGATAAGGTTTATAGCTAAAGTCCTATGATTACATAAGAGCACAGTATTGCTTTCCATTGCTGTTTGTTTTGGCATAAGCTGTAAATTTCACTTGAGTCACATGATTACACAATTTGATAACCTCATATATGACAGAGATTTCTATATAAATTATTTTAGCAATTTTCTAGATTTACAAATTTTCAGGGTACAGCTATTTTTGAAAAAAGAATAAATGCCTGTGATCCCAAATTTTGCTCATAAAATACAACCTCAGTTAGCAATAATGTTATGTTGGTTTGGTGACACTTATATTCACTTACTTGGATTTGAATTGGACATGTTCTCAAAATATGTCCAATTAAACAAGTAAGCGAAATGTAAGTTTCACCAAACCAACTCTATATCACATTATTTTACTACTTCATTGTTATAGCTTCAAGAGTATTAAGTTCATATTAGTTAGCAAACTAACAATTAGTTTCATTCTATGATCATCTCTTCATTTACAAGGAATTACACGAATTTTACTTATTCAACTTTACCTAGGATATAAAATCAAGATAGTCTTTTGGTTCATACTTGGCCATAAAACCTGGAATATTTGCCTGCTAATCCTTTACTATTTATAACTGCAAGTATTTTTCTTTAACTGCCTATATAAAATAATTATCTTAAATGGTGTTCTAACAATTATTACTATGCATTTTCTGCTAATCATAATAAACTCCTCATACAATGATGTAGAACTAACTTTAGTGGTAACTACTGCCTGTCCTCTTTAACTAAATAATTAGTCAGTCCTGTGGTGTAGTGGAAACCATACTTGCCTTCTACACCCAAGATCACGGGTTCAAACCCAGCCAGAATAGGTAGATTTTTTTGGGTGTAAAAGTCCTAAGCATGGCTTCCTTTGGAAGGGAAGTAAAGCCGTGGTTCCCATGTCATACATTTATGGCACGAAAAAGAAGCTCAAGCCTGAAAGAAGAGGCCTCTGAGCAAAATTTGTTGGCCATTTCATGACCTGAATAGAATGGGATGCTGATGACCTGAGATGTTAAACCAAAAAAAAAAAACTAAATAATTATGCCTGAGTTAAGGCAGGACATGATATAAAATATTCTTTTTTGCAGCTGAGCAACTGATGGTACTACAAACTCCAGAAGACAATTCGTTTTGTCAGACAGACTGGTTGGCAATGGATTCTTGTGTTCCAGAAGGAGGAAGTAGATTCTGTGGCAATCTCACTGGCTCTTCTTGTAGGTACCTACTTAGATACTTTTGATGTTGTTTGGATAACTTGGCATAATTTAATTTAATTAATTTTATTTATTCTTGTAAAAGCTCCTAAGTTCATTAGAAGTATTATAAATATCAATATACATAAGCTATTTGATAAAAATATAAAAAATTAACAGTATTAAGCACAAGATACTAGCCATAAGATAGTCACTATAAATAAATGCTATCAAACATTTTGCTGCAAATATAAAAGTAACTTTAATATGCACATGTACGTTTTTATTAGGGTGAAAAACCTAAAATTTGGGGGAAAAGGGGGGGGGGATACCACACAAGAACCCAAAGCAAAAGTAATAAATTATCAGAATTTTGTTGTTTGTGATACTAACTCAGATTTTTACATAATTTTCTAGTATTTGAAATTTCCTTTGTTTATCATACTACATTATATATCCTAGATTATCTACATAAAAGGTGAGTATACTTGGTACTAAGAGTGAGTAAGTAATTATTGTTGATAAAATTCTTTCTCTATAGCAGTGATCTCAGATGGGCCAAGTATACTCACCAGTGCTTCCTCCTCCTTGGAGTAGCACGGAAGGGAGAATTTTCTTCATTAATTTCCATGTTTCATCACTAACCACTACATATGATTCCATTTTACATGTGCATTGTGCATTTCTGTTCTGATTATTCCAATACAATATGGCCTTTCTGACATTAATAATAGGTCCAGGTCAGAGCATAGATTGGCTGACTGTGCTTACAATATATACTTATTTCATGAAAACTGGTGCACCCATATAGGTTATATGTGTTATACAGCAATCATGTAGAATGATGTAGATAACCAAAAAAGGATTCCTCTTTCCTCCATTAGCTACACCACTTGCTATACTCAGTTCTATGTTTGATATACCCGACCTTGAAATGCCTGCTCTATAGATAATAGTATAGGGTAATACCTTTCCTATTCTACCAATTCCATTTCTTTAAATAATTTAAAACTACAATACAAACAATTGTAACACTATACTGATGTTGTAACATGATAGAGTCATGTAAATGAAATTATTTCAACATTCTATACATTACACAAATAGCAGGCAATAAATCTCAGTCCTTATGGATACAGTCATCTAATGTTTACAGCTGATGCAACTTAAGAGGGTAGGTCCATAAGTTTCCGGTCTAACCATTTACTAGGCATGATAAAGACAAAAACTATATTTCACTTTTCATTATAGTTACCCTTTATTGCAATACACTTCTCACATATTTCAATTAACATTTAACCCCCCCCCCTCACAAAAATGTCAAAAGTGTTGTATGCAAAATGGGCATAAACAGCATCCACCACTTCTTCGCCACACTTAAATTTCCTTCCTTGAAGGTCCTTCTTGAGTTTTGAAAAGAGGAAATAGTCACTGGGAGCTAGAGCTGAATGTAGGGTAGATGGTCGGTCTCCTTGAAGCCACATTTCTTCACAGCTTCCTTTGCAACAAGAATTATGTGCACAGGTGCACTGTCATGAAGAAGGCGCAGCTTTTCTTCCCTTTTCTCTTTGATGGAAACATGTAGTCTGTGCAGTAGGCCAGCATAGTACTTTCCATTTACTGTGGTGTTCCTCTCCTTGAAGTCAATGAAGAGTACTCCTTCACAGTCCCAAAAGATTGTGACCATGATCTCTTGGTTGACTGAGTGACATTGGGCTTTAGAGGCGATGCCTCACTATCTTATTCCACTTCAGTGATTTTCTTTTGGACAAGGATCATAGTAGAGGACCATAGTTTCATCTCCTGTAATAATGGTTTGCAGAACTTCTCTCTCAATGCCACAGATCTCCAAAAATGTCTGACAACAGATGACTTGTTGCTGCTTTTGGACTAAGGAAAGAAATCTAGGTATTATCCTTATTTATGTTTAAATGTTCATGAATAATTCGAAGGACTGTTGTTTTAGAAAAGCCCAACTTTGGTGCTATTTGTGTAACTTTGACCTGTTGGTCTTTCATAATTTCTGCTTCCACAAGAGTGATGTTTTCAGGAGTGAGCACTTCCAAGGGCCGACCTGCATGCTCTTCATCTTCAATACTTTGTCGACCCACTCAAAAAAATTTGGCTCATTCTTTTATGGTAGAATATGAGAGGGATGCTTTCCCTTATACACCATCCAATCGCTGTTTAATTTCATTTAGAGTAAGTCCTTCTTTTGTGGAGGTCTTAATAATAGGTTGATACTTCATTTTGAACATGTCATAATCTTCTACACAAAGCCTTCTTTAAGCAGCTATATCTGAACAACTGAACACAGTGAGCAGAAGTTACAAATGCAATTATTTACTTAATAGATAAGGTGACACCAGATAAGGGTTTTGTGAAGGCAATAATATTTATCGACGAGGCCAGAAACTTACTACCCTCAAAATTTCCAAAGGAATCTGTGGATAACCATTCTTCCACTCTCTAGTAAAAAGGAACCCCTAGGAGCTGTCTCATGTTCTGCATGAATGAATATACTTGCAGCACAACTTCTACGAAAATCCTTCTCATCAGCATGGCTCCACTATCAGCTTCCCAGCATGGCATTAAGGTGTCTCTCTGTATATTTTATGAACTTTGTGATGAGATTACTGTTGTTTGGAAGATCAAAATTAACTAAATTTTCCTGTCTTCATTTATGAATATATTTTCCTACAGTGATAATTCTATGGTTTTTTAAGATCTTTTAACAGTTTAGGTTCAATTTGGATTTGTGATGTTTTTGTCAAGAAATGGTATGCTACTGCTGATTTTTCTATGGGTTTATATTTTATATTTCTCATATGTTTCTTAAACCATAGTGTAATGTTCCTTTTTATTTTACCTTATTTCATATTACAGTCTTTGCAACTGATTTTGTGAATGGCTAATTGTTTTCCTGTGGAATTTTGCTCTTTATGTTGGTTTTTAGGAGGTTTCTTAAACTGCTTTTGTTCACTGGAGCCAAAATAATGTTTGTATCTTTAAAACTCTTCTGGAAGTTTTGGTTTGCCCATGAATGGAATGTAAATTTCTTATACATGTGATCTCCTTTGTAGCCTTTTAGTGTGGTATGTCTTTTATTTGTTTTTGAATTTTGAATTTTTATATTTTCTTGTTAACCAGAATCTATTGTGTAGCCATTTTTCTGTGCTATATCTATGATTATTTGGTACTCGATTAGTATTCTGTTATGTCTCAACTAATTTTGTTTCCAAGAAACTCATGTACATATCTGCTAAGAATGCTGAGAGTGGTTTTCCCATTGCTAAGCCCTTCTTTTGTGTGTGTGTGTTTGTGTGTATATATATATATATAGCCTCTGGATGTTAAGTAGGTTTGATTCATGCAAATTTTGACAAGGTTCAGATATTGTTCTTTTACTTCTCCAGGTAGGTTTATTGAGGATAGCCATTTTTTTAATGATATTTATTGGTTTTTCTTTGGGGATGCTAGGAAACAGAGAGACCACATCATAAGAAACTAGCAAACCTCACCAACATTTGCATTAATCGAACCTACTTCACATTCAGAGGCAATATATATACAGGCCAAAAAAGAGTTTAGTAATCAGAAATCCACTCTCCCCATTCTTAGCAGATATGTACACGAGTTTCTTGGAAACCAAATTGGTTGGGGCTTTCCTACATATATAAAAATGTTGATATCATTATTTTGGTGATGTCTCTGCAATAGTAAGTGAAAAATGGAAAGAGGATGCAATTAAACTACTCAACCTACAAGACAGCATCATTAAATTCATAATGAAAATGGAAAACAACAACATTCTTCCCTTCCTGGATATGAAAATTATAAAAAATGGCAATATACTGGCATATTCAGAAAAGATACCCATACAGATAATTATATAAAAAAAACAACAGTCCCAATCCAAAACAACATTAATTTGCAATAATCAATAGCCTCACATTTAGATTAATAAACCTACTAATAAGCAAGATAAAATACTAATTGGAGTACAGAAATATCATAGATATAGCACAGAAAAATGAATACACAATAGATGTGGTCAAAAAGAAAATAGAATAATTAAAAAATCAAAAACAAACAAAAGATATCACCATACTGAAAGGCTACAAAGGAGATCACATGCATAAGAAATTTACATTCCATCCATGGGCAAACCAAAAATTCTAGAAGATTTTAAAGATGCCAACATTATTTTGGCTCCAGTGAACAAATGCAGTTTAAAAACTTCCTAAAAATCAACACAAAAGAAAAAATTCCACCAGGAAAACAATCAGCCATTCACAAAATCAGTTGCAAAGCCTGCAATATGAAATAAAGTAAAATAAAGTATTACACTATGGTTTAAGGAACACATAAGAAATGTAAAATATAAACTCATGGAAAAAATAGCATAACATACCATTTCTGACAAAAACACCACAAATTCCAAATTGAACCTAAACTCTTAAAAGCTCTTAAAACCATAGAATTATCAGTGTGGGAAAATACATTCATAAATGAAAACAAGGAAAATTTATTGATAGCATTGTATGATTCAGTAGAACTACACACTCTTCACTTACTTGTCATAATGTATGGAACCGGTTTCCAGAACATTTAGTTCTCATCTTCAGTCAAGCTAAAGTTCAACTGTTCGATCATTCCTTGAGCTGTGGGAATGTGTATTCTGCTCTGGTGGTGGTGTGATAAACTTGTAGTTTATGTTTTTATCTCCGGTAGTGTCAAAGTTCATTAGACTGTCTTTGTATTTGTAGACGTAGATTTTCTCCCAGGTTGCTATTCCATCCTTGTACTGATTTTAATAATTTTGCTTTATTCGTTATGTCATGATTTTGTGTCCAAAAATGATATGTTACTGCTGATTTCTCTATCTGTTTGTGCTTTATGTTCCTGAAATGTTCCTTTAACCGCATGCCTATGTTTCTCTTTGTTTTTCCAATGAAGATTTTTTTCACATTCTGCCCAATTTATTATGTAAATACCCGCTTTTTCCTCTTGTGGAGTACTGTCGTTAACATTATCTAGCAGTAAGTTATAACATTAATTCTATTAATCTTAATAAAAATAATATATTATTTTAATATTTTAGTATTTTATATTATTTTGATATAATATTATTATTAATATTAATTAATTATATTAATATTAATAAAGGATTTACATAAAAAGCATGAACAAAACTTATTGAATTTTGGCATCTCAGAAGCAGTCAGCCCTTTAAGTTTATCGCAAGACCATGGCAGTCAACCCAGACCTCTACCAACTCAACTTCTAAAATTATCTAACAGTCATTTAAGAGCTGAGGATGTGGATGAGGGTCCATAAAACATGTCCTCAGTAAATCTCCAGTAAGTGAAGCCAAAAAGAGTGTGTCTAAATAGGCTGATTCAGAAGATATTATTAATGTATGTTTTACTGTGTTAGATTCTAAATTTACTTAACATTGGAATACTTTACTTACTTTAACATTCAATTCTTAAGGTCTAAAAATTTCCTAAAGTTAGTTATTTAAGTATCCCATGCTTTCTTTTGGATCACTGAACAAGAAGTTCTGTGTTTATCTGTCACCAAAGTATACCCCTTGTTCCCCAAATAGATTGGATTCACACAATTCTATACTATGTGTTATGTGTGCCTATGATGCATATAATTAAAGTGCATTCCCTAATGATAACCATTAAAGACACTGAGCACTGCTCAAAGACTTACTCCTGAAGATACTTGGCTACCATGATTGACAGAAGAAATGTTGCAAATCTCTTCCCATAAGTATCCCTAAAAAAATTGTATTGACAAAAAAACAAACAAATTGTCTTTCTGGCTTTGATTGGATTGTATCTGGCCTCTTTGGGCTGATCTGTGCCATGCCAAGGGGATCTGTTTGGAGTCCCTGCTGAAGGAAAACCTGAGTCTATGAGTGAGATATGCAGCAACATTATGAGCATTATCTAAAAGGTTCTGGGCAGAGATAACAGATCAATTGTTCTACTGTCAATAGTGCTAATATTTGCCTGCATGCAACATGTAGTTGTCTGTTTTTAATTATTCCCCCAATATTCATGTTGATCTGTGACTATTAATCAAAGGTAAAATCTGTATTTATGCCATAATTGCAATATACTGGTCATTATTCAAGTCATAACTGATACATTTTGGAGTCTACTGCTGAAATAAAATTTCTTTTCTGTTTCAGACATAATGGGTGGTAGTATTTATTACTAAAATAATTCATTGCCAAGCTGTTTAGCCTTAATATTGTTTTACACTTTCATTTTAACCAACGATAACAACAAAAAGCCTGGAAATGCATTGTTTTAATAATATAAATGCCAGCTAGCATAAAGAATATAATAAATTCATTAGGATTTAATGCTGATATTTGCCTTTCATCTGAGTACTTGAGCACTAAAAATTGTAGGACATCTATAAGTTTTCAATTACAGTTGGTCTCCATGTGATTTGCAGAAAATATGTCTAAAAAGACACTGCTATTCTGCTAACATTCTTTATGTTGCCAGCTTTATGTAGTTTAGTTTTTCACCATGTGCATAAACTTTTGCTTTACTAATGAGCTTGGTAATATATTAAACTTTTAAAAATTTTAGCTACTTAGATACTAAGTATTAAATGTTCTGTCAGCCTTACTTTCTTTGTCCAATGCCATATGGAGGGAAAAAATAAAATTTATATGAGTTGACACAACCATGTTTACAGGCTCTTCTCCAAACCCTTTCTTGCATTTTTTGGTCACAGGGGATGAACTCCTTTATAGTAAAAACATTAAAAAAACACTATATTTATTATCCATCTAATAATGATAAAGTATAAAATCTATTGATCCATAACACAGAGCAAAAAGTTAAATTTTTACTTTTTGATAGCATTATACACACACACATACAAATCCTGCATTAAAGATTTGTTTAAATGTCATTGTAAATTTGAGAAATATAAAAGAAATAATGCATTTAAATAAATTTATCTGCATTAACTATAATGTTAAAATACAATACATTGAAGATGTGGTAAGTACCATTAGAGTGAATTAACTCATTTTAATTAAAAATTAAGATTTTAATGGAGAACAACTAATTTCAGTTCTTTAAGAAATCAGCAAATTGATGTAGTTACTAATACATATCCAATTGCTTTTTTCATTGATTAATACCTTCACTCTTCGAAGCATACTGTTCAAAAGGTTTTCCAATTTTACATGGTATGGCTTTTCACAAATCAGAAAGAATTTCAGTCAAGTCTCTGAGGATCTCCAGAATTGAGGAATGGTTATTCATTGCTCACTGCAGTATATCGTCAAGTGAATCAAGCCTAACATATTAAATATAAATTTTTCTGGGTTTAAAATTGTCTTTCATAATTCTGAAATTTTCATCAAAGGTTTCATGAAACTAAGATATGACACCCTGAACAACCCCCTTTTATATGCCGGAGTGTTTATATTTCCTTCACAGACATACACATGTTTTTTTTTTAGAATGGTGCTTAATGCCTGTTTTTACTACTGAAGCACCATAGGCAGTGAACATTGGTGATACATGAGATGAAATGATATATTGGGAAAGGATTTTTTAAGGAAGGAAACGTTGCAGGCCTAAGTTTAAGGTACCTCCCCAGCATTCACCAGTTATGAGGACAGAGGAAAACCTGGAAAAAACCTCAGTCAGGGAAAATGGTCCTGGTGGGATTCGAACCCCAGACCTCCCACTCATAAGTCTGCACCTTAACAACCTCGGCCACCTGTAGCACTACACAAACATACAGATCTGTAGCCCTTGATAGCAAATGCTCCAAACTATGACAATGTCACCATGAAATGCTGCAATTTCCTGGAAAAATGTTTCAGTTTTGAGAGTCTCCCCACATCTGTGTACAAGAGCTGACAGTCTTTAATCCAATCTTTATTCATGGATAAATAGAGTTATTCAATATTCATGAGGAAGTAGCCAAGCATGGTAGTTCAGTCAGTAATGCTTTGGGTTTTTTCACGGTTTCACCTGGCAGTTAGGCAAATACTGGAATGGATATTTACATTCCAGGAATCTTCCTTTAATAGTACCATTTCAATATCTGGATCTTATAAATTCTTTCATTTCCTTTCATTTCATTCCATTGCATCCATTCAGAGTCGTAAGCATCAGGAAAGGTGGGCTTGGTGCCTTGTAATGTGGCAGTCGCTTGCTCTCTAGATATGTTCCTATTCCAGTAACTGATGGGTTTTGCCTGGGGCCTCCTTGAGGGTTCTTGACACTTTGTATAACACCTTGGTGAAACAGGGATGGCTCTCATAGGCCTGCCAGTGTTTGGAACATATCATATGTGCAAATATTAGGGACTCTGCCTGGTTGCCCTCCTCTCATCCTTTCCTCCTGGGCGCATCAGCAATTGCAATGCAAAAATCCCTCATTAAACTATCCTATTACAGATGAGGTTCTGCCCATACTATTCTTCATTAATGGTTTCAGTCATTCTTTGAAAGAACTTTAAAGGATATCTAGAGACCATGCTATTTTCATGTAATTATATTCACACCAGGTAGCCTTTGGAATTGGTTTGACATTTGCCTTGAAGTGAATAATGGATGTCTTTTTTCCTGGATCATTGAAAATATTTTATCTAAAGGCAATGTTTTCCTTAGTCTTCAATTTTTAAGGCCTTTTGGAATCCTACCAGTTTTTCTTTCAAGTGTGTCAAGCCTTCTGATTATGCTTAGAGGCACTCCAACCACATCAACTTGTCCTAATACTGCTTCTAGCAATTCGACTGCATATTTGCTTTGTGAACAGTATGAGGTAAGCTTTCTTCATTCCATAACCCTGTAGTTCGATAGGCAAATTTATTTCAGTTTACTTAAATTCATTCCTAAGTTATTTAATTTATTTTTCTCATTAAATGTGTTATACAAAATGTCAGAATACAAAAAATAATATGAAGCAGTAATAAGTTGTTTTCATACAGATTGTTAATAATATGTATGTATATTTGAAATCAATGGATAATATTAAAATGTTCTCAATTTCTGCCACAAATTTTATATGTCCATTTGGTCATTATAAATACCTTGTTATTTTGAAGACAAAAGGAGCAAGAGACACAGACTGGAAAAGCCTGAATTGTACTTTGATTTGGGCCTATATGGAATTTAGCATTAAATCATTCAGAAATTACTATTTTTATTAAAACCTTCATTTATGCTTTAAGCACTAAATTCAGCTATAGCTAGGTTACATGATTCACAGTTATTTAACATACATAAATGTTGAACTCTTAAAACTGAACTTTATGTACTTTGGTTTCTCATGATTCTAGACACCTTAATTTAATTGTGATAGAATAACAAGACTTAGATTGATTTGCATATTATTTTGATTTTTTCAATAGCATTTTGGTCCTGGCAGGAATCTACCTTATATACTTATTGGCCTGGCCACTCATGTTGATTTTGATTTGATCATTATTATATTACTGTCAGTGGCAAAGCATCAACTAAGGCTGTAAGGCTGAGCCTACTCAAAATTAGTGTTGGCTCATATGTGTTAATTTATTGACAAACTGAAATGTTTTCTTATTTGAATTAGTGTGCCTGTGACATAGATAGCCAATAACCAGTAATATGGCCAAAGGTCCAGCCTGCGTTGTGCAAGCATAATAATGCTTTTTCAAATCGCTGTCTGGGAGAGGTGAAGGGGATCTTATACATTGTGAATACTAGCCTTGGCCTCAACAGGTGAAGAATTCACTTCAAGAGAGAATCAAGGAGCATTAATTTTTTGGTTATTGTATACCATTCTTGTGGTACATATAGCATAAATTAGATTTTTCATTAATATTGACATCCTATGCCTCAGCCTACTGTATACAAAATGGCACACTTTATCACTGATATTATCTATTAATACATAAACATTTCTAATTTTATTATATTAAGCATGAGAAATAGCTCAGAGCTGTGGTTTCAAGAACTTACAAACTTTGTCAATGTTGCTTGTTACAATGGTCAATATAAAACAATCAATTTCTATTGATTACAGTTCAGTATCTATTTCAACCAGGATCCAGAGCAATGAGATTTATTTTCCACAGCTCTACTAACAAACAAGAAGATGGTATTAAGTACCGTTATAGATTGAAATACCGCATCTTGGACAACTGTAGAGGTCTTTTCCAAGAGCCAATTATTTCTGCCATACCTGGAGATTCTGAGATGCCATGCTATACAAGAATAATGGATAAGAGAGGATCTATTAACACCCCCTTCTATCCCAAAAGATATCCTGAGAATGTTGATTGTGTATATGAATTTGTAAGGTAAGCAGAGAGAACAACTTTTGAAAGATTTGAAATGCTAATTGGAACTTGTACAGTGAAGCTAATTATACAATTAAAATCAGTGTTTGATTGAGTCAAACTACACACTCTTATTTTATCCACTTACTTGTTTAAATTTAGTACATGTTGAGAGACAATCGTCTGCATCATCAGCTAATCATTGACTGCTGGACAATTTGTTATGCTTTGGGGATATACATTCTTCTCTGGGTAGGTGTGATGAACTTAAAGTTTATATTTTCACCCCTGGAAGTGTCAAAGTTCATTAATCTGTTCTATATTTATAAATGTAGATTTTCTCCCAAGTTGCTAACTCTGTAGGACCTTGTACTGATTTTAATAATTTTGCTTTATTCACTTTCACTATGCAAATAGAAAGAACTGAGATTAAAAATAGATTTAGCAAAGAACTAGTTTCCAAAAAAGTATAGAAATTCAAGAGGCAGAAACGTATTAAAGAAACACAACACTTTCAGCTGGAAAAGATAAGATACTTTTTCAGAAAATCATATATCATCTATGGGCTATACAAAATTTTTAAAATTTTCCAAAAGATTTTAATATCAGATTGGCACCTATAAACAGATTTAATGTTAAAAATCTCCTAATGACAGTATTCTACCAGAGAAAAAAAAAAAAGCAAGCATTTACCAAATAAGTTGTGCAGAATGTAAAAAAATATATATTGGAAAAACAAAGAGAAACATGGGCACATGTTTAAAGAACATTTCCAGAACATAAAATGCAAACAAATGGAGAAATCAGCAGTAGCCTATTATTTCTGGACAGAAAACCATGACATAATGAATAAAGCAAAATTATTAAAATCAGTACAAGAACCTACAGAGTTAGCAACATGGGGAGAAAATGTACATTTATAAATATGAGACAGATTAATGAACTTTGACACTTTTGGGGATGAAAACATAAACTTTCAAGTTCATCATATCTCCACCAGAGCAGAATATAAGTTTCAAAAATATAATGAGTTAACCAGCAGTTGATGGTTAGCTGATAATGTAGACAATTGTCTGTGAAACACATACTAAACTTAAACAAGTAAGTGAAGCCAATAAGAATGAGCAGTTTGACTCAACCATGCAATGATCTTAATACTTAAGATATTTAAATTGCTTGAGTGAATAAAATTATAAAAAACATAAAATTTAAAATTGCACCAACTTGATATATTATGTATGGAATGTGCATCATTGTCCCTAAGACCATAAATTTTTATCCTAGCAATGGATAATATGATATAGGATAATATGAATACAGGAGGATGGAATGGTTTGGACACTTCAGCCAAGATAGACTTTTTGTACCTAGCCCCCCCCCCCTCAGGAGAAAGGGGTAAGATAAGGGATTTGAAGGGTAGTCTGGACAAGGGCAGCAAACATGGATGCAGAGGACCTAATGTTTCCAGATCATACACCCCAATGCCAGATGAGCCCTCCCTCAAGGCCATTTTCACACCAGACACCAGGGCAGAAACCTTTTCCAGTGATCAAATTCCACTATTGTGTATTGTACATGTCAGCTTACATCACGTAGTATTTTTTATCCTGCAACCAGAACAAAGGAATGAAATGATGTGAAATAGGAGAGTGGAAAATATATAAAAAGGAAATATTCATTGCAGCATTTACCTAAGAAACCAGGGAAACCACAATAAAACCCAATGTCAGTATGGCTGGTCCAAGGGAACCTGGGACCTTCTGAATGGGAGTCCCAAGTATTATTGTTTCAGTCCTGCCTTGGATGACCAATAGCCCTAAAATATACCGCCTTTTTAATGACATTTACTATATGCACATTAATTACATATTTAACTCAGTGATTTTTTCCTTTTCTGATACTTTTTAAATTTTTCCTTGTCTTTATTTATTTATTTATTTATTTATTTATTTATTGCCTCATGTAATTGATGGAGCTCTTTTCCTCTTTCATGTTTATACAGAACAGTGATAAATTAAAATTTCTTTAGATTATTTTGATTTTGGTACTAATAAAGAACATGAAACAAGAACTATATTAAATATTGTACTTATGAAGCTGTTGACAATGGAGTGGCAATATAACCTAAACTTAGGTATTCATTTTTTACACTAAACTCCATTCACTTACACAAAAGTAAGATGTATATTACTTCATTAGTTTCTTCAGTGTACTAAGTTGCCTTAATGTTTCTCTCACAACAGGCCCAACCCATTTATATGTGGAATAAGAATGCATGCAGTGGAGTTTCAGCTTGAACCATCCATTTGGACACCTTTTGGAGGAGCATGCTCAGATTATTTCCAAGCACCAGGTTGTGGTTTCTTATGTGACTCCATCAACTTTTCATGTAAGATAAAATATCAGTTCTTCATAGAGAAGTACTTATTTTTTCTCTCTTTTATTCTTATTAATACATATATTGGCATTAATGTGAAGAATGATTAAGAAATTACTCTTGTAAAATGAAAGTTCCAAGTTCCTCTTACACTTTTTAAGTTTGCTCCAGGCAAAGCTGCATGTCTCTGAACAATGACATTGAACTTCTTGAATAAGGTAAAGAAAATCTGATTATCTGCTTTGTCCTATAATTATTTCCAAAACTTTTAAATTTATTACAGTGTTATTCATCAGACACTTTTTCTGATATGAGCATATTCTTTATTTTTATTGCAATCCCCATGTTGAAAACTATCAAGGAAAATTGTTTATTCTATAAATGAATAGAATAATGAATGTTTTCTGAGATAAGACTAAAAACATTAACTTCAGGAGCTAGTTCTAGCCAGAAACTATGATATTTCTCCCATAAAAGATAAAATATTTTAAAATGCTAAAAATATTTCTGTGGCTTCACTTCCAATGATCAAGGAAGCACTCTGAGTCAAAAACATTTAAAATATTGATACAATGATAAAACACTCTTAATGTTTCACTCTCAAAATTAAAAAATTCAGGATTTGTTTCACGAGACTTTTGCTCACATTGTCAACTGTTATATGACCCTTCACTTCCAATGAACAAGGAAGCACTCTGAGTTAAAAACATTTAAAATATTGGTACAATGATAAAACATTCTGAACGTTTAACTCTCAAAATTAAAAAATTCAGTACATGTTTCGTGAGACCTTCGCTCACATTGTTAACTGTTAAACGATTTCTCACCGGAAACTTTGCATTTCAGAGTAAGTTTTTTTTTTCCTTTTTCTTTGATGCCAGCCAGCATTGTCCATTTACACTTTTGGATGTTCCCAGCCTGGTGAGAGTGTAATCAATTTTCTAGGTTGGGATTTCTGAAAGGCATGGCTACCTTATCCCAAGGATAAGGTACCAGGATGATGATAGATGATAATTTGGTGAAATGAGATCATGTGACTTTGTGGCCTAAGATCCCCAGACATTCACCTTAAGACCTGAGGAAAAACTCCTGAACCTCAATCATGAAGCTGATCCAATCAGAAATCAAATCCCAGCTCGCCACATAGCAAACATGAATGCTATTACTAGAATGGTCTAAATATTCACATATAAAAAAACATTTAATATCTTCCCAAGTATCTAAAAAAAAACAGTATCTTTCAACTGTAATAATAAATAACAGGAAAGATGAGAGTATGAGATAAACATACTCATAAAAACCCCCATCTTCTTGTCCACAAACTATGAGAAAATTAACAAACCTACATCAGGGGAAAAGGTAATTAAATTTGAATCCTTTATGTGTGAATCAAAATACTTTTTCTCAATTTGATTTTTCCAATTGTTAGAAATTCTATACAATTATTCCAGTTTGTAAATGGAACAAAGCTATTGTGCAAACTCTCTTTACAAATATATAAAATATCAATATGTTAAGTGATTTGTTTTTAGATCCAGTTGTTCTTGAAAGCATGTGCTTTTCAGTTTTGTATTGACTATATTTTTTCAAGATATACTAATAATGCACTAAAAATTAAAAATAATATAGCTCAATTCAAATCACTTTTACTTCATCCTTTCTTTTATGTAAACATTATGTAATAAAATCAGCAAATCCTTGTACTTTTTAAGGCATTTTAAAATCATTTTAGAGGAAAATATTCTGAAAATTATATATAATGGCATCATATACCTTCACTTTTATATTGCATAGAAATTTGGAGCCATCCTGCAAGGACCAACATGGGAAGGGCTTTAATCTACGGAAGAAAGTGGTCAGAATAACCTGCCAACTTAATACTACATAGTCATGCAGGGAAACTTTTAAAAATAAACAAATATTTACAATATGAATTTTTATACTTTTGAAACTAATTAACAGTGAAGTAGTAAAATAATACACAGTTAGTTTGCTGACACTTATACTTCACTTGGTTTTTTTTAATTAGGCATGTTCCCAATTGAACACAGCACTACATAATGGTTTCCATAAAATATTAGTAGGTAGATAGAATGTTTAAAAAGTTAAAAAGAAATAAAGATGTCAAAGGCACAAGTTTGCTATTACAAATAAAAGAAGATATGCAAAACAAAAAATTCACATACCACCCTAGCATATTCAATAAATTTAATTTAAAAAAAAAACAGAAAATAATTTTGGCTTCTTAAAATGTGAACAGTATTAAAAATTTAGTACAAATATTGTAAAGATCCTATATCCTCTGACAGGAAGTTAGGTATCTACTAAATCAATTGCAAAGATTGTGTGATCAGGCATACATGGAAAAACGAAATAAATTTAGAAATCCATACCAAAGAACGTTTCAAAAATATCCATTACAAACAGATAGAGAAATCTGCAGTAGCAGCCCACATTGATCAGAAAATCATTAAATTGATATAAAAATAAAATTATTGAAATATATTTACAAATCATTTGAACAAACAATATGGCAAAAAATTTACATCATCAAAAATGAAAACTGCATAATGAACTTTGAGACACTATCATTGGATATATTCAATAAATTTCTCCATCACTTACACAACTACAGTTGGGCTTTTGCTGATGATGGGAGAAAATGTTCCCAAAACAAGTTCAATTAAAGAAAATAAGTAAGTGAATAAATAAGTGAAGTATAAGTTTCACCAAACCAACTCTATATCAATAATAAATATTTACCATTTATTTTTTGCATGCGAATAAAGTTGTGTATAAAGTTGCAATCTTTGCAATTCAAAAACAAAATCTAAGAATCAATATTCCTCTTTATAACATGAGACACAATAATAATTATTTTAGACAAAGATTTAATAAAGCTGCTTCAGAAAAAGATGCTTCTGCACAGAAGATGTATACTTCAGTGCAACACATACAAACTGCCTATGTAAAACACTACAATGGCACACATTTAAAAAATAAGCCAAACAGCTATTTAATAAACAAAACCTTGTACAGCATGACTAAATTATAATGCATTTAAATGTTAGTGAATATAATATATGCACTTTCAATATTAATTCAATTTGAAATGAAATACAGTAAACATGCATTAATAATCTCTTCTGGGTTGAAATATTTGAAACACTCCTTATAGTTTTTATTCTATTCTTTGTCAATGTCAAAAACTGTAACAGGTATGTTGACAATAAATACTATCTATGTCGCACAAGTAAATGATTATAATAAGAAAAAAAATAATAATAAGTAAAGTTACTAGCCAGCAGAGCATGACTGCACTTTGGGAGAGGCACTCAGGTGACCTAATAGCTTAACTATATTAATAATAACAGCTATCTTACAGATTCTTGTTTCCTGCAGTTTCTTAAAATCAGCTTTCAGCAGAGCTGACTCTGAAAAGCAAAGTTTTTCTTTTTCTGTTATAAAAAAAGCAAAAAGTAGAAATTGCCTTTATTTTCTGATTAGAACAAGCTCTTACAGTTAATGATTTTAGTTTCCTTTTGGAAATATTCATTGTCTTGATCATTTATAAAAAGAAGACTTTTTTTTTTGTATATAATTTGAAATAGCTGTGTGCATACATCATAAGACCATTTTTAGATAACTCAAAAATATTCCTTTTTTTACTTATCTATGGCAGAGCCATGGCCAAGTGTAGCTAGACCACTGACTTCCTATCTAGGCAACCATGAGTTTAATCCCAGGGGTTGCAAGTGGGATTTGCAACAGATGTAGCAGAGTCTAGGCAGTTTTTCCAGTTTTCCCTACCATTTTCTGTCTTCAACTTATCACCATTTTCACCATCAATTAGCATAATGTAGTGTGCTGATATCTCAGTGCACACATTCAAAAAGTGCTATGCTACCACCATCTAATGGCAAATGGAAGATCTCCAATAGGTCAGGCATTAGCAACCACTACCATTCTTTTACTTGTTTAATATGATTAATATTTTGTTGCATTATAATATTTATAATGATAAACTTTTTTTTATCTAGGGACTGCAGTGTATCAACCTGGAGCAACAAGTCAAAAATTTCACTTCCATTCTGATGAGATCAACAACTATCCTGGATTCCTGATTTCATTTGAACAAGTATACAGGTGCTGACATGAACAATACAATCAAACATGAAGCTGCATTTCAGCAAGTTCACTTTTGCTAATTGTAAGATGCTCATAGACTTTGGTTACAGTGGTGAAAATAATTGTAGTCTAAAGAGCAACAAGCAAAAGTATCAACAGAGAACAAAGAAGTCCATACTATTCCTGAATTAATCTCATTTCATTTTACAATACTTGGCAATTAAAAAAAAAATTCCCTGATTGCCCAAACTACAGTTGAACACCTAAAACTGCACTAAAAGGTTTGGTCAGTGAGTGGAAGAATGCAATTTAGCAAGTCTATCAAAATAGCTGTGTTATGGATGTTAACAGATTTGTATTGTACCTGAGATACATACAAGGCTTTCATATATATATATATATATACACATAAAAAAACACACACACACTGTTTAGAATCCTGTTGTGACCTGTGTTATGTGCCCAGTTGCCAAAAAAGCAAACACATATATATAGCATAAGAGTGTGTTAGACGACAGATTAATTATAATTTATATGTATAGGATAATTTTTAAGTGAAAACCTTGTATATACATTACCCTTATAACATGAAAAAGCCAGCTACTTCATTATAGTATTTGAGATTGAATATAGAATTGGTAACTTTAACAACATTTTGAATGAATTAAAGCGTTTGAGCAAGCCATGGCATGTAAGACAGTGACAGCATAAAATTGTAGGTGTTTTGCATTTACATCTATAGTACTATTATGACAGTGGAGTCAGTACTGGTGGTGTAGTGATAACCATACTTGTCTCCTAAACCAAAGATCACGGTTCAAAACCGGCCAGGATTGCTGGATTTTTTTCGGGCGTAAAAATTCTAAGTATGGCTTCCTTTGGAAGGGAAGTAAAGTCATGTGTCCCATATTGTACATTTATGGCACAAAAAAGAATCTCAAGCCTGAAAAAAGGGGCCTCTGAGCAAAATTTGTTGGCCATTTCACGCCCTGAATTGAATTTCACTCTAATGATCTGAGATGTTAAAGAGAGTCCATAGTTAAACCAAAAAAAGAAAAAAACTATGACAGTGGATCTTAATTTGCATATTAATAACATACTAACAAGGATATTTGCAAAAGCTAGTGCCATGATGCAGTTTTTAAATTTTATAACAACAACAACAACAATACTTTATTCACCATTTGTACCATTTATGTGATATGGGCTTCATCCATTTTCTGCTTTGGGTCAAGCAATCATATTAGTAAGATGAAAACACTTAATATTTTTAAGCTTTTAGCAATCACATTAGCAAAATAATCTGAAACCACAGACTTTTCTTTATCATATATAAAATTATTCATATCATCATCAACTTACAGGGATTAGATCTAATGTCCATTCCAGGTGCTGACAAATCATATGAACCATTCATTTAGCTACACTTAGCAGTTAAAGTCATATTTCTAATTATGTTAATTAATTTTCCAATTTTCAACTGAGCCTACTGCCTATTGAAGTATCTTTCTAATAATTAAAATAACATTTCCTATAATTATATTTTGAATATTTAAAACTTATGGAAACCTATAAAATCATGAAAACTAAAATATTTTTTGGATACTAACGGATAATCATCTCAACATTTTTTTAAATTTAAAGATAAAATAACTTTAAAGTTCATTTCTGAAGAAATTACAAACTTTATAATATTTGAAAAGTGCTGCTAAGCAAATAAAGTCTAATTACTAATATCTTATATCCTCTTATATGATACATGCATAAGTGCTATGCATTTTTTTATGAAATATTTCTGGCACGATATATCCCTGTGTATTCTAGATCTCTAAGGCCTACAGAGCTCTAGCTATTCATAGGTTTTCACACATATTCTAAGCAAGGATTTATGTCCAAAAAGAACTTTTGTAAAAGCAGCAAAACCAATTTACCAATTAGCTCTCTTGAACTCAGCATAGTATTTACATTCAGGTAGGCACTGTAAAAGCTAATTCAACATTTATAAAACCTTTCCTTAATAAAAAAATCAGGCTACATTTGACAAATGCCTCCTGTTGCTATCTCACAAAATATTCTATGGGGAACTGATCTAAAATATTAGCTAAAATGAAAATTAAATATAAAATATTTCTAAATGATGACAAAAGATGAATTTCCAGGTAAAATTCAGGAATAAACAGATTTATTATTCATGTAACCCTAGAGATATGCAATGGACCTTGAATAGAACATGGATATGTAAATGCTCATGCAAATAAGCAGAGCAATCCTTTAGCCAATCCATTACTCATTATGCAAAAATCCCTATATAATGTTAAAAATCACTCATTCAAGTATAACCATTACCTTTGCAAGCAAGGCTAGGGTAGCAGATGTATAATGAAGCATTTTGCTTCCCCCCTTTTTAATAACAACATTGTACAAAGTTAAAATCTTAGTGGTAATAGTTCAGTACAAGCAAAGAGTCTAGCACAGCAAGTAAACCTCCATCAGGTACCAGAGTTTTGACAAAGTACAGCTCAATGTGTACAAAATGTCAGTAGTGACTAATTTTACCCCTAAGCTGTGACAGTACCCAGAAGCCAAGATTTTAACTAAGCACACTAGCTGTGGAAGCTTATATTTTCACATAATATTGTACAATTTTGAAAATTTACTCTACAATTTTGGAGCCATTGTTTCAAGTAATGGCAGTTCGGTGAGCAACTGAAGATGGGAGAGATTCTCCCAAAACGCATCTTACTTTTATGTAAGTAAATGGAGTTTAGTGTAAAAAATGAATACCAAAGTTTAGGATAAATTATTACACTTTTGCTTCATATACTTGCTTGTAATGCAGGGATAAATACAGCCTTTAGAGCATTGGAAAATTGAAAGACCACAGTTGTTTTACAAATGTTACATTTTTAAATATATTTGAGACACTGTGGGCAGAAGTTAGGAACTCGGGAATTGTTCAACATGTATTTGAATGACACTCAAATGCAGCAAAATTAATTGCTTTTTTTTCCAAATATATTTTAATTTCATTAAATGTCTTCTTTTTATGTAAAATTGTCTTACATGATGGAATCAAGTGCTGTAAACATGTATAATTCAGTCTTGACAATGCTTATACCTAGCATAGGTTAAAACAAAATTTGTGAAAAAAAAAAAATAGAAAAATAGAGAAAACCTAAAAACCAGTTTCATTCTCTGAAAGCATATGGTTCATCTTAAAAGAATTTTTGTTCACCTCTTGTTGAAATATGTATTGTGTATGCATTAATAGTATCCTTAAATTAGTTACCCTTTTCAATATGATGGTAATACTTTTTCTAATTGATAATTACATGCAAAATAAATGTATAATCCATTTTTAATCTTGCATAATGTCCCCCACTACTACAACAGCTAATTAACATTCTATGGAAGAAAATGTCATTCAGGAAGTAATAAAAGACTAATGCTTAGGCATAGCCAGCGAGATTCGGCAGGGGGGGGGGGGGTTGGCTATGGCCTCCTTAAGTTTGAAAAAAAATACAAAATTGTAAAATGTGTGGGGAAAAAAATTATGCATCAGGCTTTAAAAAACTTGGGAATAATTAAAGAAATCAACACCTACCTAATCTTCTTGAAGAAACAATGACTAGGATGGATTCACTTTGGAAATTGGGCCAGTGGTAAACACAAGCATTAATCATGTTAGTTAATTGATATCATTGTATGATTCTGTTGAACTACACACTCTTACAGCTTCACTTACTTTTCACAAATGTATGGAACTGGTTTCAAGAACATTTAGTTCCCATCTTCAGCCACACTAAAGTTTAACTGTTTAGTTTTGTTCAGGTTAGTTAAACTACTTAACCAATGTAAACCCAAGATAAATTATAGCCTCTCCTTATTTGAAGCATCTTTCTGTATGCCTCTCCCTCAAAAAATAAAACCCCTGCCTATACCTATGCTTCAATGTATAGAATATGTTCTGATATTTGATAAAATATTAAAGTCTTTGTTTCAACTGTTTTAATACCTGATACAATTGATTATCATATGATACAAAACTAGGTACTGCAGTGCACTGAAAGAACATAATTATTTATGTGTGATAAACTAACACAGTATTTCATAAAACATATTTAATATGCTACTAAAATTAAAAAAAGAAATTAAGGTATATTAAACCAAATGATAATTTTAACAAAACACCTAGCTTTTACCATATAAGTGCTTCATAACAAACTTCCTGTGCAACTTTGCTTTAGAAAACAATTAGCGTCAGGTAACCCATTTTGCCAGATACTAACTGGAAAATACTTTAATAGTTTATATAAAGACGTATAGCACGAATATTTTTTCCAATCAGAAATTAACTGTTTTTCATGTGGATTTTTAAAAATGAAATTTTGAATTACAATCTTTATTTTCAGTACTCAACACTGTACATTTATCTGTTAGTTATCAAAACAAACTAGAACAGAGTTCATACAGAAGAAATATGCAAAAATTGTACAAGGTTACTGCATAATGTTGCTGTTAAAAATTCATGCTGGCATTCTCCCCCTCCTGCCCCAAAACCAGGAAACCTCTAAAATGTTCACAAGTATTAATTTATGCACGAAATAAAAAAACAAAAGAAAATAATTAGTCGTAAGATTTTTCATACTTATTCTAGTCATTAGTATTAAGTATGTTTTTTGTATAATTTTAAATATGTAAAAAATATTAATAAATGTATAAAATAAGTACAAAGAAATCATTTTCATTTTAACCTTGCAAAAATACTACTACTTTTATCACTTAATATTTTAAAAGGAATTCCAAAAGTTACTGGATTTAATGTTATATATATATATTTTTTAAATTTTTATTTATTGTTGCTGTAAGGATGCTTGAAATAAATTGAATTAATGATACCACAAATGAGCTTGGAGTCCTTGGTGCCTTAAAGCTGACTGGCATCATGTTCTCAAGTTAAGGAAAAACTCTTACCTATACAGCTTGACCTGACTGGAATTTCAATCCAAGACCTCCAGATTAATAGACTACAGAGGTGGCCAATTCAATTTATGGACGAATTAAAAAGCATTGCACATTATACTATTTTGTTAGTTTCTAGAAATTCCAATTCCAACCTTTCTACATGTGTATAATTGACCTTAATTCCACAGATCATTTTGTAGTTTGCAATGCATTCCATTATTTAGACGTGAAAATATTATTCTATTGGCAAAACATTTTAGCATTATTAAGGTGAGCATAAGAAGGTATTAACATTTATTCATACTATTTGCAATGTTCAGTTTGGGATGACTGCTCAAAAGACACTAAGTTCTGATTGAAATGCAAGACTGTACCAAAATATAGCACAATTTGATGATGAATAAAAATGTTATCTCTAAAATAATGGCATTCCACTATTACATAAAATTTCATATTTTATAAAATAATTTATCTGCAGAATCTAATATTGATCCTATGTCCTACACTAATGTGCTACTTTTTTCTGTAGCGGTCTATTGCAACAATTTTGTTTCATGAAATAGTATGGAAAAGTGTTAAAAGGAATAAATTAAGCAAATTTCTGCAAACTCTATTTAGTATTTATTGAAAAAAATAGAAATAAAAAAAGCTGGGTTGGCCATTTCCACATTTTTTTTTCTCTCTCTCCAATTTTTGAGTTTGCTGGCATTACCAATTGAAATTCACACTGACAACAACTGTCAACTATTTCTAGATCCCAGTATAACTTCTTAAATGTCCTTACAGCCTGCTGTTCCAAGATTAGTACAAATGTATCCAGCTTCCAAGTCATTCTGTTTATCCCAAACCAGACTACTATCTGTAATAAAAAACTTTTTGGATGACACATTAAGTGAACATTTTTTGTGGCATCTGCAGCCTCTAATTAGAGTATTCCATCACTTGTTAACTATGACACATTAAGTGAACATTTTTTGTGGCATCTGCAGCCTCTAATTAGAGTATTCCATCACTTGTTAGCAGACTAGAAATGAAAATTTCTTTTGTTAATGGGATATAAAATAATTATTACATAAGCTCCTTCAGGAAAATAAAAACAATACATTTTCATACCATTGATAGCAAAGGACATGTTACAGAAAGTGAACTTGGTTATGCATCTGAAGTAAAGTGAAAAAGTTTTAGATCAATGTAGAACACTTTATGTTAGGCATTTAGATTACTTGTGTATTAAGCGAATTTTCCTTCTCAAATTTTAGAGAACTCTCTTGAGAAAGTATTGAGAAATGTATGCATTTTTTGATGGAGCTAGGTATACAATTATTGCTCCAATGTTGTCAATTTTCATTAAATTTTGTAAGTAAATTACTCATATAGGAAGAACTCTCAGCGAGAAATAGTACATGAAAATAAAACTGAATTCTTTGAAAAAATGTACATGTCTATAAACAAATCAGCCAACAAAAGCACAATCATACCACCCAAGGAGAAACCAATAATTATTCATTACACAAATGAAAATAACAGCAATTGGCAAATAAAACAACAAACCACAAAGTAAACAGTACAGGTTGCAATATGAGTTGGACATATTTCACTTATCTTCAGTCAAAAACTCAAAATAGTTATCTGCTTCAGTGTTCTGGTACAGTGCTGTCATCTACATCCAAACCATTACCTAACCGATTCATTTTACTCTTCAAACAGAAGATCTTATACTGTTGTAACTATTATTCCTTAATTATGACATTTTTAAGTTTTAGACTTACACCAATTGTATTATGAGTACCCCAATTACTTGTAAACTCTTCTTATAATTTTTAATGTTGCATTTCATATTAGAGATATGAAGTGCTAAAGTAGGAATATTTTTAAGAGCGTTTAATACCCGTTTTCATTACTGAGGCACCATAGGTGGTGGACTGATGAATGATGATAGATGAAATGAAATGATAAAGTGGAAAAGGAGTTATTTTTGAGAAATGATGTGTTCCAGACCTAAGTTTAGGATATTCGCTATTTATGGGAATTTTAGAAAAACCTGAAAAAAACCTCATTTAGGGAGGATGGTCCTGGCAGGATGAACCCTAGACATTCCAGTTTCACAAGTGCCTTAATGACCTTGGCCACCCATGGTGGAAGTTTATTTTTGTAGGCACAGACAATTGGCACCACATTTTTTCTTTAATTTAGAGAGAGAGAGAGAGAGAGTGTGTGCGTGTGCGCGCGCGCGCGTGTGTGTGTGTGTACTGGGGGCGTCAAAAATGTATGCACACTTTCACAGTAGATATCTATTTAATATATTTCAAAGTTGGACCGAAAAACAAAAGCAATATATAGTATGACGTTCTGTAAAATGTGACTCACATACATTATGATAGCATTGCTATGTGACAGATAAATCAACAATGAACAAATGAAGCCAAGATTATCATATGATGTTCTGGAAACAGATGTGACTCACATTATGTTATGCTAGCATTGCTACAGTAAAATGGAGCCAAGATTATCATTTGAACAGCAGAAAGCAATTTTGAAGTGGTACTGGAAAACTAAGAAAGTTGGTGAAATTCAAAGGCAATGAGAACGTGTGTACAGAACAGAACCGCCAATGCGAGTAACAATTGCATGCATTCAAGACAAATTTGAGACTCATGGTACCATATGCAATGTTCACAAGGACAGATCTCCTCATGTAGCAACAAGCCTTGTGTCCTTGGGTATGGTTTTGGAATGTTTTGAGCACTCACTGCAGAAATCTACAAAGCAATGTGCATGTGAAACGGATCAGCAGAACCAGAGTATGTCTTATTATTAAAACAGCAAAGTTGAAAGTTTTTATCCCAGACTTTTGCATGCATTAAATGAAGATGATCCTAATCGAAGAATGCAGTACTGTGAGTGGTTTCTGAACATGGTGCAAGAGGATGAGGCCTTTGTAGGGAAAGTGTTTGGTCTGATTAGGCACAATTTAAGTTGAATGGAGCTGTTAACCAGCATAACTGTTGTCTACTGGTGTGCAAACAATCCACATTTTATTTTGGAAAAGACTGTTAATTTACCTGTTGTGGAATGTTTGGTGTGGAATGTCTAGTGTCTATTTGGACCACTCTTTTTTGGAACAGTAACTGGCCCGGTGTGCCTGAACATGAATACGCACATCCAGCCATTCATACACTCTATGGAAACGAATTTTACTTCCAACAAGATGGTGCTCCACCACATTACCACCAAGATATGCATACTTTGATGATAATCTTCCAAGGCACTGGATAAGACAAAGAGATCCAGTTGAGTTTCCATGTTCTCTGGATCTAACTTCATTGGACTTCTACCTATTGGGAACTCTTATAGATGTTGTATACCATAGAAAACCAGCTACACTGGCAGCACTTAAGGAAGAAATTGAAATGGCATGTGATGCAATCACTGAGGACACTTTTTGCAAATGATGCTCAATCAGTATTTCAACATACTTGGAAGTATATTGATGCCAACATTGAGCACTTTGAGCACTGTTGTAACTGTAAAAGTCTAAGATAAGTGTTCACCATTTTCTGTTTGTGTGAATTCAGTTTTGTTATGTTAACACAATTTTTTCTTTGCTTGAAGTGTGTATCCATTTTTTGGCACCCTTTGTATATATACAAAAATTCTGTTTTGTGATATTCATTCTCTTCTTACAAAGAGTCAATCTTTTGCATTAAAAAATATATTAAGACAATAAATCATCTTTCTCATTTGCTTAATGTTCTTTATCATCAGCCTTGCTAGTTACCTATTACATTTCTGTTGTTAGTAGCACTCACTTCTTTTATTTCAATCTAAAATATGTTTTCAGTTTTTTAATTTATAGAAAGTATTTTCATTTCAATAACTCCTGAATTCCCTGCCGAGAAACTCAATGGTGTTAACCGTCTCTTTTGCAATAACCTTGATCTGAAACAAACAAGCTTACTTGTTTAGCAGATCTGTCCTATAGCTCCTCAGATACAAATGCCTTACGGTCTCTTTTTTTAAACTGTTTAATGTTGCATGCCAAATATCAAAGTCTTCAAGCCAAAGAATGGAATTAATTTATAGCACAAATGAGCCTTGAATTTTTCTGCATTTTTTGTACACAATTCTTTATCACTTATTTAAAATGTCTTATCCCCTTACATACCTAATTTAGATACAAATCCTTGCTTTTCTTTTCTGGTATATAAACATTTGAAAAAAAAATTCAAAATATCTGTCCACTTCAGCCATTGACACTTAGAGATTTATAAATACAGTTAATCATAGACTTAACAGAGTTATATTATGGGCAATCTAAGAGTAAAAAAATATGGTATGTAGCCATTTGTTGGAAGAATTTGTAGAGAAACATAACACAACTTATGATGCAAAAGCTTTAAAAAAATGGGAGTGGGTAATACATTGCTGGCCTTTGGATCCCAGTTCAGCACCAATGATGTCCAGTCATTTGGCAACCATGTGCAGTTAACAAATTTTAATCAATTTGTAATTTCCTCTTATATTAAACACTTTGTGCACCTTGATTAAAAGAGAATGCAAAAATTCCATTTTACTAACCTGTGCTATAGCAGATGCTCAAAGTGGTGTCCATCTGCATTCAGGCAATCCTGGCTTCATTCAATAAAATTGGCATTTACAAGTAAAAATCAATGGGACACAAATGTACAGTACTTGATTAAAAAAATTAAATGTCATTTGTTTCAACTTCAGACAACTTGTACAAAATGTAAATACAGCAACTCTTAGAATTGCACATTTTGCATGTGCACACTCCATAGCGAGATATGGTATAAGTGCATGGGGTAAATCTTCCCCCTACAAATAGTTATTCATAATCCAGAAAAGACTAATATAAATAATGACTGAGACACGCACAAGAACTTCATGCAAACCTATGTTTAAAAACTTTAAAATTCTTCCCCATGTGTGTGTGCATGCGCGTGCATGCATACTGAGATATTGAGGCTATTCAAAAGTGATTCCTCAAATAGTTTGAAAACAAATGATGCAATACATAAGCACAACACAAGACAGAAAACAGATATACATATCACCAGAACCAACACAACAGCTTTTCAAAACAGGCAATTCAAATTATACAATAAATTACCAAATTACCTAAAAACAATAGACAAGAAAAAATTTGAAACAGCACTGATGGCTTTTCTGCTTCATCACTGCTTCCACAATATAGTGAATACTTAAAATGGGACTAACGAGAATAAGGGTGTGAGTGTATATGTATATAGAACTGTGTATGCATATATATCTGTAAATAGCTTCAGTTCATTTTTGCCATTGATGTGTCCTATATCATGTACATATTTGTGTAACCAATAATTTCCAGAATTTCTTCAAATTTCTATTCTTATATTTTCTTTTAGTTCATCTATAGTGTAAGGGTTGCTCCTATAGCCTATTTTTTAAGGTTCCTTGCAAATAGTTCTTGCACATGGTAAGATTTGATAAATGTTAAGAGTCATAATCCTTAGAAATTGTCATAAAAACCTCCTTTAGAAACTCTAAAGAATAATGAAAAATGTGGGCTGTGGCAGAATTTTGTTTAAGATTTTCATGCCATTCTCTCATTATTGGAGAACTGTTCTGAAATCTGTGTGTGCATTTGCATGAGATGAATCTCTGCATTTACAGGGTCTGAAAAAATATGGGACCTATTATTTGCGTTGTAATTTCACCATCCCATAATCCAGTTTTTTCAATCACACAAGGGAATTAATGAATTAATCACAGATTTTCTTGTTCCAGTGTAGTTTAGCAACTAAACATAACCATGTAAATAGAATTAAGTCTCACTGGAGAAAATTATTAATTGTAGTTCAGCAATATTCTGTAAAATTAAATACAGAAATTCACATGATTTATCATCAAGCGGTTGTTAATTTTTGAACTACCACCATACTGTAAGGTTACAATTTTAGCAATTTGGTAGACCTAAGGTATGAGTTTTATAAAATGTTTATTTTTTTGTAACACCTATATGATGTAGGAATTCCTTTAGAGAATGCTGTAATGTTTCACCAGTGTTTCAGGTTAGGAATTCTATCATATATTGACATGTTTCCCTGGATCTAAAAACAAATTTTATTAGTATCTTTATGTGAAAGTGAAAAAGCAAAACATTGCTCTTCAAACTACGCACTTACATTTCATATGATTCTGTTTTCATATAAGTATAACATACATTTTTTGTTTTAGTGTTAATTTGTGGGATGGGATTTCACTATGCCAAATTTAGAACATTAATTAAATTTGGAATCTAACACAGTGAAACATGCATTAATAATCTCTTTTCAGTTTAACTATTTGGACACACTCTTTTTGGTTTCACTTATTGAAAATATACTCAGGACATTTTGCGGACCCTTGTCCACATTCTCAGCTGTTAAACAACTGAATTTAAGGGTCCATGAAACATGTCCTAAGTACATCTCCAGATAGTGATACCAAAAAGAGTGGTATAAATAGTTCAACTCAGAAAAGATTATTATACCAAATATAATTCACACTCAATGATAAAGTAATTTATACATTAAATTAATTGTTAATGCATGGCAAGCAAAACACCCCACCGACTTTCGATAAAACTTACTTGGCAATGAAATATTATCTGGAGTTGGGAAATTAGGGAGCAAATAACACCATGAATATAGTGGGTCAGCTGGCTATTGCAGCCCATGTGCATGTTCAACAGATAGATAACTGGGATACAAGACTCAATAGCAACTATCCTCTCTATGCTCTGTATTTTCATAAATATGTGATCAGGATTTCAGTAGTTTCATTTTTTGGCAGAGAGGAGGGGAGAGTATGAATAAGGTCATAAATATATTATTAATGTATATTTAATTATTTTGATATTATTTTTATGTTTATTTACTATGAATTTGCAAATTTGTATTTAAACCACTCAAATTCAATGTATATGTCTTTCTGTACATATTAAATCTTAGTACACAATGCCATATACCAACAGATAGTACTCCCTAAAGAATCAGTATTTTATTGTGTAACAAACCAAGCTATAACATTAAGAGCAAAAAGATTATATATGAAATCTCTTAACTATCCTTCAACAATCACAAAGATTCTACAATGTATTTTCAAAATGGAATAATTTTATACATTTCAATACGTTAAGAGAGTGGTGTGGAAGTTAACTATTTCTTTGGCGAGTTCATAAAAAAATACTTTCATCTGTTTTAATAAAATATGAATACTGATATAATGAAATATAGAAAATGTACCAATCTTTTTCTTTAATCTTTCTTTTTATATATTCTAGCATAGGTACTTAAGAAATAAGGAACTCTTTGTTTTGTTCTTAAAAATATATTAATTCCAGGTATATTATAATTTAAATAATGTTATTGGTTCTTTAATGTAAGAACCAGCAAAGCCCCTCAGGTATGACAGGAAAGAGCAGAAGTTTACAGAAAATAACATGAAACTGGTAAGAGCTACTCTATTTTCTACCTAACTATATCTGACTTAAAACACACTACAGATTCCTGATGCATAAAAATGCAAATTACTCTTTCTCCTATGTTCACCACCTTACTATATTTTTCATTCATTTTATTTTGTGTGAACAAAACAAATTCCAATATACAGCATTAAATACTGACTTATCACAATAAAATGTTTAACAAATAAAAAATGCAAATAAATATCCATATATTGATCTATAAAAAGTTAGCAATAATGAAATACTGGAAGAAACTACTAGCAGTCTCAGTACATAATACATATATGTTATGAAATACAAAAAGGTAAACAAATACCTATGTAGTATGTTAAGCAATAATTACTCTTAATATACATCTTTCATATAAAAACTATCCTGAACGCACAATGCGGTGTTTTGAATCCAGTTGGCTTTGAGTGGTGCTCCCCACTCTTTCCCCAACAAGCAGGATAGTTTTTACATGAAAGCCTTTATAAGCACCACCATTTTTGGGATGGTCATTAATCAGTGTACAGACCATCTTGAGTGTCCAAATCCAAATTAAAGAAAACAATACTTTTCACATAAAGGGAACTCAACATAATGAATGTACAATTTTCAATTCTACATTTTTAGCTTACTCTGAACTTCATGCATGAGATTGGCAGACTGATGTAATTTTGCTAGCTCTTCATCTGTCAGAGGCTGTTTCACAATTTCTTGTACTCCATTCTCTCCCAGCACACAGGGTAAAGACAAGAACACATCCTTGTCAATACCATGCTGACCCTATAATAAAATATTATATCAGTATTAAATTTGCTGTTGTTTGTAACTTTGGCTTCATATTTAAGTAACAGAGGCAACTGCATTAAAATTCAATTTTTCATTACAAGTTTCATACATATATTTATAAACAATTATTATAACTTAAAATACATTTTGATCTGTGACTTAATTTACTGGGACTTCTGTGTTGAACACTAATCCTATTACAATTGGTAGTAACAACAGAACATCAATGGTTTGAAGCTATTAAAGTAATTAGGTCCCAAAATTCAAGCAAAAAATATTAGAATGAAGGAAACAAGGAATTAAGTTATTTTGTTATAATAATTAAAAATACCATAAAAGATTTTCTAAATCTAAAGCAAATGAAACTGCTAATCTCTAAATGTTTATGTACTTTACAGCAATCTGAATATAGTTGTATAATTTCTCTTAGCCACTTGAAACTAATGTTCACAAATTGTGATACAATTTTAGTTCTCATTACTCATTTGCTTGATGTAACCATTTTTAATTCTCTTTCTTAAAGGAATTCAAGCATTTACATAAATGCAGAAATTATATTATGTTATATATTATACTGAATACTCTCTGTTCCTATACTCACATTGACAAGAGTAGAAACAGCATGAATCACCATGCCATTACGAAGTATAGACTGAGCCAAGGTAGCCACACTTAGTCCTATAGCCCAGGATGTATAGCCTTTAAGCTTAATCACCTCATACGCACTGCAACATAAATAATACATATTAAATGATCCAAAGAATGGAACATTGGTTATATATATACCACTCTATTGTCAACAGCTTCGTAAGTACATTTAATTGGTTGTAAATATCTATATTGCTAGTATCATGTCATATCACTTCAATTTGTGGATCCTATAATGAATTTAGTCAATTCTTAAAAGAATTAGTCTAAGTACAAGATACAGATTTCATCATACAATATATACATTTGATGAAATAGTCATACTCTTCATATTTACAAATTTTAACTCTGGTATAGAGTTTGTCAGAGATTATCTTTTTTTTACATAGTGTATATTAAAATGCCATCTTAGGGAGGGGAAAATAAACACAAATGATAGCTTAAATTAGTTATATCTATAATATTTACAAAATGATGTATTTACATTTGGTAAACCTATTTACAAAGCTGAGCTAATTCGAAAAATTATTACACTTATTTTTTGATTGCATAACATCCCCTTCTGTATAGAAAATGTGAGTGATAAGGTTACCTTTTTTAATGCAAACCTGATATTTTTGTTAGTATGCAGTTCCTTTATAGATGATGGAAGTGAATTAAATAATTCTATACTATTGTAATAAATATCTTTTTTGGATTGCTGCTACTTGTTACTTTGTCAGCGTAAATCCTGCCTGTGTCTGGGTTCTTTGCTGTATATATATATATATTTTTTTTTTTATGGATACTTCGGAAATGTCTATTGCAAATAAAAGTAACCTAGTATATACTCATAAGCTATGGTAAAATTCCAAATGTTTTGAATAGTGAATTACAATGAGACTGTTTTGCCCCTTCCAAATTTCCTCCAGAACATTATTCCATAAGTTATTAAGGAATGGAAGTAGGCATAATATACTGTTTTTAGGATGCTTTTATTTATAATATGATTTAATGATTTGATTGCAAAACATCCTGAGCTTAGTTTGGGTAATATGTAATCTTCCCAGTTCATATTATGGTCAATCATAATATCACAAAATTACTATTCAATGATGTCACTGTCTTCACATTGTATCTTTAGGTGTGCAACAATTTCATTTTTATGCAAACATTAATGTATTTAGTTTTGTCAAAGTTTATATGAACTTTGTTACAGTCAAACCACTTATTTAGTGTACTGAAAATATCATTGGATAACTTTGAGAGACGACTGATTTTGTGTTCTTTAATGATAATGCTTATCATTTGCAAAAAGAACTGGAGATGAGAAGGTTTAGTTATGAGTATTTAATGTTGGCTTTGGATAAGTTTGGCCAAGTTTTTCTACCGCTTTACATGAATCTACAAGTGAAAAAAAAATTGATTAAGACAGTTATCTGACTTTAACTAAAGGCTAAATCTCTGCAGGGTGCAGTGGTGCCAAGTAATGCAAGTTGAACAATGAGTTTCAGCAAATATCTGACTTTATCATATATCTACCAGTTGACCCTGAAACCAAATGATTGCCACTTTCTTTTCAACAAGTGGTTTGCTGGAAATAGTTTTTCTAGAAAATCAGAAAACAGTTACTGCACAGATGTAGGCCTTCCCACCAATTATAAAGTTTAGTAATACCATGCTTACATACTTCTTGAACTCATTGTTTTCCTATTTTGAGTAGCAATTATGTTACTTTTTTATACGTTTAATTTATTATTATTTTTTTTTACGTTTTTTAATTATCATGTCACATTTTTGTAATATAAACAGTTACAAGAAAATAAATTTTATATTGTTAATATCAAGTTGAAGCTATTGAAATAAAAAGTTTTGCCATAAAATTGATCTGAACAGGAATTGAACCCAAACTTACTCTATGAGAAGCAACAATGTTATTTTATTATTATAATATCTCGAGTTTCTGGAGGTTAGGTTTGCTTCTGAGGAGTAATCTTGCAAGCAAAACAAAGGAGAAACAATAAAAGTTAGTGAGGTCATGTAGGTGTTAATGCAAGAGTAGAACTTATGCATTGGTGTATTGTACAATCTGCCCTTAAATTCCAGATTTCACAACCCCTAATCTCTTTCAGCAATTAGAAATGGAAATATTGCATATAAAACCGAATTCCCTTTAATGGAGTTTATGTTAAAAGAAGCTTTGACTACAAGAATGGGAGAGTTCGAGATTAAGGAATTCAATGTGTGGGAAGATATGGGGAGAGATGAATCTTCCAAAATATGGATTAGCCATAGTGAAGACAAGGTTGTGAATGAAGAGGGGCTAAAAGTAATTCAGTTTTATGAGAACAATGGCTTTGTAATGCTGAATGGTTGCTGGGGAGAAGATGAAACTGGTGAATTTACGTTTACAAGTGCATGGGAAGAGAGTGTTTTGGATTATATATTGTGTAGTGATAGTATTTTGGTAAAGTTTGGAAATTCAAGTTAACAAACATGGTTGGGACAAGTTCCCATTTTCTACTAATAGTGGCATGGTGTATTGAAGAGTGCTTTGACAGTATAAGAGGATGCGTATGGATATGGTACTAAGATAATTAATTAAATGTCAGCCCTGATGGGTTTTATGGGATGCTGAATTCAGCAATGGCTAGGGTGTGTGTGCATGGAATTAATTTAATGATTTGCCTAGGTATAAGTAATGATGCTGTAGAGCTTTTTTTTTTTTTGATTAGTGTTTAACGTTCGTTTTTATTACTGAGGCACCACAGGCGGTGACACTGATGATATATGAGATGAAATGATATATTGGGAAAGGATATTTTTAAGGAAGGAAACGTTCCAAGCCTAAGTTTAGGGTACCTCCCTGGGATTTGCCATTTATGAGGACTGAGGAAAATCTGGAAAAAATCTCAGTCATGGAGGATGGTCCTAGCGGGATTTGAACCCTAGACCTCCCGCTCACAAGTCCGCACCTTAATGATCACGACCTCGGCTTCCCATGGCAGTTATGCTGTAGAGCTGTTTGAGTTTATGCTTAAATGGGCGAAAGTTATATGATTATGATTATTGGTTGATGAAGAGTGTAGAGCAATAAGATATATGGTATTGGAAGCAGTTACAAGATGGAAAGATAGGAATGATGAAGTGGATAGGGACGTTATGATCCAATGGCATGAGAGACAGCTGCTCAATCACAAGAAGCAAGAGTGGGGGATAGTTAGAGCCGCAAAAATTGAGCAAAATGATTCAGAAAGAGGGCAGCAAGCTTGGCAGATTGTTAATCATTATGTGAAAAGGGGGAGAAATAACGTAGATATAAGTCCAAATAAATGGATTACATATTTTCAGAGATTGTTTTTTGTGGAAACTAAGGGATGGAGGAGTCAGAACTTAGAGGTTTTTAACAATTATGTGGAGTAGCTGGATAGACTATTTTCACAGGAAGAAGTTAATAGTCAAATTCATAAATTTAAGAGAAATAAGGCATTAGGAATCAATGGTTTACCTACTGACTTTTTTAAAATGTGGTGTGAAAATCCATATAGACTAACATGAGGAGGAGGAGGAGGAGGAGGAGAAGGAGAAGAAGGAGGAGGAGGAGGAGGAGGAGGAGGAGAAGAAGAAGAAGAAGAAGAAGAATAAGAAGAAGAAAGTTGGCATATGACAATTACACACCCCATATACAAAGGTAAAGGGATTGAAAGTAACCCAAACAATTATAGAGGAATTGCATTGTTATCCAATTTTGGAAAAATTTCTACAGGAATATTGCCAGAGAGAATGCAAAATTCATCAGAGGAATATCAAAAGATATTGCCCATCCAAACTGGGTTCAGGAAAGGAAAAAGAACAGTAGATAATACATTTATAATTAAAATGATGATAGATAAATGTTTAGAAAAGAAAAGAGGTAGATTGTATGCTATATTTATTAATTTAGAAAATGCATATGATAGGGTGAATAGAGAAGTTCTATGGTACAAATTAATTAAGAAGGGTTTAAGTGGGAATATGATCAGTATATTACAGGAGTTATATTATATTATATTATATTATATTATATTAGGCTTTGGGGAAGTTACTAATGCTGTGGGACATAAGAGAGGTCTTAGGCAAATTAAGGTTGCAAATTAAGCCCCATGTTGTTTAATTTGTTTATTAATGATATTTTGGATAGCTTGAAGCATGTTTGTACTCACATGCCTATAATTAATAATATAGATATTCCTGGGTTACTTTATGCAGATGATTTTGTGGATGTTCAATTACAGTAATTGGCTTAAAATTAGCTATAAGTGAGATCGACAAGCACTGTGAAGAGTGGGGATGGTTTTTAAGAAGGGAAACAAACTGCATAAGGATGAGAAATGGTTTACGGCAGATAAAGAAATTCAGATGGTTAGTGAACTCTCATATCTGGGCATAAAGTTGAGTAGCAATGGAGGTTGTGTAAAACAGAAAAGAACTACAATGGTGAAGGGAAAAATGGCCAAGACAGCAATAAGAAAATAAGGATGCCAGTAATGAATTCAAGTGTTTTGAAAGGCTTTATTCTGCCTTGGTTCAATTGCGATGGATTTATGGAGGGAAAATTTGGGATACAGAGGAGAGATGGTGTAATATGGATTTAATACTAAGAAATTTTTGTAAGTTAATTTTGGGAGTTCCCAATAATACTGCAAATGCAGGAGCATTGATAGAGTTAGGAAAGGTAAGCGTCAGGTAATGATGGAAAAAGTATTGAAATATTTATTTAGGATGCAAGAGCTATTGGACACTGACATTGTGAAAATATGCCGGAAATATCAGGAAAAAACTTTGGGTATAGTAACTAATATACGATTGAATAAAATTAGATATTTTGGGGTTAAAGTTGGATATTTTAGAAGAGGTTGCTATAGGGAAATGAGATCTTCTAAAGAATAGAAAATATGGATAGACAAGTTTATTTGTCCAGATTAGGAAGAAAAGTTAACTAGCATATTATAAGGAATTAAAAGATGATCCAGAAAAGAAGAAGTATATTTTAATTTGCAAGAAAATTGAAAGAGAAGGGACAGCATAGTTTGGATTAGGTATTTGGAACTTAAGGGGAATGAGGGGAGATGTTGTTCCATCTGTGGGGAGAAGGAAGATGAAATTCATATTATCTTCCAATATAAAGCCACAAATTTTGGAGGGAAAGTTTAATTAGTAAGAAATAGTTAATGCAAAATATAGGAATTGTATTGAGAAAAATCTTTGAAGATTGTAAACAGATACCCAAATTAGGGGAGTTTTTATGGAAGGTAAAAATGAATTGGAAATGGTCCGTTCAAAGATGTATAACTTAGAAAATTTTAGATGATAAAAAATACCTATATGATTATGAAAAATATCATTCATCTGGGAATGGTTGGGAGTGAAATTATATTAAGCTCATTGAATTATTGAGCTTGGAAATTACTGCTCTAGAAAGTGAATAAATGTAGCAAAGTTGATATTTGAGAAATAAATAAATTGTAGGGATTGTAGTTAGCTGATAAAATAATTGGTGCAGATAGAGTATGAAATATTTTAGTGCCTCGGATGAGTTGGAACCTGGTCCCCTGGAATTCCAGTAAGTTGCTGCTGATGAACCAGGCACTGTGAATTGACACAATCAATGTGGAAATTTTTTACTTTGTTTAACTATCTAGAATTCAGGTAAAGATGTTACTATAAATGTATTATTGTATCAATAATTGTAAATGTGAAGGGTTACACCTAAAGAAGATGCAGGCCCCATTGTAGTTTGTATTTAAATTTTTCTTAGCACTTTATAAATTTCAAATTTGATTATAGTAGATGTTAAATAATTAGAAGAATTAGAAATTTGTACAGACTGTAGCTAGTTGATAAAATAATAGTATAGGTAAAGTAATAGAAATATTTTATTTTAATCCCTGGGTTGGGTTGGAGCCTAGTCCTTTGCTACTACTGATGAACCAGAGACTGGGGTCTAAAGCAATCAGAATGGAAATTTTGTACAATATTTAATTATTTAGAATTTAGATAATGAGTTAGCATAAAAGCATTATTATATTAAAATTTCTGCAATTGTGAGGGGGTACACCTAAAATGGTCTGGGCTGGATAGGTGGAGACACCTTGTAGTTTGTATTTTTCTTAGCACTTTAAATAAATTTCAACTTCAATTATAATATCTTAATATGCTACATTTTATGTATAACACAATGAAATATAAATGAACATAATTACATTATATATTATAATTATGTTCATTTAGACTGTGCAGATGATTTTAATAATTGAAAATTAAATATAGATCTGGAGGAAACTATTTGCAGATTGCAGAGCTCTGTTTTTACTAATAGAAAAAAAATCAAATCTGCCGACCTTTGTTATTTAAGTATCCATTTGAAACATACCGTTTCAATAATTTGAACCTCAAGGCTCAAAACTGTGATCTGTTAATTGTTGATTCAAAAACATATTCCGGTTACAAGAACTTCTCTCAGTAGTGCTCAATGGAATGAAGTGTGCAGTTGGAAATTTGATCTTGGTGGTCTGTTGTTACTGTAAGATGTCAAAATGCAAATTACAGTTCATTAAAAGGTCATGTGTTGAAGCTGAAGGTAAGGATCGGACATATGAAAAATTAGTGGTGAATAGTGATTGTGTTACAAACTTGAATGCCAGTACCAGTATAGTGGCAATAAGAATGAAGCAGAAACATCATTAGGAAGAGGAACTGTATCTAATGATTGCAATGAACTTGAATTTTGTGAACCATTTTTGCACCATGATACTAATTATAGAGCCCTGACTAATCCATGGGTTCCTACCAAAAGTTACAACTTTCTGGTAACTTTAGAAGCCAGACATTGAAGAGTTTCCAGAATTCCTGGTTAGACACTTTCCTTGGCTTATTTATAGTAAAAAGGATAGTGTACCCCCATTCCTAATGCCTTGATTGCCATGATTTTCGAAAATTACTTTTACCAATTAAAGAAATCTACCAAGCTTAGTTGAGAATAAACAAAACTTGCGGTCACTAGAGTGATTTTTCAATTTTTTTTAAAAAAATTTAGCTTTAGTTTAACTCCTATCCCCCAAGGTGTAATTTTGCTGGTTAATGATCTGCATGAATTGTTTTAAATGATTATATGCCGAGTTTCATGGAGAAAAAGCAAAAAATGCAACCATTAGAGTAATAACACACACATATATTTATAGATACTTTTTTTTTAAATTGTTGATGTCTAGTAAGTATGATCAATGCAGATTTGGATTAATTATTAAACAACATTTCCATGGGTACAACTGCAATTGCTTATATTCCTTTAGAATTTGCTAAAAAAAAAAAAAAAAAGAAATAGATATTTCATGGGTCTGAGTGCAATATCTTCATTCCTTCAGAATTCGCTAACAACAAATAAAGCCGCATCATACAGTCCAGGTTGGAAATACAGAAATAGTTTTACAATGGATGCAAGCTAAGTAGGATTAAATGGGAATGAGATTGCTGACACTTACACAAAACAAAAAAAAAAAAAAAAAAAAAAAAAATGAAACTCATAAAGATTAACAACTGAACAAGAACAACAAAATATCAACAAAAAAAAAAAAACTTAAAGGAAAATCTTTGAAGATAGATCTAACACTTTCAAACATCTTTTATTAAAACCAAGGAAAATTGGAATTACCCAATTCTACTTAATTGTTGGTCATTCCTGTTAGAACATCTTTTCAGGATGAAATTATTCAAGGACAGTCACTGCCTACTGTGTAAGAACATGAATACTATACTAAACAAAGAACATATACTAAAATGCAGCCAACTTGATATCAACAAACAAATGAAAAATAATTTGGAAGCTAAGTAAAAAATGATAAATATTAACATCCCCAATGGCTACTACCAGATTTTGCTTTAACTGCAAACTGCTAAAGATAATTTAATATGTGCACCCATAATAACAGAATTACAGAGTAAAAAAGTGTATTCCTAAACTGGCATTTGCCATAATATAAAATACACCAAATAGAGAAGTACTTTTATTCTATGATTCTTTTACCAAATGCTCATTGCTGTTAAAACAAAGTTATCAGGTTGTCTCACAGAAAATGTTAGTTTGTAGGCTTGGTGTTTATAAGATGTAGCTAATTTTGTTTGGCAATATTATTTACAGGATGTATTGTGTATGTTGTAAGCATGTGTCAGTGATCAATTTTGAATACACAATCATAAAATGGAGGTAACAAAGTTTGAGATTACAGTTCTTCTAAAGCTCTACTGGAAACAAGATTACAAAGTGGTAAAATGTTCCTGGAAGACATAATTTATAGAATATAAAGTATGTACACAGTTTTGGAAGAAAGTCTGCAAAAAAGTACCCATATGTTGTCAGAACAACTTGATTCATCAACATACATTGCTACATTAAGACATTTTCCTCTAACAGAAGGACAATACAAGACCCCATAACTCTTGAACAATCATGAGAACAATCCAGGAATTGGAAGGGATCAAACTGCTGCGTCCAGAATATAGTCCTGATCTGTGCCTTTAGATTATTGCATATTTTGATCCATAGGTAAAAGAAAGTTTGAAAACATTGAAGCCATGAAAGTGAGTACTATTAACTTCTTCACATCAAAATCCAGAAACAAGTATTGTCGCAGGATAAGAAACCTCACTCAAAGATGGTTCGAGCCTACATAATCTAATGGTCTTTACTTTTAAGATTAGTTTAATTTCTTGTCAGATCATATTTAAAATAAAGTTCAGATTAAAAACTAACATTATTTATGAGACAGTATCTATATAATTTAACAAACAAGAAAATAAATTTTTTATCAAAAGAATGCAATAAGAACTAAAATCTATGTATTATCCCAATTATTTTCTTAAAAAATATGATACATCTTCATATGTCATAATACTTATAATTATATTAGATTCAAATGTAAAGCATAAATTAAAACAGAAATAAATAAAGTGTGTTTATATAACTATTAAGGATAACTGAATCTTAAGAGGAGAGTTTATTTCACAATTTTTCTACCTTTGAACAACTTGTCTGTGAAGATCTTCCCAATTTTCTTTATCCTCATTAGTTCCTACAGCTGGATTTAGATCACGAAGTCTAACTCCAGCCACATTCACACCAGACCATACAGCAACTGTGAAAACAATTATACACTTATACATTTGATAAATAATAAAAGATATTTTGTAACTTTCATCATAAATAATTCCTTATACAGTATTAAATAATCTTATAATTATGTGTTTTTGTTTCTAAGTTATTAATAAGAAGGGAAAATGTGCTTCCCAAATTTTTTCAATTTCAAAGAATACAATTTGCATTTCTAAGTTAAAATAAAATTGGTATGATTTTAGTATAACTTGAGTACCCGTGATTTCCTATTTATTTTTATTGTTATGGAGTACTATCACAAATTGCCATAAATCAAAAGTGCACATAGAATTCAACCAACATACCACTAGTATCACCATGCTCTCCAATAATCCAGCCATGACATGTTGCAGGGGATAAGTTCAATCGCTGACTCATCAGAAACCGAAATCTTGAGGAATCTAGATTTGTACCAGATCCAATTACACGATTCTTTGGAAGGCCACTCATTTTCCAAGCCACATATGTCAAGATGTCCACTGGAAATAAACGTGTCATAATCCACATATGAGTGTATTCCAATCAACCACAATTTAGCAAACTGACAACATGAGAAATGTATCATTCTGCCATTGTGAATATTACTGCTGCCTACCCATATAGAATGTGTGCTTAATGCAGCTAATAGAGTACCTTTAAACCAAATATAAAATTATGAAATTTGTAAACACAATTCTTATCTTTATTCAGTGGAATATATTTTAAAAATTTAAAAATATGCAAGTTTTAGACAAATATTTATTTTAACCATTTTATCACATCATCAAAACAACTGGAAATCTGGCAAATGAAGCATATTTTTCTACCTAAAAATGTCTAACAATGAATAGAAATATCATGTCCGATGTAACCTCTATCCATTCTGCCCAGAATATCAGGAGCAATTTTTTAATAAGTATAAAAAAAATTGCAAATAAGAGCTACATTTTTGTATGTGTAGTACATTTATAACACATACTCCTAAATTTTTAGATAAAATTGTGGCTTTTGTTTGCAATAGTTTTTCTACAAGATGATTTATATAAAATAAAAAAATATGAACACTCTCTATGACAATGTGAAACTTCTTGGCATGATAATTGACAAGTATCTATCCTGGAATCCTCACATAGATTTTATATGTAGTAAGTTATCATGCATTGTATTCCTATTAGCAAACATTAAAAGGCTGTCCCTAAAGATTTTGTTCGTATGGCTTCCTTTTCCTTCTTTCAAAGCATTTTTAGGTTATGGAGTAGTAATCCAAGGATAGCAGAAGTGCTAAAAATTAAAAAAAAAATTATTAGAATATTAACAAACTCTATGAAAAATGAACAATGTAAGCCACTATTTGTAGATCTAGAAATTCTTCAAGTTATTACTTTATATATTTATGATGTTTTGGTATATATTAAAGAGAATTTGCAAATTTATAATGTAAGGGTGAAATATACACATATAACATATGTAACAGGAGCAGAGTAGATATGCCATATCACGGATTGCAGAAGACCTCTGGATATTACAAAATAACAGGAATAAAACTTTTCAATTCACTTCCTTTAGAAATAAGTGCTGTAAATATTCAGCTACTCAAAGAGAGAGTATATAAATGGTTAATTAAACATCCTTTCTACAACATACAAGAATATGAAGTAGAAAATAAGAGTAATATGAAATAATAACAAAAAAAAGTTATAATGTATATAATGTAAATAAGCTGTGACTCTTCATCCATAGACTTTAAGCCTTTTCTTCCTTTTTTGCTTTTGGCAAAGTCTAATGTAATTACCAAATGGTGAATAAACTATTATTATTATTATTATTATTATTATTATTATTATTATTATTATTATTATTATTATGGTTTTTAAATTAGTCCTTCATTTGTTTGATAGTAGCTATGAAAATGCAACTACTTTCTAAATGTAAATTATTTCTGGTAAAATTGTATATTATCACAGCAGATGCTAAAAATTATCTTCTCCTTACTGTAGACATATCCATATCCGTTACTCCATTTTGCTAGCACTTTACTGCCTGATTAGTATCATTGGTTCTGGTGAATATGTTGATTTCCAAATTATTCTTGCTGATTTTAATAAGATCAATATTTAAGGTAATATCACAATTGGTATCTTTTGACATACAGTGATCTGAGCAGCCATATATTTTTAAATCAGTCAGTCATCAAAGGAACTTCTGACTAAGGTAACACACTTGACTGTTATAACTTGCACCGTCTTGTTGAAAATAGCCTTCTGTGAATTCAGTGTTATTCAATTGTTGAATAAAGTTTTCAAAAATATATTTGTAACTTTCTGAATTCACTGTGTATGGAAAGAAAGAAAGAAAGAAAGGAAGAAAGAAAGAAAGAAAGAAAGAAAGAAAGAAAGAAAGAAAGAAAAAAAGACATTCTTATATACAAGTTATTATTTTATTAAGACTTGTCCAACATCAATTGTACTACTATGTACTAAAGAGTTGAACTATATTAATAAACTGCTAATACTTAAGGTACAAACAAAATGGATCCAGTATTGAGATTGCACACCCAACTCCAATCTTCTGGTGGTTACAGTGCCAATTCATGACTAATTTTGGAACCATGCATGATTTAAATAAAATATTATGGGAATTCACATTTGAAGATAGGTGGAACCATGGCTCATGTGTAAATTATGACGTTCTGAATGTCACATTTGCACACAATGAAAGACAAGAAGCATGTACCAATTAAGAGTTCATTTCTCCTTAAATGGTTCCTACAGAATCTGAAGAACACTATTCCTGTATGGCCTCAATTTTGTTACCTTTGTCACTTTGTAATAGGATAACCCTTGCTTCTTAAGACAATTGGCATAAATAAACAAATTGCTGCAGGCAAACTCTGATGTCTTCCACCTCATTTACTATGAAAGAAGTGAATGCTTACTAGTCTCACTCAACAAAGATCCTGTTGTTTCCAACTTTTTTGCTAGTTTTTTTTAATAGTGTTTAACGCCCATTTTTTACTACTGAGGCACCACAGGCAGTGAACACGATGACACATGAGATGAAATGATAATTTGGAAAAGAATTTTTTTTAGAAAGGAAGCGTTCCAGGCCTAAGTTTAGGGTATCTCCCTGGAATTTTCCATTTATGAAGACAGGCAAACCTGGAAAAAACCTAAGTCAAAGAGGATGGTCCTGGCGGAATTCAAACCCCAGCCTTCATGCTCATGAGTTCGCATCTTAATGACCTCGGCCACCCATGGAAGTCTTCCCCCCTCTAGTGAATGCATGCTGTATTTCTATTGGGAAGCATGCACACACTGTACACTCTCTGGAATGCCCTTTGCGTGGCAATAGTTAAGTTCAGTAACCAATAATTTTTCAGGAAAAACGCATGTTGAGATAGCATACTCTACCTCCAAGGGTGGCTGAGATCGCTGAGACATGGACTCATGAGTGGGAGGTCTGGTCAGGAGTATGATTCTCACCAGAATTATTCTCCCCAATTGACGTTTTTTCCAGGTTTTTCTCAGTCCTTACAAATGGCAAATGCTCGGAAAGTACCCTAAACTTAGACGTGGAATGCTTCCTTCCTTATAAAAAATTTCCATTTTATCATTTCATCTTGTGCATCATCAGTGTCCACTGCCTGTGATGCATAAGCAGTGAAAACAGTCATTAAACACAACAAAAAAAGCCTTTACTAAAGACAACAAAAACAAAAGGGAAGGAAAACGAAAATCCCTGATGGTGGTAACCATAGGACCGGAACCTAGGGTCTTAAGTCCTGCGAACCCCCCTAGAAAATTTGTGGGGGGGGGGGGCTGAGTCACCCAATTATTCAAGTTAATTTTAGCTTATACATTTTATATTATTTAAAACAAATTACTACTATTGTTTACCATTAACATATTATTATGATGATCATTGTCTATGTTACCATTAGCATATTATTGTGATGATCATTGTGTTTAAAATTGCCCATTGTCTCTCTGTTAGCTCTCTTCCTTACTTTTCAGTCTCTTAGCATAAGAAACCTACAGCATTTAACTTATTGCTTATTTTAAACATAAATATAGCAACAAGTATAATTTAAACAGAAAAAAACAATATTGGCCTATGTGTATGCCTCATTACACAGAAGGGACAAAATCAATTGAGTACTCTGTGGTAAAAATAGACATTAAACACTATTAAAAATCAACATGAAAGTGTACAATTTTAACCTATTAATGATGTCTTTATATGTGCATGAAAATGATCTAAAACAAAAATTTGAATGAGTAGCAAATTTCAACACATATACCAACTATAAAAACTTTTGAAAATCTATGTGCGATAAATTTTCCAACATTGTTACACATGTAAATGCAGCTTTCTGTAAAATTTGTGAAGCAGCGTATGGAAAAAGTTTATATTTTATATTTAGACAACATTTATCAAAAAATAAGTTAGTTTTGATGAAACTGGTTTATATAATTAGAATAAAGTTCTGAAAACATGTAGAAAACACAAAAATTCAAATTTTCATCAACTATTAGTCAATTGTTTGTAATTAATCAACAGGAGCAATTATAAACATTAGTCAGCATTACCCAACATCATTTTCTCTCACTTTAATCATTTATTAACTCAAAGTACAGATATCTTTGTCGAAGTTGAAAAAAAAAAGTTAATTCTTCAGTTATTTTAGATAAAATTAATTTATTCAGTTAATGACATTAGGCATCAAAACTATTATGTGCCTAAAATTAATATTTAATCTAATTTTAATCTATACTTAGAAAAAGTGAAGCTTAACGAAATTAAGTTTCAAAGGTCTAATAATATGAATTAGTTGATTTATATATCAATTATTATAATGTGTTTTGTTGTATAGATCTAATAATTGGCAATTTCAGTTTTCAGTTACTAAAGCTCCCCATTGTTTTCTTTGCATCAGTTACCCTGGTAGCAACATCACTTGAATACCTTGCAAAACTTATAAGACCATATACCCACAGTTCCCATATTGGTTAAACAAACCTCCATTATAAAATGGCAAATGATCCAATGTATACAAGTTATGCTATTTAAAAGCCACTGTTTTATGGAATCACCATGTATTTCAGTCATCATATAAATTATCACAGCATGATGAAACACAAAATAATTTTTATATTCATAGAATTTAACATACTATATTACCTGGGTTGCTTACTATAAGGAGTGTGGTGTTTGGGCTGTATTTAACTAGCTGTGGAATGATGCCCTTAAAAATATCTGTATTCCTCTGTACAAGGTCCAGTCTTGACTCTCCCTCTTTCTGTCTTGCACCTGCTGTCACAATGCAGAGCCTTGAATTGGCAGTTACTGCATAATCTACAAACATACAAGTGAACATTAATTAGCATTAAATATAAGACCAACTATGTGTTAAAAATAATACAGTGAAGAACCTGTATAGTCTTAATTAGCTAGTGAATAAACTTCATACTCTTATTCTCCACTAACATTACATTATTCAGAACATGTTTCACAGACATTGCTCACCTTATCATCTGTGAGTTGATTGGTTGATGGTTGGATGGGCTTGGTACTTTCTCAGGTGCATTTTATGAGTTTTTGGATTAATTCATCTTCTCTTTTGAAATTCATAATCTTATCCTTATACTTTTTATAAAAATTGTTTCCCATATTCTCAGTTCTCTATAAGTTTCAGTAAATTGATTTCCAATTCTATATCATGTTTATCTCTCGGAAATTGATGTGTAACTGCTAATTTTCCCATTTAATTGTACTTACTGTTTCTCCAGTGTTTTTAAACCTCATTCCAATGCTTCTTTTTGTTTTGCCAATATAAACTTTGTTCCATTCTGAGCAATTGATTCTATAGATTCCTGGTTTCTTCTCATTTGGAATTCCGCCATTATCACTGAAGTTGAGCAGATTATTTAGGCTGAATTTCACTGAAGATAAAGGATTTCCAAACTATCTGAGTATTTTCTGAAATTTTTGGTGGCTCAAGGATAAGTGAATTTCCTGTGATAGGTCATTTCTTTTCTTGCTGTCAATGTAATCTGTTTTAATCCCTTTTATTGTTTCAATTTTTTAATTTTTTTGTTCACGATTTCTTTTTGTATCTTTTGGTTTTTCCTGTTTGTTAATGTTGTAACCTGTTTTAATCCCTTTTATTGTTTCAATTTTTTATTTTTACAACTTCTTTTTGTATCTTTTGGTTTTTCCTGTTTGTATTATCTGTGAGTTTTCTTTATTGTACTCAAACCTATGCTAAGTTGTTAAGGACTGCATGTTTGTATGCTGTGGGAAGCCATTTGCTTTTATGCAATTGTCAGCATGCATATCCTTTCTGTATATTCCTAATTTCAAATAATTGCCCATTCTTATGATCTTTAAGTCAAGGAGAGGAATTATGTTGTCTTGTTGTGTTTCAGGTGTAAACTTAATTTCTCTATATAAAAGCTTCATAAGTACATTTAATTGAGTTAATTTCTCTATCTTGTATGTTTAACAACTTCAATGTGTCATGCAAGGGTTTCTTATTAACCACTTCTTATTAATATGATAAGGCTAAGAACTTCCAGATCCCAACAGAAAACAAATTAATTCAAATATTCATTATACTATCAACGAATCTGGCAATCAACTCACAGATGCTGTTGGGGGAAATAGTTTGTGAAGCATGTTTTGAATATTGCAGTCATAAGTGGAGCATACAGTATTAAATCTACCCCCAACTAATTAAGAATATTAATTAATATCTTTCAAGAAAAATCATACATAAAAATTACAATAAAATTAACATCTGCATAAATAATATCTTGACAGCAGCTTAATAATATACCAGATATTAGTATAGGTACTCTATTTACAAACATTTAAATATATTTTACAATTTACTAAAAGGTCAGCTATGAAATCAGTTATTACATGGTTGTACCCATCTAACCTAATTATTTGTAACTACCTTGACTATGGAAGTTTTAGAATTAATATATAATTATCTACCAAAGCAACAAAGTCATTATAATAGTCACAAAGTAGCAGAACCAATAATAAACTTCGTTTATCTGTTGTTAGTTTTAACAGTTTGCCACATTTATACAGGGCTTTCATATAAAAACTATCCTGAACATGCAGTGTTTGATTCTCAGTGACAACGCAGGGCATGTCATGCTGCTTGGCGCCCATTGGATTCAAAACACTATGAGTGTGGAATAGCTTTTACGTGGAAGCTCTGTATATGATGAAATTGAGTGCATCTATGGAAAAGAAGTGGAACTTTAATACTTGTTAAGTGCTAATATATTCCAGAAAAATACTGATATAATAGAACGTCAATTATCAGAAATGTCAATTATCCAAACCCACATTATGTCATTTGGAATTTTAATTTTACTATAGTTTAAAAATACAATAGATAGATTTTTTATTTGTCTCTTTATAACAGATGGAGAAAAAACTCAACTGTCAGGAAATTTATGAGATTTTAACAGACTACAAGACTTAAAACTATCCTTTTCCAAAATTCCCAATGCAAGTTCCTTGTTACTGTCAACCAACTGACTCTAGTAAACCTGGTCAGTACCATCATATATAGCTTAACAGCTCTTTTCTTATACTAAGTTAGCATAATGCATCAAGTCCTCATTTCTGTTAACACCCAAGCTGTTGCAATTTGCCTCATGATTTCAATAAAAGTAAACAAAAATTTCAACTTCAGAAAGGTAGTTGAAGTGTAGTATCATGTAGTTTTCCATTATGTTTTGTGGAGTGTGCTGCCATAAACTATGAGATATGGGATCTTCCATTATACAAAATCATGTTTCAACAATAAATATAAAATTACAGTTTTTAAATAATCTAGAAAAAGGATATAGTAAGACAATTGTTTATTTCTGATTTAAAATAAAATCAAGACAACATTTTAAAATTTGCATTCAAACTTGCCTTCAAAGATTTTCAAGAAAACTTTTATCATATATTTGAATGGTAACATCACCTTACAGAAACCTGTATGTTTTATGCTATAATTTCTATATTCAATTATCAAAATGAACTGTAGTATTCCAAAATTGCCAAAAAGTTACAACCTACAAAATAAATAAGTATTACAATTATGGAAAACTATGGTATTTTGTCCAGTTTTAAAATGTACTGTTGTTGAATATTTTCTTTTCATTTCTGTATTGCTACAGAAAGGATGTGTAGTGCAAAGAAAGGAATATAAAACATTTTAAATGGAAAGTTAGTAGGAATTTGTTTGTATCCTTTCCTGAAAAATTTGCATGTTACAACTTTCTTGCACATAGGTATTAATTTTTCATCCCCATCTATAGGAAAATGTTGATTTATAAAATTGCTTAATTTACTTGATTATATTTATTGTATCTCTCTACTTCTTGATGGTTTTTGTTTATAGGATTCATCCATTTCACTCAGATCCTCCTCAATTTGGTCATATGCGTACATACATACTGTAGTTCATTACAATGTGCCATAGAGAGTTTTACAACAAGAGAATGCAAAATTTATAGGAAGTGTTTTAAGTCTCTATTCATATTGAACTTTAATATATAAATGTAAAAGACATTTGCTATTTGCATTTGAACTACAAGGACTTCTTAATAGTACAAGTAAATAAAAGTATATGGTTCAAAAAAATTGTATTTTCTAACTTATGTGAAATGAAAATTTACCAAATGTAGTATGTCCATGATCCTTGAGCCAACCAGTAGCACATAAACAGAATTTTTTGACCAATTTAAAAATAGTTTTGTGCCATGATCTGTTGAACGTTTCATTCAATATATATCATATAGTACAAAGTAACTCAAATTTGGATAGCAAGGCAGTTAAGGTGACATCTTATTGTTTGCTATGAAAAATATTTACCTTTAATTTTTCATTGTCAAATATCAGGGTAACATCTTTTATTCGTTAGTATCAAGATAAAATTTAACATTCATACTGTAAATTTTACTACTCATTCAAAGAATTGCATTTCTGTATAAAAATATGAATAGGTACTCATTATGAAATGGAAATAATACTTTAAAAATGTCTATTTTTTAAATTTGAATATGATGGTAAATTTTTTTAATGACATATAATTTATTAATTTAAAAAAATTCATTCTTAAGTAATAATAATTAATCCCTGGGAGTTCTGTATTCTAACCAGCATGCTTTTATCTTACCTGTACTAGCATTTACTTTAGCATGTTTCATGAATGTCAGTCCATGTTGAAGATCCATCATTTCCCCTTTCAGTTTATCAGCAACCACATCTACCAATATCAGTTCACTTGCCACATGCTGAAATTAGATTTATGTATTTTCAGTTTCCTTGGTTAAAACAAAAATTTAACACTCCTGTCATAGACATAATAGATTTCTTATTGCTGTCGATTAAATGAGTAGGAACCTATTCCTTCCCACATAATATATAACATGCTATTCACTGGTAAAACAATCAGCAAAAATAGAGCATTTAGTTTCTAATGTCAAAAATCTAAAAAAGTGGAAATTCATATTTCTGAAAAAAACATGTTTGAGTTTGGGGAGGGGTTTGTTTTATTCAATTTATTTACAGACGCTCATTAACACCTCAGGTCATCAGCATCCCATTCAAATCAGGGGGTGAAAAGGCCAACAAATTTTGTTCAGCGGTCTTTTTTTTTTCAGGCTTCAGATTCTTTATCATGCAATAAATGTATGACACGGGACCCACGGTATTTACTTCCCTTCCAAAGGAAGGGAATGTTTTGGATTTTTACACCCAAAAAAAATCCATCGGTCCTGGCTGGGAATGAACCTGCGATCTTGGGTTTAGGAAGCAAATATGGTTACTGGGAGGGGGTGGAATGAATAGTGCTTAATGTCCATTTTTGCTACAGAGATACCACAGCCAATGGACACTGATGATACACGAGATGAAATGATATATTGGGAAAGGATTTATTTTTAAGGAAGGAATCGTTCCAGGCCTAAGTTCCCAGCATTTGCCATTTATGAGGACTGAGGAAAACCTGGAAAAAACCTCAGTCAGGGAGGACGGTCCTGGCGGGATTCGAACCCCAGACCTACCGCTCACGAGTACGTGCCTTAACGACCTCGGCCACCTGTGGCATCGGGGGGGGGGGGAGGTGGAAGACACATGCATACACCTTCACATCTTTCATTACTTTAATTTTATTTCACTTTACAATAAACTTTACTATTTGAAATCCATGAAATGATTTTTCAGATGAATAATCTGAACCCTAACTGAACCTGCACACGTTTTCTTACATTGCAAGATTTAAAACAGGAAAGAGAAGGCAGTGTCATGTATTACTTTCCACCTAATACTGCTGAGCATTGCTTTTCCTATATTAGGGGCTATAAAACATCCACTTCATAACATTGTCAAATGAAACCACAATGCAAAAGTATGACATGATGTAAAAGATTATAGAAAATTTAAATTTGCCTCTTACCTGTGTAAGGATACTGAATGCACATGCCATACCAACTTGTCCAACTCCAACAACTGTCACCTTATTTCCAGACCATGTAACTGGCTCTGCGACTTTTGAAAATAACTTATCCACTACAGCAGTCATCTTCACTCTTAAACAAGATTTCATATGCTCATTTTTACATTCTAGTATTTTATTCCTTATGTTTTAAAATATATTGAACCAAAATAAATTTTCTGCCCAATACATTATTTACTTCTATTCAGTGCACAAAATGTAATTTTCTATGCTCATTATGAGGATTCTAGGGTACTGATATTTTTCTTCAAAATATTACTTCTTCATTCTTTATTATGCTTCAGTTTTAAAGGTAAATTGGATTAAAGATGGATTTTTTTTGGGGGGGGGGGAGTATTTATGGATACTCTTTAACACCTCAGGCCGTCAGTGTCCCATTCTAATCATGGCATGAAATGGCAGAAATTTTGCTCAGAGGCCTGTTCTTTCAGACTTGAGGTTCTTTATCATGCCATAAATGTACGACATAGGACCCATGGCTTTACTTTCCTTCTGAAGGAACCCATGTTTAGGATTTTTATGCCTGAAAAAAATTCATCAGTCCTGGCAGGGATTGAACCAGCGATCTTGGGTTTAGGAGGCAAGTATGGTTACCACTACATCACCATCACTGACAAAGAATAATGATGATTCTGCTTCTACTTTGTTTAATGGCTTATTTAGTTACTTTTTGTGGTCCTTGTTCTAGAACCTGACTATTTTCTCCTTTTACAAACTTTCATTTTCTTTTGATTGAAGGCTAGGGCTGTTTGAACATGTCTGACACTTAAAAATCTATTTTACATTGTATTTTAACTACCTTAAGTTAAATTGATATCTCCATGTATAATGAAGCACATAATTTTGAAAAAATAGAAGTTTTTAAATACTTCTGAATTCACACACCAAAACCTTCCCCTTCTTCCTCCTCCAGCAAATGTTACTAAAATGGATTAGGCAAATTTTAGCAATGGGTACCTCTCTGTTGATAAAATTGCCCAACAAAGTCTTATAATGAAATGTATAGACAATACTAAAAATTCTAACACAAGGATATAAAAATGGTCTATAATTAATTTAAAATACAATTTTTTGCAGACACATAAAGGGAGCTAAAAAAGTACTCTGAAAACTAACATTGATGTATGTTATCATACTTTATCAACTTTAATATATATTTAGATTATGCAATTATTAATAAGAAGTAGTGTTTTATATAAGCAAAATTTTAAAATCATAAAGTTTGTCTTTGAAATGAAAGAATACATAATTCAATTAGCTTTTTTCATGCACATATTTGGTATTTTATAGAATTTTGAATGTTTTCACTAATTTATTTGGAGAAACAAATAGAAAAAATACAAATGATATCTGGTGCATGCAAAATAACCACTTTCTAAATGCCTAAATTAATTCATTACTGCAAAATAACTAAAACACCGGCAATATTTAAGGAACCTTAATAAATTTCATATTGCTAAAGCATGTACTAGCTATACAAATAAAATCCATTAACTTTCTTTCTTAATATTTAAATTGTTTTAAAAGTTCAACAGAAGGTAATTATTATTATTGAAAGATAAATTAAATAGATTTCAATATTGCCCTCTTTCATCTTTGTACTCTCATCAACTATATTTTTATTTTTTTCTTAAAATTAAAGATTTATTAAATAAAAATAAAAAATGGAAAGAAATATAGAAAAAATACCGGAAAGAAAGGAAAGGAAAAAAGGGACATTAATATTATGGCAAGAATTTTATCTATCAGCATTTTGCCTTTACATCCCATTTTGCAGTCAATTTTGTACTGTACCATAATTTTAAAAATTATTAAGGCTTATAATTTAATAATAGCATTAAAATGCCAAAAGTTACTTTTAAGAATATTTAATTTGTTTACTGGAACAAAAAAAAAAATATTTATGTACATACATACTGATGTAAGCACATACACACACTATATAAACAATTCTATTGATATATAAAAACGAAATCTTTGTTTTTGCCAAAAATTTAGCAAATTCTGAGCAACAATTAAAAAAATTGCATGTTATATTCACATCTGTAATATGATTTTAAAGGCAATATATTCTTTTATACATATTTATATATATTTCCATTCCTATGTAGCATTTCTGATACAAAAAATACAAACGTTTAACATCTGATTGCCCAATATGTCTAGATAATGTAAAATTAAGAATTTTAAAACATTTACAGTTTCTTGAAATAATATTGAATGTTTACTGCTTTTCCTATTCTGCATAACTTTTGAATTAATTAATTTATTTAATTCTAAAATAACACTACATTTGCTAATAAAATGATTAATAGGGCGCTGTGCACCTTCCCCCCCCCGGGATTTTGTTTCCTTGCATGATGTTTTCAAAATTTAAATATTATAAAGCACCATGTGACAATGCAGCGATTAAAAGGAGATTAACATTTTAACCGCTGCTAACTCATCTATTAATCATTCCTCTATAGCAACTATAACTGAGCGCCCCAACTAAAAGCATCCTAATCCGCTTGTTTATAACATTTTCTTACTTATATTAACGGGTTTACATTTTATTTGTGCAGAAAACTTCACGAAAAAGTATAAATCCACTGTGTTCGACTTTACGAGCCAGAATGACATTAATGCAAACATGTGACAGGAGTAGTTAACTGGCAAAATATGCCGCCCTAGAATCATTAATTGCATCACTATTTTAAATTAAACCACAAATTATTTTTATTTTAAGACAAATCCTATGCGTCAATATTCACAAAGGTGTTCGTTACTTACCTGGATTTGACTGTAAAAATACAAGAAACGATTTATACTGGAACACTGACATGCACACACTTCCAAGATCAGCGCGTTTGTGTGCTGGTTATACACTGACAAATCGGAAACGCCTCTCTCCAAGGTGACCTCGACAAAAACTAGTCAGTGCAACGTGTACTTAGTCATTCGTTAAAGCTATGTACCTAAATGTAAACTAAATGTACCAAGATAAGCATTGTATATTTTATTTACCCTAGGTGGTATTTGCTTTATATATGGGTACCCCATATGATACTACAAAACTAAATAACATGTATATTAAAGATTGGCTTGATTAGATTCACCGCGCATGCGGTGTTTTCCCAGTTACAACGTGATGGCGAGCGCGAATTTATAAGCGAAAACATTGGCACACCCACTTTAACGAGAATCTTGCGTAAGGAAGTCACTGTCCGACGACATGGCAGCTGCTGATGCAAAAAATGATGAAAAGTTGGCAATCACATATTTTTGCGATATGCTGGCTTTTAGGGTGTAGAACGGGGTTACTATATTGGTAGATTTTATGAATATACCTTATACGTCCAAATTGCTCTTGCATGATGATTTATGGTACTTATGGTACTTATCTGAAAGAGTTTCCACAATATTTCATTAATCTGTGAGATTAATGAATGTTTTTATTTCATTTCAGATCAAACTTCTTAAATCATGAGATCTGAAATTTTGTTGGTGTTACCTGACTGCTTTTATTGCCATCAATAAGTCCCAACGATTCAGTTATTTCTTTACACATGAATCTGAGTTTAGACAATACCACTACGGGTCGACGAGGTAGTTAAGGCGTGAAAACGTGGGCAGCAGGTCTGGGTTTGATTCCCTCCAGAACCGTTCTCCCCGACTGAGTTTTTTTTTTATAGCCCTCATTAATGGCAAATGCCGGGGAGGTACCCCAAACTTAGGCCTGGAACCGCTTGCAATATCTCAGTAGTTCCAACGGGCATTTATTAAAAAAAAAAAAAAAAAAAAAAAAAAAAAAGGGCTCCTCTTTCCACAGCTACTAGTATTCTTCTCTAAGTACTTATTTTTTCTATGAAGCTGAGATGGTGAATAGTACATGCACTTCTTAGTTTTCCGCCAAATAAGTGCTGCCAATGACACTTAAGAAGATAAAAATATATAGTAAATCACGGAGGGCGGAGAAACCCACTACTTCATTTGATTTTAAGTCCGACATTTCAAGGTTTACGCATATATATAATATAAAAGAAAAATAAAAATAAAGTAACACTATTAACAATGTAACAAATTAACAGTAATTATAACAGCAGAAAAGGATAAAACACTAACAAAAAGTCACACTTGAGATCGCTATATTTCGGACTCTTGGAGTCCTATGACAAGAAGACAAGTAATCTTTGTCTTCTTGTCTTCTTGCCATAGAAGGACTCCACGAGTCCGAAATATAGCAATCTCAAATGTGACTTTTTGTTAGTATTTTATCCTTTTCTGCTGTTATAATTACTGCTAATATATATATTACTATTATTACTAAGAAGCACTAGTTAAATGTAATGATGCCCAAAACATTAAATAGAAAAATATCGCGTGTGCTTATTTCCCTAATATTTAGGCGACTTCTAAAAGACGTTACCTACGAGGCATGCACAACCATCTTTCGTAAAAGCCACGAACTATTATCATCTGTTTGGAACAGTCTTATATTTACACACGTAGAGATAAGTGTTATCTAATGTCTTTAAACCAGTTGATTTCCTGTGCTGAGCAAAAGCATTTTCTTAGTTGGTGAGTTTGTTACCACTGTGAATGTTGAAAGTTGGATAGAGCATTCTATTATTTGCCTCCCCCCCCAAAAGACATAAATCAGCTAAAGCGGCAGCGCATGATGCTGAATTTCAGGTCTAGAATGCTAGAAAAATGACAAATTGAGAATTTACTTACATTAATTATTGTCATAGAATCGGTTGCGTGAGAGACTTTGGTTGACAAAAATAGCTGCCAGGCCTTTAGGAAGCATTAATGCCGTGCTACATTAACCTACCTAGCTGATCACTCTGTATAATGGTGATACTGCCGACAAATTCTTAGCTACTACCCACTGAAAACAGAGAGGCGGGAAATAAAAGAAGATGGAAAAAGTTCATCCATTAAAACAAGTTCTACTGACTTTTATCGAGTAATGCGTATATTTAAGAAATGTAATAAAAGTACGTTCGAGCTTAAATTACATTGGGAAAATGGTTTAATAGCATGTGCTAATGCTAGAATTCTGGGTTCAGTTCTTGGTGCTGTACGGGAATTTTTTCTGACTAGGAATGTTACCGAATGAATTGACTCAGGCGGTAACACTTGGAACTCGCATTCAATAGGTCCTTGGTTCAAATTTCTTAGGGCCGACCAACCTGACCTAGAGTTATTTTTCGTGGTCGCCTTGGTTAATTCTGGGATGGATACTTTCCATGAATTTTCCCCTCTTCCATTTCATTCCGTAGTTTTGTTACAAGGTTGAAAGAGCCAGAACAAGGTGGGCGGCGCGATGTGACGGTGGCTTGTGCCAGTAAAGTTTTTTTTCCAGGCTTCTGGATTGGAAGCGAACCTTTTGAGAGTCTCGCACTCCTTGGGGGGGGGGGGTTACCTCCACCGGCGTCGCGGTGTACCATCTAGAAACAATATTTGGGACTCCGCCTATTTCCGCGCAGTCATCACCGCCCGTGTCTCCCTCACCTCATCCCTTCCTCCCTGAGTTGCGTAGACACAAACATCCAGCTGTGAGCTATGCTGAAGTTCCGAAGTATTCTTCTCCGCCCCATACAATCCAATTTAATCCAACTAGGAATGTTGATGGTTACAGTTTATGTACATAATCGACGTCTTAAAGTAGTCGTGTCTTTCAGGTGTCTCATCCTTAAAGGTCGACCATGCCGCAGCGGGAAATTTCGAGTGATCTTAACGTTGTGGTCCGAAAGTTGCATCCTAATAATGAAGTTACTCTTTAAAAATACGCGATTTGCTATTATTAGAAGTTTGTAGTAAAAAAAATTGGGTTAACTTGTAATAAAACGCCCCAAAGCTCCCCGTGTAGCATGTGGTGCCATGTGTCGGAATGGCGCATGAATTTTATGTAAAAAATTAGTATTTTTAGAATGCTAGGAAAGGAACATGTAATGTGTATTCAAACTTAAACATATTGAAGTTAAAGATTTAAGCAAATATTTCTTTTTTACTCCGCGCCTATTACTGCTAAAATTTTAAAATTATGTTTAACACATGGAAGGAACATAACCAACTAAGCAATCTTAGTAAATCACTATTGCTGTCTTTTACCGTAAGTGTCTTTCATATTTCAACTGGGAATTGGTTGTTGGACTGGATTTCGGTGTAAAAGGTGTGACTTTCCCTAATATAGGAACCGCAGTGGGAGAACGAAAAGCTTTTGTAATCTCCCCTCACGTAGAGAATTGTCCCCTAAGTTGAAATATGGTTACTGGTGCACGAGATGCGTTTTTGTTTCGCCCCTATCCAACTTGCTGCACACCGCCACGGGTGGCCGAGGTCGTTAAGGCATGGACTCGTGAGCGGAGGTCTGCGGTTCGAATCCCGCCAGGACCGTCCTCCCTGACTGGGGTTTTTTCCAGGTTTTCCTCAGTCTTCATAACTGGCAAATGCCGGGGAGGTACCTAAACTTAGGCCTGGAACGATTCCTTCCTTAAAAAAAAAAATCCTTTCCCAATATATCATTTCATTTCATGTATCATCAGTGTCCACCGCCTGTGGTGCCTCAGTAGTAAAATCGGGCGTTAAACACTACTCAAACAACTTGCTGCACAATCTTCCCCTAAATGCTACCAGTGAACTGTAAGCAATATGAGAGGAATTACACAGAATATATCCTGCCTAAAAGTTTGTGCCAATGGTGTCTGCCATTAATCAACGAACACAGAAAATATATTTGAAACCTGTCAACAGTTAAGCGGCTAAGAGGCTTGATTCTGGATTCTTTCCAAGGAAGAGAAATTGCACGCTAAGTGAGGATATTTCTGGAATAAATTGCAGTGAGCTTACATTTATAAGACCCAGATGCAAAACCTTTTGCCACTTTTTAATCAGTATGGTGCACTTTTAGCAATGATGTAATGATGTCCAAATTGATTATATTTAAACAACGACGTATCACATTTGTTTTGCATTTATTTCTTATTTTGGTAATATTTATCAACACAAATGACTAAAACCTAAAGCAATTTTTTACATATATTGAGGAGAAGTAAACTTTTTTAACTGTATTTTCACGTATTTCACTCATGCTTATACGTTTTTGGAATAGTTCTTGAGTTATTAACATGTTATAATGACAAACTAAGCAACTTCTTTAGGTAAAGATTTAATGAAAATACAACGAGCAAACAGAAAATGAAACAAAGGAGATGTAAGAATATAAAGGTAGATTAAATGTTCTAAATGCTTTTCACTCGCACGTATACACGCTTGGCACTTGCGTTCTTTTGTATTATTTATCCGATGGGTCAGTTATCTGCTTCCTTACCGACAGATGGACGTGTGAATATCGCACATTCGCAATCACTGAACCACGACGACAGAAGTTCGGCAATTTAGTGGTTTTCTTGTCGTCCACAAACGAGTTGCTGCTATTTAGCTATGAAGTACCTCATCATAAATTAGCGAATGTCTAAATACACGCGACTGATAAACTTTTCCACGGTTAACTCTCTAACTTTAGAACGCACCTACATTATGACAACGAATTAAGCGCATACCAAATAACACAAAATCAACAAAATTTAGGATAAAATTACCATGCTTAATTCATAGGTGAATATTTTGGATTTCTGTTTAGTTTGAATTTTAACACATCTGTGAAATGGGATTATTATACATTATTTGACATTATTGTCGTTTTTGTTATAACAATTACTTAATAATACGAAGAAGCACATGTAGATCACAGGAGCCAGGTTTTCGAATTGCCTTGTAACTTAAGGATTTCAAGTAACCATGTGTATTTTACAATATTCGATTTTTACAATTTTGTGATTAAATGGTGACGATAATAGCGGAAATAAAAGAAAAAAAATTGTAAGCAAAAATATAACGCAAAAATTTCCATCAACAAATCTGAACGAAAGAAATTTAAATAAGCAGTAAAAGAGTATATTAACTTTTATGATTCACTTCTTTAGTACATATAATTGAAAATTAAGTTTACTTATAACAGTGTACAAAGAATATTGACTAAGAAACTGAATGCCCACTCACACGACTGCAAACTAAATAACCAACTTCTACCTTTTTATTTTTAGAGGGAGTAATCATTATATTTTACAAATTAATTAGGAAATGTACTTTTAATATATACATATATATATATATATATATTCATCTTGAGTGTACAAGAAGATTGAATTAAATAATTTTTATTTGTATTACACTCAATGAAAGAGAACAAAATAATGCCAGTTCATGCTAAGCCCTCAAATGTCAAACAACGTACGTTTCAAGAACTTTTAACACATACCCATGTTCGTTCAAAATAAGAATAAATGTTGGCAACAAAAATATATTGATTTCACGGGTTTCAAAATAATTCAAAATCTGTCTACGGAACGTTCTAATTCCCTTGTGAATACGAATATTAAACTCTAAAAACATGGACGTGGCATTCCGGCTCTTCTTCAAGGTTTACAGTCTTCTTGTGGAAATTCTACTCGGTATTTGTATTGCTTTTTAAAATTGTATTATTTATTTTTTCATTTTGTACGGACTAACTGCCACAATTAATCCATTTTATACCTTTAAAAATCTCGTGAGGCTTTAACTCTCACCACAACATATTACAATTTTATGATAATGTTAGTAATGCGTTTATTATGTTTTTTTACGATTTGCATGCAAAATCTGTAACCACATGGAGGGTGACGGAATGTTTATTATTGGCCCCCACTTCGAATTGGAGTTTGAAACGGATTTGATAGGTGGAGAATGGGAATTGGGCTGTATGGTTGCTGCAGTAAATAACGTATGCTCGTTAATTGCAGGTTTCGCCACGGCTACTGCAGATCACTCCCCTCGTCTTCTTCGATGAGACTCTCTAGAGGGCGTTTCGCGATATTTTGGCGGCTGTGAGTCAGCCGGGCATGAGATGGGATGTCGATGTAAAAGGTGACGATAAATAACGCTTGATATCAACGATATCAAGCGTTTGATTGTTGATATCGTTTATTCTCCTTAGCATGAATATTCTGGCAAACTCACATCCCATGTCGAACCACGGGGGTGTCGGTCCTGGTGGTGTAGTGGTGACCATACTTGCCTTCTAAATCCAAGATGGGTTTAAACCCGGCCAGGATCGATGGATTTTTTTCGGGCGTAAAATTCCTAAGTATGGCTTCCTTTGGAAGGGAAGTAAAACCGAGGGTTCCGTGTCGTACATTTACGGCACGAAAAAGAACCTTAAGTCTGAAAAAAGAGGTCTCTGAGCAAAATTTGTCGGCCGTAGAATAGAATGAGACGCTGATGACCTGAGATGTTAAAGAGCGTCCATTAAAAAAAAAAAAAAAAAAAAAAAACACGGGCAAGGTAATCTTGGTAAATACTTTAATTTATTGCTTAATCAACTGGCGCCGAGTGGGAAGACATTTTCAATTTAATTGAATTCTTAATGCAGCTCAATGATGTATCGGCAATTAGCGTGGTGACTGACGCTCAAGCTTCGTTGCCGGAACTGGTACTTGGTACTTAGGCCGCTCTTCCGCTGATCTCCGGGTGACGGCAGCCACGCGTATCTGGGCCCGGAAAATTCTGAGATTCTGCCCTTTTGGGCAAAATCTATGCCTTTTATACACAGTACCAAATGACGCTATCCACGAGCAATGGCGCGAAATACTCCCCCCAATTAGTGTTAATGTCTCTCATAGGTGAGTGCTTACCTCACTGACTTTCATTCCTATTCGCTGAATAATTTTGGTCAAGCCAAATGCTCTGCTATTCGTCAATAATATGAATTTAAACAGATTTCATACGTTGCTGTCAACGACTCTTTTACTCGGACACCTGCAACAAACAGGCCGGTTTCTGCCCTGAGGCGGGGGGCTGCATACCAGAAGGGTTTACCTTGCATTGTCTGACTTTTGCCAAGTTTTCCTGCATCCGGATAAAGACGTGAATTTTTCCTTACCTTGCTATATTACTACATGCCATCTCTTAAATATTACAAAAAAATTACACTTTATGAACGCATTTAAGCACTATACAATATTAATTCTACATATACGAGTTATGTCATTAAAGTCCCTCCACTGAAAGAAAATGCACAACATTTTCAACTGAGTTGCTCTAAAATTACACATATTAATTATTTCAATCACTCTGTAATTGACGGGGAGCAGAGACAGCTTCAAAGCTATTTCTATTACATTTTGTGTCTTTTAGCATATTAATAGAATCTATACAATCAAAATTAATATTCCTGAATATATCCAGAAAATAATTTATTTTATAGATAACAATTTTCTACAAATAAAAAGGAAAGCATATTTACACAGTTTTTTACAATTATAATATGAAAGCTAATTAGAATCTTGAATTTTTCATTAAGAACTTTCTTGGAAAGTACCCTTTCTCAAGCATACACAAATCGTGAGTAGATCCATGCAGAAATAAATGAAGCTCTACTTACTTCAACAGCGCCACAAACTTGGAACCTGCATGTCCTCTAGCAATAAGTGGTTGTTTTCCGGATCGCAAAGAATTCGCCTTCTGCAAAATAGACGTCCTCTTCCTTTGCGTACCACTGCTTGATAAGGGTCGCCAGAAGTCTAGATGATGTCTATGTACCACTTTTAATATAACGCCCATGCTTACTATAAACAAATAAAAAAGTAGCTGTTCAATGTCATCTAGCATTATACTGGGTGGATATAAATATTTAACATTATGTCTGAAACTAAGTACGAAGAGATATTTTCGAAAGTAGCTATTACATTTAAAAATGCTGTATTAAAAAAAAAAGTAAATACAAGGTAAGGCCAAAAGGTAAATATGTCTGCTTCTGTTAGGAACTGAAGTGTTGGAAAACAGCTATACGTATATGTTCAACAGCGTATAGCAAAGATGACACTCGATAATTACTGTTCGTTAAATATGGCACCTGTTTTTGCAGTCATGTACCAGCAACAAATACAATACAGTATAAAATCAACGGGAACTGACACAAAATGATGATAAATACAGCGTATCATCCTTAAACTAAAATTAAATCCATAATAAAGTTGTGGAGTATGAAGACAAATTTAATGATCAGACATTTGTTGAAAGTGGTTAAGGTTTCTGAAATCAAGAACAGCATTATCTAGAGAAAAGAGAGATTCATTGGATAGCATCAGAGGAGGATCTTTTGGTACTTCAGTCGGTCATTTGTGCATACGCCCTCAGTAGAGGCACCTTGGAAAGGAAGGGATGCGGCAAGGGAGACATCGAGCGACCAGGATTCATAGGCAGTGATGTAATGTGCTTACAGATAGACCACCCCGGAGTAGTGAAACTCCCTCTAAAGAGTTTGTACCCTCAGAATGTCCGATTCCGAACCAGACGCTGGGATAGAAATCTTTACAAAGCGCAAGTATAGTCATACACCAGCCCACCTTACCTGGCACTTTTATAGATGAACCGATGAACGTTGCTAGAAATAACAATGAACGGATTTACTCTATATACTCGTTCACAGTAATCTTGGAATGTTTGTCGTTTAAAATTACATAATGTGTTCAGCCAACAGATGCTGTGAACTTATATAATTTTAGATATTAACATTAGATTGCAGTTATTTGCAAGGTACACATTTTGTAGTCAGCTGACAACAAAGCAGTTAGCCTTAAAAAAAATCTAACCTTTCTAATGGTGACATTTTATTAACAATTCATTAATGTAGGTCCATCATTTTGCGTGGCTTTATTCTCGGTGCCAAACGTCACAGGGCCCAACTAGAAAATCGTGGCAAATTCAACAATTTAATGTAGGCAGATAGCTAACACATTGTAGTCCGGAAGAACACGCCTTGACGGGGATCGGTTGTCTATACAGATAGCGCCATGAAGTTCCGGTTGACTGGACTGGATTTCACTACTTTTCGTGTAAAATAAATCCCCCGAATGCCCTGGGACGTCATTTAGGACAAATCTCCTTGGGATAAATTATAGAAATCAAATTTGATAGTGATACAACGGAGACGTGCTTAAATTGAACAGTTATAGCGAAAACCCTATATAGTATTACGTGGCATTAGACTTTTCTAAACAACTAAAGCCTTAGGAAAAAAATATAGTACAGACACCTAGCCAATGAACTCAAATTTTATTCGTGGGAAACCTTTGTGTATGCATTTCAGATATAATATTAAATATTAAATGCAAGATACGATACGAAAACTTTAATTTCGCCCCTTTATTTCATGTATAATTTTATAGGCAGATATCGCAATAGGTTGGTTTTGCCAAAGAGACCATGTGTCCAACATCTAGTTTTTGTTTTACGAAAAGAATGGTAGGAGAAAATAGAAGCTGGCAAAAATAGACCAAATTGCGGAAGTCATGGAGTATTAGTTTCCAATCCATTTTTACAAATGCCATTGCGAAATGGTGGTCTGTGTGGTACGTGCCGTTCGCGCGTATTCTGACCTAAATACTGCTGAGCACAACGATTGTCTCCCGTTGTCGGAACGACAACTATGTCATTGACCCAAGCTGCTAGGCGCATCGGATCCAAGATTTTATGAAAGTATTAGCAATAAAACTAAGAATTGATCTAAACAACAACCAAAAGGAAATTTTCTATACAGAAAATAAATCAAAGTACGCGAATGTACTTGCTTTCGAAATGTAAAATGCTAAATTCGAATCCCGACCTTGACTCGGATTTTTCAAGTCTGATTCTTCAATTCAAAGTCCTACACACGATTAGTGTGAAATAAAGTCCCATACATTTTATTTGTCTATTTATTTCTCCTTGAGACCAGAGTTAGAAATAGTGAACTACATAATGTATCCGTTTTCTAGTTACAACCTTCAGACTACACAGCGTGTTTCTATACGAAGCCTGCACTGAAACTTAACACTTGCGTAGCATACTATTTCAACCAAAAGTTTAAGGGTTCTTCACTTTTGGATAAAATGAATAGTGGTGGTTTCAGTGACAGTTGAACTCACTTACCCATTAATTTTCTTTTAAGTAAAAATTACAGGACTTTCACAAAAAAAAAAAAAAAAAAAAAAAAAAAAAACTTTACTGCACGCGCGTGTTTTGAATTCCGTCTGCGGCGAGAGGGGCGGCACTCCCAGCCGCCAAGAAGCAATCACTGCGCGTGCGATATATATTTTACACGGAAGCCCTGTAATAACCATAAAACTTAAAAAAAAAAAAAAAAAAAAAAATAGAGCACTGGTTTTTAGCCTTATTTATATAATGACATTTTAAGTTCAACTATACCCCCACGGGTAGCCGAGATCGTGAACTCGTGAGTGGGAGGTCCGGAGTTCGAATCCCACCAGGACCATCTTTCCTGACTGGAGTTTTTTCCAGGTTTTCCTCAGTCCTCATAACTGGCAAATGCCGGGTAGGTACCCTAACTTAGGCCTAGTACACTTATTTCCTTAAAAAATATCCTATCCCAATTTATCATTTCATCTCATGTATCATCAGTGTCCACCGCCTGTGGTGCCTCAGTAGTAAAAACTGGCGTTAAACACTAATAAAATGTTCAACTATTAAATTTTCATGATACCTCAAGCTTAAATTCTGTAATCTTACCCCCCCCCTCCCCAATGTGCATTTAGACTTGTGAGATGCTCTCCAGCCGATTTCTGAGGTGAGATGCCTGGAAGGCACGGTTCTAGGGGGGTGATGGATGATAATTCGGCCAAATGAGCTCAGGGGACTTCGTGGCCTGTGTCTCCCAAATAATTCACCTTAAGTCTGAGGAAAAATCCATGCAAAAATCTCAGAAGCGAGAATCGAACCCCGTTCCTCCGCGCAGAAAGTGCAGATGCTACGACAAGACCACTGTTGTAATCTATGTTACTAATACGCTTCTTTTTAGAAATTAATATCAGTGTATTTCATATTTTATAGGATATTCTTTTGTGTGTGTTCCTATAGTTCCTTTAATATACACAAAAAATGTTTGAATAATTAATAATCACTGACTCTTCCAAGCAACCATAAAATTAATCAGACACTAGAAAAATGAAAAGCAAAATATGTATTCGTTTTATTGATATAAACTTATCAATGTATTCATACAAATTATATATAAATTTATTTACTAACAGCAAAACATTATATGCACGAATGTATATGTGATTATTATTCAAGGTATTGCAGTTTTCTGATTTAAGGAAACATTTTAAAACCATAATCAATTTCAATAAAAATTCAGTGCGTTAAATAAAATTAAATAAAACGTTTCAACATATCATTGATATAGCATTTTGAGTTTGTTGAGAGCTACTATTTGGAAAAATGCATTAAAATATATATTACTATTTTAAAAGTATTTATTATAATGTAATTAAAGTCTAAATTCAGTTGCGTTATATCAATGTATCCTACAGAAACTATCTATTTAACTTGCTTAAAAACGAAGCAAAAATTCTTCAATAGCATTTTATTGTTGAAGGGAGCAGTGACGCAAATGGCCAGGAGAAAATTTATGTGACTAACAATGCCAAAAATGTTACATTTTATTCACTCCTGAGACTCAATTAAGGGTCACTGTTCCCCAGAGATGCAGGATAATAATAGCTTGGTAAATGGCAAAAGTCACCTTCAGTCTCGTGCCTACCCCAAGCAGATGATGTGTTTATTTCAAGGCTAAGAATATTTTCTCGAAAGTTCTTATATAATAAGAAGTTCTGCAAAACGTTCTGATTTAGGGGCAAAGATCCAAGCTGCATAAAAGACTCTCTGTGAATGTAGTTGCAAAGAGCCTGCCGACGACTTTTGGCGCAAACTGCAACTGTTTCATGAGGCATTCACTGTAGTTGAAAATAGAAACGTTTGCGGGTTTCAACGGAGTATTTATATCACCATAAACTACAAAGCTTCAGTGTACACTTTTAATTTTGAAAGTTTACGCATTAGGTTAATGCAGCTTTAGTAATATATTCACAGTATTAGCGAATTTCGGAGGAATATAGCTATTGGTTGTATCCATGAAAAGTTTGATCAAATCTCCATCGATGCTACTTTCTAGGCACAAAAAATGGCGATATATATATATATATATATATATATATATATATATATATATATATGTGTGTGTGTGTGTGTGTGTGTGTGTGTGTGTCTGTTAATGTTCTAGCGGTCGCAATTTTTATTTTTTCTCAACGAAACTCGGCATATAACGATAAATTAAAAAACGATTCATCGAGTTCTTTAACTAGCAAAATTGGACCATTAAACCTAACCTAAAGCGAAAATTTAAAAATCGCTCTAGCAGCCGCCATTTTTGTTTTATCTCAAAGAAACTCGGTTCTGAAAATCAGCGAAATCAGACTATTCAGGCCAACCCGAAACCCAAAATTTAAAAGTTTTGCACCGAAACTCGATATAAACCATTTAAATAAAACAAGGAAAATATTTACTGAAATTCAGGGAAATCGGACCATTAAGAGTGGGGGTATGCCCGAAAACTGAATTTTTGTAATCGTCGAGGACGTCGATTAAAATGGCTCGGGGGTGATGTAGTATTGGGAGGGATTTTATTGTTAGCACTAACAATTGCGTATTGGGTATAGTCTGGCTTGCGCATGGACAGATAATCGAATTTACCCTTACAGATAGCGGCCGTCCTGCGGCTTCAGTACCGAACGGCAGCGGAAAAAGCCGAATTCCAGGGGATACTGGAGCGATACGGACCAATATACAAATCTTAAAAGGTAGTGTATGTATTCTTATTTATTCTTGTAGTGTAAAGTGTACAATAAATGTAGGGGAGAGAACACAACGGTTTCGGAACACAGTAAAACAAGTAATAGTACGCTGAAATGAACTATGTAGTTTAAATGTTAATCACATTACGTTTTAGTTATTATACAGCTAAGTGCAATTCGAAATGTCAAGCTAACAATATAAATACATAATAAAATAATAATGATACGGGAAAGCATATGCCTTTAAGCCTGAATGTTATGCTGCTTAATAAATCTTCAATTAGCGTTAATTGTTTTTTACTGCGAGTACATTCTCTGTTCTAGCACTCTATAATGATCTTCACAAGTTCAACTTGTTGAAGAATTCGCTTAGTTTAAGAAACTCCTCCGTGGCTGAATTTTATTATATTACTAATTGCCTTTTGTAAATTTTCTGTTATCTTCTTATTTCAGTGGAATACCAAATTACATTGATATATTTTGAATGAATTTTTTGCTTTTTGTGTATAGAGAACAATACGCTTTGCTTTCCTTTACTCCTGTAGGGATGTTAATGGATTTTAACATTGATCACGGTTTTACAATGTTTGGGTGACCGAATAGGTGATAACGCCGCATTTTGAAGATCAGGGTTCAAATCCTTCTGTTTTCCTCTGGTTGCTTAGGCGAATGTTGGGTTTTCCACGAATTTTTAGCTCTCCCACTTCATGTAACTTCTGCTATAGGATCTTTATTTTATTTATTTGGTTTCTTTACGGACACTTTTTAGCATCTCAGGTCATAGTAGTCCCATTCAATTCAGAGCGCGAAACGGCCGATAAAGTTTTTTCAGAAGCCTCTTCATTCAGGCCTGAAGTTCTTTTGAGTACCGTAAATTTACAGCATGGGACCCACTGCTTTTGTCTTTTCTTCCGAAGGAAGCCATACTTATAACTTTTACGACTGCTACTGGAGAATTGAAAGTGTAAGGGAGAGATGGTCTTGCGCTTTGGAAAGGTTTCTGTCCCGGCGTCTGGTATGGAAGCGGATTATCTTAGATGCTCGTACTCCTTTAGGGGGAGGGGGCTCTACACCGACGTCGGGGTGTTCTATCTGGAATAATGTTAGGGACACCTTTTTTTCTCTCTCTTTAATAATGAAGGTCTAAGGAGACGATGAATGAAATTTTTATGAATTGAGTGCGTAAATGAGCCCGAAGTACACAACTCTTAATTATTATTAGGCATTCATCTTTTCAGGGCAAGGAAGAAACTCTTATCCAGCCAACTGACCTTACCGCATTCTAGTCTGAGACCTCCGCATTGTGCTCATCATAAGAGTACGGAGGTCGTCATCCCATCTGCGTCCGTGCCTTACCGCCGGTGTCTCCCTAATCTCATTCCTTCCTCTCCGAGGTGTCCCCACTGAGGTATAGGCACAAATGACCAGCCGTCGAGCAAAACTGAAATACGAAGTATTCTCTCATACTGCTAACAATCCAATACAATGCACAGCCATTGGCCTCAACACCTCTCTGGAACATTGCATAAAATAATTTAACCGTTTTCCTAGAATTTTACATTGTTTATATTTTTCTTTATTCTATATTGCAAGGACATTTCATTAGAACAACTTATTACTTCAATATCATTAAAAGCGATAACTGGTTAAACTACTGAATGAAAATGTTATTTTTGTTTTCTTATCTTTTCTTAATTATCTTTTCTTAATAATAATAATAATAATAATAATAATAATAATAATAATAATAATAATAATACGTGCAACGACGATAGAGTGAATTGAATCGAATTACGTGAAACGAGAGGATTTCAGGCACGGAAGCTCAACGAGAGCCTTTGTATGAACTTCCGGGATGAAGGGATGAAGAAGGGATACGAAAGGTGGCCAGGTTTATGGGACGGCACGTTCGGATGCAGCTGGGTCCTTAATGTCCCCATATTCTTTTCGTTTGTCCTTCTGTTACGACGTCAATGTAAGTTCGAGCCCCTCGGTAGGGTTGCTATTACACCAGACGACAGGGCAGTTTATTCAATGATTATATTCCTCCTCTGCACGCCGCTCATTACCAACTCACGTTACCGGCTTTGTAACACTGAAATAACGAACAAGGAAATTAAATAAGAAGGATGCGGTAAGCTAATTATCCATCCCATTCTAGCTGAAACCACAAAAAAAAAAAGAAAAAAAAAAAAGAAAGAAAGAAAAACAGCAAAGGATTTGAACTCAAAACCTCCCAAATGCGAGTTCTAAGCATTACTTCCTCTGACACCCCATCCGATAACGATAAAATAACTCCTAAAATCACAATGATGCTTGAAACGAAATAATAAATGTTGTAAACTTATACAGAGCTTATACACCGAATATCAACAAGGATAACAATGAAGTTTTAAAGCCTCCACTCGTAGTTCTATGAACTAGACCACAATGGTAAATATGATTCCAAGAAACTTGGTACTTTGAAGTTTTTCAAGGCTTAATTAATGTTGCGGAAAAACTAGAGGAATAGCTTAAAAAAACAAACAAATAAAAAAGGAAAAGGAAGCATTGTTTGAAAAGGAAGCAGAGGAAAATACAATTTATTTACAGATACGAATCTTTTCTTATTATTACTATTGATTAAAGTAATTTATATATACTTTGTTAACCGTATTTTTACATTTTTCTAGAGGAAAGCCTCCTTGAGCTAGTGGCCAGATTTGCTGCCTATCAAACTTCGGTTTCCTGATTCTGCTATGTGGATGTTTGCTTGAATAACGACGCTAATGGCTAGTAATTCTGCATAGGTTTAACGTTTCCTCCGGCCTATTAAATCTCTACTGGGCTAATATACTCGCTCCTTCCAGGCGTCCCAACTTTAAAAGTTGGCTAAGTTCTCACCAGGCTGGAAAAGAATCCCAGTAAATCCATGGATGTACACAAAGACATTGAAAACTTAGTGCAGCGCCTGGAATAATGAAATGAGTTTATCTCTAAATCAATCTGGACGATGTTGCAAGCGTACGTATTCCGCTTGAATTTAACCTTTGCATAGAATGAAAACTGTAGAATGATTGTGGTGGAACGAAATATTAAAACGCCCATTTGGGAGCCCGTTTCGGTTTCATTCATAACTGACCAGCTATATGATAAATGGAGAATCGATATTACCCTAAAATATAACATTTTAAATTAATATTTTGACTTCATTTGAAATATGTAACGTTAAAATGTTGTTTCATTTTATTTAGAGTCCATTCGGCCATTTTGGTCTTTCTGCGATTAGCAAGAACGTACGGTTTACAAATTAGTAGAGTTTAATATATAATAATATAAACTCACAAGCAAATATAAAACGTTATTACATAAAATAATTATTTTATTTTTGGTACACAATACAAGAAATTCTAGATTAACAGAATTACTAATAAGTGCTTACTTCTAACAATAAACGCCCACAACCCACACAAAAATATACGAATATAAGTTTTATTAGTTTAAACAAAACATTGGTCTTGTGTACCAAAAATAAAATAATTATTTTATGTCATAAAATGGAAATGCATCTGGAAATGCGCGCGCGCACACATACACACACGCACACACACAGGTATATTTTCATCTGCATACATTAATTTAATATACATTTATGTAATAACGTTTTATATTTGCTTCGCATTACACTTGCTATGGCAATCGCAAGTGTTCAATTTGGGTTAAATTTGTTATATAATTCACAAATATACGGGGTATTCTCAGAATAAACACGTATAGTGTCCTCTTGGTAGCCATATTTATATAAAAATAGTGCTATTAGGGGAAGAGAAACTCAGCAATTTAATGCCTATCTCAAAGACGTTCAATGTTTTCTCCACGTACAATGCTGCAGAAGCCAAAACGACATTCCTGCTCTCGTCACACGCGCTCCAACATTATCATCAGCTGCTGGGACGACTCAATAAAGCAAGTCTTTTGCTGGGTCATCAGGTTTCAACTAATGGCTTGAAGGGTGAAACTCAGACGAGTATATGGTAGAATTAGGGGTGTTTAACTGCAGGCTAGCTCTACATACAGTCTTCTTAACACTGCGTACAAACATCTCCCGCACACGTTCCAAAATTTCGGATTGCTATTAACTCACAAATGAGCTGCAGAATTCAAACTGAATTGAGATGGAAATACACAATTTCATATACTTTTGTTCAATCCAACAATGCAAACATGACAAGCTAAAGAGCGGCAACCAATAAAACAGTTTCTTGGGCTTATGGTGCCATCTATTATTTCCATCGGCAATTTCACATTCCGCATTATTCAAAAAAAGAATTCTTTTTCCCGCTCTTTCTAATGACATTGGTAAACATTTTGTAATTTGCATTGTTATGGAATTATAACAGTTTATAATCACTGACTGTTTTTGTGGACAAACTGTATATTACATTTTTTGTTACTGTGTAGTTTATTAGTGATAATATTTCATAATAAATTGCATCGAGAAGGAATAATTCATATCACTTAGTGATTGAAAAATTAGATTTAATCTGGTGCACTATTGAAATGCAGGATATTTTAGTTTAACTATTTATTAAACAAAATTACTAATTTTAATTATGTATAATTGTATCGATGTTTAATTATTTATCAGAATGTTTATTGAAAACAACAAAATGCAAAACAGAATTGCGTTAATGGACCATAATAGTGTAAAAAAGTCTAAAATGTGGTTTACTGTGACTTATTTCTTATGGGTAACAACCTTATTTTTAGCTTTTAATTTGGATAAACACAAAAATATTCTGATCAGTATGAAGCCTATTTAATCAATTTAATAATTATATCAAATTTACATTAGACGTTTTTTGTCTAGTTCTCTCCAAATGAATGTAATCACACATCTAAGAAACAATATTAATTGAATTGATGTATAATAGCTTATCATTTCAATCTGTGCATTCCATAATGAGTTTATCGGACTCCAGTTCAGGTTGTAGATTTCGTCAGAAATTACATACAATATGTACATTTGAAAAAATTGTCACACTGTTATATTTTTAAATTTTAACTCTGTGTTGAATTTGTTAGAGACGATCATTCATTACTTAGTTTACATTAAAATGCCATCTAAGGAAAAAAAAAAAATCAAACAAACAAATATCAATGGTAATTTAAAGTATTTACATCTGGAATGTTTACAAATGGTAATTTAAAGTATTTGAATTTAGTATATTTACAAAGCTTAATTAAATCAATGAAGAAAAATTAGTACATTTATTTTTTGATTATATGAAATTCTCCGTTCTATAGAAGGTGTGAGTGATAACTTGGATAAGATATCTTTTTAATGCTAACCTGAACTTATTTTATAAGTATGCAATTACTTTATAGGTGATGAAAGTGAATTAAATAACACTATACAATTGTAGTAAATATCTTTTTGGAGTGCCTGCAATTACTTAGTTTACATGTAGTAGTACTTGCCAATGTTGTTTTTTTTTTTTCCACTGTGTACATAAATTTTTATGAATACTTCTGATTTATCTACTACAAATAAAAGTACATCTGGAATGTATTCGCAAGCTAATGGTAAAATTTCATATGTTTTGAATAGTGATTGACAAAGTTGATCGTTTTGTCCCTGCCATTATTTTTATCTATTCATTTAATTTTTATAAGAATTATTTTAGTATTTACTGAATTTCCCCAGAAATTATTCCACAGTCATTAAGGAATGGTAGTATTTTATTGTTAAGACATTAATAATAATAATAATAATAATAACAACAACAACAACAATTTTAAATAATATTTTATTATCATTTATACAGCAAAGATTAAGTGCACATTGTAATGTAAATTAAGGGCGACGTCTTCGACGTTGATATTACTATAATATGTTCGACTAATTCAGAGTTTGATAGTATAGTTGGATTTTTCAGGTTGGTGCTTCTGGGGTGGAAGGAATATGATTTTAAGTATAACAAAATCACAATGGATAGAAATCTACGGAGTTGATTAATGTTATTATTTTGTTATACTTTCCAGATTACGATGTGCTCAGAGAATTTTATTATATGCAGACTAAATACGAGACAGGCGTGTTATAATTTATGTATCTTTCCCGAAAACTGTGCTTTTTGTCCTGTTGTAACTCGTATACAATGTTCCTAAACGGATATGAATGCAAACTGGTAACTCCTAGCATTTACTGCAATTAATAATTTTGTAATTTCTTCCACGAAATGTTCATTGCCACTTATTTTTATCCAATGCTAAAATACTGTTTCTTTATGCGGAATAAAAATCAAAAATTCTGCTAATGGAATTTAAAACACAACTTCTCTCGACCGAATCCAACGCATAACTAGCAAATTTTGAGATAAAAATCGTTGCTTATTACAATATGGTTGTAATAATACTATACATTACAATGCATTATATTTTCAACATACGTATATTAAGAGAATGAAATTCATTGATTTCTATTTAGTTCGTGTTTCATTCTTTGTACACATTATTATTGTTGATTCTTGCCATCGGTTGATTCACTTAGTATTAAATTTTTCTTTTCTGTAGTTTTAATATTTTCACATTCTTAACTATGTATGTATGTGTTCCTTTGAATCGTTACATTTTTCTTATTCGGTATTGTCATAAAAGCCAACAAACAAACATTAAGACATTTGTATAGATTTCATATATCAAATAAGATCTATTATCATTAAATGTTTGTAGCTTTATCTTGATCATTATATCCTTTACCTAATATAAAAATAGATGCAAATGAACTTATTTAATTAATATAATTAAGAACATATCAATGAATGTTTTGAGTTACAAATAAAATATGTTAGTCTATATCATACGTAATATACGTAAATGTATTACTTAAATTAATATAGCTAAATAGCTATTACTATAAAATGTTTGTGACTTTATATGAGCATTATAGCCTTTACGTAATATACAAACATGTGAAAATGAACTTATTAAAATAATATAGTTAAACAGCAGCTATCAATGAGTGTTTAGGGTCTTAAATCGGATATTTTCCGTTTGAACATATATAGGAAAAACTATGTTATTTCGATTTGATGGATAAATTTCTTTACAAAGGACAAAAAAGTTTTCATGCAAATGCTTCCGGTTAATTATTTTGTATAAAACGTGGTAGACGCGATTTTTCTCCTCTCCCAATAGCTTCGATATGCTTATATTAATAACCATAGGCCTTAAGCCAAAGACTCTAGTAAATGGAAAGAGTATTGTGAGTAAATTTATTTCTGAGTCTTCTGGTTTGAAAGATGTAAGTATAGAAAAGGAGGGCTCTTTTAAGGTATAAATTACCTGCTAGCAAAGAATTAGAATAGAGAATGCCACCAGTTTAAAAGTATAGAGCCTTTAAATTAAACTGCAATCAGAAATTAGTTTTTTTTTTCTGAGAATGAAAAAAAAAAAAAAAAAAAACTAAATTGAGGCTTAGTAGACTCAGCTAGAAAGATTGCAGCTGCTTTCAACAGCACCACCTGACCAGCATTCGCTACTGAATATCAAGCCCTGCAGTAGCATCCGCACTCCACAAATAATGTTATATGTCGTTACTTAGATTGAATCGTGTTAATTAAACTGAAAGTTTGTGCGAAATATGCGTAGAGCAGAATAGCGGGAAATATTTGTATTAAAACATCTTTCCAGCATGCTTCTAATGTATAGGTCCGATTTTTCATTAATGTTTCCTGTTTATATATTTATTTTTATTATCTTATTGTTACACATAGAGTCCCTTAGAAACAATGCTTTATTTTTTATTTTTGTTTGAAAATAATGCATAATTTCTTCCTTTTATCGCGGCTTTATGGCAATTAAAATGAATGTCAACTTTGAGATTTGTGTATTTAATTAATTATAAAACTTACAATGTATTAAGTGTTTTAATTGAGAATGTAGCATGGTTTGATGATCAATAAATGTATTTTAATATAATTACTAGGCATCGGAATTCTTAAGCACTTAAATCAAGTGAAGTATACGCAAACACAGGCTTGAGTCATCGTCCGGCAGTAAACAAGAACTGATGGATAACGGGCTTAAAAAGAAGGGTTTGTAGCTCGTGACCTATTGTAATCCCCATCCCCCAATGTTGTAATAATCCAATACAAACATAACTATATTCCGCTTCATATTGATTTTAGTGCTTAGAAATCCCATTCCCTAATAATAATAATAATAATAATAATAATAATAATAATAATAGTAGTAGTAGTAGTAGTAGTAGTGGTAGTAGTAGTAGTAGTAGCAGCAGCAGCAGCAGTAGTAGTAGTAGTAGTAGTAGTAGTAGTAGTAGTAGTAGTAGTAGTAGTAGTAGTATAGTAGTAATAGTAGTAGTAGTAGTAGTAGTAGTAATAGTAGTAGTAGTAATAGTAGTAGTAGTAGTAGTAGTAGTAGTAGTAGTAGGAGTAGTAGTAGTAGTAGTAGAAGTAGGTAGTAGTAGTAATAGTAGTAGTAAAAAGAATGTATTGGTATTGTTGGTATTTTCATCGTAATGTAAGTGAAAATGATGCTAAAACATTCTATGGTATCAAAATGCTATTCTCACTTTTGGTATACGTTGTTCTCATGTTTTCAACACTTAACAAAATATAAAGCTCTGAGCACTATAAACTCTTATCATAAAGCTATCAATAGTCCAGATTAAAATGCCTAAAACCTTCGCTGGATTGAATCTGTCATATGGAATTGGGGCATGGATTAACAGGAAATGTGATACTTTCTAAACAATTGCAACAGAAGATCACGACGCAGATTTTTATATGCACCTCTTGGACGCCAGATAAAGAAACGGAATGAGGCCATAAGATCACATGGTCTGGTACTTGACTGGAATAATAATAATAATAATAATAATAATAATAATAATAATAATAATTTATTTTGTAAGATTAGTCTGTAATTGCAAAAAGGATTTGGTTTAGCTATCATTAGCTATTCCTCTTTTCCTATTTAAATTTTTAATGAATACTGCTCTTTTCTCTGCATGTCTACTTAAAACTGTACCACAGTAAAGTACTAATAAATTTGGATGTACAGTCAAGCGCTTTCAAACATCTACTGAGATAACGCAGAAAATCCGAAGGAAGTTCCCCTTTAAGGCGTTTATTATTACCGATGCGATGTCTCATCTGCCGCGACACTGTGGGGTTTTCACTTAAGGAACGAAAATTGCCGTGGCAGCTTTGTGCGTTAAGACAGCAAAAGACACTTGGAATTGACAATTTAGAATAACAACTCACTTTTATTCACCCGTTAATTCTCTGCTGAGATCCTCTTGGTATATCCATTGCAAAAGCACACGTGGCATTCATAGGGAGGCAATACACGACCTAGAGGTGAATTCAAACGCCCAAGGTATAGTTTGAAATATTATTATTTGTTGTTTTTAAAGGTGTTATTATTACTATTATTATTATTATTATTATTATTATTATTAGTAGTAGTAGTAGTAGTAGTAGTAGTAGTAGTAATAGTAGTAGTAATAATATTAGTAGTAGTAGTAGTAATAGTAGTAGTAGTAGTGGTAGCAATAGTAGTAGTAGTAGTAGTAGTAGTAGTAGTTGTTGTAGTAGTAGTAGTAGTAGTGGTAGTAGTAGTAGTAGTAGTAGTAGTAGTAGTGGTAGTGGTAGTAGTGGTAGTAGTAGTAGTAGTAGTAGTAGTAGTAGTAGTGGTAGTAGTGGTAGTAGTAGTAGTAGTAGTAGTAGTAGTAGTAGTAGTGGTAGTAGTGGTAGTAGTAGTAGTAGTAGTAGTAGTAGTGGTAGTAGTGGTAGTAGTAGTAGTAGTAGTAGTAGTAGTAGTAGTGGTAGTAGTAGTAGTAGTAGTAGTAGTAGTGGTAGTAGTAGTAGTAGTAGTAGTAGTAGTGGTAGTAGTAGTAGTAGTAGTAGTAGTAGTAGTAGTGGTAGCAATAGTAGTAGTAGTAGTAGTAGTAGTAGTAGTAGTAGTAGTAGTAGTGGTAGCAATAGTAGTAGTAGTAGTAGTAGTAGTAGTAGTAGTAGTAGTAGTAGTAGTAGTAGTGGTAGTAGTAGTAGTAGTAGTAGTAGTAGTAGTAATAGTAGTAGTAGTAGTAGTAGTAGAAGTAGTAGCAGTAATCAGTCAGTTAACAATGTATCAACATATTTTGACAGCCAAATACAAATATATACACATTTTCTGAATTGTAATTGGTGTGAATTACTGAAAATCATTCTGCTCAGTCCAATCGTTGTGCTTCTTTTAAGTGCCTACTTTCCATCGCTTCCTGTTAGCTGTGTTCGTTCTCCTTTTCGTTTCCTTGGTGGAGTCCATTTATATCTTATTCATGACAATTTTTCTTTCTTCATTCATTGCCATTAGATGTCCATATACTTTGTTGAAATATTATTTTTTATTTCCAATAGCTGCCTTATTTTGTCATTTCTGATTCTATTTCTTTGCGAGACTGTTGCTAAGCGTATCCAATTTCATTGACAAAAATATCATTTTATAATTCTTCTTAAGTTGCCAGACTTCTATCAGCTATTGATTGATAAAGTAGACGTTTAGTTTCTTTTTAAGTATATTTATCCTAAAGAGTTTATATCGCACATTTTTTATCTTCTTAATCTCTGTATTCTTTCTTACATAATTATTTTTTGCCCCTAAGTAGCTATATTATTTATCACAACTTTTAATCACTTCTTTATTTTCAAAAATTAAATGCTGTTTTTCTCCATATTCAATTTTTTTCCAATCTAAATTTTAACCCCACCTTTTCATACTCTCAATCAATTTCCTATTCATGTTCTAGAATGTCATATTCTTCAGACATTTATTATTCGTTTGGTCATACTGTAAAGTTTAAATAGTTCTTACACTAAACTAAATTTTTTCTTTCAGACTTCTAAAGAATTCTTCAAATAAATAAATTTTAAGAACAGCCAAGATAGAATATGGGACATGAAGCATAATTTATGAGATGCTACCCCCAATTAAAATATTACAAAATGTTAGTATAATTGATTACATATATTATAAATAGCAATATAATTAATATGTACAATTTATGAGTATTCCGATTAGTAGTTAGGTTATTTGTGTATTTCACGGGTAGTAAGAAGAAAAAAAAAAAAAAACTGGCGGACAGAAACTTCAGAAATAAACCAGAAAATGAAGATTGTGAATGTGTTTAGTGCTAGACAAAAAACAGATGGCCATGATCCTTCTTTTGTACTTCTTATTACAAGAGCCTTTGTATAAAAAGGGTCGCTCCTTTAAGGTTACTGGACAAACTTTGCTTTGTTAAAATCTGAAGGCAAAGCGTAACATGGAACAAACAAATCATGAGAGTGAAATAAACCAGAGTGCCCGACATAAGGGAGCCAAAGGGGAAAGAATAAATTAAGGCCTAAGGAACATCCAATCAGGGATCTTAGGAAAAGTATATACACGCCCCTCGGCGAATAGATAGAAAATTTTAAGAAGAATAATAGTTTTGAAATGGCAGGAGAAGGTCACAGACCGGATGAAGGAATATTTGATAAAAGATTCCGATTTCGAGGCGACAGGACAGAGTGAGTTTTAGCTAGTGGACAGAGCGAGTTCAGCTATGAGGGTGTGAGTTGAGCCATCGAGAGAAAAGCGAGTTGAGCTATAGAAAGTGAGAGTAGAGCTATAAAGAGGAGTGTGTTTTAGCTGTCCGGAGAGAGCGATAGAAAATTAGTTCGGTTATAGTGCAAATGTGATCTAAGAACCGCTCAACAGAACTTAAAAAGGCGACCCTTAACATTGAACAGGCGACACAAGCAAATAACTAGTGTCATCTCCAGTCTTAAGATTGTTTTCATAAATTATCCATTTCCCGACTCTTTCCCCCGTTGACTGAAAAGGTCACGAAATACCAGCACTCTATCGAATCTAGCTGTGGCATAGTGAACACAATGAGACCGCGGCGGGAAAGAAGAAGAATTTCATTGATTCTACAAAATACTAGGAGTATTCTGAACAATTAAAACCTATCTATCAGATAACCGTCCTTTTCCTTCCTTTGTCCCCCATTAAAAACCGTAGCAACCGTAGCACACAGGCCCGAATAGATATATAGGAGCATCCACAAAGCTACGAAATATGAAAAAATAAAATGGAATATTTTATTTTGAATGGTTTATTTACGGACGCTCTTCAACATCTCGGGTCATCAGCGTCCCATTCAACTCAGGGAGTGAAACGGCCGAAAAATTTTTCTCAGAGCCCTCTCTTTCAGGCTTGAGGTTCTTTTTCGTGCCGTAAATGTGCAACACGGAATCCACGGCTTTACTTCCCTTCCGAAGGAAGCCATACTGAGGATGTTTACGCCCGGAAAAATCCATCGGTCCTGGCCGGCAAAATGGAATATGAAATAGTACATTTTGCAGAGTAGCTCATAAGTGAAAACCTAATTTCAAATAAAAAAAAATACTCATTAGAATTACTTAGCGCGCTTCTTCCTTTCTGGAGTAAACTTGGTCTTTTAACACTGAGTTGTAACTGCCAGATCTATAGATAATTATCTATAGATAATTCATTACTGACCGCGCATGTAGCAATTTTGCTATGGGCGAACGTACCCTGTTGTGAATTATGGTCTATCTCAATGCCAGTATTTTATTTTGTATAAACTGCATCATTAAAATGCTCATAGGATAAGCACTTCAAAATCACGTCCCTGTAAATGTCCATTAACGTTCCCTGTTTTATACGGTTTCTTTTAATTATGAATAAAAGTTAGAGAAAGCTATATGCGGTGACTTTGGGAGCATAAAATAACTCTGGCCTGGTTGAGCACTTATTTTTATTCATCGAAACATGAACATTATGGCAGAGTTTGTTGCGAATGGTGAGCGGATTTTCACAAAGGTACCGAAAATGTGTGGGCAATAAATACGGGCAGTGTCAGCTAAAGAGAACAAGTGGCTATTCAACATAATGTTTTTACTTTATACATTTTTAAGGAATTATATTCTGTGCGATGATGTTTTTGATGAATGCCTCTACTCCCTGAAAACACAGATGACAACCATGTGGGGGCGTGGTGGGAACCTAGGGGGGGGGGCTTTATTTTTTAAATATACAGTCTCATTTGTCCTGGAGTTATGATAGGGAGTCGTCCGATTAACATTGGTGTATTATGGGGTCAGTTACAGCACAGGTAATGTGATACCTTATGTCCTTAATGTGTTGCCACAGACGGCATGGCATGGCATCCAGGGGACGCCCGCATACAGCTCGTGTTCATGAGGTGTCTGCTTAATATTGAACTACTCCTTGGCCTCTAATATTACCGGATCTATCGCCAGTCGAAAACTTGTGGTATTAGTTGGGAATTCCCGATATTTTCAGGAACTAGAGCGCCATTAACAACTGCGGACAGACAAGAGGAAAACAAGCCTGTTTAACTCCCTGCAAATAAGTATTCGGGCCAGAAGGAGTATATGTAGCAGTAAATTATCTTCAACCGTAAAGCTTAAGCGTTCTGCCGATCTAGAGGGCATAATTCAATTTATTTCTGCTTTCAACCACAACAATGATTCATTCAAGACAACTGACAAAAATATTGAGAAAAACACTGCCACTCATCGCCGCCACCACAGCAGGAATGCACGAGGTTCCTGAGAGAAAGGAAAAGATAACCATAAGGAACGACCCACTAGGGACAAAATCGATCTACGCTTCGTTAGACACGTGCTGTGTGGGTCAGTGGCACCGTTTTCACGCAGAACGCGATAACCAACACGTACTGCCTGTTAGAAAAAGTGGGCACTGTTTCCACACTGCGAATGAGAGCATTACTATCGCATCGTGTCTACTACAACCTTCGAGATTAATATAGTCGGTTACCGCTAGAGGCCACCAGCATCCACTTTACCTGAGCCTACATCCCTCTCATGACTGATATGCAAGGGCAAATTAATAAGTTGTAAACTAAATATACTATCTTTTTCGAGTTATTCCAAAGGCTTGAGTCGATGCATGTGGGTAGTTATCCAAAGGTCTTTATCATTCAAAAGCTAAATACAAAATATCGTTTTTATTTAAATTAAATCACTAAAAATCTCTTGTGACAAAATATCACGTATCTACAATTTTTTGAATACATATTTTTTCACATAAAAATGGTAAACCTTGGTATTAAACATTATAAAAAAAGTACTTAGACTTGTCACACAAAATTCAAGAAAACTTGTCTGTGAGCTTGTGTGCTTAATTCCATTGTTTATCACAAAAAGCAAGGAGCATTTTTTAAAGATGGAAAATTCTGAAAATGCTTAGAACGAGTAAACAACAACTAAAAATGTACATGCATAAGTCAAATTAAAAACTTCCTGGTTTATGGGTTAGCCTTCAGATTTATTTTCATCTCTTTTACTGCTACTTCATTATCTTCCTCTTTTCCTGCACCTTTGATCGCTTTATGATGATATCTTTTTTACAGAGTTCACAACTTTTCTATTCTGATACCTTGTAATTTTATACTTCCAATATCACATTCATTTTTGCTTTAATAATTGCTAAACCCAATTAATTTTTTTCTTTCTTTTAATTTTTTGAAAAAAAAAAAAAAAAAAAGAGATTACATCATGGGATTTACCCGGAATATACTTCCACAGAAGTGATGTAGAAGCCAATCTCTGGTATATGGGCACCATTTTAGATTGTTACAGACAGCTTCGGGTTTATGTGTGTGGTAATCTATGCAGCCCTCCACATACTGTCTGCATCAACACCATGAATTTATATCTTTAGTCAAAGTTTTTAGATGGGTATAAATGTGAGTTAGGTTGAGGGAGAGTTGTATTTTATTTATTTGTTTTATTTACGAACGCTCTTTAACATCTCAGGTCATCAGCCACACATTCAATTCAGGACGTAAAACGGCCGATAAATCTTTCTCAGAGGCCTCTTCTTTCAGGCTTGAGATTCTTTTATGTACCGTAAATCTACCGGAAAGGCTTTACTTTCCTTCCGAAGGAAGCCATACTCAGGATTATTACGCCCGAATAAAAACTCCCGACCCTGGCCGAGATTGAACCCGCGATCTTGGGTCCACGAGGCAATTATGGCTACCACCAGAGCACAAGGACCGACAAGAAGGAGAGTTTAAATGTGTAAGGGTAATTACAATATGCCAAATGAGCTTTAAAAATGGCGATTGGAAGCTGGTGGTGCATTTTTTAAACATAGGAATATTTCCAACAAATGAGCATTTCAATTGAAGTAGAATTGAATTTCAACATTCAACATTTTGTACAAGAGATTATACGTCCAAAAGACACCATCTTTTCGTATCTTTGCGTTACATAAGTGAGTATCTAATGAATCAGTACATTTGCCCGCGATAAAATGCAAGGAAAAAAGTAACCACGCGCTTAAAACAAAATCAGCAATTGAATTAAACATTTTTTTTCTTTTAAAAGCCCTATGAAAAACATTTTACGAACTTTATCTTAAGTGCATTTAAAAAAGGAATTCCAAAATTATTAAAAAATTCGGAGTCAAATGTAAATGCTGTGTCTTATTATGTAGTAAACAAAAGAGTCTATATTTTAATAAAGTAGCATTTATAATATCTATTGTTTCTATATTTACACGAGAAGAACACTCAAAGAGTATAACTCATATTCCAACAGCCAGAAATAATTTCATCTAAATATAAAATGACTTTAAATGTAAAACTGTAACTATTAAAATTAAAATACACAACGTTATTATTGTTATTTATATCATTGTTATTTACATCATTAATGCAAATTTATTTTAGTTGTACTTTTAGCCATTCTGCATCATGGAATAATATATAAATGTAGATAACACTATACAATTAATTATTAAAAAATTTTTTTCTAAACCTTTACGACGAAGGAGCCTGCCTGACGCTTTACAATGGACTGGGGGGGGGGGAGCGGATAGTTTCACAATAAATGGAACTATTATATATTCTGATTCCTTCCAACAAATTAGGCAACTTTTTTAAAAATATTTTTTATAAAATAAAGTTTTGAGAAGTTGTGGGATGTTTCAAACGAGACATATTAAATATAAATAATAAAAGCCAAGCTATTACTTTTCATCATATTATTAAATGCTCAAATAGCCTTCATTAACATATAAGTACTTATACTTTTTGGGAAGTTTTCTCTAACATTTATCAACATACATGGAACAATAGTGCCACAAGTTTATCTATTTGTTCCTTCTTATTCTCTTTAGCTGGAGGTGCTGTAGACAAGTTTTTTGATTCTATTTATTATTATCGCTTTGATTGCATTGGTCTTCTCGCGACATCCTTGACACTTTAAGCTATCTAGTATTCGCTTTCTCAGGGAAAGGAAAAACTCCGAAAAAGACCTTACCTAGAAAGTTTAGCTGACCGAGATTCAGACCCAAGACCTCCGAATTAGTAGTACACTAGACCACTTAGTCGGTTACGAATATTTGTTTTACCTATTCTCAGCAAAGGCAGGCACTTAGAGAATCTACTGATGGTAAATAAAAAATTAATTAATTAAAGCTGTTCATTTCACCAAGGGACCATGACAATAATCTTGCAGGGAATTCTCTTATTAATGTCATGCTTTACTCATGCATAAAGTGACCCATTAAGGACGGGAGATGAGAATGCTGAGTGCTTGTGTTCGCCCGATTTATAGCAATGCTGCACCGCATGACTAAAGTTGCGAAGTTTGCACAGCTAGTTATCTCTTCTCTAATCTGAAAAAAATAGATATATATGAAAATAAATTAAGTTAATTTAAGTTACACCAAAAAATGACAGATTTAATTTACTTCTATCACCTCAAAAATGAATCAGACGGGCAGCTTTTGTAACTTATTCCGTACTACAGTGAGATTATTTCAGTTTTTATTTTAGCATTTATATCTTTAGAAAAGCTTAAAATTATACTAGGTATATTTAAAGACGATAATAATAAACACTATCCTGTATTAGAATGAAAATGATGCTTCTCAGCGGTAAGAAATTGCCGGCGTTTGCGGAAGAAGTTCTTGTATTTCATTAATCTCTTCTTCCGCGAGAACACGGCGATTCGGAACACATTTTCTTGTCATTGAGAGATCTTGTCTCTAGTAACTTTTTAGGGAATAGTTTTTCGACCTGGAACACAATTGCCAAGACATTTTCTTACCAATCACCTTACCATTTCGTTCAAGAGTCCGTTTTTACTTACTTATCGTACGTGAAAACCCGTTCTTTATGTAGTGGCATAGCTAACGAAAAACAAATAGCAGGCAATTTGCATACATTGGGAGTACCTAGTAACACACGAACGCACCCTCACTCACTGACAAAGCTTCCCTCAAACCAACTACAAGCTGTTACATGCACATGCATTATACGGCCTGACGACTGGCTTTTCCCAGTACGCAGACGCCTCTGCCGGTCTGTAACTAAAATAACCTCCCTACGCTCCTTGCATAAGAATTTAACGAAATGTGGTCACAAACAACTCCAATAATTCTACCATGCACTCCAGCCTGTTAGCCTGACACGTAACGATGACCGCAGACCACACAAATTTCGACTTTATGGATCCATTGACAGATGGTTGAATGGGATACGCGGTAACAATAAAACTGTAGTCACGTAAAAAGCTGAATCTGCTAAAAAGACACAATTCTGGCAACACAAAGCCATTTTCACCAACACCGTCACAGAAAACGTATTATTACAGATGGAAATCATAATATAAATAAATATTTTAGCTTTGCTGATCATGTTCCTTACGGCGAGTAATTATGGATTTGGGAGCTGGATTCAGATTTGCCTTAGGCCTAACCTCTATATTTGATAATAAATAAACAAAAATAAACTATTTGTATTTATTTATTCTGCTTGGGACATACAACATCGACTGGAGAAGTCTGTGGCAATCAAATTCATACAAATACAGAACACGCAATTAAGAGCTCTAATGCAAACTGAGTCTTAATAAAAAACTCTTATGAAAGAAGACGACAAATTATAGATAACTGATGTAGGATGGTCAGCGAGTTTGTTGAGAATAATATGAAATAGTAACAGGCTACTTTTTGCGATTTTAATTGCTTACACCGGCTGATATTACATCACTTCTCTGCTATGGATTTACTTTCCCAAGACCGTATCTGATGAAGTAGTAATAACTACAGAATGAGAGGCATGCCGATTACAAACAGAAGCTGTATTGGTTGGAATGGTTCCAGCTAACGTTATATTACGATTTTTAGGGTCGTTCACTGCACGCCCAAGATATTTTTAATTTCACCGTTTTGTTACACATGCTAGCTTGGAATAACTCCAACTGGGCATCATTGAATCACACCCCCAACGAGTTTTATACCTACAGTGGCGTACAGCTATATTTGTCTACATGTTTCATTTTGGCTGGCCACAACTGCAGTACTAAAGATGTATGTCTTCCAAACAGGAAGTTTTGTTATATGTACATGTTTTAGTACAAGATAGAAAAGTAAAATGATTTCAGACCTACACATAGTGCTAAAATATCTCCTTGAATTGAAGATTAAGACAAATAACTTACATTATATAAGGTATTGTAGTCCACCGCCATTATCCCGTACCCTAAAACGGTGAATACCATAACTCCAGAGTTATATGCGCCATCATCTTATTCATTCCATTGATCGCCTTCAAAGACCTTGGCAGTTGGCAGGATTTAATTACTTCCGAAAAAGATAATGCTGTATAAATGTTTAAATTCCTTTATAAAGACAAACTAGGCTTATAATGTTGCTTATTGGACTTATAAAATCATTAGAACCATAATTAGCGGTACTTGGCGGTTAACGAGCCGAACGGAATATGTATACAGGATGTTAATAAACTATACCGCAATAATTTCAGATATTGTAGAGGAATGTTGATAGGGAATTGATGAGACCCAGAATAAAAATAACGGGGTTACATAGTGATAAATATATACGCTAATTAGATGTCAGTGATAAAGCAACATGGATAACAATGTCTTCGAACTGCTTTGCGAGCGAGGAAATGCTGGTTTTCATTACATCAGCGTTTTCAAGATTTAGTGTGAGACGGTTTTGTCGGTGGGTGTTGTTGTCGTTGTTGCCCGACGCTAGGCGCCAAATTATGAGCGATTTAATGTCGGCCCAAACAATTGGAGGCAAATTATGAGGCTGTTTGCTCCAGGTTGGGCACGAATTTTGAAGCGATCTGTTGTTGACTTCGAGTGGCCTCACAACGTGAGGTCAATTTTGAAGTTGTTTTGTAGATTGATTATTGGTGGCTTTCGTGTTGTTGCCCATGCTTCAATGACAACAATTTCTCAGGGTGAATTCTGTTGTTTTGTTGACTCGTACTCAACAGGACTGTGAGAGGATTTCAGTAGTGTAAATAAGCACGCAATACGATATAATATTTTGGTATTTTAAATGTCCAAGATCTTTGGCGTCCTCTGGTGTTTTACGTACGATAGACTTACAAACTTGGTTGCCGCGTGTGAAACATATATGAGTGCCGCGGGGCATTTAACTGAAAACTGCATAACTGATGTATCGGAACTGCCTGACTGATAACAGCTTCCCAGTTGAGTATCAATTTAAAAACTGCTTAACTGGTGTATCAGAACTGCCGAATTGAATTGCATGTAACGTCGAACTTACAACTGCTTGTGCGAACTGATTCTATCTAGCCGTATGTAAAACTTCAAAACTGAGTGACAACTGCGTACTGAGAACTGAGCAATTGCTCAGGGTCCGGGGTCGATGGATTATTTCGGGAGTAAAAATTCTAAGTATGGCGTCTTCCGGAAAGGAAATAAAGCCATGGGTCCCGTGTCGTAGATTTACGGCACGTAAAAAAACCTCAAGCCTGAAAGAAGAGGCCTCTGAATAAAATTTGTCGGCCGTTGCACTCCCTGAATTGAATGGGACGCTGAGATGAAAAAAAAAAAAAATCGAATGCCCCATTTGCCATTTGCTGTTTTTGAAAGTTTAAAACATTTGGTGTTGGCTAGTTTAAAGGCTAACAGTACAACGCCTGTTGGGGTCAAATCCCCAAATGGATTTAAAAGTCTTCCAGTTTATCAACCCTACATACGGAGGCCTTTTAAAAATGGGGCTTCACACGCGATCCTTTTCCTTTGTGTCGGGCTTATGGTCTTGCCCATTCAAGCTACCGCAACGGAAAAACACCAGAGACTTTCTTTCTCTTTTGTACAATTCTTTCATTGAAGTTAAAGCTAATGACACAAATGTATACATGATATTCATATTACTAATTACAATGCCAAAATATAATGATTGGGCTTACATAAATATACATTATAATTACATTTCACAACAGGGTAGGAACTGTTACAAGTGCTTTAAAAGTATAAAATCTTGAAATAATTATTTAACAGTGCTGCACTGAAAAATGATTAATCCATGTGCTGAGCAATAGGTTATTTATTCATTTTATTTTATGAATAAATATGGTTACATACAAGGTGTAAAGATAAAACAGTAATCAACGAGATTCGAATTCGATTACAAAGAGCCGATTGGCACAGTCAGTATACCGACTGTGCCAATGATACATCTGCCAGTTATTATGTGGTATTATCTCCATTGGAAACTTCATTAGTCAGTGGCGTACTGGTCCTTTAGAAATTTGTCTTAGCTTTGAAATTTAAGCAGGTAGACTACAGTTTCCCCTGTCTCAAAATTCTTGTCTAAGACCGCTTACAATCTGTGAAATTATTACGTAATTCATAGTTCTTTAACATCCCGTATACTAACCCAAATATTCCACAGGCTGTTTTGTGATTGCTTTTGGGTTTACAAATTAGCAGTTAGCTTAACCCTTGGAAGCGAGCGAGCATAGCTCAAAGTATAGGAACTTACATTGCTTGCACATTATCTTCACTATTGTCATGTTATCTATGATAGTAACGTGACCAGCAGTAGTGTGGTGTCATCAGTTACGTAATCTTGTGTGTCAAGACTCATTTTCTTCCTTAAGTATAAGCTTAGTCCCTAAATTACTAAAAGACTTTTGAAAGAATATGGCATTTTATGTTCTGAGAATTGTTCTGAAATAAATCATATGGTTCTTAGTTTCGGTTTCCCTAATCCATGCGCAATCGCAAGGAAATTGTTTTGAAAGCGATAGTTTGTGTTTTGTTACAGTTCTGAAATGTATTTATTGCTGGTGTTGATAGCTGAATTTTGTAAAATGATAAAAAAAATATTTCTTTGTAAAAATTAATGAAATAAAGACAAATAAGTAGTTAGGTAATATCATAAAATAGTCGTAAAGTGTACGAGTAAGTGCATAAATTATCACAAGTAATATCACGAGAGCGTGTGAGATTATCGATAAATTGTATCTAGAAAGCTCGCGCCCTCGAGTGATATTTATTAGGGCTATTTCACGAATAAAACAAGAATTTAAATATAATTCCTGTAAACCTGACTTACAAAATTGTAATAATTGTATATTTGCACCTAATCTTTTCAAGTAATCTTGCGACAGAATGCCGATTGTCAGTAAAGCCAATAGAGGAGAGCAAAATACGGTTTTAGGACTATTTCATGAACAGAATAAGAATAAAAGTGATATATATATACACACATTTGAAGTTCAAGCACACAATATTAATCAATACTTGTATAAAATTTTATATTAATGAATATCTATTCTATTCAGAAACCGTGAGAAAGAAATTAACAAAAGTCGACTATTGGAATCGCAGCCTTTCGGTTTTCTAATATCAAGCGAGAAAAAAATATATAGCATACAGTGTCTCCATTTTTCTTTGTATTCTGTGGTTTGGAATTCCTAATGATAAGATCAATTTGCACATTTGACACATCACCAAAATGCTTTGAAGAACTCTCCATTTTGCGTTTGATTATCGATTGTCCATGCGTTTGTTGCTCTAGCAAAAGTGGTCAGCGATGCGTGTTTAGGAATTATATAATAGAGGTATAGAGTTGGCTACACTGACCACAAAACAAATGCACGTCGCGTGAAAAAACGTATTTTATAATTTTTTTCGATAATTTCACTCCGTAATCCGACTGTAATTGGTCAAAATTCAAAATTTTGAGTCGTTTCATTGGTCGATTTTAAGATAACGTCACATGAGTAAAATAGTTATCATAAAAATATCATAACAGCACACATTGTCATAAAAGACATGGATATAAAATTTATACCTCAGAGCCAAAGGAACGTAAATTCAAATTTCATTTTTTTAAAATTTAATCTTTGCTAACTTCTTGACCCTCTATAGAACCAATTAACATTAAATCCGTTTAATTTCACTAGAAACCAATACATTGAGGGCAAAATAGTATAACTCCATTTTCTTCCAGTACCAGACAGTAGCAAATATGATTTACATCTATTTAGTTCTCAAATATTTGGTTCTTATAAAGTAACTCCCGCAGCACGTGAGTTGCTACTAGTTGGCTCTGTGTTAACATTCACGTGTTTTAAAGCAACTGCAATATACTTTCTGCTCTATCAGTACAAACAACAATGAATTTCGAATTGAATTACTATGTTAGAGGCTTAAGAATTGTTTTAGTGCTATAATTTAGGTGGGGTAGTGTTCAGTACTTTCCGTGCTTTTGTCTGAGAATCACTATGAAGAAGGATGTATACGTATAACAGCAAAGTGTATGAAGGCAGGGGAGAAATCGTGGCGAAGCTGGCTGTAGCAAGAAATGAAGACATGAAAATCGATTCAGAGTACGCCACTTTTGACAGAACTCAAGGTTAGTTAGATAATAAAGTTGGACATTTTTAGTTTGCAATTTTACAATAATTATACCCATGGAGTTAGTATTACAGATTTTTGTTAGCTTAGAATGCTAGACTGACTATAGCCCTTCATGGGTTTTGCGCTATGGATGTACACAAAATACCACTTAATACTAGTTTAGTATCTGTTTCTCTTTATTATTTTAATACTTTTTAAATGTATTACACTTTCAGCCCTTTGATGAACTACCTAATAATAATTCTTCAATTAATTATACTAATATCTGACATCACAACTACTTCTACTTCTTTTGAAGATTTTCATTTGGAAGAATATTAACACAGACATTGAACTGAACAGAACTGAAATAGGGGGAGTTTTACATTTTCAAATTATATGGTACATTAAGATTTCATTCTGTAATTTATAAAGTATGTTTGTGAGTTTAAATCACATAGCAAAACAGTGTTACATTATACAGTGTCATTGTTTGGTTGAAAGGAGCAACACTAACACAATTGAATTCTACTTAAAGTCATGCAATCGTAAGTTCCTTTTATAAACACGTGTTTACAAAAACTAGTTAATATTTGTGATTACAGTGGATTACAACATAGAACTTGTAAGGTTGATATATGACCATATTAAAGGCAGCAGTTTCTGCGACAAAAGATTATTGATAATTTTATTAATGCTTTTTTCTCCTCCTGTAAAATTTACTGTTTGGCAGTCTGACTCTAAGGTACAGAAATTATACCTACACTATTAAATACTAAAGGAAATAACATTTTTATTATTTCATAAATCAGAGAAAGTATTCTATTTTTTTAACATACAGGCTCTGCAAAATTAATATTATATGTTTCGAATTGCCTGTGCAAAAATGAAATGGAAATTATCATTTAATCAGGACGTTCATTGCGCGGCAGTCAATTCAAGCGAGGTCAAGAGTTTGCAGATCTAAAATATGAGAAAACAGAGCCTTCAAATTGCCGCAGGGGTCCAAGTTTCCTGAAACGGAGTTATTTGAAGTTATGGCGAGAGGTCGCAAATGGAATGTGAAGACTAGAAGGTGAACAGAAAAAGACAATAAACCTTGTGGCTATAAACAAAAACATTAACCAAATACCGACGCCACGTATTCACGCAGAACAAATATTTGTGTTCCAATGCAATATCTCTCAATGCAGCAAAAAACAAGTTATTAACGCAAAGACCGTCACTTTTCTGCTGTCACCCAGCGTCAGAAGATTTCATTGAGCAAAGAGTAAAACTGTGTGGCCGATGACTTTAAATTTGAGTTTCTTTGACTTAAATACGGCCTGTTCTTGAGGAACTCTTCGATGCCACAAATGTGCTCCAGTGTGCACAGCCAACATAATGGAAATGCTCTATTGGTATGGGGATGTCTCGTAGGCAAATTAATTGGGGTCTTGTCGAAATTAGAAGTAAAACAGAACAGAAGGAGCATCTCAAACTTTTATGGAAACACATTGTACCAGTTGGCGAATGTTACTAAGGAAGACATTCACTTTCTAGTAAGTAATCATACTAAATACATCCTGCCTTGTCGGGGGTTGCAACTCCACAGAACCTTAGACCGAATTTGTGTAAAGCGAATAAAATAACAACCAAATAATGTAAAAGAGTTATGAAAATTTTTGCTTTGCGTATGGACAAGAACTTCTATTGAAACTCTCCAAAAGCTTTTGGAAGAGTTCCAGAATTATTTTTGTTGAAATTTTCATTGATTATTATGCTGCTATGTATTAATCACTTTAACTTTACATTTTTTCACATTGTTCTGAAAGGTTTTACCCATAGTGTTGATGATAGGTATATCTAAAGTATAGTATATTAATATTATACCATTGTCGGCTTTAATTATTATAAAATATATTAACGAGTATAAAAATTTGAGAGAAACCGATCAAACTTTTGTTTTGAATGCTATAGACTTTGATGAGCTTTTTACGTTGAAAATAATAAAAATAATTATTTGCATTAGCAGTTTAGGCGTTAAAACTTAACCTTCATTGCCTATAAGCAAGCAGTTAAAGAACATTTAAAATATTTTCACAAATAAATAAACCATACATTCACTGCTATTGCACTTTTCTAGATTTTTATATTTTATTTACTTTTAGCACTAGCATTTGATAGTTTCATCCTTCATTTTTTCTTTCTGTTGATTAATTAGTTGATCAAATCTCCGTTACATCAGAGAAAAATGAAAAAATCAATATCATTTCTAAAATATGCAAATATTTAGACAAAACTGGAAACCTTGAAGTACACGGTCACATTCAAAATATTTTCAATCTTGCAGATAAAAAGGAATGATACAAACACAGACTATTAGCATTGAAAGTAACACAGAAAACTTAGAAGGTAGCCAATAATGCAAAAGTTTAAATTTTGCGACTGATAACGGCTATTTATGTATTCAGCGACGTTCATTTTACTTTACTTTAAGTATGGAGGTTTTAACGAAAGACGCGCACGTGGTTAATGCATCTTTCTCAGTACTTTAGCCACAACACGTACTGCATATAATTCTTTGAAGTTTATGCTGTTTATTTTCTCTTGTTACCATTAGTCACGTATGGGTTTTGTCGAAAGTTTTGTTCCAAGAAACATCTCTTTCAAATAACCTTCAGTATATACAGTACGCATAGCTTGGGTATTTCGCGTGATCTAATTCTGTGTATGCATTTCACAAAATTGACTGTTACTACCTGAATTCTCCTACAGATGGCTCTGCGTAAATAAAGGAATGGCATAATTAAGAACAAATCGAAAACATTTATTGTTATTTTTGTAATAAATTAAAGCTATCAGACATATGTATACCATCCAAACCCATAATGATTATTATCGAATTTAAGCATTCAGAAATATTTACTATTGACGCCGGTTTGTCACCGTGTTGGTGAAGGTTAGCAATTATGTTGGCACTGCCCACTCTTTTAATTTTCTGGTTGCACTGGTAAAGAAAAGAATACAAATTTTGCTGCTGAATTGAATTCTTCTGAATAATTCTGATCCAGTGACCCTAGAAGTTCCAAATTCATGCTTTTACACTACTGGAAAATCTTAAAAACACTGAAAAGTGTTCCACCGAATGACAATTAATACTGATTCTAAAAAAAATCGTGCGATCCTTTCTTAGTTGTCATTATTATTATTATTATTATTATTATTATTATTATTATTATTATTATTATTATTATTATTATTATTATTATTATTATTATTATTATTATTTCAGGTTATGTTAGCCTGATCTTCTGAGGTAAAACGCTGCAAAGAAAATAAATGCATAAAATTTGTAAATACTAATTTAGTATCTAAGTGGCATTTGTTCAATGAAATTTACTGTTAGATAATTGCTTATTTTATGATTATTGAGTAATGAGTATCATAAGGTAAGGCTGTTGTAAAGTACGGAAAACACAATATAGGTTTTTCATCGGCTTCTTAACCTAATTTATTTTATATCTGAAACATAATTAAAAATTTTTATTTTATTTTCTGAGCAGTAGGAATTTAGCAGAAAAATAATAATGGAAATGCTTAAAAATCTTCACTGTCATTTACAAACCACCAATAAATAATCAAAATTGAAATTAGATATTGAAAAAATAACATTTACTCAGTTTAATTAATGTGGTGTTCTACACGATTGCCTTTTATTGCAATATCAACTATAGGAATTTCATATATATTTTTTGAAAAGGAAAAGGAATTTTCATTATGGTAAAATTTTTAATTAACGAATCCGTAACTTCCCCATTTACATATGATTGCTAAACACAATTCAGTTGCTGTAATAAAGGTGACAAAATTGAATGTTCGTACCCAAAAATTTTCATACACTTTTTTAAACTTCAGAAAGCATAATAATAACAACAACATATAGAATATCATAGAGGAATGTAACTTTCTATTACACGTAAATAAATGTAGTCATATTGACCCTATTAAATTAACTACATAAGACATAATATAAGAAAGAGGACGAAAGGGGAATAAGGAAAACAATTAAAAGAAGAAAAAAATCATAAATGAAAACAATTTAATGAATTTCCATTTCTTTCCGCTCTATTTCTGTTATTTTATTTTATTTTTTTTTTTGTTACAATCTGTCTTTTCCTTTCTTTTTGTACATTTTCTTCTACTCTTCTATGTCTTATTCTTCTGTCTTTCAAGAAAGTTTGCGCTAAAAAGAATTGTAATTAAATTAAAGAAAACTGGGAATATATATATAATGTATATTCTACATTTTTAAATTAATCATGCATATAAGAAATATGAAATCTCCGTTAACATTAAACTGAAATTGACTTTTCAGTTAGGTAAGACTAAAACAAAAAGTCAAGTAAAATATGAATGCTCTATAGACAAAAACAGCGTTTTTATCATCAACAAAGCCAAAAAAGCTCATAAGGCATTTTCTCAGAACCTTTCCCCGAAAGAAACAATCATGATCTTAAAAAATGAACGAGATATAGATCGCGATATAGGCACTAGACATGATTCTTTTTCTACATTATATATCCCATGCCGATTATTGTAGACCTCCGAGACCCCTGAATTTCATTTACTCAAACAGCATGTCTTTACCGCAACTTTCCCGGTTTTCTTAACCGCAAAACACAGCATTTCACTACCACAAATAACATCAGATATGGGAATACAATTTACCAATAAGCCGATAATGTTGCGTGTTGTTTCTTTTAGAGGGGAATGACTTGAATCTACAAGCAATTCTTCTAATGCGCTTTACTAATAACTTTTTAAAAATATGACAGAAAATTAATTTATACGGACGGATTAAACTATTAATCTATAGTAAAATATTTATTTTTATATAATATATTATATATGCTTTATTAAAAGCTATCCACATTACCGTAAATTAAAATGAGATATTCTTGTTCGTCTTTGCATTTCGACTATAGAACATTCTTTTAGTATCTTTCATGCCGTCGTATAGCTTCACATCTGTCTTATATCTTCAATGCATATTTCTGATTAGTCTGTAAGTATTACTTTGCAGTCTATCCTTTCATTTCTTCAACAAGGCGGGTTGCAAGTTGCTGCAAATTCTGCAGGACTATTTGGCGCTCTAAAATATATTTTTCTAACTCGAGAGATTAAGATCAGGGCCGTATTGCACAAAAGTATGATCTAATGCTTTTGTATTAGTATATATCCTTGTAAAGTGTGCATTTGTAACTTTCTGTTCCACGAAAGAATAATAGGAACGTATAACTAATTATATTTGAAAAACTACAATCTAAAAACATATTCCTCTATTTCTTTTGAGCCAAGTTTTTTTACCCCTTTTGATACTTGTTACGAGTCGGTTCTGGTGGTGTAGCGGTTACCATACTTGGCTCCTAAACCCAAGATCGCGGGTTCGAACCGGGCCAGGACCGATGGATTTTTTCCGGACGTAAAAATCCTAAGTATGGTTTCCTTCGGAAGGGAAGTAAAGCCGTGGGTCCCGTGTCGCACATTTACGGCACGAAAAAGAACCTCAAGCCTGAAAGAAAGGCTTCTGAGCAAAATTTGTCGGCCGTTTCACGCCCTGAGTTGAATGGGATGCTGATGACCTGAGCTGTTAAGGAGCGTCAATAAATAAATCATTCAAAAAAAAAAAAACTTTGTTACGTGCTATAAGATATTACTTGTCCATTAATTTTCTTTTACAAAATAGGTTTCTATCTGCATGTTCGATATACTTTATATATGTAACTTTATTTTTAATTGTTATTCCCATATCTTCCTTCAGACCACACTCAGGCACTTTTAAGTTGTTCAAGAACTTTATCGCACGTTTCATTAAAAACTATATAAATAAAAAGGAAAAAGGAAAAAACAAGACATGCTGTATTTAAGATATGATTAAATGCTTCATAATAATACTGTCAAATGTCTAGTTCATATTAAATTGTTTTGTTCATCAGCAGTTAGAAGAACCGAAGATCTGTTCGGGTCACATAAGATTGTCGCATTAGGACGCCCCACATTACGTTTCCCGATTGGCCTGTATAACATAACCTATTTTGTCATCGCTCTTAGGTACATTCGTAAAATGTGATCTTCTCATGTTTTCTTTCTCTCTATATTTCTTCCAAATTAAATCATTTAATTTTTCTATTATTGTGAGATCAGAAATTGTATCCTTTTTATTTTTCTCTCTCCTGATCTAAACAATCCCCAGTTGTCAGACCTTTAAGTCAGCATAGGTTTATTAAACTTAATTTCTATGTTTTTTCTTGGTTTTCCAGTCAGAGTTTTCATTTTTATTGTTGCACACATACATGTCAATCCTGGTGGTCTAGTGGAAAACATGCTTGCCTCGTAAACCCAAAATTGCCGGTTCAATCGCGTCCAGGATCGATGGGCTTTTTTCCGCCGTAAAAATCCTTCGGAAGGGATGTAAAGCAGTGGGTCCCTTGTTGTAGATTTACGGCATGTAAAAGAACCTCAAGCCCGAAATGGAGGCCTCTAAGCAAAATTTATCGGCCGTTTCATGCCCTGAGTTGAATGGAACGCTGATGACCTGAGATGTTAAAAAGCGTTGTGACAGATCCTATATCCATGCATGCCCAAGAGTAAATACTTTTAGATAATGTAAATACGAATCATTATAAAATATATCTTATAGTAGTAAACTGGGACATTTCATGTATTGCTAAAATGTATTCATGGCCACCTGGACGTTCGACTCTATGACAATAGGGAAAAGGTTACCTTTGGTTTTTTGTTTTTCTGCTTGTAATGGCTAGAGCGATAGGTCTCACTACTAAAGTTAAGTGCATGAAAGAGGCCGTACAAGGCCGCTTTTTGTATCTTAATTGCTGAAGATGATTCAAAATTGGTTGAAGGTAGAAGGGGGGATAGGTGTAGATGATGAAATCGTTACATCGTATGATGAGGAACTCTCCAATAAAGTGCCAGAAAGGCGATAAATTTAAAATAAGCGCGTTTGGGAGCCCAAGAGATCACCAATAATATTTAAATACTTCAAAGGCTCAGGGAAGCCGTGGGCGCCATACTGTGAACCCCCGTGAGTTTCTGTAACCACGTGGCGACGTTTTGGATTTCATATATTAGGAGAAACAATCTAGCAAAGGCATCGTTTTTACCAGATGGCGGCTGCAGTTCAGATCAGGAAGTTAAGGCAGTACAAGTTTTTATCAGATCGTTTTCACCAGATCAGGGGCAGTAGACGAGGGGCACACAGATGCAGCATATGTAGAACGCATTATCAAAGAGATAACGAATCAGGCGGCCAATAACTAAGTTTAATGAGATTAAACATTTCATTACGTTCAAAGGAAGCAAGGTTGTGTGATTTGAACTACCTCCTTCCATCTCCCTCCTCCCGTGACCAATAAAACACGAAAGGCGATTTCGAGCTCCTGAACGACACGGGGTATGAAGTGGGACCCTCGGTCCAGCGACTACATCTACTTCAGCATATAAAAACCGCTTCAGGGTCCGTAAATAAAACAAATAAAAATCAACACATATTTAATTAAATTTGCTTCATTTGTTCTATAAATCTTCATACTTTTCATATGTAATATTGCATTGCAGCCCAAGCAAGTAAAAGTATTTTTTGTTTTATTTTATAATCTTATAAATTTTTATGTTTTTGGAAAGTTATCAACAAATGCCATTACTTTGGTGTTTTTTGGTCTCGCATAATTTGGGTGGCTCTCACATTTAATTAGTATCATCTGATCATCTGAGAATATGAGAGTACATATTTAAAGTTAAGTACCTAAATTAAAAGTTGTATTAAAAAATTTTGCCATTCTCTTACGGCATGATCAATCTACCTATGTACAATAAATGTATATATACATATGCGTATATTATACATTAAATAAGGTTGATGATAACGGATAACTATATGAATTGAATCACACGTTTCGGATAGCCCCCTTTTATTTTGTTTTACTCTTGGAACTCTATCAAACGCTTTGACATAACACACATTTACTATTGTGTTTCAAGATTGAGTTTGCATTTTTTTTCATTTATTACTTGTCTCATAATGTAGACACAGTTCATAAACGCTCGCCCCTACTGAAGTCTAAGTGGAGATTTACTAATTATATTCACTCTACTTGTAATAATTTTCCCATAAATTTTATATGCTGCTGTAATGTTCACAATTATCGTTGTCTCCTTTCTTAATATTGACATAATGACCACAACTTGTTTTGTTAAAGATGGTAATATAAATATGGTTTGCAGCCTATATGCAATGGGACATTTTATAATTTTCACCCATATTTGCTTGCAAGAGTTAATTATAGAGATGGATTCTGGATACTTTCGATACTTCGATATCCTCTCTCCTCAAGAGTTATCGTTCTAGAACAACAGTTCAATACTATTTTGATACAACAAATTTTACTTAATAGTACCACATTTTAAAATGGCAGTAAGAAGCACATGTCTCATTCATAAGCTTCTAACAGGTAGCACGTATCAAATAATTGGATGCGGTTGTAAACCCCAATAATTAAAGCGTCCCCTCCCTTCTTTTTTTCTGCAGATGGTCATAATATCAGTATGTCAGCTACAAACTTTTTTAAAAATCGCGTGTTAGGGCAATAATAGTGTCGTATTATAATTGGGATATTTTCCGCGTTCTATAGCATTTATTTCTAGCATGTTATTCACTTTTCGCGGTTATGGATAAACCACGCTTCGCCTACAAAATAAACTGTTGAGTCAGACCAATTATAAAGGGGATTTTTGGTAACGTGTCTTGTGATGTGTTAAGCAATCTAACTACAAGTAACTTATTGTAACAATGTCATACTTCATCATCTTTAGCTGATATTACATCTATGGAAGTATTTCTTGTTGGATTTTGTGAGTGATAACCTAGCCATTTTCCGCATTTGTAGAAAGAGCTTTTAGTAATGAGGAATCTCACAACCTAAAGAAACGTGTCACCTTAGTTCTTAAAATTGTTTTTACTAAACATCCCAGTTCGATGAGTAAGGAAATTCAGATGTATTTGTTTGATATATTAATACTGTAAAAATTATATAATGAAAAACGTGTCTTTTATTTGATAAAAACAGATTAAAATACACATCCGTATTGGATATTGAATATCGATAAAAATGATATCCACCCATTTCACCGCTACGGATGACCGAGCTCGTTAAGGCGCGGACTCGTGAGCGGGAGGTCTGGGGTTCGAATCCCTCCAGGACCGTTCTCTCTGACTGAGTTTTTTTTCAGGTTTTCCTCAGTCCTCATAAATGTCAAATGCTGGAGATGTACCCTAAACTTAGGCCTGAAACGTTTCCTTTTTTAAAAAAATCCTTTCCTATCATATCATTTCATCTCATGTATCATCAATATCCATCGCCTGTGGTACCTCAGTAGTAAAAACGGACGTTAAATACTATTCACTCATTCGACCCATTTCTAGTTATTTGAACTTTTCTTCTAAAATCCATAATTTTAATGCAATAAACAAATATTTCTGTTTATCTGCAGCATCCTAAAATCGACACTTATTATACTCATAGTACAAATAAGAAGAATAAAACAACAGAACGGTAATGTGTGAAATGTTTAATTACATATCTGTGACAAAATTTTATGAGCAAATTTCAAACGCCAATTAAAACAGAATTTAGAGTTTAGAGAGTGCAAACTGTATTATGCATTAATACCGAGCATATGTTTGAAACAACTGAACATAAGATTTCATAATGTACCATTTTCTTTTGCTGTAGATAATTTAGCGAAGGCAAAAAAATTTGCTACAGAATGATATAGTAGTTCATTGTGTTCAATTAAAGGAAATACCTTAAGATATAATGGTGCCTAAATACCTCTCAGACAAGAAAGATTGTTATTCACTATCTTATAATTTAGCCTGTTCAAAATACTTCTGTAGCAGTTCATAGCCCCGTGCTGACTTGAGCCTCGTATAGTGCGTTGGCAGAATTGTGCAACTTCTTCTGTTCCTCTTCGGAAAGGACCATCTTGATGATCATCTCTACGCCGTTCACGCCCACGACCACAGGTAGTGACATAAATATGTCCTTGTCAGACTCGTGTCTACAACCCTAGAAAGCACACAGTATTTTAAAAACAATCGTGCGGTCATTTGTCTTCTGTATTTCTCGTAAATTATTCAGAAATTCGTACTTTCAGATTAAGATTTGAAAAACAATTACTGTCGGTATAGAATGTATCTGCACGATTTCCTAAATTTTTACTGAGAAGTTTCAAAGATATTATGGTTAGCAGTAGTAGTAGCAGTAGCAGCAGCAGTAACAGTAGCAGCAGCAGCAGCAGTAGTAGTAGTAGTAGTAGTAGTAGTAGTAGTAGTAGTAGTAGTAGTAGTAGTAGTAATAGTAGTAGTAGTAGTAGTAGTAGTAGTAGTAGTAGTAGTAGTAGTAGTAGTAGTAGTAGTAGTAGTAGTTTTAGGGTGGATAACTTTAATGGTCATTAGACCCTAAAAAAGGACATGTGATAAACCAAATGCGCCCCAATACGCGAAAAATCTTGGCAAAAATGTAGTTAAAAATTAAAAAGAAACAGCCTATAATATTGCTACAAGCGGGAATCACCCCAAGATGAAAACATTTTAAATTAAAAAAAAAATCAGTCTCCAAATTAAAATTAATTGATAAAAATAAAACCAGTTCACGCATTGTAAATTAAATATACCTGGTCATAGACATAAATACAGAAAGCAAAGCGATAACAGCTCCAAAATTAAATGCTGGTCCAAAAATGGCAGTGCTTAAATATACTTAAAAATATTCTATAACTACCAAATTGTATAAATGGTGCCAAAAAGCGGCATATCATACTTTTACGATATTATATTATTTGGTTATTTATTTACTAATTTCGACAAATTAGTCACTTTTTACAGTTTAATCTAATGTATTTATCATCTGCGTCTGCAGATGGATAATTGCCTGTGGCTGTAGTCAAAAGAGTAAAAGTGAAACATTACTACTACTACTACTACTACTACTACTACTACTACTACTACTACTACTACTACTACTACTACTACTACTACTACTACTACTACTACTATTATTATTATTATTACTATTATTATTATTGTTGTTGTTTTTGTTTTTGTTGTCGTCACGCATTGTCAGCAGCATATTTGATCTTCTGCAGCCTATAACCTTTTATTATTACAAACGAAATCTCTGCCTGTAAAATATACAGTGTCTTCTTTGGTATTGCCGACAATTAATCAGTAATAACAATGCTAAATGACACAATCAAAGCTGTAATATGGAAGTATCACTTCATATAATAGAGTAGCTTTAGGCATTTATCTGAACAAACATTTATTTTCTCCGGGGCGCAGGCAACACTTTCTAGGGAAGAATTCTTCAGAGGCACACCCTCTTGCTCTCTTGTAGTCACCACATATGACTAGTATAGCGGTTTGGTCCAAACTGGGCCACCAATTAGAAGAGGGTTTTCTTTTTAACTATGGGTCACCAAGTTGGTGGCTGCCCGTTTAACATGCTACGATTTTATGGTAGCATGTTAGCATATGCTCGTATTTTATGGTTTGACTAGTTTTTTAACCGCTTCTTAAAAAAAAGAGTTATCTGAGAATAATTTGTTTATGAGTCTGGCACCATGGGTCTTTCAATAAAAAAATAATTCACGTATATCACCAAACTTTGTGGTTTATGGATTGAAAGTTGAGGGCTTGTTTATGTTCGTGTTACAGAACAATATACCGATCAGGAGGAAAATAACATGCGACCTTGATCTTCATTAGATTCTCCTCGTTTTCCCGCCGCGAATGAGGGGGAACTGATTACGAATGGATCTGACCACAATTTTTTGTGATTACCTGTCCTCACGCCCTCGAATCCTTCAAAATAGGATCAGCGGCAGGCACTATTATCAGTACTGAACATCTCCGGTTTACTTCACGCGACACTTGTTTATTTACTGCGACATAAGTTGAAAAACACTGGACCTCACAATTACACTGATTCATGGGGCTTCATAAATATATGCGCAGAACCACGCGATAACAAACTTCTGTAATCTGAGAAACAACAAAGTTGGACCGCATCTAGCTCATATGAGCGCCTATATGTCATACGGTGCGAAATATCAGCATTCCTTAACGACCAGAGTCCACCCCATATTTGCCCTCCGCTCGAACTATAGCCATTGAAAACACATAAAGCTTTTGCTCTCATTTTTCATATCTTAATAAAATCGACATTTCTCATCTCAATATTTCTACCAATTGCAAAACCACACTTACGTCATTAAACAACATGAAATGAATGGGGAAAAGAAGAAGAAGAAAAAAAAAGATTATGTCATAATATGTATCAAAATACAGATTTGGTAATTTATTATATGATAAATTAAAATAAGAAAGAATTATAATTTATTAATTAAGGAAGTACTTAATTACTGCTTCAACTATTATTTATAAATTAACTTAACCAATCATTCTGTTCAGTTTTAAAAAGACCGTAAACAGATCTATGCTCCAACAAAATAAACTTTTAACATTTTCATAAATGTTTAAAACTTTACCTTTATATCTTAAATTTTTCAGAGCAGGGGATTCTACAGGAATTATTCAGGTATTTTTCTCGGAAATTAAGGCGCCATTAGTGCAACATACACAAAATTTCCCCTCATTGATATGTTAATATGCCTTGTCAGACACGGTGTATATTTGTTTGCTTAGCGGAACCTTGTGAGATTTCCTTTGACATTCTAGCAACAAAATTACTTGATGACGCTGTCGGTATAACCTTGAGCCTTGCGCGGTCTCTACAAAGCTACTTAAGATTAACTTGCTGCTAAAGGCTGTCTCAGGGTAAGCTGTTTAATACAGCCAACAAGTTCCCACATGTCGGATTTTTCCATGTCACAGATGGTTAAATCAACAATCTATGCTGTATGAATGTATGCGTTAAAACCTGTCCCATGCCTGCTGGGACGAGCTCTACGATCATCTGTTGTTTATGTTCTTATAAGTAAGGGAGTTACGTCATCACGTTGGCACATCACCGCTGTTTTGCATATTTCCTGATGTGTGGGGTCGTTTAGTAGTAGTGTAGTATAATGCAAGAATACACGTAAATGCAAAATATTAGTGTTTAAAATTAAATATAAAATATAAAGCAATGTATTTACTATCTATTATTTTGATATTAACACACCTAAAACGACACACCAATTTGATGTGAAATAAATAGTAATTAATATGCTTATTCATGCAACAGCACAGTATTTTTTATAGTATGAATGTGTCAAATTCTATGTTATGGTTTGCATTGATTACTATCCTAAATTTGAATAAGTAAAATTAATATTTGCATTAGGCACATTTCTCTGTGACAATCACTTCCATTAATTTTTTTCCTAATTGTAATGCTCATTATCCTCTATCATGGGATAAATTAGCTTTATATTTATTGTTTTATTTTATATATACAAATAGAAACGAGGTCTTTTGTTATGTTAAAAGTCAAAATGCACAGCCTAGGCAGGCATGTTCATGCTCAGAATTTCATTGTTACGTAAGCAAAGAGTCAGTATTGAAATTGTATTGTACCGGTTAGCACAATCATTTGTTTCTCTTTAATCTTAGTGTTTTGTGCCATTTATTGTGTTTAATATGATAACTTAAGTCATTCAGACAAATTGTGTTTGTATGTTGTGAACTAACCTTCTGGACTCAGAGGTGAAATTCTACGCCACTTGTAAAAAAAGTTCTGAACTATATTTTGAGTGTAAAACCAGTTATTTTTTAAAAACTGGGCCCCAAAGTATACACTGTGATATTTGTTACACATCTCACTGGATGAAAAATGGTACACGTTATATGTCATTTGCAATTTCTATAATTTGGAAGGAATCAAAGAGGTACTCAACTGACTGCTATTTCTGTTTAAGCGCAGTCAAAAGCAAAAACAAGTTAACTAATCAATTTTTGCCTAAATGTTGTAAAGTTTCAGACACCTAAGTGTAGTCACTTGTTTGTGGTGATCGTTTAAACAAACTAGTGTTAACATTTTATACAAAATGGATAAACTGAAATACAGCTGTGATAAAGTACTTCGTGTTGAAGGGTTTACACCTAACATATATACAAAAGGAGTTGGGTTTCACATTAAAGGATTCTTCCCTTCATTTTCGAGTGTTAATAAGTGGGCTGTTGAATTTAACGCAATCTTACATCCATTCAAGATAATGAGCACTCAGGACTTCTCAAAACTGTACGACAGGCGAGAATGTGACAATAATTCACAATGCTGTACTCAATGATCGCCGATTGAAGATAAGCGAATTACCTGACATTGCAAAGACCATGATAGGCCATATCCACTACATTTTACACGAAGTTTTGGTATGAGAAAGCCTTCCGCTCAATGGGTACCGCGTTTGTTAACAATGTACCAAAAGCGCATTCGAATGAACTTTTTTAACAGTGTTTAGACCTATTTAAACACAATTACAGTGAGTTTCTCCAACATTTCATAACAGTAGATGAAACATAATGATGGGTTCATCTCTACATTCCAGAGAAGAAGGAACAATCCAAATAGTGGGTGGCAACAGATGAAAGTGCACCAAAGAAAGCAAAAACGGTTCCTTCTGCAGAAAAATAATGGGATGATTCTCATGATATGATGCTCGGACACTACGATGGACAGAACCATCACCCGGGAGTATTGCGTTTCACTACCGGACCAACTGAAGGATGCTTTAAAGATTAAACTCCATACCTTGTTTATAAAAGAAAGTTCTCTTCCATCGTAATAATGCGCCTTCACACACGTCTGGGATTGCTGCTGCAAAACTGCAAAGTTTTGCTTCCACATCCGCCATTATCGCCGGATTTGGCTCCCAGCGATTACTTTTTGTTCCCAAACCTTAAGAAGTGACTGGGTGGACGAAGATTCATATCAAATTTGAAGCTGAGACAGAAGTTTTTTTTTCACAGTTGGACAAAATTAATTTTATTAAAGTTATTAACAAGTTGGAAAGTTGTTGAATTAAATGTATTGATTTTCAGGGAGACAATGTTGAATAATATAAAAAATAAATTCTCTTAAATCTTGTGCTTTCTTGGTCAAGCCCAGAACTTTTAGAACACCCCCCTTGTAAATGAAAAATCTGATTGACCTAACCCACACTGAAACGGAAACAGATAAGAGAAGTGATTGAGAATATAACTGATGACCTGAAGAACATCGTTATTATTCTAGATTTGAATTTGTCTAAACAGCAATCTAAACTTTCAGGTTCCAGTCTCAACCGATGAAATTTACTTCACAAAGATGGAAGAATGTGCATTTACAGTAGCCGCCATAATATTTCACAGTTTGTTTCTTTGTAGAAAAATTGCGTATATTTTCACATAACATTTGTTCAGTTACTGAGACTGTTGGACACAAACATCGGCCAGACGAGTGGCAATTGTTTATAGACTCATCAATATAACTAGAACGTCTGTGGAGATTTATTTGAAGGCGATAACTTTATTGCTTGATTTGCAACTTGAGACACTACAATCTGCTGTTTCTTGTATGAGTGAAATAGAAAATCTCACTACATTAGAAAACAATGCCATAAGTGTGGTTGTTCTAGTCCTGGCCAGGAAAAGGTGTGAGATAGGCTCTTCAGTTAATCCTAATACATATATATATATATATTATTTATTTACATCTCCTGTGGGACTTTATTGGGATTTGTGAAAAATATGTATAAAACAATGGATAAAACTCCCACTACATTTGTGCATTTGAAATCTAAATTTTCTTAAGTTATTAATGAAAAAGTAAAGAGGAAATTTGTATTGGGCCACAGATAAAATCAGTCATAGTGAATGATGAATAGTTTGAGGAACTGCTAATTACAATAGAAAAAGCAGCCTTTCAATCTTTCAAAAATATCTTTGTGACTTTCTTTAAAACGGCAAAGCAGAAAACTATTTTGATATGAGTAATCTTGTGAATGCATAAGGTCTTTTAAAAACCTCACCTAGACCCCTTCCAGAAAATCTTGGGTCCCTCAGTGATGAGCACAGTGAGAATTTACATCTGCAGATTCTACGTTGGAAGAGTTTCCAAGACAAATGTAGTCCAAGTATGCAGATCAACTGAACCATAACGAGAAACTGTCAAAGGCAAAATATGCCCAAAAATCTCCATATATCGGTTTTAGATTAGCTACAATATGTTGTTTAGAGTTACGTAAAAATGTGTGTTACAATTCCTATCTAATGGAAGCAACTTGAAAGCATGCTCGAATATAAATTCAAAATTACATCTAGGTTCACTTTATTTTATTTTTATGAAAGGATTTTTATTTTTTGCAGATCAATGCTAACATGATTTTTAAAATATTATTGTAGATATAGCAATCAAATTGTAACGGCAAAATATAAATTTTTGAAATAATCATTTTGGGAATCAAGGTGGAGTGACTGCCACAAACTTCAGAATGTTCAGACCATAAAAGCCTTTTAGAGTGAGGTTATACGGGTCAACGGAGCGAGACTACAGACTGTGAGTAACCAGTCGTAAATGTCTTATAATGAACTTACAGGCTGCAGCTTATTGTTAGTTTGAGGGAGGCTAATCAGCAAGGGGTAGGTCTTCTTTTGTCACTCGGTGTCTTCATGGTTAGTTATGCCACTGCATAAATATAGTCTTAAAGAACGGGTTTTTTTTTGGTACAATGCGTATGTGAAAACGGATTCTGCATAGAAGTGATAAGGCGATTCACAAGAAAAGGCCCTGGTAATTGTGTTCCAGGTACAGAAAATATCGCGAACTTGTTAAATAGTTATCTCTCAATGACAATAAAGTGTTCCGAAATACCTTGTTCTAAAAGAAAAAAAAATTAGATGAAACAAAGAAATTTCCTACGCATGTACCGGCAATGTATTGCTGCCGAGAGGCATCATTTTCAACATTTCTTATAATATTAGTTAGTGCTTATTATCAGTTAAATTTCACTATAAGTTATGCTTTTAGTAAATATAAACTACTAAATTAAAAACAACACAAACTAGACGTTTGTGGCAGTTGCATTTTTCTAGTAAGCAGTCACGCTCAGGCGGCCGATAGTTCAAATAACCTCACTGCATCATTGACCTAATGGACGAGAGAAAATGCTTGGAATCAAATGCATGCCAGTTAACTGTTCAGAAGTGAGCTTGTACCCCTCTCTCCTGCAGCAATTAGATTAGCTGAAGCACTGAGTAATATTATCGGTGATTGTTTTAAAAAAATGTGGCTTTTTATATATAGTTGTTTGCATTGCAATTAACATACACTAAAGAATATAATTTATAATTTCTAAAATTTTCAAAAAATATATAGTAGCTTAAAATGTGTATTCCATTTCAGTTGTAAGCAAACAAGAAAAAGTTTACATGATAAATGTTAGTTTATGTGACAGAGAAGAAAGTGAATTAAATCAGTTAAATAAATCATGGAAAATCTGGCAACATCGCCTTCTTGGAAGGGCGTGGGAAGAAAAGTAGTGGGAAATCAGATAGCTCGTGTCCACATTAAAACTAGGAATGATGGCAGCAAGGAATCCCAACAGCGCTGTTGCCAATAAAAAGCAGTAGTAATAGAACGAGATTTCATTACTTTTCGGTGTTTCATTCACTATTTTATTTTGAATATATTGTCCTTTACTTAGTTATACTAATTATTCCATATGATTGCTTTCTGTTTTTTATATTTTTTCATATTTTTCATATTGTTGTTATATATAAGAAAAATAATTAGATATATAACATTTCTACAGTGTTGATGAATAAACGATCAAATGATCAAATGATTCCCCTAAAATTAATAACGTGGGAAAATAGAAAACGAAGATCAAGGTATGTGAACCAGAATGTGCAAATATAGAATGATGGTCATGAAGGAAAAGGACAAACAATATGGCGAGGAAACTCTATGTCAACAAATGTATGCTTAGTCAATGATAATAGTATGCAAGAAACAGAGTAAACATTGCATTATAAATATGAAAAAAAAAGAAAGAATAAAATCTATAATTTTATAAAGTTCGCTTTCGAAAATCATGTTTCTGTAAAAAGAAACTAATTTATCGTCAATAAAACAATGTTCAAAGAATAATTTGTGACATTTTTAATTCTTTGCTAAAAGCTACAATAGAGATGTTTGTAGATTTCCCAACAATGCATTTAAATGCTGAAAATATTTTTAATTTCTATAGTAACAAATAAACTTATTAGTTATTGTTAATGACTTAGTGTAATGGTTTCCATTAGTGCCTAAGTGTCTAAGTAATTTTGTAAGGGAGTTCCAAGGCTAGTAGCCAATAAATCAAATGGCGGTTCTCAAACTAGCACTATTTCTTTCATTACGGATTTAAAATATATTATATTTTAATAATATAATATATTATTGTTATTATATGTTATTAATATTATTGCTTTGTCACTTTGTTTTAAATGTAATATTTCTATTGTGATTATACTATTGTGTACAGATTTAATATCTCAAAGGAAAAAAATTAAAAAATGTGCACTTGTTTGTTTGTTTATATCTTTAAATTTTGTAAGTCAATGATTAACAACTTATAGGATACAAATTTAAGATTTTAAATCTATTGTTATATCTTAGGGATCCGCTACAGTGAGAGTTTTATAAAGGCACTCTGCGGTTAAGGAAGGTTTAAAACTGTTGTCCTAATAAATTTATGTGTTCTAGCAAATAAATACCTGTCTAGTTTGCTTGTCAGTTAGATGGGCACACACTATGGAAAATACGGGCTTGGTAAATGAGCTAACATGGGTACTATAGTGGAAAGCTTATTTAAAAATAAAATTATAATGTAAATTTCTACTTGTTAAAGAAACGAGTCTTTGTTTCACTCGATCAGATTCAGGAGCATGCCTTCAGAGAAGATTCATGGCTAGCCCCTGACCTTAAATTCTTTCATCGTCGTTAGCCAGTCTGCAGCGCAAGGAATGCTGGGAATGTATTGACGATGCATTATGAACTGTTATCCGTCAGCTGATCTTGATTGAATTCAGAATATTTTTAGATGTCTGGGATGTGATAATAAGAACATTTTTTTGTTTCTTACCTTGACGAATGTGGTCACGGGGAAGACCTGGTGAGTATTGAAGAGGATGGCACGCACCAGATCTGCTACACTTAGTCCGATGGCCCAGGACGTGTAGCCTTTCAAGTTAATAATCTTGTACGCACTGTGAACATCATTATTTAACTTAGAGTAGCAATACTTAAACATGTTTTTAGCTGAGTCGAGCTCTGTGACTATGGACAATCATTTATGTAAATATTGATAATGCTTCTTGTGTTTGATGCTTTTAAGCACTTGTTTTGGTATGCTTACGTCTGTTATGTGCCTATGAATTATTTATTATTTTTGTAGGATGTGGAGAAATACCGGAACATAACTACCTATACCAGTAACCATGATGCAACTCAAAGTAACTATAATTAATAAGGGGCTGATTTAATGATCTAAAGACAGCAAAATATGCATGCACGTGTGCACTTAAAACCAGTAGTATATATGCACTAAAATAACAAAACATGCACTGATAAAATTGGGGGGAAAAAATATAAGAAACTTAATACTATTCATAATTTGACGAGTTACATAATTAAACAACTTGAAGTTTGTTAATTTCTATTAAATGAATCCATAACTATACACTATACATTTTCGATACAATAAAGCTTCTCTGTTGAACCTTGGCCTGCGGCAATGACTTCTCCTTCCTCTACCTTCGTCTTATGACCAATGATAGAGGACATTATTGCAGGGGAGCAGATGACTAGCATGCCGGCACACCGCCGGTAACCTATTACGCGACCTTCGTGGTCGAAGAAAACCATCTCTCTATCAGGCAGCTTCCCAATTGTCCTCACGAGGCCAAACGAACTCGGACCTTTCGGCTAGTTGACTGCTAGACCAAGGAGATAGTCAAAGATTTTCTGCTATACATAAAATAATGAGGCACAACTTTACTAATTAGTAGATCTTTTTCTAAATTCTCAGGTATCATGTTTTAAATAATTTGTTATTAGTGTTTAGCGCCCGTTTTTACTACTGAGGTACCATGGGTGGTGAACACTGATGATACATGAGATGAAATAAAAACTGGGAAAGGATTTTTTTTATAAAGGAAGGAAAGTTCCAGATCTAAGTTTAGGGTACCTCCCGGGCATTTGCCATTTATGAGGACTGAAGAAATCCTGGAAAATCCTCAGTCAGGGAAGATGGTCCTGGGAGATTCGAATCCCAGACCTCCCACTCACGAGTACGCGCCTTAACGACCTTGCCACCCGTGGCGGTCTTTTTAAATCATGAAAAGCTCCTTTCAACATACGGAACAATACTGAAGCACTGAAGTTTCCGTTTCCAGAAAATATTTAGTTCTTCAGAAGATCACACACAGCAAGTAGAAATTTTACATAAAAATATTTATGCATTTAAAATTAAATTGTTATTTTATTTCTTAAATAATAAATAAAATGCTAGTTTGTTTTCATTGCAGACTTGACAAATAACTTTCCTATCTTTGCTAAAGTGACATTTTCTACAATGCACCAGTATATTTCTGGAAGCTTTTTATTTTGTTAATCTCTGAAAAAAATCTTAATTCAAAATAATTCATTTTCTTGCTGCTAAGCTGTTCCAAAAAAAAAATGCATTCTACATACTCATGTGTCACCGAAATGAAAAGAAAGACTTCTGAAAGCATGTGCCTGTATTATTGCTGACACATAGTAAACTTTGAGTAACGCACACGTCTACCAATACGTTTTTATAATATATGCACTAATCATGTTGAAGCGTTCTTCGGGTAATTACCAAAATCTTATGCATATGCGACGATAAGGCCGTTTAATCAATCATTCTTTGATTAAATAATCTTAACTGTCATCTATCGTGTTATTTATTTACAAAGAATCAATAATGCTTTTATTATGGATGGTTTTGTTGATTGCTGCAGAACCATTCACAATGCTTCTACGACACTTTTGCGCTATGCTAGATTACATTAATATAACGTGTGTTTTAACGTCTCCGATTTTTATTTCGTTATTCAGATTATCTGTATTTCTAAGGAGATGTGCCACAGAATTTTAAAACCTGCATCTTTTTTATATATTATAATTACATTTTTACCACGATTTCCTAGTAGTAATGCAAGACCCTGTGCAAACTTTCAACTTTTAAATTTTGAAAATTAAAAAATTATAAAACATTTTATTAAAAACGTTCCTTCTATTAAAAATCCTCCTTTAAAGCAATGAAATGACATTTTAGTTATACTTTACCTTAAAATGTAGCAGAATATTTGGATCGTGGAATTATACATTCCTTTTGTTATATATTTTCTTATTTATATTCGAGGGTAGGTTCGTAAGATTCCGGCCAAACTATTTTCTAGATATGTTAAAGACAAAACTGTATTTCATTTTTCAATATAGTTATTCTTTATTGCAATATGTACTTCTCGCATCTTTGAATTAACATTTCAACCCCCCCCCCTCCCAAATAGTCAGAAGTCTCGTCTGCAAAGAGGGCACAAACAGTATCTATCACTTCTTCGTTACACTTAAATTTCTTTCCTCGAAGGTCCCTGTTCAGTATTGAGAAGAGGAATGGGAGCTAGATCTGGCTGTAAGATGGGGTTCGAACTTCTTTAAGTCACATTTCTTCACAGCTTACTTTACAACAACAGCTGAGTGCACAGGTGCGTTGTCGTGAAGAAGGCGCACACCACCACTCAGCTTTCCTCGCCTTTTCTCTTTGATTGAAGCACGTAGTCTGTGCAGTAGGCCGCATAGTACTCCTCACTGTGGTGTTCCTCTTCTTGAAGTCAATGAAGAGTATTCCTTCACATTCCCAAAAGATTGTGGCCATGATGTTCTTGGTTGACTGAGTGACCTTGGCTTTTAGAGGGGGTGCATCGCCAGATTTACGCCACTCCATTGATTCTCTTTTGAACAAGGGATCGCAGTAGAGAATCATCTCCTGTAACAATGGTTTGCAGAAATTCTCTCTCGTTGCCATGGCAGAGCTCCAAAAATGCCTGACAACAGATGGCTTGTTGCTGCTTTTGGACTAAGGAAAAAAGTCTAGGCACCATCTTGCACTAACCTTATTCATGTTTAAATGTTAATGAATAATTCGAAGGACTGTTGTTTTAGAAAGCCCCACCCTAACTACTATTTCTGTAACTTTGAGCCGCTGATCTTCCATAACAGTTTAATAGAGGCAAAAATATTTTATGGGGTAGAAATTTGGGTTCTCAACGAAGGTTTGGTTAATATGGATGTAATATACTGATGTTCAATAAACCAATTTTGAGTCTACCCAAATCGTCACATAACTAAGTAGCAATGACAGAAATGGGAAAGTTGGGTGACAAAAAAAAATCGATTGAAATAGTACTGAAGTATTGGAATAGGACAAGGAATCTAACTGATGGAGATATTTAAAGAAGTGTTTAATTATGCAAGAAAAAGAAAATCGAAAAGGGAATCGGGATAAAAAATTTATAGATATTTAGGAGATATTGAGATGGGGGACATATGAAGTTTAAGAGAGTTTAATTATATAGGATTTTGGAAAAAAGTAAGAAATAGGGTAGAAGGTATGAAAAAGCAAAAGATATTTGGTAGTTTTAAAGATAAAAGCAAATTTAAATAATATGTTGGTTTTAAAAAAGGAATGGAGTAAAGAAAAATATGTTCATTTCTGTAATAAATTAAAATGGATATATTACGCAAGGTTTAGGAAGGAGTGTTCAAATTAAAGTATTTGAGAAAAGATACTTTCTTAGAGATTTGTTCATTGCGTGAAAGTAAAAAACTATTTACACTGTATAATAGAATGTAGAGAAACAAAAATATAAAGAGATGAAATATGGTCAAAAAATGGAATAATTTACAAATGGAAATTGTATTACGAAAAATTCTGGGTAAGAGTTGGGATAGAGATATCGAGGGATTGGGGAGATTTTTTTGGAAAATTGCGAGAAAATTGGGTAGTAAAAATAGGAACACAGATATTACTAGGAATTAGAATACAAAGAAAAGTATAAATCCCATTACACTTGGTGTTAGGGTGTAAAGGGATCTGGATATGTCAAAGCAACTCTTAAGGGTAGTTTGTGATATAGTTGTGTTAAGAAGTGAGAAGACTAATGCAGAATAAAGATTGGGGGAGGGGAGGACTCCGAAAATGTAATTCTCACATTCTCCAAAAGTGAAGTTGGAGTGTTCTGGATTATCGGGGGGTTTCAGTTAACTGAACATGTACCTTAGTTATTTTATTTTGTAAGGTATACCTTACAAAATAAAATATATTTGTAGCATTGTTAAATGTTATGTATTCTTTTGCATGTACGTTTGAGTGCAATAAATCCAATTTAATTATGTAGTCTTTCATTTGCAAGCTACTCTGGCATTCCCCTGTGCTATAGGCAACTTCTCTTCCACATATGTATTCCGTAAACACTCAGAAAGGCGTTTTCAAACTTGATCATACAATTGAAAAATTATACAATAGCATGGGATTCCAGTACGAATTATTGTTTAATGGCTCTTATTTTTTTAATGATGTTTAATGCCCTTTTTAACTATTGAGGCATCAGGCGGTGTATACTGATGATACACGGGATGAAATGATAAAACTGGGAAAGGATTTTTAAGAAAGGAAGCGTTCCAGTCCTAAGTTTAAGATACCTCCCCGGCATTCGCCATTAATGAGGACTGAGGAAAACCTGGAAAAACCCCCTGCCAGGAGGACAGTCCTGGCGGCAATCCAACCCCAGACATCCCGCTCACGGGTCTGCGCATTAACGACCTCGACCATCCGTGGCGGTTTTTAATTCATCTAATGTATCAATCTTATAAAGGTTATGTCACTATAAATATCCCTGGAGTACAAAGACTAAAAGAATGCCATATTATGTGCCTCAATTACTTAAATTTGACAAATTACTTTCCTCCTTATCAAGATGACCAGCAGCGTCATTATTAAGAAATCCACAATGTGATAGCACCCATTGGAAAGATATTCTCTTCTGTTCTGTCAAATGATATGTAATTTTCCATTAAGTGACAAACTATTCGTTAAAGTAGCAATAGCCACTCTGGAATCACAGAATACACCTGACTGCTTGTTGAAAATGAGAAATTCGATATAACAGATTTTTGAGCTCTGAACAGATAACTTCCATTTTTTGTGTAAAATATTTAAGTACCATAAAATAAGGATTTATAAAAAGAAAATAGTTGACATGTAGCACCAGCACCTCTCACTTTGATTGTAAATTTAGTAAGCTATTAGTAAAAATATGGAACTAGTCTCATTTAGAAAATCTAATATTAATAGTTTCTTGGGGTAGTAACTTTAATGCATCTATTGAAGTGCCTTTCTTCCTAACATCTTCTACAAAATCCAAACAATACTCAATTTGTACAGTTTCTAAAGGATTAAATTTATAAATTAAATTATCTTTACCTAATGACAAGTTATTATTTTTTTTTCCTTAATATCTTGAATTTTACGAGTGGTGGTTAGAAAAACTCTGAGTTTTTTGGCTCTCAAAAGTTAAATGGAAGTATGATTATTTTTTATATTGATCAACAACAGTTTTTTGACATCATATTCAATAGGGACTTTCTTTGAAGATATTGGAATAGATTTTACTAATCCTTCGATTAGTCGAAGGCTTTGGTTTTCTGAATGTTTTATCTTTTAAGGTTGTTAATTACTTCATTTCAGTATGACAAAAGTTTCAGTAAAAAGGGGGAGTTTTAGTTTTTCTTGTTACGTACTCTATGAGCTTCTTTGAAGTAAACTTAGTATAAAAATAATCCCTAAGTATTTTGCTGAGTCTGTTTCTGGTAGTGATTTGACTTTCATCATAATTTGCTTCAATTTGTAATAGTTTATTTTTCCTTAACAAAATAATGTGAAAGTTAGATTTGGTAGTATTAACTCATTAAATGTTGTACCACCAAATGTGTAATTTTTAAAAGAATTTTCCACTATGGTTTTAAGTTCATTGCATTTATTTCTTGGTTTGGAGGTTCCATATTACTAAATCACCTGCAAAAAACAACACATATTACTTCGGATTCATGAATATTTGTGGTAGATTACTTATGTAAGTACTAAAATGTGTAGTACAAAACAGTAATCCTTTTAGCAATCCACGATGGATTTGCCTATATTTTGAGATACTTATATCATATGTAGTTACAGTAAGGCACTGAGTTAGTTTGTTCTGCGGTGCACTTTTAAAATGTATAAATGCTGCTATTGTACATTAGTTCTCATTAAAAGAATCTTTGTTTTCTTGGTAAAGCGCCTAATTTGAAAACATCAATAAACAAGTAGTTGCAGATGATAAACACATTCCAACGGTGTATTTTTGCGTAGGTTGTTCAACCAATAGAGCAAGATATGGAGTAATAAACGAACGAAACATAAGTATATTAACTTTTTCTAACAAACTTACCAAAATCCTGGATAATTCACATTGAAAGGAGAGAGAAATAAATTAAATAAAATAAGTAAAAGAAAAGACAAAAATGATCAGCAAGAGAAAGAAAGTCACAAAATCCCAAAGGGAATTCGCAATTGACAGGAAAAATATGCTAAAATAGTCAGAGAATTAATTAATTAAACTGAAAGCATGAATAAGTAATAACAACAAAAGACATGAATGAGAAAAGAAGAAGAAAAAGGAGCTTATGAAAATGAACAAGGACTAAGAAAATACATGCAAGCATGAAAACTATAACAAAACATTAACAAATAAGATCCACCAAAGAGAAATATAATTTATAAAACCATTTTAAAAACAATCAAACAAGACATAAGTTAAGGAAGCAATTAATGAACAAGTAATAAAAAAAGTAAATATTTAAGCATATGCGGGGGAAAGATGACTAGATATAGCAGAAAAAGATAAGGAAAAGACGGCGAAAGACATGCACACACACATTCACACCATCGCCAAAGCAAGGAGGAACTTTAATTACTATTAATTTCTTTATAACATTTCAGTAAACATATGCATAAGTAGGCAAACACGTGACATACCTCTGAACCACTTCCTCGTGGACCTGCTTCCAGTTCTCCGGGTCATCTTCCTCTCCGATCTTCTCGTTGAGGTCCTTGAGCCGCACACCGGCCACGTTTACACTGGACCACACCGGCACTACAACAACGAGAACAATACATCTACCTCCCATACCATTATTCACTCTTCGAACAAGCACTCAAGTCTTTCACTAAATCGTCGTAGGAATGGAAGAGAGCACTGTAATTACAATAGGCTATCCTGAGTTTTTCTTTTTTCCACTTGAGTTGCTCAGAAAAAAAATAATACATGTGCTTCTTATTATAAAAGAACAGCAGAATCTTAAAAAAAAACTGCATTTACGTACAAGAATCTTTCTACCACATTAACTAAACTTTTGCTAAAATTAGCTCTTAAGTACTGAAAAAAAGACATTCTTTAAATAGAAGAATGAATTATTATGAGTGTTTTAAATTCGTTTACAAGAAAAGCGAGTTTTAGGAATGTCTGAGAATGTGAACTATCAATTTTTGCTGAACTAGTTTTAACTATCATATTTAAACATAATCTTTATTTGTAAAGGTATTAAGCATACCACATTTAAATGCAACAGAATTTGTGCTACATATCATAATTTTGTAACTGCATAATTAAAGTTCGACACCCACCCTTTAACCCTGAACAAATTTTGGCCTTGGAAGTGTACTACTGGAAGGAAAATTCTCAGGATATGGCCGTAGAAGTACTGGAGAAGAATGGTTTACAGTTTTAATATAATTTATCAAACAACGACGAATGTAAATGTAATACACACATCGAATAGGCTTCAACTTAAAAGCTGGAAAATTGTGTAACATGTAAATCAGCAATATATTTTTAAAAAGTATATTGTCTCAAAGATTGCCTCAACAACTACACAATAAAATGAATAAAATATTAATACAAAACAACATGAGCACAAACATTTAATAAATATTTCACCTCTCGGATAATAGGTAAAAATTTTAATACTATTCAAAATGACAATAATTTCTAAGTCGTTGACTTTCAAATGCAAGATCCTTATTCATTAGTTAAACAACAAAAAAGCCACTTATGTAGACAAATGTAATTTAATGCATTACAATAAAAAATTTAAAATACATTGTACTTGGATGACAGGGCTTTTCCTTTGGAGAAGGCTCCGGGCCTAACAATTTTGAAGACAAGGCCGATAGCAGCTATAGGCCCTACTGTACCGAAAAATTCTCCCAGTGAGGAGAAAAGACGAGAGAGTACATGCCAGTCTAAATGGTTACTCACAGCTCGGTAGGATTTCCGATAAACGGTAACCAATAGGAACCAAGTATTAGTTGCTGTGTCCTGATGAATAGGAAAGGGTAGAGGCAAAAATGTACTAGAAAGAAAGGTTACATTTCTATTAAACTAGCAAATAAAATATTCATAAACCTTTACGTTGCATTTTAACGCTCTATAAGGATACAACAAAACTCTGTATTACATATATGTAAGCATTGAAATAAAGTAAATTTATAAAGTCTTCAGAGTTACAGGTTTTCTGTTAAAATTACGGGTTACCGAGGTCATTAAGGCAAGGACTCTTGAGCGGGAGGCATGGAGTTCTATTATCGCCAGGAGACCGTCCTCCATAACAGGTTTTTTCCAGGTTTTCCTCAGTTCTCAAAAAACGGAGGCTTCGTTCCTTAAAAAAATAATTACCCAATTTAAATTTCATCTCATGTATCATCATTGTACACCGCCTGTATGCCTCAGTGGTAAAAATGGGTAAAAGCTCTTTTTTTCCTACAATTTTCAGTCATCATAGTAAAGTATGCTGCAATTATATAGCTAATGAGGTTTTGAAATATAATTCCAGAGATAAAATAACATAATTATGAGATGACATAATTATGATGTTCTTCAAATAAGTGGTCCATATTAGCATTAGATATTGTTAACAGCATTTATTCTTTAATGTATAGATTCAATGAATTACAATGAGTTAACAAGAAAACGAAACATGATACTAATTCGATGCGTATGTACTGAGATAAGTAAATCAGAATCAACTTAAAGGAGACTTTGTTCCGAGGGAGGTTTCAACGTGAACCAGACAGAACACTCATTTAAGTACCTTCATTGCAACAGCACGCATTTTTCGGCATTGTACTAGACTACCAAAAAGGTCTATGAAAGTAAAAAACTTTCTTCTGTATAAGCTCACGTTAAAAACTATTCTCTGCATTTATTTATCTAAGAAATAGGTATAGAAACAGTTTAAAAAGAGTAGAATCAGAACTCAGAATGTAGATTTCTTCTATTAAGATCCCGATATATCTTAAATTTAATTTATATATAAATTAAAAGTAATTATTATAATAGACAATATATAAATTAAAAGTGATTATAATAATAAAATAATTAATATTGATCTGGTGCAAAAATATGAGGGAATAATTGAAGAAAAAATATATTGAATCTCAAATAATGATAAAGAACGTACACGGGGGGAAGTTGTAAAGAGAAGACTTTTACATTATAAGTCCCAGGCGATATAATAGGTATTTTGTGTAAAATATATATATATATATATATATATATATAAATTAACAGTAATTATAACAGCAGAAAAGGATAAAAAACTAAGAAAAAGTCACACTTGAGATCGCTGTATTTCGAACTCGTGGAGTTCTTCTATGTCAAGAAGACATAGAAGAAAGAAATATAGCGATCTCAAGTGTGACTTTTTCTTAGTGTTTTATCCTTTTCTATTATTATAATTACTTTTAATTTGTTACGTTGTTAATAGTGTTACTTTATTTTTCTTTTTCTTTTATATCATATATATATATATATATATATATATATATATATAAATTAACAGTAATTATAACAGCAGAAAAGGATAAAGAACTAAGAAAAAGTTCCACTTGAGATCGCTGTATTTCGAACTCGTGATGTCAAGAAGACATAGAAGGACTCCACGAGTTCGAAATATAGCGATCTCAAGTGTGACTTTTTCTTAGTGTTTTATCCTTTTCTACCATTATAATTACTGTTAATTTGTTACATTGTTAATAGTGTTACTTTATTTTTCTTTTTCTTTTATATATTATATATACATATATATATATAGGAGGCGGGAAAACTGAATAATTATTACTTTTCTTATAGTGAACAGTTGAATATCAACTCGCTCTAAATACGAATTTCTCTATTATTTGGCAATGTTGTCATAAGTTTGACGGTTATTGCAAACTCAAGGTTAAGTAGTCGGAGATTATTTTTATACAAGGGAAATGATGACTAACTTCTAGTTAAGCTTTAAATTACAGCTAAAAGTAATCTTCAGTTAGCAACTTTTATACAACTGGCCCTCAATGTTGTATACCAGCGATGAACGAATTTAAAATATATAGAATGCAAATTTAGAATTTTGAACTCGGAGTTAAATCTTAGGCATCTGCAATAATCAAGAGATCTTTAAAGAGGGTCCGCGGTCAAGGAGTGTGATAACTGCTGCTCTATATAAATATATATTTAATCTGTAAAGTAATATATGAAACTGTGATGCAGTATACTCACCGCTACTGTCACCGTGTTCCCCAATAATCCAACCGTGAACGCTGCTAGAGGAGATATTTAGTTTCTGGGAAATCAGTTCACGGAATCTGGCTGAGTCCAGCTTTGTACCAGATCCAAACACCTGACAGTGAGGTAGACCACTCAGTTTCCATGTTGTATATGTCAGAACGTCAACTGTAATTAAAACCTCTACTTTATTATTTGTCTACGATTTTAAGAACTAATGAATATCCACAGACTTAAAACTAAAAAGTTCCTTTTCTTTAAAGTCAGAATTTCAAAAACTTTAGATATTATCTAAAATGTGAATTATACATTTTAGAAATTGTTTAAAAGTCCGCTTTTTTAAAATAAAAAAATATATAAATTAAATTTTGTGTAGGAATACTTTTTTTTTTTGAAGAAATTTTATTCCTAAAGATTTGTGCTTGTTTGTACAGTGAAAATAAATAAATATTTTTTTTTTTAGTAATTTCGAAAACTTATTTCTAAAATGATTGATTCCTTAAAAAATAACCCTAAATTATAAACCATTAATGTTAAAATTTTGCTTTGCAGTAAACCATTTTTTCTTTCTTCACACTTTTGAATTAAATTAAATGTTGCACCACTCTACAAAAAAAAAAAAAAAAAAAAAAAACATCCAGTGAAAAGTCTGGCAGGACGGTGCGTAGCTTTCCAAAAAATTTTATCCCTTTGACTTTTTAATGGCAAGTATAAGATGCTGCTCTACAGCAGAATTACGCCCTTCTTGCACGTACCAGAGGCTACCACGTGTCGTTCTTGCACGCAGGCAACTACTTCAGTGCAGACATTGTGACGCCTGCGCATTTATTCCTCTTCGAATGATGTCATGTCTTTATGCCATCAAGAACAACTATTAGCGAAGAGGCAGAAGCACTCTGAAGACTTGATCTCCTTCTGGACAGACCTTTTCTTTTAGGTAAAACTATTTTGGATTTTGAAATGTTTTGGTGACTTTAAATCTATTTCTGCTCTAAATTTCTCGCAGTTTGAAGATTTAAATAATGAACTTTGTTTATGCGAATTCCGATTTTGCAGTTTACCCATGAAATGATTTTTGAAAATTTTCTTCAAATCTCCATTGATCCTACCTGCTAGGCGCCGAAAATAACAATGAACAAAAAGTATTTATTTATAAATAATTTGCATATCTGTCATAACGAAACTGGGCATAAAACCACCAGTTAACAAACGATTTATAGAGTTCGTTAACCAGCAAAATTGGACCATTAGGGGTGGGGATTTAACTAAAATGAAAAATTTTAAAACATTTTTTAAATCGTTCTGTCGGGCGCAATTCTTTTGCAATGAAATTTGGTATATTTAATTAAAATAAATCAATAAAAATAGTTTCTCAAAATCAGGGCAATCGGGATATTAGGAGTGAGAGTATACCTGAAAAGCGACTGGGGGTTAAAGCAAAATTTAAAAATTGTTCAAGTGACCGCAGTTTCTTTTCTTAACGAAACTCGATATAGATTAAAATAAAATGGGAATAATAGTTGCTGAAAATCAATGAAATCAAATTATTAGGAGTCGGGGTTACCTGAAATCCAAAATTTAAAAATCGCTCTAGCGGCACCAGTATTTGTTTCTTCATAACAAAATTAGGTATATACCATTTAAATAAACCAAGAACAATAGTTTATGAAAATTAGGAAAATCGAACCTTTAGGAGTAGGGGTATATTTAAAATTTGAAGCTTAAAAAGTACTCTTGCATTTACTTTTCTCTCTATTGTTTGACAATAAAAGGCCAAATAAAATCAGCATATAAACTATATTTATTATGTTGCGTATATTTTTTATTTGACAAAAGCATCGTCGTGAAGATAGCAATGTGAAATATTAATCTAAAATGTGTTTGAGAATTATGTTTGTATGTAAGAGCGCTCTGTAATAATCTTGAGGAAAGGTTTTCGCTACATGTTTTTACTCCATTAACATTTAAATTAAATTTTAAAGCCAATGAAACACAATTGTATGTTATTTATTGTGTATATTTTCTTAGTACATTGAAATTGTTTCTGAATAATTAACATGCTTTTGCTTTATTGAAACATCTTAAACGCACAATATAACTCGAAACTTTCTGTTATTTCGTTATTTTAGTGAATGTAAAGATGATATCGAGGGCTCAGGTATCTTATATTATCAAAAGCTACCTACATCTACTGTTTCCAGTTCCAATACATTGTAACTACACGTTGTTAATGCATTGGAGATGAAATTATAATCAAATTCATTAATTCCATTCTTATTCTAAAAATCAAAATTTTACTAATCCTCTACATTTAAACTCTCGTCTCCTGCAATACTACTTGTAATCTTCCGCCACCATTTGTCTTTCTATAACTGTAGTCTCCATCATATCGTTTGCTCGTTACATAATATGCTATGGTATTCATCATCAGGACATTCATTCCCACAAAGTTTTCTAAATCCTCTTAAATTCCTTATTCCTGTTCTGGCCCAAGCGACTCAAGATATACCTCGGGTCACGAGGAACAGATACATCGATTTCTTGTTTATTGCTTGAGTTATATATGTTTTTTCTCTTTGGTATTAAACTTTACCAATATTAACAAGTAATTTAAAGCAAGATGTGAAAGTGGAGAAGAAAGAGAAGAATGAGGAAAGAGAAGAAGGCGATTTACCCTTATTTACAGAAGGGGAAACTTTTTTTTGAATGATGTTTAACGCCCGTTTTCACTACTGAGGCAACACAAGCGGTGAACACTGGTGATACATGAGATGATATATTCGGAAAAGATTTTTAAGAAAGGAAATGTCCCAGGCCTAAGTTTAGGGTACCTCCCCAGTATTTGCATTTATTGACTGAGGAAAACCCGGAAAAAACTCAACCAGGGAGGAGGGATTCGAACCCCAGACCTCACGTTCACGAGTCCGCGCCTTAACGACCGGGTGGCCGAATCCGGCGGTCAGGAGGGGAGAAAAAAGCCTATTTACATATTTACATTTTACAACATCTTTATTCGCCTATGCTTGCGATGTGAGGGTGTGCCTCCGCGGCCCAAGCGAAACCCTCCCTTTCTAATTTATCACAAATTTGTGGGTACTTTTCCCTTTCCCTAACTCTTTTTATCTCTCCATGCATTCTCAGTGAACTCTTTTCCCTAAAGCACGCAAAGATTTCTTGTTTTCCAATGTATTAAATTCTATCCCTTATTTCTTTCCAAAAACTCCTATATCCTTATTGTTTATTTACCCAATAATTCCAAGTATAAATGTTTGCTTATACCTACTATCGGATGACTCTTTTGCTAGAGACCTCAAAACCTGTTATTGACAATAGTGCAGGACTTCTAGCGAGAGCATGATTTTGTATAATACAGCATAGCCATTATATGCACGTAAATAAAGAAACTAGAAAATAAGAAAAGAAACGCTTACCTGGATTTGACACGACCAAGATAATGAGATCGCTGTCATTGTTTTGCACCAGGCCTGGGACAATGCTTTGAAAGATTTTTACGTTCTTGCTAATGAGTGACAGTCTGTCTTCTCCTGGAGCTTGTCGGGCTCCAGCTGTTATTATCGCAATCTTCGAACCCTTCGATAAGGCATAGTCTGCAACAATGCATGAGTTGTTTCTATGCTTTCAAGGCAAATATGAATAGCAAAGTATATAATATTTATATATGTATGATATCAATTTCATTGTTTTCCGCAATGACTTATAGCACTTTATTTAATTGGGTAAATAGAAATGGTAGTTAGATTAGGATTTTAATATTGGGAACGGGAGATGAATGCAAAATGCAACACTGGTAGACTTTTTATATCACGTGAGAATAGAAGTGAAAAACGAACATCTGGTATCTAAAGCTCTCACATGGCGTGAGCAAGCGCTGTGGCTAGTCAGTAAGTTAAATTTTCACGCCTTTCTAGAACATTCCATAGGAACTGGAAAACCAGCTGTAAGCATTTTAAATTTTTGAAGCCTTTCGATGCCAATGGGCGTATGTAAACTCTGTAAGATTGGCGTTGACAAGTGGGTTCCCAAGCTAAGACGTTGTATAAAAAGAGGAAAACTGAGCAGTTACGGCATTCGGCATTCAGTCAATCATCACCAGGCATCGTCGAATAGGGGACATTCTGAAGCATGTACTAAGGCAATTTACGTATGTCAAGCAACCTGCATCATAGGAATAAGAAGCATTCTGGGTCATATAGAGTTAATTAACTGATAGTGCGGAAGCAAAGATTTTTGAGTTAGATAGCAGGTGCGTATCGTTTATATCACGCAAGTGAAAAGCATAGCTTAGTATTAAGGTCCTGTCATCAACAGTGTATCAGCTCTGAGCTGAAATCACGTAGTTGTAGTCGCCTTTAGTTTTCGCAGTTCTTTCTCTAGGTGTTTACCGATGTTCAAAGCAAAAGCAATCATAAGTTATCGTTTGCAGTAATAGATTGCAGAATTTAAGGATATTTTTAGTTTGTCAGGAAATGCTGACACAGTGTTAAAACGACTTGGTGTATATATCCATTAATTTTGTTTTCCTCTGCAGTATAATTGAAAAACAAGAAACAGTGCAGCATGTTCGTGATGCAGAGAAAAAACTTTACAGTCTTAGTAATCTACCGCACACGAGTTATAAAAATACAGGGAAGTGTTTGAACAAAATAAGGGAATTCAATAACGCGCAAAATTTAAAATGTGTTGGAAGGGCAGCAAGAAAAGAGTATTTCTATTAAGTGTGATGGTATGCATAGGTATACATTTGCCACATTGACTTCTTGTGACATGCAGCGTTCTTTTTACTAGAATAAGACAATGTGCCGCGATAGTCAATTACTTCAGAAAATGAGTTTCATTGTTTATTGCAATTGTTCAACAGATGGGCAGGCATATCATGAATTATATTTGTGAGTACTGCATACTCTTTATATTTACATAAAATAATTCAAACTTAATGAAACGTTTTAAAACATTTTTTTAAAGATTTTAAGCCCCTAAAAATCAGATCACTGATTATTAGAGTTTCTAGGGACTATCCCCTACTCTCGTGAACTCAAACATACTCAGTAACACATTTTCAGAGAGCGTATGACTTTATTAGTTGTTATTAACTTGCTTCAGTCCATTGTGGACTTGAGTCTAGTAAGAAATCTAGTAAGACAAAATGTACATATCTTGCTACCACGTTGCCAATACATTTGTTTTCTAAAATATATGATCTCAATACAAAACGAATAATAATCTATTTCAATTTTTATATTTATATGTGATATTTCAACAATGAAATACTTGCAAAGACCTATAGTACACAATTTAACACTACAACAACAACAACAACAACAATAATTAATAATAATAATAATAACAATAATAATAATAATAATTTACTTTGTACTATAACATTTGCATGCCTATGAATGATGAAATAATTTAAATAATCAGTTCAGAAATAGCGTATTAACTCATCTTAAGTTCAATCAGTTCATAAAATTGCTAATAAAAGACAATATAAACATGAAAATGAAATAAAAACTTAATTTTACTTCACATGGTCAACAAGAAAAGTTGTTTTCAATTTCCTCATAAAAGGATGAAGATAATATTCTAATTATCTGCGATTTATCAATAAGCAGTATTATTGTCCAGAAACTATACTGTGATCTTAATAGAACTTTTTGTATCGGACTTGAATTATACGAACCCCAATATTGCGTTTATTTCACAAGAAAATAATATTCCTATTGTTTAAATATAATATACTAAATGAAATGTGACTATCATTCAGTTATTCCGTTGAAGAATATCTGTGTAACTTTAGCCAGAAAAATACTAAAATCAGGTATCATAGTGTGAAATGAGTTGCTTAAAGTGTTAATATGGTAAATACTAAAAGGGAATTACATCAAACTGACAATCATGAATAATTTACAACCATTCAATTGTGATATAATAAATACATGTCAAATAAGACAAATATTCAATATGATGCATTATACCGTCTTCAAGTTTTAAATTAAATATCATTTGAAAATATCTGATGTTAATTTATTTTTATGTATTTTATATTGGGTTAAATCTGTCCAAATATCTATGTAATTCAAAGTTATGCCGCACTTTTAAGTAGCTAACTATAAAAGTGACTACGCCGGTTCATAAACATAAACTTCAGTAGATATAAATGTACTTAAAGATTTCTAAACAATAACAGATGTGGAAGTTCAGCAAAAGTTACTAAATACAAGAAAATGCTAGCTACTGTTATCACAAACTTTCTCTGCTCTCATTATGGTTCAGCGGGCATGCCGTATCTGAAGATGCTAACGCTTGAAGCTAACCTCAATGCAAAACCAACCTGTACCAAAGCTGATGGCTGTGTTGGTGAAATGCGCAGCGTCTCGAAGATCGAGCCCCTCGCCCATCACTTTGTCCTCTACAACATCTATCAGTACCAGGTGTCCACATAACTTCTGTAATGTACAATAATAATAATAATAATAATAATAATAATAGTTTATCACCCGCACTGATTTACACAATTTCGAACATTGTGAGTAAGATGGAATCAAATGTAAACCCATTTGACAAGCCAGGCTTTGGAGTACCCCAAATGAGCGACAGAGGACAGTAGTGTAGATCATTCATAACGTAAGCACAGGTAATAATCGGGGAACTATATAAATGGTAAAGATATGATGGGTATGAGATGACAATGGAGTGACGGCTGAATGAGTGGCAGAGGAAACACGCTCAAACGCCGCCAACCACTTACAGTAGCTGATATCGAACCCAGGTAATCTAACCGGGATACCAGGGCGAGTTGAGAACATTGTCAGTTAAACGAATATCAAGAAACATAAAAATTAAATTATAAAACAATTTCAATAAAGAAAGCATTATGTTTACAGCTTTGTTTCCTTGGTCAACGGAGAAATTATATTTAAAGTTATCTGTATTAAACAGGGTTATCTTGCTCATTCAAAATAGTTGATTTTATGAAAATTGTATTCAAACAAACGTTTTTTTAACATCATAAGTTATTTTGTTTGAGTAATATAAATGGGACACCCTGTATAAACATTTAGTTTATTTTAAAGTTCTATACCACAAGGTGATTTAATGTTCAGTGGTAATTTGTTATGCAATTATTTTATTATATTAAACGTATCTATTTTTGGTTATCGCTCTGTTGGTGTATATCTCGTAAAAGTTATTTTATTCCTCTAGTATTGTAAATTGTCTTTACTTTAAATATTTTTCATTCATTCTTTAATCAAAAATATTACTTTGAATATATACAATGAGACTTCTGTTAATAACTAGCTAATTACTTACTTTAAATGTCTGACGATGTCTAATTTATAAATACATCAAGGGAACATTTTTTGTAATATGAGCATTTTGCTCATATCTTTTAGTGTTTTCCTCCTCCTCCTCCTCCTCCTCCTCCTCCTCCTTCTAAGCCTTAATAGAAGCTGTGTCCTTGCAACATCAGGATGTAGGGTAATATTACAGGCTGAGATGCATGTAATCAGCCTGCCGACACCCCGCCGGTTGCGTATTACGCGGCTTCCGAGATCGAAGGGCGCCACCCCTCAACAGGCAGCTCCTCAGTGTCCGTATGAAGCTTGATGAACTCCGTTCCTAACCTCCTTAACTTAGAAAACTCCTAAACAAGTACCGGTGATCGAACCCTAGATTTTACAGCCAGCAGTCAGCAATGTTAACCACTACTATAACGAGAAGGCGGTCCTTAGGGTTTGTGGCATCCCATATTTCTATTCCATTGTCAATAATGGATAAACAATTGCATAATAAATTATTTTAATATTTATATGAATAAGTATTTGGATAAATGTCTAAATAAGAATATTTCTGATTTCAGCTTTGTTTATCAATGTTAGATTTTAGTCTATGTGAATTACTAAGAAATTTTGAGTAGTTACCTGGTCAGTTTTTTAAGTTTATAACCTTATAAGTTTTTTATTAATGTTATTATCACATTTAAATAACATACATTTAGTTTTTTCTATATTTAATTTTAATCCATTACTTTCCAAGTAGTTTATTATCTGCATTAAGGAACAATCTATTTTTTCTTGTAAATAATTTATACTATTACTTCATCACATTATCATCAGCATAAGAAATATTTTTATTTTTTGTTACTTGTAAAAAGTCGTTTACATAATACACTCATGATGTACTGACATTGATTTGATTTCAAAGTTAACGATACTTTTAAAAATATAAATTGTCTACTTGTTAATTATTTTATAATGTTATGTAATAATGATTGAAAACAAACAAAAGTTGATAAATTATAAATAAACATACCTCCTAAAGGCTAAAGAAAATGTAACGTTTAAATACAGTTTTCTTTTCAGTGATGCTTTAACTAGAATAGTAAACACAAAACCAGAGAAAAGAGGAGTATGAATAGATGAGAGTAATGGATATGAAAAACGACGGATAACCAGTTGAATGAAGATATATATTATACAGGGTGTAATATAATATTGGGACAAAGTTCGGTATCGAGTTCCTCACGATAAAAAAAAACATAAAAGTTATATAAACATATATCCGGAAATATCTGGCCATTAATTAAAGTTGGCATGTGACGCATTTCGAGGCACTATCCAACAACTTCAGTTTGCTAAAACAAGAATTCACTTTTTTCAGGCAAATGAGCAATACTATCATTACAAGTCAATCTGTTCACGTGCACTGTACCCTGGATGGTGATATATTGCCATGGAAATTTGTTTACATATATCTATATGGTTAATCAGTTTCTTAAGTTTGACTCGTGCTGCAGTGCAGTTACATTTGAACTAAGTTAGGATATTCATATCATGAGTAAGTGGAAAACATTTATGCACGGGCCTGCGAATAATAATGGACGCGAGGCTGCACGGCTGTATGAGACCCAGACCGAAGGCAACCGAATTATAAAAAATTGGTACTTTGAATCTGCAGTGTCACTTGAGATATCTGGAAATTAATTTACACACTGATATCAAGAGGTTAACTTCATAATCTAATTTCAGATGTTAGACACATTTAACACCTGGAAGTGTGTCTAAATATCTTGTACATATTCAATTTAAACTTTTATAAGTCTTTTATAGTTTAAAATATGTTTACAAAGACACGCACGATTACTTTAGGTAAATAATTTTTTCTAGAGGCAGGTATTTACACACAATTAAACACATTAACGGTTTGGGCTTATTTTACAACGCCGTTCATTTATATCTGTATGTGGTATAATCCTGTAATTTAACAATTAGCAAAACGAGGCAAACTTGTCTTGAGCTTTGCCTTATTGCAGCTCTAATGGGTACTACTTGAATTAGCAACCTGTTGATTTTGAATGCACATTCTATTTTCTATATCATGGCTTCTAGTTAAATAATACTGAATGCTAAAACAAGTTTCCAATTAAATATTTTATAAGGAGTAAGGCTGATACAGAAAAACTGTATTTGGAATTAGCGATCGGTAACCACTGAAACAGTTACACCAGTACCTGATTGAGAATTGAGAATATGCATGCCATTCCTACGGCGCCACATCCTACGACCGTTACTTTGTGGCCCTCCGAAGTGGCGACGTTGCCTATGTCACGCAGAAGAGCCGCTTTCATCGACATGATCTGAAAAGAATTCAGGAATAAATCATCATGCATCTTGCGTATCTCAGGTTCCTTGAAATTATTGCTTGTAGCAGCCGGTAATGTGCGGCAAGTACTGAAAATCGGTATTCACAGTGTCCATTGAAGGCGCTTGATCTTCTATTTGACCCATTGGCTTGTAAAGAGATAGAGGTACAAAAGAATACGAAACATGGAAAGGGACAGAAACGTTTTAATGTAAAGAAAAAGGAATTAAAAATACATTATGGTATTTACTGACTTTGTGATTTTGCTTTTAGCTTTTGCATTGGACGGTTTATTTCATAAGTGATGACGCTAACATATAAATTAAAGTTTTACACTCTTGCAGTCAGGGAATGATAGCATAGCTCACTTTCTAAACACAGGCCTGTCAGCGGGACTACCTCATAACGCAGATGATGCAACTTCTGAAAGAAAAATGTCAGTGAAAACTGGGGTTTGACTAAAACATCAAATGGAATTTTCATTTTAAATGTGTTTTCTCCAAAGGTAAATGACAATTCACAATTTTTGGTCATATAAACGGACCACAATCAACAAAGTCGTTAGGAAAAGTTGAAAGCTACATGCAATCAAATGAGTTCTACTTGCGTAGCTAGAGAATATTACATGCTAAATGCGAATATTGGTGTTAAATTTGTTAGTCATCTGTGTTACTTGTAATATAAATGTCATGAGAGATCAAGTAAAATTAATTTATTACTGAATGAAATGTGTACATTGAAATGGCAATGGAATTTTGGTGCGTAAATGTTAGTATAATTTATTTCTTTAGGCACAAGATCTTTAAAGGCTCGCCTTAGGTACTAATAGCAATTGGGCGAATTACAACTTTACTCACTGTTATGGGAGAAAATATTTTACTTTAATAAAGATTTAATGATATATGAATTGCTTTCAATTAGAGCAGATACTTTGACTTTTGCAGATATTTCAATTGATAAAATTGTAATATTTTATTGTTATTTTGAACCGCTTCTCCATTAATTAAACTTATCAGTAATTTTCATGCTATTTTATTATATTTTTAAATCTTTTGAGTGCAATAAATTTTCAATGCATATAAAATCATTTTTCATATAAGAGTTTTAAATAATAACTAAGAAATATTAGCATTTTACACTAGATAAATTGAAGTAGAGAGATGTAAAGTTCCATTGTATGTGCCACTCAGAGACCAAACCGACTAACTTCAGTGCAATAGAAACTGAGAAAAATGAGTTTAAAGTTAAATGCTTATTGAAAATGCAGCTTTATTAATGAAAACATAACACAGATAGTTACTGAAACAGAGAACAATGTCACATTTGTATTTTTTCTGGAGTTAGTAACGTTGTCAACTGAAAAAGTTAAGTTTTTATTCCACCTTAACTCCCAATGCGGTTAATCACACAATAAATATCACAATTCTTTAACTCTTGACCGATGTGTTCCTCACTAGCTTCCTGTAGGTAGTATTCGTGGTTCACAGGAAACTTTTTTTTTTTAATGATTTATTTATGGACCCTCTTTAACAGCTCAAGTCATCAGCGTCCCATTCAACTCAAGGCGTGAAACGGCCGACAAATTTTGCTCAGAGGACTCTTCTTTCAGGCTTGAGGTGCTTTTTCATGCCGTAAATGTACCACACGGGACCCACGGCTTTACTTCCCTTCCGAAGGAAGCCATACTTAGGATTTTTACTCCCGAAAAAATACATTGATCTTGGCCGGGTTTGAACCCGCGATCTTGGATTTAGAAGGCAAATAATGTTAGCACTACACCACCAGGATCGACCCTTTCCCATGGTGACTACGAACACTTGAGGATAGGGCTACCTGCGGTAGACATTTTCAGATTCACTCTAAGAAATGAAAAACATTTCAGAAAAAGTGGCTGTCACGATCTTTATTGCAAAATATTTTTTCTTCGACTATTCCCCTTTCTGTTGGTACACTCTTTGCCTAACAGTCTTCTTGTAGTCTCTCTTTTTCTAACCCATCTCTCTGGATTACGTGAACGTTTTCGTCCGTTTACTGAAAGTGAAAGCTCCCTCTCAAGTGATACTCTAAGAACAACTTCGTTTTATTTTCTGAGAGACCAAATAAAGCAGTTTCACCTGATCGCTTGCTTGCTACATTGACCTTACGTCGCTTCTTAGAAGCTTAATAATAGCTTGAATACGATGAAGTTGAGGTAGAGAAATTTCTATTATGTGGTGGAAAATTTACCTTTCATTACCTGTGTGTGGAATGAAATCTGGATCATTATTGCTATTCTCAGCTCCATTAAATGGATCTTTCTCACTGTTACTCATTTTGTAGTACTCTACTGTAGGACTACAAATGATGAAACAAAACATTCAGCCAAACCGCGTAATAAATATAAACATTAATGAAAATAAACTACCTAGTTCACACACATATTGCTAACAAGCATTACATATTGCTGTGAATATTACGTCATGATAAATAGAAAGAAGCAACGCAAATAAAAAACAAATAAGATATATAAATGGAGTTAAGTCACTTTGAACTCTGAAAGCTATAACGAAATTTTCATTTGGCATAGAAAGTGTCGTCATCTACAGATGCAAAATTGAATGGAGTTAAACATTTTGGTTAATGAAAATATTGTTTGTGAAGTTTTTGTAATCAAAAGAAGAAAAACTTTAAAAAATTGAGTTAGTTAGTTTGGCCTCTGAGTGGCAGATATAAGGAAATTTTCAGAGAAAGTAACCCTTTTCAAAATTAGCCTAACCAATTATACTAGTATTGCGCACAGCTGATGAAGGAATTTTGAGAGTAATAAACATTAGAAAAGCAATCCACAACTTCTATCTAAGGCAGAAAATACTTCTTGAAAGTCGTGCCTTAAGAACTGGATAATAATTATACTACAACAAAAGTATGTCAATCGATGTTACGTTACCTCTGTAGATGCCAGAAGACCTCTTATGTTAAAAATTAATAAATGCAAATCATGCTATGAAAAATGTACATTTCGTGCCTCGCCATGCAAAGAGACTGCACGCAGATATGGTAGGCGTATATGCCTTGAGGTTATATATTCCGCTATTTGACGATTGGGAGAAATATAAGGAGGAAGCACACAGTTCTCGAGGGAGGCTTACAGGTCACTAACCTAATTAACTACAAACCTTTAGCATAGATAGCATGCGAGTTAGCCCTGCAGCTTAATTGAAACACATGATATCCACATAATTTACACACTTCTCCACTGATTACAGTATAACATTACACAATAATACACAATGACTTAATACTTTATTATCTTTTTAATTCTCATAATTATTGCTGTGTCTTTTAATCTAATTTTTAAGTTAACATACTCTAATTATTTTCCTACGCTTAGTGAGAAACGATGCCATTCCTTCTCGCCAAGCTATTCAAATGAGGCTTACCATTTATATCTTTAGCTCGTAATTAGGTTTAAGTATTAAGTCATCAGCGCCTCATTCTATTCAGGGCATTACCGCCACGTGTGGCCGAGGTCGTTAAGGCGCGGATTCGTGAGCGGGAGGTCTGGGATTCGAATCCCACCAGGACCGTCCTCCCTGACTGAGGTTTCTTCCGGGTTTTCCTCCGTCCTCATGACTGGCAAATGCCGGGGAGGTACCCTAAACTTAGGCCTGGAACGTTTCCTTCCTTAAAAATAAATCCTTTCCCAATATATCATTTCATTTCATGTATCACCAGTGTCCATCGCCTGTGGAACCTCTGTGGCAAAAACGGGCGTTAAACACTATTCATTCATTATTCAGGGCATTAACGGTCGATAAATTTTTATCACAGGCCTCTTCTTTCAGGCTTGAGATTCTTTTACGTACCGTAAATCTACTATAACGGGATCCTCAGATTTTTTTCCCTTTCAAAGGAAGTCATATTTAGAATTTTACGCACCAAAAAATCCATCGGCCCTAGGCGGAACTGAACCCGCAATCTGGAGTTTATGAGGCTAGTATGGTTACAACTAGACCACCAACCAGGACACTTAGGTTAGGTGTTCGTTTTAGTTATGTTTCAATTTGCCTTAAAGGTACACTTAAGGAGGTTTCATTGAGCAACTAACGGTTTAAATCCGCTTAAATTTCACCATTGCCTGCTTAATGTTGTCCACTCTGCTTTTTTTTTTGGCATTTATAAGTACAATCGTAAGGTTGCAAGATGGGAACTGTGCATGAAAGCTAATAACTTCGATTGAATTGTTTGGGGCTTAAAAAGATATGTTAGTACTTCAACCTTGCTAACAGCTGATCGTGCCTAAGTCCCCAATGAGGGCGTCTCCGAGAGGAAGGGTTAGGGGTCGGGATTCCACGAGCAGTGACTGCGTTGATGTAGACATGTTCTCTAACATGTTTCCAGGGCACTATTCCACGAAAGTATAGTCTAATACATTATAAGTGTATGGTCTTGTAACTTGTAGTTATTAGTAGATTCTGTTCCACAAAAGTTTTTGCTACACTTGTGTTTTACAGCTCCATACTTACAAGTGTACATATAAGTATTAATATTAGTAGTACACTTGAAACTTTTATACATTTCTCTACAAGCGTAGGAATATTGGTAACTACAAATACTAGTGCAAGTTTTAATAACTTTTTAATAATTTTGGGTATCAGTTATAAATATGCGAAATATTAACGAAAGTTATGATAATGATGAGAGTATAAAGAAAGAATAATTCATTATTTGGGTATATTGAAAAAGATACGGTACGCACAATTAAGTGATATTGGTCTTTCATGTTTCAAATGCATATTTCAGTTCAGCATCTTAGATTTATGTTTATTTATGTATGTCACGAAAATACTTAATTTCTCCAATTTCTCATTCTCTTTTGACGCAGTTTTCATAATTTTTTGCTTATAATGAAAATATAATAAACACAGTACAAACAAATGTATATAAATATAATTATTAGATGATTATTTCCTACAATTCCTAAGTGGAACATAGGGCCAAAACAAATTACGCCATCGGATTCTATTTCTTGACAAGACTTTAAACTCTTTCATAGTTTTGTTGTTGCTTTCGATTCCAGTTCAATTTTTTGCTTCTCCAGCTTTCCTAGGTCTTGCAATTCTCCTTTCGCCTTGTGGATTCCAATCTATCGCCTATCTGGTTATATATCCAGGTTCTTTTCTCGATGTATGTCCAATCCACATCTACTTCCGTTTCCTTATTTCAAGGTCAAGGGTCTGATTAGGGATCTTCCAACGTTTGGCATTGCTAGTAGTTTTTGGCCACCACATTTTTAATATATATCTGAGGCAGTGATTGACTAATGTCTGCAATTTTTTGATTATTAGTTGGGTAGTTTTCTATGTTTCACAACCATATAGTAACAAAGATAATACAGTTGATTTAAAATACTAATGTTAATGTTTCTTTGAGAATTTTATGAATTCCATAAAGTTTTTAAATGTATGCTTCTCTTCCTATTCTTCATCATATTATCTAAGACCATTAAGGGCAGTATTGGTGAAAGAGCACATCCTGATTTATCCCCACTATTTATGTAGAAGGAATCTGCTACTTTATTTACCGTTATGTTCTACCTGATATTAGAAGCTTTTATATATTTCTGATAATATTTCAAATATAATATTTCAAAATTCCTCATAGCTTCCCATAATTTGTTACGAGTAATCGAATCGGAGGTCTTTTCAAAGTCAACAAAGATCAAATATAATGGAGTTTGGTATTCATAAAGCAGTTCTAAAATTGCTTTTATTATATTAATATGATATACGCAGGATTGCCTCTTTCTAAAACCTACTTAGTTTCTTATCAATTGGTACTTTAATTCTATCAAAAATTATTCTAGATGAAATTTTATTTGAAAATGAGAGTAGAGTTATTCCTCTCCAATTTTTGCACCCTAAGAAGTTACCTTTCTTTGGTATTTTAATTAAGATTCTCTTTTCCTATGTCTGTGATTCCTATACTATGTTCAAAATGGGGTACCTATAAAATATGTGGTGTAAGTTCCGGATCAATTTTTAATGGTTCTGGAATAATGTTATCTATACCTGGGACTTTTTCTTTTTTCATGTTATCAATAGCTTTTATTGTTTAGACTTTTGTAGGTGTATGGACTGGTACAATTGTAAACGTACTAGCATGTTGTTGAATATTATAAACCTCTTCCATCACCTGTTCTGTATTATTTAATATTCTTTGAAATATTCTATCCATCTTTTTATTTTTTATCTTCATTTGTAAGTAAAATGTTTTTTATCGTTAACTGGTTTACTTTTATATATTTTTTTTCCTGATATGAGTGTTTTAATAGCGTATACTTCTTTGTTACTTCTTTTAATTAGCGGTTTTTGTGCTATCTGCTAAATGACTAATAACTTCCCTTTTATCTTGTCTTAATTTTTTCCTTACTTCTTTATTTTTAACGAGCTCTTCAGCATTTGCGCTTATCCTTTAGTTTCTTATTCTATTTTAATTTTAATTTTCCCAGCATTCCATGATTTTTCTGAAATACATTCTTTTTTGTTTTGTTTTGTTTTGTTTTTTTTGTTTTGTTTCTTGGCAACATAGTATATTATCACAGGTTTCATGAATTACTTGTTTGATTTTCTCATATTTCTAATTTTATTTGTTATATCTATTCATTCTAGAACTTGGAATTAGTTTTTATATGTGTCTTGAAAGATTCGATTGTATCTTTATATTAATTGATGCTATTTTCAGTTTTATCTCTGCTGAGATTAAGTGATGGACACTTCCTATCTGCGTCCCTTCTGTTTCGAACATCACATAAGGAGCTTCACCATTTTTGCTAATTGCAAAATGTCAGTTAGGTAATAAGAATTATTATCGGAAGACACTCAGGTAATTTTATGAAGAAATACAGAAACCTCCCATTACTTAATTATAGTTAGAACATGTTTTAATTAAATGTCCTCCGTTGTTACTTAAATTTCGTAATGTATGTTTTCCTATAATTTGCTTAATGTCTTTATTATTATTATTATTATTATTATTATTATTATTATTATTACTAGATATTTGTGCATTCATATCTCCCATTAATATTATAATGCCCCTTATCCTTATTCCTCTCAATGTTGTATTTCATTTATATAAAAATTACTCTTTTTAATTTCTGATGACACCTGTTGGGCATAACATTATATTATTGATATTGATCTAACTCTTGATTTTGCAGTAATAATTCTACTGGAAAATGGTTTCATTCTAATAAACTTTTTAGCTTGTTTAGACATCAATACGTCAACTGCTTCTTTATGCTCATTTTCTGTCTCAGAATATATGAATGTTTCATTATTCTCAATTATTTCTTCTCTAAATCTTGTTCTAGGAGTTTCAATAATTACAAATATTTAATATTTATATTTTATATTTTCGCATTTCTGAAATTACCCCCGCCCCATTCTCCTGTACAACAGAAAGTGCGCACATTTCAAAAACCAGATGTCCTTTTTTAATATAAAATGTCGTCAACTTACTCTCCGATCGGCTATGTATTTCGATTCAATAACATCAAATTTATTTCCAGAAGTGCTGTTGTTAATACTCACTTCCATCCTCCAACCTGGAGGACCAGGTTTCCATATTCATATCTCCTGGAGACCACCTCCAGGCACTAGATAACTCAGGTACTCGTATCCACCGTGGTGGGCCCCTGAGGGTTAATTGGTCAAATAGACTAATAAAATAAATGAAGCTGACTGGATTCATCTGCGATCTCTTGGCGATTTATGTTGATGCTACTATGCATCTATATGAAACGTCATATCAAAATGAACTATTGTACTTGAATATTGATAAATGCATAATAAAGTATTTAAACTATCATTATTTCTGAGAAAAAAACAGAAGACTCATGTAGCAGGAATGACAATATACGCTTTGTACATGAAAAATACGAGTTTATTACTAAGAAGTGGACATAACCTAATTCAAGGTATGTCGACAAGTGGCAAACAGCTGTTTCTCCATCTTGCTCTTATATGCCACAGCGTGTAACCTTTTACTAATACTTGCGTTGTACCTTCTTTCGTGGATCAGAACGTCTTTATAAGGATTTGTACAAGTACACTTGTAATGGAAATAGAGTCCAGATAAAATACCCAACACCCGTGGCGCCCCCGCCCCTTTTCTAAGGAAGTCAAACCACATAGTAGGTCTGCTTCCATCAGACATAGGGGCATAAACCTTTCCAAAGCGCAAGCCACCATCACACCACACCAGCCCACTTAGTCCTGATGTTTTCGATTATATAATATAACCAACGAGGTGGAATGATATGAAATTTGTGAGCGGAAAGTTCTGGCAAATAATGATCCATCTCAGCATTCGCTAACTTATCACAAGTAATATCACGAGAGGGTCTGAGATTACCGACAAATTCACGAATGTAGTCAGTAAATTTATCCGGAAACCTCAGAGCATCCACCCTATTTCACGAATAAAATAAGAATTTAAATATAATTCTTCTAAACCTGGCTTGCAAAAATTGTAATAATTGTATATTTGTACTTAACTTTTTCATGCAATCTTGCAACAAAAGAATATCGATTGTCAGTAATGCCAATACAGAAGAGCAAAATACGGGTTTAGGACTATTTCATGAATAGAATAAGAATAAAAATTATATATATTTTTAATTCACGGACAGAATATTAACACTTGTATAAAATATTATACTTATAAATCATAGAAACCGTGAGACTGAAAGAGACAAAAGTCGACTATTACAACACTAACGTTCGATTTTCTATACCAACTGAGAAAAACAACAAAAATAAATAAATAAAAAAGATAACATACAGTGTCTCTATTTTTCTTTGTATTCTGTGGTTTGGAATTCCTATTTTTTTTTTTTTGAATGATTTATTTATGGACGCTCTTTAACAGCTCAGGTCATCATCGTCCCATTCAAGTCAGGGCGTGAAACGGCCGACAAATTTTTCCCAGAGGCCTCTCTTTCAGGCTTGAGGTTCTTTTTCGTGCCGTAAATGTACGACACGGGACCCACGGCTCTACTTCCCTTCCGAAGGAAGCCATACTTAGGATTTTACGCCCCGAAAAAATAATCCATCGGTCCTGACCGGGTTCGAACCCGCGATCTTGGGTTTAGAAGGCGTATGGTAACCACTACACCACCACGACCGACGGAATTCGTAATGATAAGATCAATTTGCACATTTGATATCTCACCAAAACGCTTTGAAGAACCTTCCATTTTGCGTTATGATTGTCGATTGTCCATGCTTATGTTGCTATCAATAGCTCTCACTACGTCTAGCAAAAGTGTTCAGTAATGCGTGTTCAGGAATTATATAGTGGAACTACGGAACTGGCTGCACTGACCACAAGACAAATGAACGTCGCGTGATAAAACGGATTCGATAATTTTTTTCGATAATTTCACTCCTAAACCGACTGTGATGGTCATAATTCAAAAATTTATTTCGTTTCATTATTTCATTTTAAAATGACGTCACACAAGTGAAATAGAGGAAACCACGAAAAATCCTAAGATCAAAATACGATTTTTCGTGGCTCCAAGGAATTTAAACTCGGTACCTTCCGAATACTAGCCCCAAGCCTTACTTACTGAGTACTCCGCTTGGCAAGTTAATTCGTAGTATTTTTGCAACGAAATAACGCTTTAAGAAAACACAAATAACGTTGGAATAACTTGTGTTTTTGTATCTTAAACAAATTAACTTATTCTTTATTGCAAAACTAATTGTTTAAGGTAAGTTCGATTCGAACATTTTTTATTTCCCCGTATTGTGTGGGATTAATTTCTTTTGGGATTTAGCTTGAATGTGTGGACACGGTGACTGAAAATAACTAAATACGATATACGTCGAAACAAAATTTCTCTTTCTTGGTTGTTAATGGGTTTTTTCAAAACAATAGAAACAACAATAATAATAATAATAATAATAATAATAATAATAATAGTTATAGGAAGAGCCAACTGATATCTTTCAGATATGTTTTTCAATTTGTTAGTTTTTTTATTTACGAGTATATTGATATATTTTCTGAATTGCGGCTTCTCTGGTCACTTTTAAAATTTTTTACTTACTTAATCTTGTAAATGCTTTTGCTACTTTAAGACTGCCTTCTTTCAAGCTGCAGGAAGCAAAATTTCTCAGTAGTTTATCTACTCTAAGCAGAAGTGAATTCGGTAATAGGCAGATATTTCCCCTTTTGAACCAGAACTGAATAATAATTAATTCTATCAACAACGGAAAATAATGGGAGATTTCGTTCTAAGTTCTTTATAAAGAAGGCGCCGTATTAAGCTAAATAAAGAAAATTGGAAATTTTTGAGGAAAGTTACTTTTTGTTTTTAAAACAAATATCCATTATTCTTGAAAATGCTAGTGGAAATAAAGAAGGAGCAAAAAGAAGAAGCGAAGATGGAAGATCGTGAAAAAATTAAAATGACAAAAAGAAAGACAATGGGAGGGAAGAACGAAAAACAAGAGCAGGAAACCTTCTACTCGATCTGTTATCAGCCAGTTGGTACGAATATAAATATTCCTACCCCATAACATGCCCAAGCGCATTTATACCTATTTATTTCACTTTTCGTTGCTGTTCTGCTTGATATGCTGGATGTTCTAAAAGTAAAATAAAGCTTTAAAAGTTTACAAAGGAAGCAAATAATATTGATACAGTGCTTATTTATATGATGAATTACTTTTTTTCGCTTTTTTAATTAAAGATAATCACTTTATTTCAGATGCAGGCTACTTATACATTTCGTTATTTTTACGGGTTGTTTATGCGAAAGTGTAAAACAAAATGTCATGCAACAATCCGCCACAAACATGTAATCTAAATATTCCTACACTGGGCATTTGTATTCACAGCATAATATAATTGCCTCTTACCTTCAAAGGGAGCTGCACAGAAATATTTTGACGGTGTTAATTTGTCCAAAAGATAGCGGCCATTTGAAAAGATTTGACCACAAAGTTGGTTTTCTTGCTATTGTAAAATGTTTATGTCCAAGGCCCCCTGTACTGCTATAATAAGAAGAATAAACTTTTCCATTGCTTATTGAAACAAAATCGAGTTCTACTCGTGTAAGAGTAAATTTATTTTGAAGTTTACCATTGAAACACCGAGTCTGAATTTTTCATGGAGGTTATTAGTTGAAAAATGTTAATTATATAACATGGCTTTTTGAACAATTAATCCTAAAACACATGAAATCCGATATGTAAACTTTATGTTTAAAAATTGAAATTAAGTTTTGCATTATTATTTATATAATATGCATTTATATGTATAATTTAAAAAATAACAAACACACTACATTATATTGTGGTAGGAAAACAATCACGAAAAGTATATATTGTTTTGTTTGTTCATAGATCCCAGAATGGAAAGCAATTTTATTTGTTTTTAACTTCTATCATTGAATTGATGATACTGCAAACGGAAGCAATAAATACAGACTAGATATGAGTAAACTTTCTCAGATTCGCAGAGAGAACAACGAATTGTATCTGAGAATCAGTTATGGCTGTCCTTATATACAGGATTAATAACCCTTGAAGGAACGAGCTATAGGTTTATACTTATTTAAAGAGTCTGTTTAACAGCTTTGGTTATTTGCGTCCAATTCAAATTAGGGTATGAAACGGACCATAAAAGTTGTCTAGAGGCCCCTTCTTTCAGGCTTGAGGTTTTTATTACGTTCTATAAATATACGATATGGAACCGACAACTTTATTTCCTTCCTAAGGAAGTCATGCTTAGGCTTTTACGCCCTAAAAATCCATCGACTGAGTCGGGTTTGAACCCACTACCTTGGGTCTGAGAGGCAAATATGAATATCATTAGATCACCAGAACAGCCTCTTCCTTGATCTAGTGGTTAGTATTGCTGTGGCCGAGATTCTACCTACTTAAGAACTTTTTCTAAGTTAGAGAGGTCCGGAATGGGGTCCAGAAACTGCCTGTTGGAGAGGAGGATCTCTTTGATTTAGGGAACCGATTAGTGGGTTCTGCTGCCCTCTATCAACGAAGTCGTAAGACGGAGGTAGAGGAAGCAAAGGTCGCCGCGGCAGGCCAAGGCTCACCCCGGGCTGTAACGCCAGTGAGAAGAAAAGGAAGACCAAAGGGTGTACAAAGGGTGTACAAAGTAGCAAGAAGTTAGCGGATTTTTGTATAATTCCTGCCATCTTTAATTTATTAAAATCAGGATCTGCATGCTGGAAGCACTACAAATAAGATATATGGTATTCATCCAGCACCACACAGTAGACAATCTTGTAATACCAAAACTCTAACCAGTGTGTAGTATTTTAGAAATAGATAAAATTAACTAATTTTAGTATTTGAATATACAATGAAAAAAATTAAACAGATGGGCAGCAAGATGCATTATTTACCTGGAAATAGCTACCTGCTTGCTTAAATATAGCTTGATTTTCTATAATGTGGTATAATGCATGAAATTATATTTATATTTGAGTCATCCAATTCCATTACTATCTGAATCCATGTTACCTAATCTTAGAAAAATAGTTGAATTTGCAATTTTAGAAAAATATAATTGATCTGTAAGTAGCAGAATATGTTTAGTTTTCATTTTGTGCTGGATTTTTAAATATTCTGGGTGTATTTTTATATATTGATTTTAGGAAGTTATGGCACAGTATATATTATGACATAAATTTATTGCTTTGTTTTATAAATCTACAACCATTACAAGATATAATTGAAATCTAGAATGTGTTTCCAGATTCTCAGTCTATGGTAAGCAGAGTCTGTTAGACTGCAAATTAGTAATTGTGTTTTATGAGGTCCTCATTTTCGTAATCAGAAACTTCTCTATTTTGTCCAACTATATCTTCGCCACAAAGTAGCAAATCACTGAAATAGGCTACATCCTCTCTGTTGCACCACTAGGGGCCAAAATGCTTTGACAAGAGCTGTATCACATCGCTCACATTTTTTGGGGTTCATAGGTTTACCAACATTTTTATCTGCAGGTTGCATGGTAGTCAGTTCCTTTCCCGTCTTGACTATAGTCAATTATAAATGCAATTGTTAGTCTCGTGTTTTAAAATAAAATTATTGGTATAATATCTCAATAACAAAAATATATTGGAAGGCAAAGCTGAAAAAAAATACATATAACTAGGTGATGGATATTAACTACTTTGTTACGAGAAGATTCTAATTAAGTAAATAGTAAAATTAATGTGTTTTTTATGTTCTCCCAGTTATATTTCTACACTTTTCTCTTTTGTGGAGTATGTCATTGTATGGATAAATGTTTCTATTTGAAAACTTAACAGAATGTTTCGACATAACCCAATTTGCTAATAAGTTTTTCCGCTAATAGAAAAATCTTTTTGTTTTTATACACGAGCTCAGTATGAGAAATTTTATAAAATATATACCATGTACACTGGTGGATTTAAGTAATTTTTACAAAGTGAAACAGTTCCTACGGCCACCCCCACTGATATATATGTTGTAAACCTATTTTGTGCATTTTAATATATATATATATATATATATATATATGTTTTGTAAGCCTATTTTGTGCATTTTAATTAGTAATGTAGATATCATGTATATATGTGTATATCATAAAGTATAACTTTAATATGTTAATCGTGTGTCGTGAAAAGAGAAGATTCTCTGGTAGCCCAGCCAGAAATGAAGGCAGAGTCAAGTAGGCAATATACCGCTATACAAAGGAAAGAGACAAACGTTTGCCACTTCCTAAAATACCTATTGTTGACGAGGGTTAATAAAGTTCAGGCTTTCGAGTACGATGGAGGAATGAACTCGCCAGTCGTTCGTACAGTCAACTTTAAACCAACCAATTTAAATCAATGTTTTAAACTTTCAAATGGTAGAGGATGGCATGCGTTGGCAGGTGAATTTGAACCAGCCAAAATGTATGTTTTGAATTTTTAAAGCAAGGTGCGGGACTTGCGCGTGCTTGTATAACCCCTTTAGCTTGTGAAGCCAATGTTTAGTTTATTTGAATCAAACATATAGGTAGGCGTTTGCCTCGCTGGGTATAAGTTCACAAGCTCAGTTCCGATAATCAGATAATTAGATTCAGTTCGCCTCCTTGGAAGTCGCGGCAGATAAATTTATACTCGATGTAGCCACGTTCTATCGTACGCAGAATATCAAAAGAAACGAAAAATCTTACGAATAATAAATTACTACACACACACACACACACACACACACACACACACACACACACATAATGTCGCATCGCGTGATTATTAACACAGTTGATATTCTCTCCCAGTCTTGCTGAGCACGAATCACAAAATAGCGAAACAAAACCCTGAGATATTGTAGTCATGAAGCCTGGGCAACAACACCAAAGCTATCAATAGTCAATTAACGATACGCCGCTACAAAATATGGTGATCAGCAACTAAATCGCTTCATAAATGGGGACCACCTGTTGCCACCGACTAGAGCGCTTCAAAAGACATAATTGTCTTCCTTAATGTGATTAGGAAACTTAAATAGTTCTGGAGTTTTTTTCAAACTTGAATTTAGTACTGAAATCTTACAAAACTGGGCTTCAGTATTCTGATGCATGAGGTTACAAGTCCTGTAATGAATTAGATCATACTTTTATGAAATAGTGCCCGGTTGACTACATGCAAATGCTCTCTTTGTGTATATATAAACCACATCACTTATTAGGAGGCCACTAGTATGTAATCTGATCAGTGTTAAGGCTAGAACAAGCAATGTTGGCTATTGAAGAACAGTATAGTTCACGATGAGTGTTAATTATATCAGCCTAATTGCTGCATAACATGTCACACGCTCAGTTATGAAACCGAACTTTTTCCCTTCTGGGTGTCCGCCGCTGATCGTATGCAGCTTGTATCGCGGTGTTCTGTAGACAAGAAGGTAGACTATAAAATGGCAAGACAAGCGGTGAGTAGTAACGGAAGACCAAGTCTGTAATTAGCGGCAGTCTGTCACGCCTCCTGGCGCTCTTAGCTTACAGACATACTGTCCGTTTTATAAAGATGACTGCTCATCTTCACACCATTACAGGTTCTTTTTACAAGAGCGCGAATTGCGTCCTCCCATCTTCAACTTCCAGCTACCATCATCCACGTCAAGAACCCAGCAAATAAAAAAACACGAGAGTTCATCGTCTTCTTCAATGCTAAACTTGTTTGAATATAACTCTTTCACAATTCCACCAAAAATAAAATACTAAAAGTTCAATAAAACGTCTTCTTCCTTACTAACAATTTAGAGTGATGCAGTAAACATATCTTCATTTATATGGAAAATGTATATTACTAATATTTCCTAAGATGTATCTTCGATAGTATTATAGTACTTTATTTCTGACCATAGGTGCACACATGTCTTCATCAAACAGTGAAAGGCAACAGGTGGTGGGAAACGGAGTGGGTTAAGGAGTAAGGGAGTAGAAGCTGGGAAGTTAACGACTAATCCAAAGGTCTTCAATGTAAATGAGAAAATACAGGCAGATCGTGCTCGGGAAGTTAGATACACTTACAATCATCACGCAGATGGCAGAGAGCAAAACAGATTTACTGAACGAGATAAACAGACATAGATAAGTAGGTAAGTAGCCAGGTAGATAGATGGATGAATGAATGATAGCAAACCCGAATGCCTACCGAGAGCGCCACTAAAATTTATTTCCTCAGCATGCTCCATTATGTGTTAGTACCACTACATGCTAGAGTTATCTTAACTACAATATTATTTACAATTTAAGTGCAATATATTTGTTCAGACGATATAATTATAATATTTAACTATACTATTTTACAGATAATCAAAGTTAATTCTATTTATGAAGTCAAAGAACTATTTTTATACAATTGTAAGATATTTTTATTGTTATTATACGACTGACATTGACGCTACTTTTTTTAAACCGATTCTTACTTTGTCTAACAGACATTAAAAATGAAATCGTCAACAGTTTGCTCTTTCTGGTTGAACTTGCACGTAGGGTCATAATTTTTTTTTCTAAATCTATCGTAGTACATTTTTAATTTCCTATTACCTGTTATAAATGGTGTCAACATTAGTTTTGTTTGCATTCTGTCATGTATTGATGGGAAGTGGGGTTTTGTAATTTTGCCACTAGATGTTGATTGCCATTCCTGTTCACCTTTTTCATGGCTTGAGTTTCTAAGGTTATTATACATTTCGATACCTGCATCGAAATATGCAGGTTCGAAATATTGCAGTCATTTCTAGTTCTTTGCACGTGCTGCATTCTTCGTCAGTTTGTTTGTCATTTCGCTGCTATAATGTCTGACATGTGCCTTTAGTGGATTTTCCAATTGTTCTCATCTACAATTCTTATTTGTTTACGAACATTAAGGATTAAAGTTTTGTGGTTCCCTGGGTTTCTGATGGAGATATTTGACTGTCTGTATATATTATTGCGGCTCGTCTTTCGTTTTCGATATTTTCCAGTTCGTTTATTTTTTCTTAGAGTTTGACTATGGCCAGCTACTCAGCCTGGTTATTTGAGCACGTTTTTTTTTTTCCATTTTTCTTGGACAATTTGTTTCAAACAGTTAAATGAAAAGTGCTTCTCCTGATTCATTCTAGCTGCCATCTATGTACAATCTTTTATTTCTGTTCCATCACTGAGTCTCAAAGTATCGGCTGGGTCTAACCAGTCCTTTAGTTCCTCTTTTGGATTTAGTTTGCACTCGTCTTCTCTTCCATTCATTTTGTTACACGGTTGCTCTACTTCTTCCACTGTTTTTATTGGTGTTATTTCCACGAGAGTACTTCGGTAAATGTCATATGGAAAACTTTCGCAATTTTTATGTTAGGAAGTCTTTAGACTCATGAACTTTGCTCTGTTCTGTTGATTTCTCAATGGATCAAGTCAACATAAGTGGTAGAGTACTTTTTTGTAGTCTTAATTGTCTCGTGAGTTAACCCCCAGGTTATTTTTGCAGATTTGTATGTAGAATGCACCAACTTAGTGCAGTTTTCTACTACATAGCCTATGTGTGCTTTGAAATGTGTAAGAGCATTAATACCTGAAACAATTTTAACCTGACTTTCCAGATCGGATTCACTAGTTCTCAGTAAACAGACAGACTGACCATTAGATAGTGAAGATTTGCAAAGAGCACAGCTCTCGTTTTGTTCGTATAGGAATAAACGGGTTGATGCTAACAAAAAAATACTCATAGTTAGTCTTAGTTACATTACATCTGAAGGCTGCAGTCGCGCTTTATTGCTATTTTTAAAAAATATCCTGAAAACTGTATATACACTAGTTGTCACTCTAAACTCTAGTGAATGACATCGAACATTTGGGATGTGATGTAGAAAAGAGCACACAAGTACTTTGTTAGCAAATTAGAAATTACACAGCTCGAACATTCAAGTAAAATACTTAGAAAAATCTACGTGTACTACTGACCAACTAAGTTTTAAATATTTGATATAATGATACAATTTAACTATTAATAAAAATTGTCCGTTTTTGCACACAATTCTTATTTCCACAATGGCTTTCTTTTCCCATCCCCATCCTTTCTACTGGTTACATCGGGAGGGTTCGTTGACTAGCATTTGCTTGCTATTGGCTATTAGGCCTTATCTATCATCTGGAAATCGGTGACGTAACTGACAGGCGTGCTCACGGTCCCTTATTTTGACAATGAAGTTGGCTTTGGGGTAGCGTGCTGAGAGGTGTTTTCGGCTTTTTGTTTCAAATTATTAGGCCGTAAGCTTTCTCCACTGGGTTAAACGAAAGTTTAATGAATTTTGCTGTATATCGTTAAGAGTTGAACATTGGAGTATATTGGGCTAAATTTTCCTATCACACCATGTTTAACGAGGATGAACTTGTATTTTAAAGCCAACGTAATGAATTATTTGTAATTTAAGGGCAGGATTAATTTTTTTTCTTCGTTGCCTTAGTGAAGATTTTATGAAATGCTTGTGCCTGAGTAATTGTTTGTCAATCATTTGATGAATAATAGCTGTATATTTATCGTGGGTACGTTTCAAGGTGGTTTCACATTTATTTAAATTATATATTACTTTTCAGGGCATCACGGGGTGTGTATAATGTCCGTGCATATATATATATATATATATATATATATATATATATGCACGGACATTATATATAATATATATAATACGTATTACGTATAAAGATAAAGAATTTATATAAGAAATATAAAGATAGCCTTCTGTGTTCCTTAAAGGACAAAGGCCTCCTGACACGTAGGGGAAACTCGCTTTTTCTTAACGTGGTGAGCTACTCCACGCTAGTTGTTCGTATGCTGTTTAAGATACTCTGTCTGATTTGTTCTTTGACTACGCTATTCTCACTGCACTATTTATTCACTGCAAAAGTTGCTTCTTGGGGGATTTCCATTTTTCTCTTCTTCTTGCTACTCTTGACCATGTGAACCTGCATATTGCTTGAAAAGATCTTCCATCATCTTCTGGATCTGCGTTGTATCTTTTTCCTATCCGAGGGTTCCACACGGAGATCTGTAGGTCCATCTATTGTCCTGCATTCTTGCGACGTGGCCGCCTCACTGTCATTTGATTCTGGTGGCTATTTGTGGGATGTCTGTTGTCTGAGATAACTGATTTATTGCTAATGTACGTATTTTACCCTTCAAAGTTTTTCTCAGGGTCTTGCATTGCATTTTTCTTTGGCAAATTTGAATTTTTTCCCTTTGTTTTACTATTTTTAACCATGCCTGGCACTTTTTTTTTTGTTATAGTTCCCTCAAAACAACAAAGTTTTTAAAAAGACAATGAATGAACGAACGAACGAATGAGTGAATGAATGGTGAAATTAGTGGGAAAATAAGCTCGAAGTTCACAACACTTAAGTTTACCTGACTTTCACATTTTCAGAGAAAGGAAAAACTCCGAAATAAACCTTACCCAGATAACTGACATAAAGGGGTTCTAAGTCGGGACCTTTGCTTTCGAACGCAGACGTGCTGCCATGACTTGAACACATCCTTTAGTAACAAAGTCATTCATAGCATTATCCCCACAGTCTTGGGAAATTATCCTCAACTCGTTAAGAGCATGTTTTTTTAATGATATCCATCGTAACTTTTATGTTAATAACACTTTATGAAGTTACTAAGTTATCGTAGTGTACAAAAATTAAAAAGTTATCTTATAGATGTGAAGTGCATAGTGAGATAAATAAATTAAAACTATTAATAAACAGCTGTAGAATGTTCAGGAGATAAGCTTTCCAAGTATCGTTGTTTGAGAGCGGCTCACCATTTTTCGATTACCGTATTAATGAGAAACAACTCGTTTAATTCCTATAAGTGGATAGCATTAAGTGTAGTACATAATGGAAAGCTGGAAGGAGCTATTTTTGTAAACTGCTCTTAACCCTCGTGAAGCTGTCCCTTCCTTGTTGAAGAGTTCTGGCAGTTGAGGGGAGGCGAACAATGAAGGGTGTCGTGTCTTGTCAAGACCGAAGAGGAACAGATAAAATGATAGGTGCTCCTTACTGACATAATGGCACACGTCGTTAATCAGATTGTAACAGGCGAACGAAGTCTATACACAGTCTCATTATCATAGTGTGTCATCAGTAACAAACATCGTCATTTTCTTCTTCAAATTGAAGGGTAGTTGTGAGGAACAATGGCCGCCTTTGTTTCCAGGAAGGCAGGGATCTAATTGAGTGAGGCAACCTTTCGGAACCATTCACTGAGGCAAATTGAGCGGGGACTAGCCATTACTCCACTTTACTGCTGCTTCAAATTGCAGGTATTAATTTGTCATAAAGCGAAGGGACCACAGCAGGCCTCGGTAGCTTTGTGGTTTTTCCTTGAATAGCTGGGTCGAGATCTCTTCCTCAGAGTGTCTGCTTTTCTATGTTAACAGGGGCTTTAGCTCTATTCGAACATTAAATGCCCCAAAATGGATTTCTCGACTTTTATTTCTTTAGCGTCGAATTCCTCTTTGCTTTAAGATTTCTGTCGTGTTGCTCCGGCAAATGTTATGCACAATTTAATGATAGTAAAAGATTAACATGACAATACTATCTTAATTTTCTCATAGATATCACAGCATCCAATAATATGAGTATGTCTTCTCAGAGTATCTAATATATCGCTCATCACTCATTAATTTCAGAACACCTGTTCATTTACATGCATTGGGGATTCAAAAATTGAGATTCATTAGATGGATAGATTTAAATACTAAATAATTGTAATTTAGAATGCCATTCTATCTCTTTTATTCATGAAAGAGATGTTTTGCGCTACTATGGAAACCAGGAACTGTTTGCTTCTTGGGCTGAGTCAAATGTATAAATTAGATCAAGTAAGTAAGGCATCGATGTTGTTCCCTGTACTACCATCAACCACACAGTGTGCATCAAAGTTGTATTGCTAGTTAAACTGTTGTATGCAGTTCACTTTGTTGGTGGTGCTTAAAGTTATTAAATGATGGTTATGGCTCCAAAGGTGGAAATATCACTTGAAAAACAAGAAACAATTATAGCATTCAAGAAGTTAGATTTATCGATTTGTAAAATTGCTAAAAATGTTACTATTTCTTGCCCGCCCTGCAAATACTGGCAACCAAGATTTACCACGACCAGGTTAATCGTTAAAGTACAAAAAGTGATGATAAAAATATCAGTAATAGGAGCAGATTTAAAACTGCACCTCAAATATGTGCAGAACTAGTGCAAAAAAAAAAAAAAAAAAAAAAAGACTATGTATATTGCAACAGTAAAAAGGGTTTCAGAAGTTGATCTGAATGAACAGTTACAGTAAAGAAACCATTGCTAAAGTCCATTAACCTAAACAAGAAAATCTAATGAGTTAGACAGCAACGACACTGAACACCTGCTGATTTGTTTAAAGTACTTTTTCAAATATGACCATTATAATACCAGGAAATGAACACATGTCCGCTGACATAAAGAAGAGAAAATATCCCCCCAGTGTGCTATGCTAACTTTTTAACATTAACTTAAGAGGAGTGTATTATGGTTTGGAGATCTTTTCAGCGAATAAAGTTGGGGATATTATAAATAATTAAAGAAAGAGGGTTCATAAACAATACCATAAACATTTTCAGCATTGTGCAACATCATCTGAATTGCATTTAATAGGAAAAAAAGTTTCATCGTGCTGCAAGATAACATTTCTATACGTTGATCTGCATACATTGCATCTGAAGAAAACAAGAGGGTTATAAAATATTTGGCTTAGCTGTCTCAGTGTCCGGAATGTAACTCCACAGATGTAGTGTTTACTAGTACCCGGGAAGTACATTTAAGAAGCTTAAACTATATCTGGGAAGTTTCCAGCAAGTAGGATGAGAATGCCCCTAAGGACTTCTAAACCAAATGCTTAGAGCCAGCTTTTAAGAATTATAAGGGTGAAGGAAGCTTGGATGAAAGATAATTTTAACTTTGTTCTTTGTAATGGATATAATTTGCCTGCATCGTTGTATTTTGGTATATTAAACATCTTTCTACGCTGATTTATTGGTTAATTTGTGTTCCTCTTGGAAGAAAGAGGATATTTATAGTAATGAACAACAATGTACATGCAATACCGTGAACCCTAGCAGGTCTTAAAATACTTCTTCTTACGCTACATTTACCCTCCCCTGTTTGCAGGAGTTATACCTCCTGGAACTTACACACCAACACCCGGTCAGCCGTCTGTCGGGGAACTAACGCACATGAGTACCCATGCACACTGAGGGGCTCCACGAATCGAGTATGATCCTATTTTAGGAACGCCTCGATGATATCACAAACAGAAGGCGGAGACATATGCAGATAGACGGGATGAAGATTAAATGAAGCTGATTAATGAAATAATTAATGTGAATCCTTAGCAGGGAAATTCTACCCCAGCCTTTCCTAAAATGGACTGAGAAAAACCAAGGAACTTTTCAATAACGTTTGTAGGCCGCAGGATTTGAACCTAGGATTTCCCGAATACGAGTCCCAGGGTTACCATCTAGTAATATATTCATTGTCTAGCTCTAGAAATACATCAAATTAAATTATTATCGACAGACAGCTTTAAGGTGCCAAAGACTACTAGTTCATTTGGGTCATCATTAATTTATTTCATTCGTTCATAGATTTAAGGATACCATAATCATGTCACCTTAACCATCATCTTCAATGGGACAACATACCTGCGCCCTATTGACGTCTTGGCCTCAGAAACCCGCTAAAAAGCAGCCATACCAGAGGGAGTGCCCACAAGCTCACGAGACAATGGGCTGGCAGTTGTAATTGTTTATGCACTGGTTTGATAATTATTATTGAGATTTGCAGGAAGTGAATATTTTCTGAGTATTACGTAACAAGTCATTACTTTACTTTTGATACAAAATACAGCTATAAGCATGTAATAATGTTGCATTTTACAATAAAAATGGGATGTCCATGTACAAAAAGTTAAATGTAGATGTTTTATGTCCTGTTAAAAGGCAAACTAAAATAAAGAAGGGAATAACATAAAAACGAAAGAAATTCACTATGCCGAAAGCTTTACATCAGGGCCTAAGTATATAAGTAAACCATTCCATATTTTCACATTAAATTACATTTTATTTTATATTCAGTAACATAATGCAGATATATTTATCAGCAATAGCACATTTCAAAATAGTATATATGTTACTTTTGTCATTGCACATAAACACATATTACACCACAACTTTCCCTTCGCTTCCATCACGCTCCTCTTGAGAAACTGAAAGCTCATCTTCATTAACTTCCTTTTATGGTACGGAATTCTAATAGATGATAAGCGGTACGTCCTTGAAACTCTTCGTTTAACTTCGTCGCTCTCTTCTGTGCATATAAAATACTAGGCCCATTCGATTTATTAATGTAGGCGATTTAGCAACACACTCTTCCGGCCTTCAGTACCGTCAAATGAGTTTTTGAACATTATTATCGTTGATGCTAGGTATTAAATATGTATTTATTATACAAGATGTCTTCTATACTCTTATTTTTGTAAACGGCAGCATCCGTTATATATATTTGCATTCTAACCACTGTCTGTCCTGGTGGTGTAGTGGTTACCATACTTGCTTCCTACACCCAAGATCGCGGGTTCGAACCCGGCCAGGACCGATGGATTTTTTCGGGCGTAAAAATCCTAAGTATGGCTTCCTTCGGAAGGGAAGTAAAACCTTGGGTCCCATGTCGTACATTTACGGCACGAAAAAGAACTTCAAGCCTGAAAGAGAGGCCTCTGGGCAAAATTTGTCGGCCGTTTCACGCCCTGAGTTGAATGGGACGCTGATGACCTGAGATGTTAAAGAGCGTCCATAAATAAATCAGTCAAAAAAAATTCTAACTACAACAATTTCTGTTATGCACATTCAATTTAAACTTCCAAATGTAAATGTCTCTAACTTGAATAGATAATATTTTTAGTTTCTATGTTCTAAACAATGTAATTTTATTATTTCATCTCTTATAAAACGAATACACTGTGGTGCGAATCGCGCACCTGACAGTGGTTTGCTAACGCCCCATATCACTGGGTATTCCGAAAATTTCTTAGTGGGTAAAAACTCTATGAGTAGGGACCCAAACATGACCTAGGAACGGTTCTTCACCAAATGAAAGAGACTAACAATGGTAGATGAGTAAACAAAAGTGATGTTTTAGAACTATTCTTCATATATAAATATATGTCTTGTGTTGAATTATGAAAGATGAATGTACTTCAAATAATTTCGCCTATCAAAAATGTTCTCAACTTCATTTGGTACGATAAAGACCAAGCATAATAAATACGAAGTTGCAAGAATCAAGTATAGAGAAGATTATAATTGAATTATACGCTTCTATCGCTGTATTTACTTCTTCCATTTGTAGAATTTACACACCAATACCCGGGTCAGTCGCTTGTCGGGTAGCTATTTACTCTGCATGTAAGCTCTTACCTATTAAATCACATATTCAACAGATACCTCCTTCTTGAGTTTTAGACTACGCATATAACACTTATATCGACTTCGCGTTGTTCAGTGCAGTACTGTCAAATCATTTGTCCGAAATTTTCCTTTTTATATACATTAAATCTTGAAAATCCTGATGATAAACTATTGAAAATAATATGGATTTCCTATTTTGCAAAGAACGTTTGAAAGCATTGTAAGGCAATTTTGTATCCCATTTTCCTGTAACACTGACTTATCAGCATTTGATTTCAACCTTTTATCACCATATAACTCCGTTATTTTTCTTTGTGAAACATACGTTCTATATCGTAAATTGCTGGTATAAGTTTTCTCCACAATCTCTGAAATTATTGTTGTGTAGTTAATTAACACCCGATATATGCAGGTGAAATAGAATTGGTCTATATTTTATTATTTTATTCAGACGTACGTTGTTTCAAATGTTTCCAGCAAAAAAGTAAAAGTGCTTTATATTGTTCAATAACACCATTTTCTCATGGAGTAAGTTACGGCTTACAAATGCTAACACTCTAATGGGAATGTTAACATTTCTTAGTTTGTAAATTGAAGTCAAGTTGGGGCACCTCCGCATTGATGGTACAACAATGATGATGTTGCAGGTTAGCGGACGTAATCCCAGCTGTATAAATGAAAGATGATTTTATCTCAGGTCTGTTTGCTTTATCGCTATGAGTCTTTTTGAGGAACTAAAGGAGCGTTTTCAGAGAACACACAGTAGGACACATTTTGGTTATTTTATTTTACACGAGTGAAGAAACATTTTGCAATCACAATTTGGATCGCTAACTTCTGGAAGGCAATAAGAATGAGCAAACTTTACCTTCCACATTCAGAATTAAGAATTATTACATCAATTTGTCGCATTTATTCACTTACACACCACAACATTGAAGGTTATTAAGGGATGATGTTTGTACTAACACCATTTGCAAGTATTACGTTCATGTTCTGGATTAAAATGCTGTTCGCGCGAGAGGTACATGCGTGCATGCATCGCTGAATAGGAGCAAGAGAGTGCCAGGACATGGCCAACTGGTCCTACATGTTGTGCCGTTCTTGCTCACATTCCTTCATTTACGATCGATATATGAGCCTTCCTTTTCCTTGCTCTGCAACCTGATCAGAGGTTTTCTGGCTATTGGTTAAACAAATCATGCGTTGACAAAACCAGGTAGCGAGCTCACTACACATCTTGACTTTTCTTAAGCAATAAGACCCCGTCTAAGGATGGGATGCAGACCTCTTTTCGATTCAATCCCAAATTTTAGGTCCGGGGCCTTCTTAGCTGTATATACCCAGTGACCCAAGCAGAAAATGTATTTATAAAATAGTTTTTTGTAAAGTTTTTTGTTTATTATAATATTGCCTTATGCCTCCGTTCTTAAATTTTACTAGGCAAGGATCGTACATTTGTAAGCCAATATATTAACTCAAAATACTTTAGGTACAGCAATAAATACTTTTATTCTTTTTTAAATTAGAAGAGTTTATGATATGCTTGTACCTTTTGTATGGTCTGCCTAATTTGATTAATCATTATATGTTAAATGTGGCGATCGAATCAAGATTCATGGCTTAAGATTTAAGTATTCCAAGTTAGTGTATTATTACTTAATCATTTTATAAAAATTTCAATAAGGTATTGCTGACTACGTCTACATCAGTTGTATATTAAAGTTGTTTGCTAATATGCCACAATTTTGTTATTATTCTAAATTCAAAGGTATTTTATATGTTATTAATATGTTTTATTTGCTGTTCAAAAATTATTTGAATTATCCATTGTTATAGCTGGTGAATTGTTTGGGGCTTTTATTCCAGCATATTTCTAAAGTTAAAACTTGTCGTCTGATATTCATGGAAAAATGTCGAACTCCAATAAATAAAACATTAACTTGAGATTTGATGCAGTATGTATAATATATTTTCGTTCGAAGCACGTTAAAATGTCCAGCGACGATTGCCTCGCTTATTGCTATATTACGTCAATTGGCGCGAATGCTCTGCATCCCCACGTGATCATTGCTCATCTTCTAATTGTCTTCTTTTCTCAAAAAACACGATCATGAAAAAGAAATAATGCCTTTTCTTTTGCTCGGCCAAGTGTACAATTTTTCTTATCTTGGCATTTTCCAAGAGTTTTCGCGCATCACTGCTATAATATTGGTTTTACATAAAATAAAACCTCTCTAATCCGCAAAGTTATGGTCCAATGAAAAAACTGTCCAATTTAACGGGGTGTCTACGAAAGGGAGAAGTTGGTATTCATAAATGTACATACATATGTACACAATTTAAACAAAATTAAAAAAAAACGTATTCATAAATCTACATACATATGTACACAATTTAAACAAAATTAAAAAAAAAACGTGAATAACTTACGCTTATTTGTATTGAAACTGCACACAGAATAAAAGTAAACTTTTGCACTTCACACCTCAGCAATAACTCAGAACTACTCTAACTACTCTATTTATTTTAGGGATGCAATTATTTGCTTCAATAAGTTTACAGTAATGACAGTGTCCATTTTGCATTTTGAAAATAATTGAGGAAGCACAACAGAGAATAAAAGTTAAACAAATACCCGCTCTCTCCATTCCACTGTACTTAATGGCCCATTGCAGAGCATAGAGATAAATGTCAATCAAGCTAAAACAGGAGCAGAAAGCCAGTTAAGGAAAAACCCCATCCGTTTGATATTATATTAACGTGTACTTGCAAATGACCCATTTAAAGCTTTAGAGATATATGCCAATCAAACTTAAATAAGTTAGCAGAAATACATGACATAAAGAGAAATTGTCTTAGTTATGACCACAAGATTTGTCCAGCATCCAGGATTCAGGATATCCAACTTAGATAATATACTGAACATGATAAACAAAGAAATGTGTACGGTTCCAAGAAAAGATGTCCATTATAATGAAGTTTCTAATATATAGGGTGGTCGAAATACAGAGATTTTACTACATATATGTCTACATATGTATAACAACGTTTAACTCAATATGATATTAAATCGAAACATTTAAAATAACAACGGTGATAAGAGACTGGTAAATACTGTTTCGAAATTTAACAGCTATGAATAGACAACTCTGGACTATTAAACATGTTCACTAATTCTCTTAGTCTCTTCTCAACCAGAAACAGTATATAGATGCATATAGCTGATGGTACACTTAATTATTAAAAAAGACCATCAGCCTTTTGTCAACGGGACAAAAATCGACAATACAGGCAAGTGCACTTTTTCAAACACGTGTCATCAAAGTCTAGGGGTGTACAAACGTGAGGGCCTGCTATATAACTGTTAAAGGATACATCAAGAAGCTAAAGGTATCCATTTGGTCGTGCCTGAAGGGAAGGAAGGATATTGCAAGTTATAATTCCATGCTCTACTCAATGGAGGAATCAACAATGTGGCTTCACCTCGAGAGGAAAAGAAAAAATAAAAACAAAAGGAACTGGTTTCGCCCGAAGCTTGTACCTCGGCCACCTCCGAAGAAACAACCTGTTGATGACGTCACAAGGAGACTCGTGCTGCTGCCAGACGGAGAATCACAGAGTTGGAGGTAATCGCGTCCGGCCGTGAGGTCTATCGACTACTTCGTTATTATAGTTTGTGTTAATTAGACACTAGTTGTGGGTGTGGTCATGTGCGAACAGAAGAACATCAGGATGCGCTGCCGACACCTAACGACGGGTAGTCTCTCCTAAGTTTGGTCAGGTGACAAAGAAGGTAATGGAAGAGGTAGGTGGCATGGTCTTTGTACAGAGTTCAACATACCACACTGCTACGTTGCCAGCGATATGCCAAGTGAATCGCTCAACTTAGAGGAGCCTTGGTTCCTATCTCCAATATAAATTGCTTTTGAACAGCCGTTGAGTTAGATTACCCTCATGAAGAATTGACGGACAAGGCCATATTATCATTTTGTTTTTATTCAACTTTAAGGTGTGACGATGACAAACATAACGTGTTTTTAAATTTCTGTATATATACCTACCACTGAGGATAAGGTGTCTTTATAATCGCTTTTTTTCCGAAACATTTTTCTTGTGTTTTAATAAAATAAACAGAAGAGAGCGGTTTTCTTTAATATTAATTTGCTTCGAGCTAAATTATAGTACATTTAAAAATTTAATTTATCACGAAGAAAATGTTTTGCAGATGTCATTATAAGCTAAACAAAGAAAGTGAGAGATGTCAAACATTCAAGTTTGAAATCCACAATATGTATTTTACAACATAAAAATAAGATAAGAAAGAAAAAGGTGTAGTGAAATAAACATTATCTAAAAATCTGAATCGCAAAATAATGATATTTTCAGAGTATTTCATATATCTGCATGGTGCAACATCATCAGAGTAACTAAGTACAATAATTAATTAACAAATTATTTATTTTTTAATGTTTTTTCGTTTGTGTAAAGAAGAAGAGGTGTGAATATGTAAAAATGAGTCTTCTGACCTTTATGTAGCTAATTTTCTTTCAAGAATTCACTCTCTAATCACTCTAAATCTCGCTCTATGCATAGCCTAAGAAAACCATATTTTTGCAAACATTCACGAAGGAAAATGAAACTAAGAAATTGCAATCGTTTACGATAACTCTGCAATACTAGAAAAATAAAATTTTCATAAAACATTATTTTTCGTTAGAACAGTAATCTTTCCATAAGTTTGTCAGCATTTTAATATAGAAGCGGATAGAACATGGAGGTGATAGAAACAGTTTAACTATATTTCTAGCATCCTGAATGACATATACTTTACGTCTTGGTTGAACAAGCTGTTAACTTCTTCCGTAAGACCGTGCGGCAGAAGCTATTCTCTTATCCTAGCGTTGAAATCTCCTGAGTCGGACAATTCAAAGAGCGTATCCAATGCGTTTCGAGTTTATTGCTTTCCCACTTTATGCGTTTTGAAATGCGACAAATTATTTTCAGAATAACAAAGGGATGCAGCCATGTTCATCAGTATTAAAGTGGTTGTTGTGTAGCAAGGTACCGCCACGGGTGGCCGAGGTCGTTAAGGCGCGGACTCGTGAGCGGGAGGTCTGGGGTTCGAATCCCGCCAGGACCGTCCTCATAGGGGTTTTCCAGGTTTTCCTCAGTCCCTATAAATGGCAAATACCGGGGAGGTACCCTAAACTTAGGGCTAAAATTCAGTATTGCAACAAACATCAACATGAAAACCAACAAATATTAGGCCTTTCTTAAATATCCGATCTTAATGTCATGGATTGCGTTCAAGAATTTGTATTTAACGTTCAGCAGAACTTGTCGATATAATGTTTACGCTCACACATCTCCATTTTCTACTCATTCAGTTTGATGTTGTTAGGCTGAATTTCTTGCTGACAGCAGAGGCCTAAGTTGTGATATTTTTAGTAGTATTATATTTGTTCTACAGACAGGCAACAGTTTCAATAAAAGTAAAAGAAAAAATAAATTGTAACCAATGAAAGCTTTTTAGGCAATTTTAATTTTCTATGAAATTATTGGGAATTGTCCATAGATGTAGGTCATTTCTCTTGAAAGGCAACGTGTGCAACTTTTTTTTAAATGGGTAGCAATCCCTCGATTATATTTAAAATACAAAAAGTTAATTTCTTTCCTTAGCAGCGGCACATGTATAATAGTTAAAAAGACTGGAATCTGCAATTCAGAAAGTTGCATAAGCCAACATTTCTCTTATTCATTAATTTCAATATTACCATTTTTCGTTAAAAAAAAGAAGAAAAATAACAGAAATAAAATAGAATTTATATGACACCAAAGTTTGGCTTTAGAAATATAAGCTTTGCTCGTTATAGGTTTAGAAAGAAATATGAAAATTTTCGTACGCTTTTAATAAAGTAAAGTAGTTTGATAAATTACATTTAGAAATAATAGCTTTCTCCGTAATATTTGCAAAGAGTTCAGAAAAAAATTAGCATACACGTCTTTTTGTAAGCATTCGCACATACGTTATACACACATTATTCTTCTTATAATTTGACAAATATTAACAGGGACAATTTGTCAAATAAATTGCAATTCTGATTTGTCCTGATAAACGTTTATCTATGCTCCATTTTTAGTATGCATTTTCTAAGAGTACATATAGCGATTCTATTTCTCTTTCAGTACAGTAGACCTTAAGTCCACCTAATTTTTAGTTTATCTACAAATTTACTTCCCTTTGCCTGATAAAAGAAATGATATTGAAATCGGTCTACTATATAGCCGTCAGACATAAGTTCATACTCGTATAAGTAAATACAGCTGATACAAATATTCATAAGATAGGAAGTGGCAACTAAGGTTATATATGTACTCGTATATATAATAAATAACTATACTAAAAGAAAAACGAATCTTATAAAACACGCGGAAAGTTATATTTGCCGGTCATATTTTGGGAAATACTAGCGGCTGGAAAACAGTTCCTATAACTGACTATTAATATGAGAATTCATAAGTAATTCGTGAAAAAGAAAAGTAGTCTATTTTTATGTAATAAACCACAAATTTTAGATACAAAGTTTAATTATATATAAAATATATAACCATTAGCACTAAATTTCTTAGATAAAATTGAACTTCTGCTATTTATTTCAATACTAACATGGTTGCCCTAATCTTCTAAGAGGAAAACAAACGAATAATTTAGTATAGAAATATGTTTTGGGGTCAAAATACAACGATGGAAGGTATATATATTAAAAGGAACAAAATTAAAGCTTAATTTCACCAAACTTGCCTATAATTGCCTAATAGTAAAGTGCAGGTATTTGGATTTTAATTCCTTGGAGGTATTCCGAATCTATACTCTTACATACTTGCAGGATAACTTCCCAGAGATAGCCTAAGCTTCTTATCCTGTACCTCTATCCATTTTTTCCTTTAACAAATTCGGACATTGGGACAACCAATCCGCATCTTTCAGCTTTTTCTCATGCAATATCCAGATCAATGGTTAGGTTCATTATTTTACTGCAAGATGAAACTTTTCCCTTAGATGCAACCCAGGTGATATTGCATGATACTGAAGAAGTTTATGGTATTGTTTCTGATCCATCTTTCCTTAAATTTTCATAGTACCATTTCCTGAAAAACATTCTCAAACCATAATAGACCCTGCACCATGTTTAAACCAATTAAATATACTGGTAGAAAGCTACTCCTTTATATTCTCCTGGTATGAAAGCGTTCATATTTGAATTCATCTGTGAAAAGTACATAAACCAATTAGCAATATTTAATATGGATTTTGGTTTCTCTTGTTTATGTTAATAGGCTTTAGCAACGATTTTCATACTCCACATGCTCCTTTAGACCAACTTTTGATACTATCCATTTTACTGTTGCAACAAATATAGTCTTCTTGTTCGTTTCTACTAGTTCTGCACATATTTTCCGTGCAGTTTTATATCCATTCATTTTATTGGTAATTTGATTATCTTTTTTTCTTATGTTTTACAAGGCTATAATGGCCAAAGTAATTCTTCACAGCTACCAGTATTTTTGTGGAAGGTAAGAGTGTTTTGCACTCTCGTAATAGAACTTTCTTTTGACAATGTGACGGATTTACAACTCTATGCTACAATGATACACACTGTGTAGTTGATATTGCAGGGGACAACATCGATGACTCAGATACCTAGGCCGATATGTACACTTTACCCAGCCAATGAAACAACATAATTTATATTTCCCTAACGAAAAAGTAGTACTCTTTATTAAAACAATTAAATATAAAGGATAATATACTATTGAATTAAATGAAAATTTCATTGAAATTAATGAGCGGATGAACTAAAACTCAAAAATGGAAAACCAAATCTATAAAAATTACGAATATTATTTGCCAGAATTTCTCTGACTTTAATTACAAAAGAAAAAAAAAAGAGATGTAAATGAAAGAATGAAAGGAAAAAAATCAAGAAATAATGAGTCCCTTAACTCTCAGTGCCTATGAATGAAATTCAATATTCGTAAACGCTGCATTTATCTTCTTATTGGGTATGTTTCCTTTCGGAAGGCACAAAGATTCTTTGTGGGGTGGAAGTGACTCAGGTCAATAACGGGAATATATTTACAACCAGAGGTTTCTTTTGTATTTTGCCGCGTTGCCTTTGCATCCTTCCGAAATGTAAGAGTTTGTATAAAGCTCGTGATATTTGTAGCTGTCAACAGGCTAGAGTCCTTTGTAAGGTAAGGCATTTTTATCTTCGGAACCTCTAAGAAGGGAAGTCAACGGCTATAGATCTACTGAAATAAACAAAGAAAGGAAAGAAAGAATCGTAGTTTCCATTGGCGACAAAGGGTGTTAAATGTCATCGGATATGACACGTCTTTTAGAACTCCTGGACATTGGGTTTTCAGAGCTAAGGAAAGCCAACATGAAATACACCTAAAGAGAAAAAGGATTTCTGGTTAAGCAGTTCGTTGAACGTATAATGAACCAAGTGTGAGGTCTCCAACTGGTGGGCAGGTACGAGCAGTCGATGAAGATGTCTGCCGTGTTGGCAGCTCAAGGTCGGTTACCTTCTGACTCCTCCCCCTATCAGTGGCGTATGGCTTTGATACCTTAAGGTGTCTGTTTTTCTTCATCACCCAGAGCTATATAGTGCCTTTGGTGAAGCGCAATTTTCACTATTTTTTATTTCAGGTGTAACCACAAAATTTATTCTTGGGAAGGTTTGTGTAGGCAGCTAAAGATGCAAATTCCATTACATCGTTCGACAATGCAGCAGGTAGATCAATATTTTTTTTTCCATAAAAGTAATTGATGTGAATATCTTCTTTTTCATACATTTATCTTTTTCTTTCGCCTCAATGAATGCACATGGCTGGTTTGAAGTATGTTGTAAATGCGTCAACGAAATTTGTGCGTCAAGTCATATCTTTAAGACCTCCACGAAGAGGAATATCAGCAAAAACCAAACTTTTCTCTAATAGTGCTTTTAGTGGTTCCAAAACTCCTGTATAATAAACATTTCCAATCAATTTTATCAGCATTTATTCAGAATATATTTGCTTTGCATGTTCATTCCTTACCATCGACGAATTCATAGCAAGTCCTATAGACTATGGAGGGAGCGATTCAAAATTATCTTCACTTCTTATAAGCTGTCAAACTCTCCTTTAAATATAAGCCATATATAATATAAAAGAAAAATAAAAATAAAGTAACACTATTAACAATGTAACAAATTAACAGTAATTATAATAGTTGAAAAGGATAAAACACTAAGAAAAAGTCACACTTGAGATCGCTATATTTCGGACTCGTGGAGTCCTATGGCAAGAAGACAAGTGACTTAGCGATATAGCGATCTCAAGTGTGACTTTTACTTAGTGTTTTATCCTTTTCAACTATTATAATTACTGTTAATTTGTTACATTGCTAATAGTGTTACTTTATTTTTATTTTTCTTTTATATTGTTTGCACCTCTGGTGTTGCTTTTAACTTTGCTTGTTAAGTTTAATTTGCTTTTGCGTGTTTTGCTTTTGACTTCTTTACTATTTATCTATTATTCTTTTAATTTTATTTCTTACTTTCTCTGTGTTTTCTAATACTTTATATATATTACAAAAACTAAAGAAGTAAAAGTAGATAAAACACTTAAATATTTCTTTTTTCTCCTGACTTTAGAACACTAGTTGTTCGAAATATAGCGAAAATTATGTGAATATTTAGGTGTTTTATTTTTTTTTCTTTAGTTATTGTTGTTTTAGTTTCATTGTTCAAAGTGTTGCTTTATTTTTCATTTATATTATATATGTGACTTGTATTAATGATATTCCCTAGTTTTCTACTCTGGCAATGTAGTGTTAAAAATGTCTGTATGTGAAATGATGGTGTCACATTATCCGCTTTAAAAATTAATCTCATTTTGGGTGATTGCTGGATTCTACGCCGCGCATTTTCGTTGTGTTAACAGCACTATACAAAGATCGAAACAAAGGTGTTGGTCTTTACAAAAACAAGGTAAAAAACAAACGACGATGCAGTTGTATATTTGGGAAGATAATAAATATGAACAAATAGTTATAATAATGCTAATAACACGTAGTATAAAACTATAGATTTTTCTTTACTTACAGCTGAAGACATACTAATCAGTATTTGATCTACAAGTCATGTTTGTTAATTGTTTAGAAGGAATTTGTTAAATAATGGCACGTCCAAAGACAATTTGCCATATTACTGTCAAATGAAATGTTATCTCCTCTTCTCTGTCTTGGACTATTTGATAGGGATTAAAATAAAGAGAAGGAAGCTATAGAGGCGTTGTAAGATTTCTTCTGCTGATTTGCACAACAGCATTGGCCAATCGTATTTACTTTAAGGGAACAGTTAATGAACTTAATGTGGAATATATTAATTATAAAAGTAATAACACCGTGTCTAAGAACAATTAATTAATAAAAGAACAACAATATTTCTCGGGGTTGATGTCATACAGAGCGGAGTTTATGGTTTGCTTGCCCCTCCTCTTTGTTTATTTCAAGATCAAA